>JAOTOM010005168.1:0-657500 GCA_034440615.1 Ashinkailepas kermadecensis | reverse complement strand
CATACACTCCACCAGTGGTCGCCGGTGTCCCTCAGCTGGGTGATGGTCTGTGGGTCATACACTCCACCAGTGGTCGCCGGTGTCCCTCAGCTGGGTGATGGTCTGTGGGTCACACACTCCACCAGTGGTCGCCGGTATCCCTCAGCTGGGTGATGGTCTGTGGGTCACACACTCCACCAGTGGTCGCCGGTGTCCCTCAGCTGGGTGATGGTCTGTGGGTCCCACACTCCGCCAGTGGTCGCCGGTGTCCCTCAGCTGGGTGACGGTCTGTGGGTCACACACTCCACCAGTGGTCGCCGGTGTACCTCAGCTGGGTGATGGTCTGTGGGTCACACACTCCACCAGTGGTCGCCGGTGTCCCTCAGCTGGGTGATGGTCTGTGGGTCACACACTCCACCAGTGGTCGCCGGTGTCCCTCAGCTGGGTGATGGTCTGTGGGTCATACACTCCACCAGTGGTCGCCGGTGTCCCTCAGCTGGGTGACGGTCTGTGGGTCACACACTCCACCAGTGGTCGCCGGTGTCCCTCAGCTGGGTGATGGTCTGTGGGTCACACACTCCACCAGTGGTCGCCGGTGTTCCTCAGCTGGGTGATGGTCTGTGGGTCACACACTCCACCAGTGGTCGGTGTCGGTACCCCTCAGCTGGGTGATGGTCTGTGGGTCACACACTCCACCAGTGGTCGGTGTCGGTACCCCTCAGCTGGGTGATGGTCTGTGGGTCACACACTCCACCAGTGGTCGTCGGTACCCCTCAGCTGGGTGACGGTCCGAGGGTCACGTGCTCCGCCGGCGGCCGGTGCTTGGTGCCCAATGGCGCGTCACAGTTGCTCAACACCCTTCGGCAGCCGATGTTGGTATATAACGAGAGTGAGCCTCCAGTCGGCACCGTCCAGCGACTCTCAGGTCCTTCAGCAGTCTCCGCGGACAACCCGTCAACCACATCATGCAGGTAACGGACACCTCTCCCCTCCCCTCCCCCCACGCAACATCGGCCAGGGTGAGGTGGGTCCTAAGTCATACCCAACTTTCGTCGTTCGAAACTCACCGTAAGGCGCGTCGACGCGGTTCGAGCCGAGCTCGAGTGCGAAGTGACGTCCAAATTTAGAAATTATATGTCTGTGAAAAGGGTTGTGGCTAATTACCTTTTTTGTTGAATGCCCGTAGGCTTTGGTTCCTTGGGTAGACTTTAGCTCATTGTGGAACAAACTGTACCCAGCCAGCCGCGCTGGCTCCTCATCTGCATCATAATACTTCTACAGTTTGATGCCTGATCACCACCACTTCTACTTCTACCATTTCTGGATCACTACTCAATCCATTTTGTTTATTGCGCTAAGTCTATATTCACTTGGTGAAAATGATTTGCACATTATCAGGGATACATATACTCACTTACTAAGAAGAACCGCGACTTCGTGTGAGATTTCCAGGTCCCGCCCCTGAGCATACTTATTGCTGCAATGCGTGCGCTTCTGCGCAAATTGAGTGCAAAAGAATATATCAATGCCGTGTTGTCTGAACAGGCTTTTGGTGTCCAATCGCAGACGATTGGCAGCATTTCTGCTTGTATTTTTGCGAATGGATTTCTTCCAATTCTTACACGTCATCTTTGTGGTGCATGTCTTTTTCTTCCGATGCCATCCAAAGCCACGTTTCAGAGGTCTGCATGTGACACGATCCGTCCACATCCAGGTGTTCATAATCGCCGCCGCCGCCGCCGCTGCCTGTCTGGCTCTCGCTGCATGTCTTTTTCTTCCGATGCCATCCAAAGCCACGTTTCAGAGGTCTGCATGTGACACGATCCGTCCACATCCAGGTGTTCATAACCGCCGCCGCCGCCGCCGCCGCTGCCGCTGCCTGTCTGGCTCTCGCTGCATGTCTTTTTCTTCCGATGCCATCCAAAGCCACGTTTCAGAGGTCTGCATGTGACACGATCCGTCCACATCCAGGTGTTCATAATCGCCGCCGCCGCCGCCGCCGCTGCCTGTCTGGCTCTCGCTGCATGTCTTTTTCTTCCGATGCCATCCAAAGCCACGTTTCAGAGGTCTGCATGTGACACGATCCGTCCACATCCAGGTGTTCGTAATCGCCGCCGCCGCCGCCGCCGCCGCTGCCTGTCTGGCTCTCGCTGCAGCTGACCAGGCCGCCTACGCCCCGGCGCCAGCCCAGCCCAGGTACGACCCGCCCGGCTACGGCCCGCCCAGCTACGGCCCGCCGAAGCCGTACGGGTTCGAGTACGCCGTGGACGACCCCTACACGGGCGCGGTGTTCTCGCAGGGCGAGCAGAGCACCGGCGACCTGGTGACCGGCTCCTACTCGGTGCAGCTGCCCGACGGCCGCACCCAGCACGTGCGCTACACGGCCGACAACGTCGGCTACGGCGGCTACAACGTGCACGTGTCGTACGAGGGCGAGGCGCACCACCCGGCGCCGGTGGGCGGCTACGGCCCGGCGCCGGCGGGCGGCTACGGTCCGGCGCCGTACGCGCCCAGCTACTAGCCGGAGCCGGCCCTACGCCGGGACCGGTGTGGCTGAGCCCGCGCGGCGCTGACGCGTCGTGCGGTGCCGAGGCGGCGCCAGCGCCGAGGTCCTCAGAAGCTGAGGCCGCCGGCCGGGCGTCTGTCTCGAGTTGGCGTCCGTCTGATGGAGTCCGTCGCTGCCGGGCGGAGTCCGCCAGGTCGAGTCCGCCACTGTCGCGTGCAGTCCACCCGCTGCCGGGTGGCCGCCGGGTGGTGGCCGGGAGAGTCGCAACTGTGTGGCGGCATCTCCAGCCGCGTCCACGACGAAGCAAAAGAGAAAATCTTCCAACGTCACAAATAAGCGTGACGGTAGCCAGTGCGCAACGATGGCCAACAGCCGATAGACTGCGCTCCTTGCGCCGCTGTCCACGCTAGTCAATCTCAAAATGGAAGCGATGTTGGCATTGTTGGTTAGCTAACTGCGCCGTTTAGAGAGGTTGTCATTTGCTGTATGTGGACAATCCTGGCGTACATTGGCTATGTATATACAGTGGATCATCATTGATTGCGCAGCGAATTCTTCTTGTGTACCTATATGCGGAGAGTGCATAAAATAAACGAACTGTGATTCGCATCGTGCGCTACTTCTTACCGATAGCATAGTTCAAGTTCCCACTAGGTGACTTCGGATAAAATAACTTTGTTCTGGATTGTCATTCAGAACATTATTATCTCCAAGAAACAATCCTTTTCTTTTTGCTGAAAGACTGAATGGTGATGTTCAAAGTAACTGAAAACTTATTGTTCTTTGATACAAATGCTACAAGCTCACTAGAGGGGATATGTTTGGTACAAAATACAATGGCACGAGGTGTTATATTCACCGGAAAGTACACTAACGAACCGGCTTAATACCTTTATTAGGTTGACAAGTCAGATATTTAAATCAAACATCTTACTTGTCACACTGGTGAATGCATTAAGTCGAAACGTTACTGTGCTTTTCCGGTGAAGACAACATTTTGTGTCACTGCACTTCGTATCTAATTTTCCGATGAATATAACATCTTGAGCCATTGCACTTTGCATCTAACTTGTCCAGTTAACTATTAACAATATCACTGGGGAGTACAAAAAGAAGTTTCTGGTGTCAGCAGCCAAAAGAAGACCATCCTCTCCGACTCTGATGACTGAAACTTTCCTCCCCAAATCTAGAATTTCTAAACGTCTCCAACGCTGGTTTCGACTTACGACAACTGCAGTGACGCAGTGACTGCACTTCCTTTCACATGAGATGAAATGTTTGCCTAACTAGTCGGCGAAATGCTTGTAGAGGCATTACTGATGCACACAGACCAGCTATGGGTCTCGCCGGAAAAATAATCCTCCGCACGGATCCGAACTGAATACGGCACGGCGAGGAGGGAAGGGCAGGGGAGGGGGTCATCCTGCGGGTGAGCCAGGCCAAACGTTGCACGCACCACTGGTCAGGGTGCTGCGAGACGATGGAGATGTTGTCACTGGATGAGATGAGATGGCCCGAGATGTTGTCACTGGACAGTAGACACTTTCACCTCCTCCCGCTCACTCTCGCAGCATAATCAATTCAGCTTGAATCGTCCATGCGCTCCAGCCCACGCTGGCGCAGTGTGTACACCATCGCCTAACCCTGGACACGGCAAGAAACTGTGCGTGGGCTCCCAGGGGCCCGTACACAATGTGTACACCATCGCCTAACCCTGGACACGGCAACAAACTATGCGTGGGTACGCATTCCTCGACCGAATCGTCATAGCGGAAATAAAAAAGCCAACAACACTTTGTATGGCTATTGTGTGGCCACTAAGCGAATATTTGCAGGTGGATGATAATAAGCGAATAATATTGTGTGGCCACCCTTACGAATATTTACAGGCACTTATAAAGGTCTACGGGGCTTCTACGAACGTTACTGGCCCTTACGAAAGTATGCGGGCCTTTACGAAGCTTAAGGACCCATACAGGCGTGTACGAACCCTTACGAACGTCTACGGGCTCTTAACAACGTCTACGTATCCATGTGACTCAAGAACAAGCATAAATAGTGTTGAGCAGTGCCGTATGATTATGATGTTTGGTGGATTCGCCAATTCAGTACGCAGTACAGGAAAATAGAAACGTGTAGTTTCTGGCTTTTCCTGAGCATGGCTCATAATAAATAATATCAAGGCACATTTCCCAGTAAACATGCCGATGTCGGCACGCTGTCGGCGTGTGTTGGGGCGAGCTCGGCATCTCGTGAACGGTATGCCGACATCGGTAAACTGGCATGGCATATCAACGTATATCGGGTTGAGTTCGGCATATCAATAGCGGTCAGCCGACGTCGGGCCGTTGTACGACATTTCACCCCCCCTCACCCAAACCGACAGCGGGCCACTAGCGTCCCGACAGCAGCACGACATATTTCCGACATCTGCCCCACACGTCGGCTACTTGTCGGCTGGGCGTAGGCTGCAAGTCGGCGTGGGCGGACATTCCACTCCCCAGCAGACGGCGGGCCGCTGTCAGCCTGTCGGCATGGGCGGACATTCCACTCCCCAGCTGACGGCGGGCCGTTGTCAGCCTGTCGGCATGTTCACTAGCTTCGGAAGTGCACGCTTCAGAGTAACATCGTGTATCATCGTACACTTTTAAAGCGAAAAAGCCATGTATATATATTCCCCGTATGGCTAAAGGTGGCAGGGGCGGATACATGGGGCTCTGGAAGCACATGCCCCTCATGGAAAAGTGGCGCACCTCTAACCGGGAAAATTGGCACCCCTCCATGGAGCAGCTCGAATGTACACCCCCATCCCCACCCCACCCCCACCCCCACCCACCCAACCCCACCCCGCTAAGCAGTTTTTCAGCCAAAGGTGCCATCCCCAGAGGAATAGGCGCTTCCCCTGAGAGAAAGGAGCCCTCCTAAGAGGAAAAGCTCCCATTTAGCATCCTCGAATGCATCCCAATCCCACACCCTTTCAACGAAACTTCAGCTGTCGCCACCCCTCCGAGGAAATGGTGCCAAATAATTGGCACCTGGGCATTATCTAATGAATTACATTTTCACAGCTCAGTTGATCGGCATAATTTCAATTTCGCAGCGCACCACCGTCCATGGAATTCCTACGGAGCAATCTCAAACTTGATTGGCAATGACACTGACATTAACCTGCCTCTCTCCTACCTGAGTTGCTGCGCACACGCTCACCGCCCTACCCCCACCCACGAAAATAACTTCCGCTTCCGGCGATAGAGGGACGTTGAGCGCCCTTTCCTTCCCACTGAATGATTTTCGGCCTATGGCCAGGGCCAGTGGCATTGACAGGGCTGTCGATGTCCGGTCAACCCGCGGAAAAAAGGGAGTACAAAAATCCCCAGTTGTGGTCATGACTATGGCGTGATATACTATTATTCAAGATATTTGTAAAGTAATTACATGGATCATATACGCCTGGATTGGAAACCAACAGCTCTTTGCGTATCAGCCCACCTAGCGGAGGGTAAGTAAAAACACGAAAATCCGGCCGGTTTTAGGCCGTGCGCCTATGGGAGTTCAGGGTACGCATTTCGTATTGGCATTTTTTCCAATTGATTCAGCCATCCCAGGAGGATTGCATCAGCCTTTCATGATACAGATTTGATCAAGGAACCTCACCGTTCTTTCCTTATTGATTTATTACGCTCCGTTTAGAAGTTGTCGTGGTGCGAAGTGAAGACTTATGTGAGAGGGAGCCCTCCTCGCCCCAAGGGTGGGCCCACCGATGTTGATATTTTGATGATCTTTATCTCTCTATCTTTATCTTGATCCTGAAATGATTGGACGGGGCAAAGTGCATGAAGGCAGTGGGCGGACCAAATTTATTTTTTTTTTTTTTTGGGGGGGGGGGTACATTCCATTGACACCTATGATATAATTTGAAATAATTGCGGGGGTGGGTTAGGCAAACATTGAGGTGGCAATTCCCCTCAAAGGTATATAAAACAACACCCCCTGAGTCGAACGACTGGCAAGTGGTAGAGAATCGGCGAGAGGTAGTGGCGTTGCCAGCTAGGGTATGTTGTAAGGGCTGATCCAAGGGGGAGGAAACGAAAGTGGCGCCCCTTATGACCCGAAGGACGCCTTTCTTGGAGGTTCCAGGGTACCCCCTCTCTCGAATTTCTCAGCGCAACGCGCTCCTCGGCCTAGGAACAGCAGTTCTCTGTGAGTCCGAACGCACGCCGCGAATTTTTTTTATCGGCGAAAGACACTCCTCAGACAAAAACAAATGGTGGCCATCTGGGAGATCGGATTGCACCCCGTCCAAGTGTTCTGGACCAAGAGCCGTCCCTCTGGATTTTACCTCCTTGGCAAAATCATAAATCTGTCAGTGGCATGGTGTAGGGGGAGGGGCTTGTACCCTCCATGGAACTTCCGCTCAATCCTCTTTGCGGATTGGTGGGTACGGCGAAGTCTGTAATCTCCCATTCAGTTGTGTAAACCACTCCACCCGAAATATCAGCCACAGGCCCACATATCTAGAGAGCAAGGAGGGTGGGGGCGAAAGCAGAACCGTCCATTCTTACCTTTGAGGGTGAAACTGCCCCCTCGATGCTTGCTTCCCCCACCCGCAATAATTTCAACTTCTAACATGGGAACCTATGGAATGTGACCCCCCCCCATTAATTTTGGTCTGCCTATTGCCTGCATGTACTTTTCCCCCTCCGATAATTTTTAGAAATCAACATCGCTGGACCGACCCTTTCGGCGAAATGGGCTCCCTCTCCCAGATGCCTTCACTTCGTATCACGATAACTTCGGAACGGAGCGTAATAAATCAATAAGGAAAGAACGGTAAGGTTCCTTGATCAATTCTGTATCATGGAAGGCAGATGGAATCCTCCTGGGGTGGCTGAATCAATTGGAAAAAATGCCTATACGAAATGCGTACCGCGAACTCCCATAGACGCACGGCCTAAAACTGCCGCGTTTCCGTGTTTTTACTTACCCTCCGCTAGGTGGCAGGTTGGTGCCGCTGATGCGCGCACGCTGAGTTTCCAATCCAGGCGAGCATCATTCATGGTAATTTTGCGACAATTTGCATCATTATACTAAGAATAAACTATGTTATACTTGCATTAAGTATGTTTTTTGGGGAATATGTCGTTTTATATGTTTTATGTTATAAATATACTTTATGGGGAATACGTCGAATAGGTCTAAATAGAATGGTGGCGGTGTTCTATAGCATTTGGTGGCATTAATTTAGTGTTGTCCTAGGGCAGGCCCGGGACAGGCCATAGGGTAAACATTCGCTGTTTTGTCCGTTTGGTGGTGCAAGAGTCGGGTAGGTAGGGGAGTAGGTACACAGTTAAGTGCTGAGGGCAGGTGCATATGAAGGCAAGTAGATAGGCACCTACCTAACTAGGTTGGTAGTTAGGTTCCTAGGGCCTACCTACATCCCTACCGTCAGCTGTTGTGACTTGGATATTTATTCGGAGTTCTTCAATTATTGCTCTAAAATCAAGACAAGTCAGTGCAGCCAGATACCTATTCGAGTAAAATATACAAATGTGTTATGGCAATGCTTCTGCATTTCCACATCGGATATAGATGGAGATGTTGCAGAAGTAAAATTGCTGAATTGCCCTTCAAGATAATAATGCAGACTTAGGTAGGTACCTACCTACCTACATGGAAAACTTGATGTTCAATTTTTGGTTGCTCTGGCTTCAAAGCCAGGGGTAGGTTTTTGCAAGCCATGATTTCAAGGCCAATGAAATTGATAGCAACAGGGCTGAAGCTAAAGCAGAAACAAGGGCATTGATAATGAAGCTGGAGTCTAAGTCAACCCCAAACTGGTCTTAGCTACCTATGTCAGGCAAGGATGGATGACAATAAATTTGTTTTATTTTGGATATGGCATTTCAAGAAGTAAATGTTGTAACAATACATTTCTTAACGTGGTTTAGGTAATGTGATCATTAATTTTTGGCAAGCATGAACATTTTTTTGTTGGAAAGCAAAATAATATAAAAAAGAGGGTTTTGAGTGGGGTAGGTCATCTAATACAGAATGAGGTGAGATTAAAAATGCAGCCTAGCCTATCCTAGATGGTAAATTTGCAGTTTAAAGTATTTTGGGGAATTTCTTTTTCCAATGCAATATTTATGAATGTGCCTAACATTATGTGACCACTCATTTCCTCTGGGAATACATTATTTTCAGTTGGATGGCAATATAACACCCAAAAAGTGGCTTGGAGTTGTGTAATATAGCATCGGGAGTAACATTTAAAGTAAAGAAGAAATGTAGCATAGCCTTGCCTAGCCTAGCCTAGTGTTCCATGCAAGAAAACAAACCTTAAAAATGGAAAACTTCCAGACAATTTTTATGGCTATAATTTTCAGTATTATTGCAGTTTAAGGTAACCTGAGACAATTTTAACACATTTTACCTCCATAAAGCATTCAAAGGGTTTGAGTTTGGTTAAGTTAGGTTAGGTTAGGCTTTTGTTGGAAGTTTTGCAAAAAATAAAGTAAAATTAAATTGAATGTTTTTTTGTTTTTCAAAACATTTCAGGCTAGGTTAGGTTATGTTAGGTTAGGCTTTTTAGTTTGGATTGTTTCAAAGAAAAAATTGTTTGGAAGTTTTCAATTAGAAAAGGTTTTGTTTTCTTGCATGGAAGGTTAGGCTAGGTTATGTTAGGTGTGAACCGTGTTGTGGTTACTTTAAACTGCAATCATACCTCCTAATCGACCCTCTTTCAGAAGAAAAAGATTCTTTTATTCCAATAATCCTAACCTAGCAGAACATATTTATTCTGCTTTGCTGTTGCAAAATGTGTGGTTAACTTTTCATATCCAAGCTAAACTGCAATTATAACTGGATGACTACTAACTCTTCAGTGATAATTAGTTCCTACTTGATGAATACTTAAATATTTGTGTGGTATGTGTCCATCAAATGAAATAAACCTCAGGTGATCCTAGTATGATTAGTGCTCAGATCCCTGACAAAATGAGTTTTTTTTCAGGATTGTAGGTACCTTGATTCTACATTAATGCCTCTAGTTTGGTGCCTAGGTAAATACATTAAAGGTAGGTATGTACATCAGCCAGGACTGTTCTTTGACACCTTACCTATCCATCCTCCTCAACATTGGCAGGAACACTAGATGGTGGGGGCAGGGGTGGCACCCCCAAATCAAATAATTTTAACCTTAATCATATGACATCGCATGGCAAGTAATAATTCAAAAATTAGCTTGTGCCCCCACCCCAGCCCCTGACCACCCAAAATCTAACCACTCCTGCACCCTGGAATATCTAGCCATACATGTCCACCTCAAGAACACACTTCAAATCTGGTATACTGCATTGTAGCCACATACATTGCTGTTGGGGTGACTGCAATACACATTATCAAAATCACCTGCAATATCAAAGTCACTCCAACTGACAGCAATTCAAGTTGCTGCAGATGGGTGACCTGGAATACATCGCTTTGCCACAATGTAGGTTCAGTGGTAGAACTTCCACCTCAAATTTTTGATTGTTAGTGTTGTGCCTTTGAGCAATTGCATAGGAAAAGAACCTAAAGATAATTATCCTCCTCCACTGAATTACCATGGCAGTGGTGTTAGAAGAACATATTTTCTGGATTGATTAACATCCAAATTATCTGTGCAATTAGGTTACCTACTGACATACTGATTTTCCTCTTTAAAACCACTTTATCAATTATTTATCTCAGCATGTTGATTAAAAGTATGTATGTACTTGTGGTGCTCATTTATGTGATGTGGATGGTAATTCTGCACCATAATTTTCATTTTTCTCCATTCACCTTTTTATAGAGTAATTCTCCAACCCCAGATGCTGAATTTAACAAAAACCTAGGAATGATATCTCAGTTGAACAGAATTGAACATGAAGATTTCAGAGGGCTTGCAGCTACTGATGTACTTATGGATGCCCAGTGGAGAAACAGCATTAATTAATGTGTCCAAAATGTTATGATGGTACAATGCATGTGCCATAATCTTCCCAAAGCATTGCAAGGCAGGCCATTGGTGCATGCCACCTCCCAATCACGGACGTGAAAAATTGGAAAGAATGTGCTACATGCAACTTTGTCAAGTGTCAATACGGAAAATTGTGATGTCTTTGTACAATCTTGTATGGTATTCATGTGGGGGACGAGTGGTCTAGGGGTAAGATGCTCGTCTCATAATCAAAAGATTGTGGGTTCGAATCTCACCTGTCGCTACTCTTCGCCCGCGACCAATCGGCGTGAGAGATTGGCGACGCTATATGACTCAACGGTCGACATGTCGTAAAACCAATAACCAACCAACCAATATGGTATTCATGTATGCTAAGGAGGGTTTAATTCGAGAAAATTGAAGGATTAATTATAATACAAGAAATATAACAATTATAAACAATAGTAGCAGAAAGGGAAATATCAAGATGCATCAGATAAACATTATGCATATGAAGAATATTAACAGCTAATGGGTCCAACAATGAAAAATGAAAGAACACTTATTAGTTATAAATGCTGTGATTATAATAGCAGAAAAAGTACTACATTACATTAAAAATATCAGTCAGAATATAAACGATGTTATCATGGTAATGTTATATGATATTAGATATAGTATGGTTTATATCATACATATGCTTCATATGGCAAAACATATGCATTTTAGCAAACCTATTGATGTTGGATTGCTTAAAATATAGTTATTTTAGCAAAAGTCTGACCTAATCTAACCCATGCATGTTGAATTGCATGTACCATGCATATGTTGGGTCTTTAAATTCACACAATCTGACTGCTCACATAAGTCGTCACATATCCGTCAAAAGTTGTGTATCTCTACACCAGTGATAAATTATTTGTGAAATAGGGTGGAATACACCACTTACTGAACACAGAATCGACATCCTTCCAAAAGATGTATCGACATCTTGCTTCTTGGTGCATTTTTGTTAAATCTTCATGCCTCGTTTCTAACAGTATCCCATTTATAGGTATTATGCTTATGTTCATTGATGTTACTGATCTGAGATCATGGACGCCAAATGACCCTGCAGTCGGCACGCCTTAAACCCAAATAATCAATCGATCTGAGATCGTGATACCGAACATCCCGTAGCGCAATTAGAAGTAAAAGGATTATTTGTGATATGCTGTTATGCAATACCGATGTGTAGCATAAGTATTTGAATCGTTATCGTTGATATCGATATCCCCAAATTAAGTACCTCTTAAAACACGCGAAACTGGTACAGTCATATGTACTAAATTGTCTGCAAGATGAATTTGAATGACTTAACAAGTATTTGAACTAACATTATTTCCATGGCGATTTGTACATCCTGCTGTACTCGTTTCGACATCTCACACCTAACGAGAAACCATTATTTCAACACTGCTCTACACTCCTGAGTACAGCACAATCAGGAATAGAAGTGCAGCATGATCAGGAAAAATCACAGCATGTTCCTTATATATTTAGGTGACATTATCCTTGTTTGTAATTAGAGCTGCACTCACCAAATCACTGACTACTACTTACATAACTTGTGTGAAGTGTCTAAGCTAAGCTAAGCTAAGCTCACATAATTGCATCAGCTTCCTCAGTACTACCTACACGTCAGTTATAAATGGCAATGTAGTTAAGAAATCAGAGATAATAGCCTGAAGATAACGTGATATCATTTATTTTGTGTCTAGATATTTCGAATGTAGGATCTTAATATTTTTCAGACTCACAACATTGCATGGGGTCACTTTCTTTCTGGTTCCCACGTGAGTGATGAGGAGGTGGCTCTCGCTAATGACCTGTAATGCTTGTCTAAGAACATTAGCCAAAGTGTTAGTAGTCTATGGTTCTATGTATCCTTAGCTATATATTTTAGGACCTTGCCTATTTATAGTATTATTGCTACAGTGTTAGTAATGTATAGGCATATTTTGTGATATAACACATGGTTTATTATTTTGCATGTCCTATATATAGTATTTGCAATGTTTCACTAATGTGTAGAAATTGGTTACATTTGATGGGTATAAATTGATTTGTGCTCTTTCTTGCAACATACTAGTTTTTAGTTGCACAGTTGCATTGGTTTTCATGCAAGTAGCTGAAGTGTAATAACCCTAATTTTTTTTAAAGCATGCATTATCCAAAATTATCTTCTGTCTCCAGTATGTAAGTCCAGTTTAAACCTGCTTAAGCTTGTTACAACTGGCAAGTGGCAGAACATGTTTTTTACACGCCTACAATGCCAACCATGCTCAAAAGAGATGCATACAGATGTGCAGCTAAGAAATTATTGGGTTTGATGGGCATGGGGGACATGTTGAAGTTGACATGTGTTGCAGCACAACAAATGTAGGATGAAGATTCTAGGACAAATGTACGTAAGGCCAATGCACGTATGGCAGATGTACGTAAGCAAATGTACGTAAGCGCAGATGTACGTATGGCAATTGTACGTAAGTGCAGCTGTACGTATGGCTAATGCGCGTAAGTGCAAATGTACGTATGGCAAATGTACGTATGCGCAAATGTACGTAAGCGTAAAAGTACGTATGCGCAAATGTACGTAAACGCAAATGTACGTATGCGCAAAAGTACGTAAGCGCAAATGTACGTATGCGCAAAAGTACGTAAGCGCAAATGTACGTATGCGCAAAAGTACGTGAGCGGAAATGTACGTAAGCGAAAATGTACGTAGGCGCAAATGTACGTAAGTGCAAAAGTACGTATGCACAAATGTACGTCTATTTAAGCATGCGTACCTTTGCGTTTACGTACATTTGGTTAGGTACATGTGCCCCGTACATTTGCGCTTACGTACATTTGCGCATACGCACTTTTTCGTTTGCGTACTTTTGTGCTTACGTATATTGGCGCATACGTACATTTGCGCTTACGTACTTCTGTGCTTACGTACATTTGCGCTAACGTACTTTTGCACATACGTACATTTGCGCTTACGTACTTTTGCGATTACGTAATTTTGCGATTACGTACGTTTGCGATTACGTACTTTTGCACTTACGTACATTTGCGCATTACTGCGTTACGTTTTTGCGATTACGTACACTTTTGCGCTTACGTAGATTTACGTACTTTTGCGCATACGTACATTTGCGCATACGTACATTTGCGCATACGTACATTTGCGCTTACGTACATTTGCGCTTACGTACATTTGCCTTACGTACATTTGCGCTTACGTACATTTGCCTTACTTACATTTCCGCCGACGTACATTTGTCATAAGTACATTTGCGCTTACGTACATCTGCGCTTACGTACAATTGCCATACGTACATCTGCGCTTACGTACATTCGCTTACGTACATTGGCGTACGTACATCTGCCATACGTACATTTGCTTTACGTACATTTGTCCGGTTGCCAGGATGACAATACCAACTCCAATTAACACACACAATTGCTTTTTTGTGGAGTTGACAAGCCTTGGTGTTTTAGGTGCTGAACACTGTGGCCTGTTGTAATGTTTTATGTTTTTTGGTTTTTTCCCTTGGTTTTTTGGGTGGGAAATTGTGGCGTTTTTTTTTTTTTGGTTTCCTTCCCTTGGTGCTTTGGTCACACTGCGGCCTGTTTTTTTTTTTTTTTTTTTTCCTCGTCATGTTTTGGTGTCGTGCCCTCGGTGTTTTAGCTGCTGAACACTGTGGCATGTCGTCATGTTTTGGTGTCGTGTCCTCGGTGTTTTATCTGCTGAACACTGGCATGTCGTCATGTTTTGGTGTCGTGCCCTCGGTGTTTTAGGTGCTGAACACCGTGGCATGTCGTCATGTTTATGGGTTATGATTCATTCACACGTGAGTGAATTGGACTAATCTGTCATTAGCCCAAGACAAGCCAAGCTGTTGATGGAACTTCGAAATGGTGCTCCAATTTACAGGTGTCGAGAGTAAAATGGATTCCAAGTTTTGAATGCATGGCCCAAAATAACAGGATCAGAATCTTAAAGACCAAAAAGGTCGTCAGCGATTAGCTTGCGTCGATGCCTTTAACACTCGCACGTCCGGCGGTCCGCGCCAACTTCGCATGTCCGGGGGGGCAGATGTCTGCCCCCCCCTAAGATCTCGAGAACTATGCTAGTTAGCGACAAACGGAAAACGGCTTTGGATAGCTGGTGACAAGCTCTATCGAAAGTATTTCGGTCATTTTCTCGCTCAGGTCAATATTTAGGTCACTGGGTCATCATGTCAAATTCGACCAGATCGGGTGGGACCCTCAGATACTGGCACATATCTCAGGACCTGTAACAGATAGAAACAAACTGCAAATGCTATTCGACAGCCCTTGAAATGTGCTATCGACATACGCTGTGTAATTTAAGGTCAGGTCAACAGATGGGTCACATAAACAATGACCTCAGGTCAAGGTCATGGGGTAGAGTAGGGAGGTCATGTAATATATCAATCGACACGTCTTGGCGACACAAGCACAATGACGGTAATTTCAGCCTTCTAGCTCAATGCATTGCGATATAGTGCGCAGAAATGTGCTAGTGATTTCAGGTGACCTCAGCTGACCTGAGTGGGGCCACTGAGCAAAAATGTCAGCGATAGCATTGCGAATAGCTTCCAACTACACGCCATAACGGTTGGAGGTCATTCCGGGAGCAAATATGTAACCAGGAAACATTTGTATATTTTTCCATAGGCCTATAATGGGTAAGCCATGGCCACGACCTGACCTCAGGTCAACGCTACGAAAAAACCGTGATATACATATTATAGACCCTGATAAGATCATGACGTGATATAAGTTTGAAATCAATCGCCCAATTATTGTGGGAGTAATGCCACCTAGAACTCGGAGGCACGTTAGGTCACTTCGCCTGACCTGGTGACCTGACTTGAGATGGCCCAGGGTCAAAAATTTCTGAGGATATGCGGAAAAGACCAATGAGCAGCCATGCGAGGTTTGGCTTTGCTAACCCGATTAGTATGGCGGCAAAGTAGGAAAAACCGCAGGGGGGGGGCAGATATCTGCCCCCCCCCCCCGGACGTGCGCGGGTTAAGTGATCTGGACAAGTTTATTTACTTTGTCAACATCAAGCCTGCAAATCAAGCCTACTTTGCTAAATACTGCAAAATGATGTGTGTCCCCATTTTGAATGATGGCATAGTGTTAGCCCATGATAACTTCTGGATTTGGCAAATACCTAGTGTGTGCTTGCAAGCTTGGAAAAATGCTGGCAAAAGCTAAACACATCTTGCCAATAGTATTAATTGCAAAGACCATTTATTGGGAAAAAAGGTGAATCCTGCAGCAAACCACGATGGCTTCTATCTTTGAGACTAGATAACATGGGGGCCCAGAATCACAAACCTGTCATGTTCTCCTGCACAAGGTCTATGTGTCTTGACAGCAAATGTTTTTGTCAGGTCATGGCAGATGGCGAACACTCGTGCTGTACTCTGTCCTGACCATGCGGCACTAACACGCCGCTGCTGACCGATGCGTCTGTTCTGCGCAGCGATGGACGACCCGACGCCGCGCGGCAAGAGCTGGCGGCGGGAGCGCGAGGGTCGGGAGCGGCGCCTGAAGGAGCGACGCGGCCAGCTGCCTACCGACGCCGTCGACAACTCTGGCCACAATCCGCCGCCGCCCGCGGCGCGTGTCTACAACAGCGACAGCTCGAGCAGCTGCGAGGGTCGGCCGCGCGGCGACCCTCAGGAGGGTCGCGAGGGTCGGCGCCGCAAGGAGAGCGCCGCCGACGGGCCGAAGGGCGCCAAAACTGCTCCTGACGCAGATGTGGAGGCGATGAAGAAGGCCGAAGATGAGCATGCGAAAAAGCAGGAGGAGGCTCGGCGAATAGAAGAGGAAAGTAAAAAGGATGAGGAAGAAAAGGTTCAACGTGAACAGGAACAAGAGGAGCGTCGTGCTGTGGAGCTGGAGGAGCAGAAGAAGCAGGATGATGAGCATTTCCTCATTTCGTATATTAACGAGATTGAAGAGCGAATGGCTGCCAAAGCCGAGTTGAGAGAGGCTAACATGGCAGCGTGGTCGGACCGCAAAGAAGTGGACTTCTCCCGGCTCGACTCCAGCCTCAAGAAGAACACTGCCTTTGTGCGGAAGCTCAAGTCGTTCACTGATTCTCAGAAGGACAGCATCATCAAAGACATGGTGACGCTGAACTTGACCAAGTACATCAGCGAGGTGGCGGCGGCGCTGGTCGAGGTCAAGCTCAAGATGACCGACGTGCCTGGCGTTGTTGAGGTGTGCTCGACGCTGCACCAACGCTACGCCGAGTTCTCCGTTCACATGATGGAAATCTGGCACAAGGTGCTGACTTTCAAGCGCGATGAGAAGGTGGCCAATCCGAGTAAGCTACGCGTGGACCTGCGACTGTACGCTGACCTGGTGTCGGTAAGCGTGCTGCCGCGTAAGGAGGCGCTGCCGTTGCTGGGCCAGGCGCTGCTTGTGCTGGTGGCCCAGGACCGTGCCGACCACGGCAACGTCAGCGTACTGCTCAGCTTTTGCCGCCACTCCGGCGACGAGTACGCCGGCCTGGTGCCGCGCCGCGTGCGCCAGCTGTCAGAGCAGCTGCAGCGGCCGGTGCCGCACGGCCGCCTCATGCCCGCCGAGAAGCAGAAGAACGTACGCCAGCTGTTCAAGGACTACTTCGCAACGGTGGCACGCCATCTGGTGCGCGAGCACCAGAACCTGCTGCAGGTGCAGCGCGGCAATCGCCACGCGCTCCAGACGAAAGGCGAGCTGTCGGCCGAGCGGCGCGAGCGGCTGCAGCTGGCCGAGGCCAGCTACCGCAAGCTGCTGGCGTCCACCGAGCAGCTGGCCGAGCTGGTGGACGAGGCGGTGCCAGAGCTGGCCGAAGACGCCGAGCAGCGGGCCGAGCAGCAGCTGCTGGAGGCGGCCGCCGAGCGGGGCGTCATCGGCGACCAGCTGCTGATCTGGGAGGACGACGACCAGCGCAGCTTCTACACCAATCTGGCCGATCTGCGCGCCAGCATCCCCAGCATCCTGTACAGCGACAGCCAGGCGGCCGCGCCCGCTCAGTCCGAGTCGGAGCCCTCCCCGGAGGAGATGGACGACCTGCCCGACGAGGTGAGCGACGAGCACCTGCACGAGCCCGAGGAAGAGCCGGAGCCGGAGGGCGCGCCGCTCAATTCGTCCAACAAGATGCTGCTGGACGCGTTCCTCATCTCGCTGGCGTCGCGCGTCAACCGGGCGCTGGTCGACCAGGCGGCCGTGGAGTTCTGCATGAACCTCAACACGAAGAACAACCGCAAGAAGCTGGTGCGCGCCCTGTTCAACGTGCCGCGCACCCGGCTGGACCTGCTGCCGTTCTACGCACGCCTGGTGGCCACGCTGCACCCCTGCATGCCGGACGTGGCCACCGAGTTGGCGGCGATGCTAAAGGCCGACTTCAAGTACCACGTGCGCAAGAAGGACCAAATCAACATCGAGACCAAGCTGAAGGTGATGCGGTTCATCGGCGAGCTGGTCAAGTTCGGCATGTACGGCCGCAACGAGGCGCTGTGGTGCGTGCGCATGTTGCTCAACGACTTCACGCACCACCACGTGGAGATGGCGTGCGCGCTGCTCGAGTGCTGCGGCCGCTTCCTCTACCGGACAGCCGAGACGCACGTGCGCACCAACAGCTACCTGGAGCAGCTGATGCGCAAGAAGGCGGCCATGACGCTCGACAGCCGCTACATGACGACGATCGACAACATGTACTACACGGTGCTGCCGCCGGAGGGCGCCGCGCTCAGCGTCAGGAAGGAGAGGCCGCCGCTGCACAACTACATGCGCCGCCTCGTCTACCAGGAGCTGGCCAAGAGCACCACCGAGAAGACGGTGCGCCAGCTGCGCAAGCTCGACTGGGCGGACGCCGGCACGGCCGCCTACTGCGTGCGCTGCCTGTCGTCGGTGTGGCGCGTCAAGTACTACCACATCCGCTGTCTCGCCAGTCTGGTGGCCGGCCTCACCCAGTACCAGCCGCAGGTTGGGCCGCACGTGAGTCGCGGGCACGGCTGGATTTATATTTTGGTATTGTTAATTTGGCAAGGACACCTCTTTAGATCATGGTGAATAATTTTATTTTGATATGCCACATCAGAAACTGCCTTTTATACTACCCAGTAAATTTTGAACATTTTATCAGCAAGCAGTAAGTTTGCAGTTATTGTCGAACAACGCCATCCAACTTCCTAACGAGACAAAGAAGAGAACAATTTTCCGGACAGTAAATTCGCGAAGTGCCTATTTTTCAACCCTAGTTGTTGATCGTGGACAGTAGTGTGTATTGCTCAGGTCTGCTTGATGCCGATGCCAAGTTGGCTCATAGACCCCCGTTGGCGGCGCACCGTCTTTATCTCATCCCCAAGGGATGTCTTCACTACCCTCTGCTGACGTTTCCAGCTGTACAATTTGGTCAAGTTTCAAGTTCGTAAATCAAAACTAACTTTCCGTATGGCCTGCTGCCTATAATCGCCGTCGCCCAGCTACTGCAATATGGCATCGCCGGTCCGGTGGGACGCCTCAAAGGGCGACGGGGCCACCGGATGGAAATATGGACACAATTTCTATCTGTCTCTGTCTCTGTCTGTTTCTGTATCTGTTCTTGTCTCTCTGTCTCTGTCTATCGTCACTTGAGGCACGTACAACGTGATCCAAGTGCTTCATCGGCGTCATCTGCGTTAAGTTAAAGAACAGCACCTGCGCACATGCCACTAGTCCCTAGTGCAGGCGGCGGATAGTGGTATGGATGGTATTCGTAGACTTAAATTGGGTTGCATGGGTTACATCAACCGCATTGACTTGCAAGCCATAAATATGCACCACATAAATCGCACTGGGTTGTATGTGTCACATTGTATCACGATGCAATTCCATTTGTTCTTAACGCCATGACCAGCTTTCCCCACTTGAATCTCGTACCGGAGAGTGACATTTCCAATAGGCAGCCGGCGCGGTAGCATAGCTTGGCTAGTAGGTTAGGTGGCGCTACGTGTTAAACCAACTTCATAGCGATTCGCATACCGTCAGGTGTTCTTGTAAGCCCAGTGTAAGAAGGCATCATCCGGGGAACTGTGTCAGCCTACTCGACGAAGATAGAACTTGTTTGAGTTCGTTAAATATAGTCGCTGCGGATTCGACCCAGGGATTCGTCATGCAGCTTGGGGCAGCAGAGCAATATGAACACAATGTGCTAGAAGTAGTGATGTTCTTTCTGGAGTACACAGGCAATCGTCCAGACCTGGGTTGGATTTGTACTTTGTAATCCTGGGCGTGAAGAAGAATATTTTAGGCTAATTGAGCACGGAGAGGATATTTTTGTTGAAACCCTATCATCAGAATTTCGAGTTCCACCTTCCAATGAATTTTGAGCACTTTATCAGAGAACAGACTTCGCTGCAAACAACATAATTTAATCTCAAAAGGAGAAAACTGAGAAAATAATTTTGCGGAGAAGTGTTTTTGACACAAAAAAAATCAGGAACAGTATATTTTGCCAATCCTGGTTCAGACTATTTACAGTCAGCATGACGGATTTTCGCTGCAAAATAATTACAATTGGCAACCGAAAATAAGTAGTCTCCTGTGATTTGTGTGGCTTTGGTTGATGAAATCTGCCAGCGAAGTGCAGTATGCAGAATATAATTGTGTCCATGTGCACATTTTAGTTGTCGTTGCATAATGTTCTTCAGCTTTCCTTTTCTTGTAACAATAATTCAATGCCGAATACTACGCTCACGCTTGTTACTCACCATGTACGGAGGGTGATGGTTTCCGATTAGGGATACACTTCATTTGAAGAGCAATTTCAGTGGCATAATTACTCAGCAGTAGCCGGGCCAGTCAGCTGCAATAATGATGCATTGACCCTGGATCATCAGCCGATATTGTCCAGTCCTGTGCGAATTAATGGATCATTCAGGTTTATGCCATGCTGCGAGAAGTGTTACCTATTCAGAATTTCTTACCGGATTCGGTTTTGGTTGCAGGTGGTGGACAACACGCTGGAAGACATCCGACTAGGTATGGAGGTGAACGAGGTGGCGTTCAACCAGCGACGCATCAGCGTGGCGCGCTACCTCGGCGAGCTGTACAACTACCGGCTGCTGGACACCACCGTGGTGTTCCGTGTGCTCTTCTCCCTGATCTCGTTCGGCGTCAGTCTGGACCCGACTGCGCCGTCGGCGCTGGACCCGCCCGGCAGCGAGCTGCGACTGCGGCTGGTCTGCGTCGTCCTGGACACGTGCGGTCGCTACTTCAGCTCGGGCTCGGCGCGCCGCCAGCTGGACCAGTACCTGGTGTACCTGCAGCGCTATTTCTGGACGCGCAAGGCGACCGCCGACGCCGACGCCGACGCCGCCGGCACCGGCATCGGCGCCGGCGCCGCCTTCCCCGTGCGGCTGGAGTACGCGTACCACGACACGCTGATGGCGCTGCGGCCGCGCCTGACGCTCTGCGCCGGCCTCGAACAGGCGGTCGCCGGCGTGCAGAAGCTGGAGACGCAGCTGCTGCGGCGGCTGGCTGAGCTGGGCGCCGTGACGCCGACGGCGGCCGCCGAGCGCGCCGTCGGCGGCGGCGACGCGCCGCTGTCTGCCATCGCCGAGGAGCCGCCGGTGGCCGGCAGCGGCGGCGACGGCGACGGCGACGAGCCCGACGACGAGGACAGTCTGTCGCAGCACTTGTCGGTGGCCGACGACGAGGACGAGGAGGACGAGGAGTCGACGGACGTGGCGCCTCGCGGCACCCAGGACGAGGACGTGGAGGTGGACGAGCTGGTGGCGGACGAGCCGGCCGGCGCGGACGACGCGGTGGCGCGCGCGCCGGAGAAGATCGCCTGCGCCGAGGACGACGACTTCCTGGCCGCCTTCGACCGCATGATCTCGGACAGCATCATGGAGCGCAGCCGCGACACCGTCAAGCCGCAGTTCGAGCTGTCGGCGCCCATCTCGACCAGCGGGCCGGCGCGCAAGACGTACGGCGACCTGCGCGCAGAGCGCGCCGAGTTCGACCAGCCGGCGCGCAACACCGTCACGTTCCTGCTGCTCATGCGGCGCGGCAACAAGCAGCAGCACAAGTCGCTGGACGTGCCCGACGACTGCGAGCTGGCCGTCAGTCTGCGGTGCCACGAGCAGGCCGAGCGGCTGGAGCGCGAGCGGGTCAAGCAGCTCACGCTCAACATCAACGAGCGTCAGGAGGAGGAGGAGATGCAGGAGATGCACAACGCGGCGCCGGCGCGGCCGCTCAACCCCAACCGCGACCGCCGGCCCAAGTACCAGCACGCCAAGGGCGTGCCGGACGCTGACCTCATCTTCGGCCCGAAGCGGGCGAACCTGCGGTGACGCGCCGGCGGCCGGTGCCAGTGATCACGTGACACCAACACGGATAGGCACGGAAGCGCATAGGCAGGATGGGGAGGCGATGCAGCTGCTTCCGCACCGATCAGCGGTCCCTCTGAACAGGATCGGAAAGGCACGCCCGCTGGTGCGGTGGTCAGGAGCAGGAGCAGGAGCTGTCATTACAGCTGTCAAGAACGTCGACCGTCGTGCGTCGGACAACAACGGGAACCGTCCTGCGTCGGCCAAGAGCTTCAGTCGGCTTTGCGTCCGTCAAGCGCATGAGTCACAACTGCGTCGGTCAAGAGGTGCGCGTGCTTCGGTCTTTGCTTCGGTGAAGAGCAGAACGATCTTTGCGTCGGCCCAGGCAGTCAGCCGTCGTCGTGACGCTGAGCAACGTCACCGGGAACGTGCCGTCCAGGGGTGTGGCCGTCTGGGCGTCGGTCAGGAGCGTCTCATGCGTAGCCCCGTGAGGGAGCTGCCTCGCGACGGACCAAGAGCCGAGCATCAGTCAGATTGTGGAGCCGCCTGTAGGTCGGCTTGCGGCGGAGCGTCTTGCAGCGGTCGGCTCGCAGCGGAACTTCCTGCTGGCCACGCGGCCCATCGAGTCGCACGGTCGAGCCGGCGGACCGTGATGGCGAGGTGTCGAGCGTGAGTGTGGGGCGCGACGTGGACGGCACCATCCGCACTTGCCACGGAGCTCCACCGCGAGAGAGCCTCGTCGCCGGTGCCGCGTCCAAGCCGGCATTGCTGTCGCGCGCCCTGACCAGCCCCAAGTCCGTCGTATGAATGCCCTTCGAACTGTCGTGGCTAGCGACAGTGCAGAGTGCCATCATGCTCACTTACAAGTGGTCAGCGACCTCTGATGGAGAAGGGACGTGGTCCTGTCCGTCATCCAACTGCAGACCCTGTCGGTCGAAATAAGAAGAAAGGAGGTGGTTCTCTTTTTGATGGTTCCAAATTTCTCCGGGATGCACACACCCAGTCGGTAGACAAAGTTGTTTCGGAACTTTCTATGTTTGGTGACAAACGACAGCTGGTGAAAATGTAATAGTTGATGCTTTTTTTTTAGTGTACCTACATATCTCACAGTGCAATTTGTATCTCCCGGACGGGAGGTAAAGGCCGAAACAGTTGCATTTAATGCTATTCGTACGTTGGTGACTTAAATAATTGAGTGCAGGATTTTTTTTGCAGCAAGTAAGACAATATTTTCAACATCACAGCGACCAAAATTTGCAACTGGCTCGGTAATGTTCTTGCTTTGGCATCTATTTCAAAATGAACTTGGGCATAATACACTTGTCTACCTACCGACTTTGTTTAATGTGAGACCAATTTGAGATATGTCAGGTACAACAGATGGCATGCCCCTGTTTTGTTTCCACATGGTATTGTTCCAGGCCGTGCGGCACTCTAATATCGAACCTTGAGCGTTCATAGAAACCACGATTCGTGAATGTTTGGCTGTTATGCTGCGGCCAATAAACATCGAGCAAGACGTCTGACTTGATTTCAGGAAACGAGAACGCATACACGATGCACGGAAACACGCACTGTGTAGTGCCAGCAAAGGAGATTGCTTGTTGAGGGAAATTGTGACCAACCCATGCCACTCGCTTTCCGAAATCTCAGCTTGGTCCATATGTATGGCTTTCATGTAGATGGTAGCGCCATTCGTGTCTGAGTAGGTGATAGGCGATGATTGCTCTAAGTAAAAGTTCATGACTTTTCAGCATAGAATGTGTGATGTTTAACGTGATTATACGGCTGACGAAAGATTTGTGATCGACATTTCTCCAAACCAAGTTTGCGTTACCAGGCTGGGCGACTGGGTAAACTTCCGATAGTGGTGCTATACCGGCAGCGCACGTGTCTCCGACTTCCAAACATCGACATTTCCACCATTATATAACAATATATTAACTCCGACCCAAAGCAGCACATTGACTACAACCACCAGTAGTACAACCACCAGTACAACCACCAGTAGACCATAGGAAAGTCTGTGTGTGGGGGGGGGGAGATACAATGGCAGCGGTACAATGTAAACACGCTGTGCTAAGGTGCGATACATGCATTTGAACACGTAAGTAACATACGACGAGCTGCATTAGCTCGAAGTGGATGGCACAAATGTTAGGATAGCTGCGGACAAATGTCGAAACAAACATTTACGTGTAAAACTGGCATGCAGTTATGGAACCCGTACAGAAATATACTTCGGTATCTGCTATCAGATTTGTGTACTACATTGCACTACTCATCAATCCGGGCAACATGGAGGAACTCTTCTACATCAGAAACGATCTCATTGGTTAGAACGTGCTCAACAAATGCGGCTTCAGAGGCAGAGAGATTATCCTCGATACCGACCACGGCTTCCTCGGGAGTAGCAGGTGCCGTCTCAGCAGCAAGGATAGCCTCAGAGGACGTGCCGGCCTTAGCAATAGTGTCCTCTTCTGCATCGGCAATGGCGTCCTCTGCGTTGGTAATAGCGTCCTCTGCGTCGGCAATAGCGTCCTCTGCATCGGCAATTGCGTCCTCTTCTGCACCAGCAGTAGCGTCCTCTTCTGTATCGGCAATAGCGTCCTCTTCTGCACCAGCAGTAGCGTCCTCTTCTGCATCGGCAATAGCGTCGTCTTCTGCATCGGCAATAGCGCCCTCTTCTGCATCGGCAATAGCGTCCTCTTCTGCATCGGTAATAGCGTCCTCTTCTGCATTAGCAATAGCGTCCTCTTCCGCATCAACAATAGCGTCCTCTTCTGTATCAGCAGAGACGGACTCAACAAAAACAACGACCTCTTCAGCTGACTGGGCGGCATCAGCAGTGGCGGCTGGGGCAGCGGCTGCGGGCGGGAGTTCCTCCCGGTCCAGGCCGTCAACGGTTGCTGGAGCAATGGCCTGGACCGCAACCAGTACGGGAGCTGCCTGCTGCTCGTCTGGCCGCACGGGCCTCCTCGGCTCCGCGCCCGACTCGGCTCTCTTCAGAAGCTCGGCCACGTAGGCGGGCGGCTGGGGCACCACGTCGCCGCTGGCACGAAAGCCGGCCTCGTCGGCCACCCACGTGACGGCGACGGTGCTGCCGTCCGGGGCGATGTACGAGTAGCTGCCGTGCATGACGGTGCCGACGCCTTCGCCGATGCGACGCTGCTCGCCGGCGCCCTGCACGGCCGTGCCGTCGCCGCTGCGGAAGCCGTAGTCGAAGCCGCCCTGGTCGTCCGTCTGGAAGTGCTGGCTCAGGATGGCGTCGCTGTCGATCGTCGACAGCGACCTGGACTCGGACTGGGCGGCGCTCTCGGAGCGGATCGCCAGCGGTTCAGGCTCGCCGCCGGATCCCTCGAGCTGATCGCCGTCGAGCGGCAGTGCGGCCGCCGAGCAGACCAGCCAGAAGAGTGCCAGGCACCGCATGGTGTGATGAACAGTGTGTGGGGTGGGCTGGACGCGGTCAGGTCAAGTCTGGTGTTGCAAGTAGCCGACCGTCTCTTATATGCGACCGGCGCACGCTCGAGACGAATTATTGGCCAGCAGTCGCGCCGACCTTGCCCTTTATTATCGCAGTTCGGGTTGAGTGAGCAGTCAGTGATCGGATGTTATCTCTTCTCTGTGTGCACCAGCCTGCGACTCTCTCGAAAATCATTGCTGCTTCGAGCTGTATCTCGTGCGCTGTCTCTTCAGCCATGCTATATTCTGACAACCAAGTGAGCCATCGATACATAGCACCGGAGAGCGAGTATATAAAAAGGAGCAGTTATTTCTGACGTTTAATATTGTTCGGGAGAGAATCGCCCAGGTGAAGTGAACGCAGGCCGCTGTACGCACACACCACGTCATCCGCGGTGTGATCTCTAAAGGGTTGCGAGTGCCCAAGCGTTAACACGTGCCCTGGAGGGGCTCCGAAAATTACGCGCAATGGAGGGGGGGGGGGAGCGGATTCCGCACCCCCCTAAGATCTCGGCTCTTATTAAAGCTGGAGGAACGAAACTCGCAGAGTGGATTGGTACGGTAGTGAACTCTATTGTGTTCAAATGTCATGACCTTAGGTCAATATCTTCAAGGTCAATTGAGGTCACATTTGTCAACATTTTCTTGTTTTGCGTGGCTTGGCCTGTCATTGTTATGGATCGCTGTGATTGTGTTTAAATGCTCCACAATGGGCATCAATGATGTTTCGGACATTACTAATGATGCAATACAGATACTAGACCCGACATTTGACTTCAGGTCACCTATATAGCAGCATTTTATCAGGTCAGTTAACTGTTCCAGTTACCGGAACCGGGCCGCCCGCCCGACTGCTCCGTCGGGCAGCTTGGCGCAATCGGCTTCGCGAAGAAGGAGTGAAATACATGAATAAAGTATGGAAACGCTTTGGTACAACGTCCGTGAAGTTGGCAGGAGTTCGATATTCATATTCAGCAGAAATCGACGACCCCTTCGATTTCGCCCAAACTCGGTGAGACGGTAGTCCCAAGGTCCCTGACCCACCATGCAGATGCATTTCACGGGACATCGAATGGTTTGACCTCCAGAGGTCAACATATGTCAACCATCCAATAATGCCAGAATGTCTAAGTTATATAGGCCATTCGATCCGCAACGACACGCTGATTCCGAAACTGCTCTCAATTACCCCATAGCACAAACGGTTAATGAGTTATGACCAATTATGTAATTTTGTTTCCCACAGCATTGCTTCCCATACATTCCCATGCCTTATTCACATTCCCATTCCGGGAATGTGTATGCAATACACATAGTTGTAACGCCAATAACGTGGGCAGTCCAACGGTGGCATTCGAATCATTGACGTCCGACTAATTCCGGAGATATATCAAAATATGCTCCGATAAAATCAGTTTTGGACCCAATGGTTAATTTCCCATACGGTTTACCATGGGACCGTGGGCGACGGGAAATCGCGACCCTTCCGATTTTTTTTTTAAATCGCCACAAACGTATGCAATGCCAAAGCATGTCGATAACTCACGCCGTTTCCCGGGGCATCGAAAGATGTGACCTCCAGAGGTCAACGAGTTCCAGTTCAATATTCGACTTTGACCTATATGTGAGGATGGAGCATGTGGCTGTCATTAGTTGGCATGCTCAAGTCGTAATGGAAGAAACCAAATTAAGAACGCTTCAAATCTAAAGCGAAATTTCAACGGTCAAGGAGCCATGTGACCTTGTCAGGTCAGAGGTCATGTCATGTGTATAAAAGGCACATAGTTGTAACGCCAATAACGTGGCCAGTCCAACGGTGGCATTATAATCATTGACGTCCGATTAATTCCGGAGATATATCAAAATATGTTCCGATAAAATCAGTTTTGGACCCAATGGTTAATTTCCGATAGGGTTTAGCATGGGACCGCGCGGGACGGGAAATCGCGACCCTTTCGATTTTTTTTTAATCGCCACAAACGTATGCAATGCCAAAACACGTCGACAACTCACGCCGTTTCCCGGGGCATCGAAAGATGTGACCTCCAGAGGTCAACGAGTTCCAGTTCGATATTCGACTAAGTGACTAAGTTTGGTTCCATTAACCTGTTATGAACCTGACCTGACTTGATCTCTGTGACCTAACATGACCTTGAAACTATATAGCATATCAATATACATCAAACAAGTCGCTAGTGTTTCCAAGACCGCTTCCTTTTGCGGATATACGGGAAGCGCATCAGCGCCGATTTTTGTGGTCTGGTGCCATTACGAATTTTTTTTACTTTAACGGGCCCGAACTCGAAAAATTTTCGCCCGATTTCCATGTTTCGGGCTTTAAACGACGCGCCGGTCATTTCTAAGCAGGTACGCAAAAAATGGCGTATCTCGACCGGTAAAATATGGAGTTATGTACGACAAACCGTAGGGGTGGGCGGATTTCCCCCCCCCTCCAGTGCGCGTGTTAACACGATTTAACCGGTCGATATACGCGATTTTTGCGTACCTGCTTAGAAATGACCGGCGCGTCGTTTAAAGCAAGAAAAATGGAAATTGGCCGAACCTTTTTCGAGTTATGGGCCGTTAAAATATTTTTTTTAATCGTAGCGCCCGACCACAAAAATGGGCGCTGATGCGCTTCCCGTATTTCCGCAAAAGGGAAGTGTTCTTGGCAACACTAGCGACTTGTTTGATGTATATTAATATGCTATGCAGTTTCAAGGTCATGTTATGTCACCGAGGTCAAGTCAGGTCAAGTTCATGACAGGTTAATGGAACCAAACTTGGTCAACTGGAATGTTGTCATAAATGCACTACTATTTGTCATGTGTATTGTTTGTCATTGCATTTCCATACTTTATTAATGTACTTCACTCCTTTCTTCGCGAAGCCGATTGCGCCGAGCTGCCCGACGGAGCAGTCGGGCGGGCGGCCCGGTTCCGGTAACTGGAACAGGTAACTGACCTGATAAAGTGCTGCCATATAGGTGACCTGAGGTCAAATGTCGGGTCTAGCATCTGCATTGCATCATTAGTAATGTCCAAAACATCATTGATGCCCATTTTGGAGCATTTAAACACCATCACAGCGGTCCATAACAATGACAAGCCAAGCCACGCAAAACAAGAAAATTTTGACAAATGTGACATTTGACCTTGAAGATATCGACTTGAGGACATGAAATTTGCACACAATAGAGTTCACTACCGTACCCATCCACCCTGCGAATTTAGTTCCCCAGCTGTAATAGGAGCCGAGATCTTAGGGAGGGGGCGGAATCCGCCCCCCCCCCCCCTCCAGTGCGCGTAATTTTCAGAGGCCCTCCAGGGCGCGTGTTAATATAGGCTCCCAAACACACAATGAAGCGGAAATCCATGTCCATGCGCATCACAGGTGTCTTTCTTGTTTTTGAGGTGTCGGTTGCTGTCAGTATTTTTCGGCTAGAGGGGGGGGGGTCGGACGACGGCTACTGTTTTGCATACGGCAAGCTGCACGGTCGAGTGAAGCTGCGCCGCCCCTCATCGCCAGGGCGTGACCACTGGGGCGCCGATCTGCGCTGATCTGGCCGCCGGCCGGTGCCGATTGGCGCCGATCCTGCCGACGCAGCGTCGACAGTGGGCGCCGGCCGCCGAGGACGACCCCGCCCGTGGCCGTGTCGCAAGCCGGCCGCGTGCACGGTCGAGTGGCGGGTCAGCGGAGGTCGCCGCCCGCCTCTGGCGCCGCTGGGATCGGATGGCCGCGCCGCCGCAGCCTGATGGCAGCGGAGGTCGCCGCCCGCCCCTGGCGCCGCTGGGATCGGATGGCCGCGCCGCCGCAGCCTGATGGCAGCGCGGATAATCACCCGAGGCCGCCGCCGCGCTACGATACGAGACGGACGGCGGCGGACCTGAACAGCTATGTCAACATCACGACTGCGCGTCGGTGTTGCAAAGGTCACTGAGACGACACGAACTCCCTCACTCCCGTTGGTTGCCACGGCGGAGACCCCTCGTCGAAACGTCGGTCGGCGTTGCCGCACTAAATTGAATCAAATTCGTGATGGAAGGTCTGGTCTCCGATGTGATACAATCGTGGACGTTTCGAGGGATTAGCTTTCACTACTAGCAAATAAACAACATTGGAGGCGCCAATCGGTTTCCGTGGTTCCACGCATATCAAAAAGATCTGATCCTCTACTGACGCATTTATCACACGCACCGGAGGGTGGGGGAAGTGGAATCCGCCAACTCCTGTTTTCGGACGGTATTTCATAAACGGGCGAGATATCACAATGAAGTCGTGTCACTTGTTCAAAATTGATAAGCGCATCCCATGCAAAAGATCGAAATCCGTTGGTAAATGTATGAACTACGAGGGGTGCAAGGCCGACCGGCCACCGAGAGTTCAAGAAATGGTTCGTCGGTGCGGTGACGCGGTGTGATGGCCGACCTTGACCTCATTTGACCCTGGGTCATGGAATTTATCCGGAAGTGAATCCACTCCAACCGTAATCTACACTGCAAATTGTGTACGTCCAGGTTCAGAGATCTTGGGTGGATGTGGAGGAGACTCCGCCCCCTTCCCTGCGATGCGCGTTATGCGAGATCATACAGTGCGCGTGTTAACCTTGTTGCGTTAACCTGACCTTGTACTTCCGGTTAGATCCTCACCCCGTTTCGGGGGCGGGGTCATTATATACCCCCTCTAAAATCTAAGCTAAGCTTCGCACGAAAACGAGAGGTGTCATCGGAAAGCATTTGACGAGTAGGGCCAGAAACCACCAAAAAAATATCCTCAAAAAGTGACGGCGCTAGGGGGATTTATCAGGTCACGACTGACGTCATGCTTTTGGCTCTGGGGAGTTTATTTTGGGGAAGGTTTTAAAGCAAAACTTTTGGGGAATCAGAAAGAGAAGATGAAATCGACCACGGTCCCAAGATGTTTGCCCACCCAAAAATAAAAACGTTTATCTTTCGAAAGTTGCGAAATTTTTCGTTTTGGTTTCTTCTAATGGGTAGAGCGCACTGAGAAAAGTTGCTTGAAGTAAACTTAGTCTCATAAAAGTTTTTATTCTAGCCAGAATCTTTGATTTAGTCTAAAAGGCATATGTGCAAATTAAATGTCATGAAACGAAAAAAATCCTCTGGTGCGTTTGTTGCGTCCCTGGAGATAAGTAAACGCTGAAAGTTTCATTCAAACATCTTTACCCGTTAAAGCGTGACTGGCTATTTTTTGGAGGTGATCTCACTTGACCTTAGCTAACTCGACGACCGTAGATGACCCGACCTCAAATCCCACACATCAAATGGATGTTGGAGGGCATACAACATTTCGAGGCGCTACCGCTGGCCGTTTTTTTAATTCACAATACGCGGAAAGCCATAAGATGAAAAAGACCTCCCCCCTCCCCGAGACGGCACGGGTAAAGCCACTTCCAGTGGCCTTCACTTCACGACCTTCTGGCGATGGCGTTTGTACAGACAGCAAAATATACTGCATTTGCGGTAGAAACGGTGGGGAGGGGGATAATGACACGCATGCTTGTACCTACGCAATCTAGGTGTAGACTAACAGGTAAGGTTCAGCTCCCACATCGAAACCACACCCATGAATTGGAAGAATTTACCAGAAAACGCTCGTTGGTGACGCTCCACAGGAAAAGCCGTACTCGTTCCGGACTGTCCGTGCGCTGTTCGCGTGGGAGCGAAAGCGTACACAGCTCACTCATGGGAAATCCCGCAGCAGCACTATTGTAGGTTTCCAACATAGGGACATGACGTGTATGACCTTGGGCACCTCGGGCGTCTCGCCATGGTCACCACTTTCCGTACTCCCACAATCGGTCCCGTCTCGCGCCCGCCACCGGCGAGTCTCTCAAAGCCAAACGTCTGTCGTCACGCAAGTGAGTTTATGACACACATATGCATGCATTTCGCGGCGGCAGTACCCGGACGCTGGTCGGCCGGGGGTGTGACGGGCCGCGGCCACGCTCGCGCGCGGCGCAGCACTCCGGTCAGTGAAGACCGGTGAGCATGGCGCACCGGCCGACCGGGCTCGCCAAACGGAATGACTCCCAGACATCACAGAGCACAACCTCTGGGTGATGAGTCCAAGAAGTCGGATATATATTCGGGCTAAAACGACGCCACATTGTCGACTTTGGCTTGGCGTCGCGCTGCAGCGACCATCCAATAAAGATGGCGCTGCGCACACACGACAGCGGCACATTAGAAGCAGGAGTATCAAAACATCCGGAGGAGACTCTGCACCGCTACACGCAAACCACTATCTCGCACCGGCACTGCACCGCTCCGTAAATTGGTAAGCGGAGACTCAACGCATCACCGGACACAATAGGCGTGTCCTCGGTTCACAGGCGGCGGCCGTCACGAAGGAGGCCGGCGAGTATGGAAACAGCACCCTTGATCCTGCGCGGGGCCGCGCGACGAGCACGGCGACTGGCGCCGCGCCGACCCACAATCACAGCAATTGGCCACACAGCGGACCAGTACACACAGCAGAATCTGAAAGAGACGAGTAGAACCAGGGGACTGCTGACTACGGCGTACATCAAGATCGGAGACGGAGCCGACTACGGCGCACGTCGGGCCAGAGACGGAGCAGACTATGGCGCACATCGGGTCAGAGACCGATCCGACTATGGCGCACATCGGGGTCTGAGACGGAGCCGACTATGGCGCACATCGGATCAAAGACTGACAGATCGCTGTGATATCAGATAAAAAATGGCGAACTTCCACACGCGGAGACCCGGGGCGAGTATTGCGCCCGCAACCGCAGATCAGATCTAGCACGGACAAACTGAGCGAACGGCGGGGGCAGACGACCGGCAGATGGTCCCCGACGACCAGAGAGAGAGAGACAGCGCAGGGGAGGGGGCGCCCAGTCAGCCGCCGGCCGTGCTGCCACATGGTGCGCGCTCTGAGATCCTAGGCACACTCCTCGGCCGAACACCGGCCGCCGAGGTATGAACACATCACGACGCCGGTCGGCGGCCGAACACCGGCCACCGAGGTATGAACACATCACGACGCCGGTCGCCCTGACAACGGCCGCCGAGGTAGGAACACATCACGACGCCGGTCGCCCTGACAACGGTCGCCGAGGTATGAACACATCACGACGCCGGTCGCCCTGACACCGGCCGCCGAGGTATGAACCCATCGCGACGCCGGTCGCCCTGACACCGGCCGCCGAGGTATGAACCCATCGCGACGCCGGTCGCCCTGACAACGGCTGCCGACGCGGCGCACTTCCGTGCCGTCCGGCCGCCCTGCCGGTGCCGTCTCGACGTGGACGTACGCGGCTCGACCAGGAGCGCAGCAGCGTCCCCGCTGTCTGCCGGCCACACTGGGCCGTCGGTGGGTGGCGTCGGGCTCGGCGGCGACCTGCGCGGCAAAACGCTCCGCTGTCGCATCAGAGCTTCTTCGCTTGTACTAGCAGCTCTTCGATGAACCTCTGCAACCAGAGACGGAAGTGACGTGCGGTTCGCAAGGTGAATGGCGTCAATGAACGGCGGCAAGACACGCTGAAGACCAGTGATAACTACTCATGACTTTGTGGAGACTTACGTGGAAGATAGAGAATGGAGAATCCACCCCAAGACGTGGCTTCATAAAAATGTCATTAAAACGAAATTCAACAGTCAGCACCATGCCACCGTGCCAGGGAGGGGGCAGTTTTCAGCACTGCAAGTGCGTGCCGAGCGGGTAACAGCCTATACATTCTGAAACTAGCTAAGTTCAGTCGAATTTCACACGTGTTTTCGAATAACGTCCAAGGGAACCGATTCAAACATCTCCCAGCACCAGGGAACGACCTCATCTTCCCGCACCGACTGGGCCATCTGATGGCATTGCAGTCAGCAGCTGCACCTAGTCAGCACACAGCATTGTGGGGAATCAGAGCATGGTGGGATAATCCGCTCACCACAACCGCTATGGGGGGATCAGAGCGTCGTGGGATAATTCGCCTCACCACAACCGCTATTGGGGAAACGGAGCATGGGAGAATTCGCTTCACCACAACCGCTATTGGGGGAATAAGAGCACGGGGGATAATTCGCCTCATCACAATCGCTATTCATTACACCAGGCAAAGGAATAACCTCGTTCCGTCCCGAAGGTCAAAACGGTAAGATTAGCACGTGTCTAAAAAGATACATCATCAGATGACCCGCGATTGCCGTAATGATTCACTGATAGCATGATCGGATTTCATCTCAACTGTCATCGAGGAAGTCGATATCAACAGAACTTTATGATTTCCAGCCTAAATGGATGGCCAAATTACTAAATGACCACCATTACATAGTCATTTGGGCTACTACATGAATATTGCAATTCAACGAAAAAGTATTGAAAAAATGACCGATTACAATTACATCAATCCGACTGTCGGCTTTCCAAAATAAGTGAGCGATCACAGTACAAACACTCTTCCATTCTGTAGTCCGCAGGAATGCCTGATCGTGCGCTAAGACGTGCAGCTCATAGTCCGATGGAGGGGCGGGGATGGCCGAGTGGTTGCTATGCGTACAAAAGGTCCCGGGTTCAACACTCACACCACTCGGGACATCTCCCAATCCCGCGGCCCACCGGTGAAACAGTGGGGGCGGCGCTATTATCCGTGATCGTGCAGAAAGTGTGTCGTGAAACATTAAATAAGCGGTAAACAAGTCCGAGGGAATGTCTGATCCTGCGCTAAGACATGTAGTTTATAGTCAGCAGGAATGCCAGATCCTGCGCTAAGACATGCAGTTTGTAGTCAGCAGGAATGCTTGATCTTGCGCCAAGACATGCAGTTTGTAGTCAGCATGAATGCTTGATCTTGCGTCAAGACATGCAGTTTGTAGTCAGCAGGAATTCTTGATCTTGCGCCAAGACATGCAGTTTGTAGTCAGCAGGAATGCTTGATCTTGCGCCAAGACATGCAGTTTGTAGTCAGCAGGAATGCTTGATCTTGCGCCAAGACATGCAGTTTGTAGTCAGCAGGAATGCTTGATCTTGCGCCAAGACATGCAGTTTGTAGTCAGCAGGAATGCTTGATCTTGCGCCAAGACATGCAGTTTGTAGTCAGCAGGAATGCTTGATCTTGCGCCAAGACATGCAGTTTGCACGCACCGGCTGCATCAGGTGCTTTTCGGAACAATGCAACCATTCATGCCGAGTGCTGACAAGGCTAAGTGGATGAGCAACGTGATACGAGTGGTTGGATAGTGTAGCTCACGCTCAGAAGTTAAAGTACTGCCAAACGAAAACAATAGATGTGCTTCGGCCACGGATCATCTTCAGTTTCAGTTCGAGCTTAGACCGCAGTGAACTTAAACTAAAGATGGTCCGTGGCCGAAATATATCTCTTTAGTTTATATTTTGCTTTACTTTAAATTTTGAGGATAAGGTTACATAATCCTACCATTAATGCAATCAGTTATTCACAAAATCAAAGCAAAACAATATTGAGATACCAGGACACGAAGTTTTTAAATCCATTTTCTGGTTCCTTAGACATTTTTGGAAAATTTTACGACGTAGAGGTGCAGATTTCTTCACAATTTGATTGCATTAGCCTACGAGATAATCTAGCGGTACACTTTCGTGATCTCAAAGGATGATGAAATTCGCTCGACCCCATCCCATCCTGAATTGGGCTATATTAAGCGCACGAGAACAGGGCTAAGGCGGCCAGGATAAACATCTGAAAGGTACTTCAGATATATCGGGATTACGATTAATGGTTCGAAAAGCCACATGCAAGCTCACGGCGTAACAGATATGAACGGTTAGAAACTGCCTTTAACACGTCAATGGAGAATACATCCCGGACTATCCCCGAAACCAACCAACCCATCTGAATTAAAGTTGTTAACACATCCATGATTGAACTTCAGGGCGAAAGTCTTAGCTACCCCGAAACCACACGAAGACTACGGGTCTGGGGCACCAGGCAGATTTTCACAATTTAATAAGCATCAGCTTCAGCTGAACTGATGTGTGTGAACCTGGATTGTATCCCATGTCAGCAGTCAAAGGCAGGCAGACACGGAAAATAAATCACACGAAGGGACATGGCACAGCAGGGTAAGTCATGGCGGAAAATGGCGAGACAAGGCAAGCCAGGGCAAGGCAAGGCAAGGCAATGCAGGGCAGGGCAGGGCAGGGCAGGGCAGGGCAGGGCAGGGCAGGGCAGGGCAGGGCAGGGAAGGGCAGGGCAGGGCAGGGCAGGGCAGGGCAGGGCAGGGCAAGGCAGGGCATGGCAGAGCACAGCAGGACAAATCACGGCAAAGAAGGGCAAGGCAAAGCAAGCCAGGGCAGAGCACAGCAGAGCAAGGCAGGGCAGAGCAGAGCAGGACAGGGGCAAGGCAGCCGATGGCTCACAGCGACGGCCTCCTGAGAGGCGGCGGCGTCCTGCAGGAACTGCTGCAGAAAGGCGCGCCGGTGCACGTCGTCGTCGATGTCGAGCAGCAGGTCCAGGTCCAGCTCCTTCTCCTCGGCCGGCCCCGACTGCGACACAGCACACGTGAGGGTCAGGCTCCCGAGCAGTGCAGCCACACCGATTGCAGAGCATTTATGGATCTGAGGAACACATGCCGACCAGAGGTGCGCTTACGGACCGGGCAAGCATACACCTTCCAAGGGAGCATTTACCAGCCGGAGAAGCTTACACCAATCAGCAGACATGGTTGGATTTGTATTTTGTAATTCTGGGTGTGGAGAGGAAAATTACTGGGTAGTCGAATATGAAGAGGGTATTTTTTTTCAAGCCTGCATCATCAGAAGTTCAGTTTGCACTCTCCAACGAATCGTGATCACTTTGCCACAGAGTAATTAATTGTCAAACAACAATATTCAACCGCCAAGTGAGAAAACTGATCGAATGCTCTACTGGAGATGATGTTCTGGATGCCTAACATCGAAGAATAGGTTGTTTAACACTATCAGGGAAGCATTTACGGACCCAATGTGTTTGTACCGACCAAGCGAGCATCTACGGACCGGATGTGCTTATACCGACCAGGCGAACACTTACGGACTGGATGTGTTTATACCGACCAGGCAATCATTTACGGGTCGGGATAATTTATACCGATCAGGCTAACATTTACGGACCGAAGAAGAATTAAGTATTCCAGGGAGTATTAGTCGCCAGGTGGGTAGTTGCTTGCTGTGGGTGCGGGTACAGGTCGCGGGTTATTTATCGACGAAGGAAAGTATTTACAGATCGGGAGACTATTTGTCGACCAAGTGGAGGACCATGCGATTTAGTGACCGCGGGCGTATTTGCAGACCGTGCATTATTTACGAACCGTGGGGAATGCTTACGAGCCAAGGAGTAACTCACGGGTAGCTTTAACACCTGGCCAGTACATACGAACCAGATGGGAGTTGATAGCAATGCATTTCACACTGGTTGACAATTTCCGCAGGGGAGCATGGTGTGCTACCATGCTACCAGGACGTCATGCTATCCCATCCCCTCCCCAGCTCTTTTAGAACACAGAGCTTACCAGCAAAGCCAGCAGAAACATTCCTGCAGGAACGTTCGGTCGGTTTGAAACAAGTCGGTTCAGCACACCACCGCAAATGTCGAACCATGGATACGGCCGCGCCTCATTCGCGTGGCTGGTTGGTTGGTTGGTTATTGGTTTTACGACACGTCGACCGTTGAGTCATGTAGCGTCGCCAATCTCTCACTCCGATTGGTCGCGGGCGAAGAGTAGCGACAGATGAGGCTCGAACCCACAACCTTTCGATTGTGAGACGAGCATCTTACCCCTAGACCACTCGTCCCCCCTGATTCGCGTGGCAAGCACACACCGAATAAACATTCAAATACGAGCCAGACATTTTCACATAATACGGACCATCGATCGGCCTCATGTCCAAATTAGCTGCTGCACAGACGTGGTCCGCCACACAACGGCAGTTCCAGCACGAAGTGCTTCATCGGCCGGAAACCATTCCGGTTCCTAGATGCTATCGTCGTCGGTGGGAAGCTGCGTACCACATGCGGCCGCTACCTGATGCGGAGATCACGCGCTGCCCGCAGGTTCCCGGCGCCGTGCTGCACGGTCCGTGGAAGCCGCCGACTCGTCCGTCTCACCCCGTCCAGGCCTGACTCAGCATCGCCGACCTTTGGTCCGGCCGTCGCGAGAGTACCGAAACACAGAGCATGCCGGACCACAGCACAAGCCTGGACTAACACCACCCGGTCGTTCCACCGCGCGAACGGGACGCTCATCTTAACGGACATTTCGCACGACCCGAGCTGCCATCGTCGCCGCTTCCACCACGTGACACACCGTTTCCGATGCGGACGATCGATAGCCGCCGTCCGGGCACCCAGCTGAGCGAATGGTACCGCCGTCCGGGCACCCAGCTGAGCGAATGATACCGCCGTCCGGGCACCCAGCTGAGCGAATGGTACCGCCGTCCGGGCACCCAGCTGAGCGAATGGTACCGCCGTCCGGGCACCCAGCTGAGCGAACGGTACCGCAGTCCGGGCACTCAGCTGAGCGAATGGTACCGCCGTCCGGGCACCCAGCTGAGCGAATGGTACCGCAGTCCGGGCACTCAGCTGAGCGAATGGTACCGCCGTCCGGGCACCCAGCTGAGCGAATGGTACCGCAGTCCGGGCACCCAGCTGAACGAACGGTAACCCCCCCCCCGTACACGGCTTTCCTGTGGGCTCAGTTTTCCGTCCGCCGGAAAGTCGCACCCACCAGACCCCGCTTCCCCCCCGCAGTACGCACCGTGGTTTGCCGGTACAGCTTGGCGATCTCGTCGAGCAGCCACATCTCGACGTGCAGCCGCTTCCGGATGAGCGCCATCTGGTGGGAGCCGTACTTGGCCGTCAGGTACTTCTTGCGGCCGTCGACGTGGTCGTCACCCTCCTCAAAGTTGACCGACTGCCGGCAGCCGCCGGGCCGAGATTAGTCACGATGTGCGGCCAAGGTCACGTCGGCCGTCACCCGTCGCTTGGACAAGTGCAGAGGAAAAGTAGCACAGTTGCTGTACGATGTACTTGTATGGCACGTATAGCACCAGTATACCACTGAACGCTGCCAATTTGTTACAGCCAAAGGTGATTGGTCACGGATCCCCCCCCAAAAAAAAACATCGACTTTCGAGCCCGCAGTCGTGGTTCACGCACGTGGGCCCCAAAGTTTCGTCAGAGGTATTCCTGGCAATAGGAGTAGGCAATACACATGGGAACACCACCCACACGAGGCTACCCGGCACCAATTGGAAGCGGGCAGCGCGCCACTCTTTTGCATCACTGCCGCGGCCTTGAACAGAAAAACCATTGCGCACCACAATGTACATCTGGGATTGCAGCATGATTCACTCCGGGTGACAGCTGACGCTGGGCGGGAGAATGGCATCTTCATGTTCTCACTAGAACTGATTACAATTCGATGTTTTCACGATAACTGATTACTGAATACAACTACAAACTACACTGATTCGATGACAATTGAAGTAGAATGTAGAATCAGGTACTGCCAGTTCACACACCAAATAATTAGCTTTATCGCTATACAGTGATACAACAACGATAACCATCCGACCGAAAGCCGTCGTTGATCTATATCTCGACAAGCAACCCCGGTATCATCTGCAATATGGGTCGTTAGTTAGTTATTTGGGTTTTAGGGCGCCTCGACTACTGGGGTCATTTTGCGCCCACAATGCGTCCTCTTTTCTAGAATCAAACGCGAATTAATCAATCAGTGTCTGGCGCCCAACCACCCAGCACTTTAGTGTAGCAGAAACCAGTCCGTGCCGTTTTCTTGTGTCGCTAAGTCCGTAGGACACCGTCGAGTGAGAAGAAATCACGCAGGCCTGTTCTGGTAACGGAGAAAACGTCAGACAGCAACAGACCCAAGTCTTCAACACAACATGGATGGGGTGGTGGGAGAGGGAGAGGCGGCTATTTTCGCCGGAGCCACTGGCACGGGGCGTGAGTCGCGCCCGGGGCGCCAGCCACGCCGCCGCCTCTGACCTTGGGCGATTTGGCAGGCTTGTCCATGGCCGGCCCATTCGCGGCGTCGAAGCCGGCCGTGATGCCCACTTCCATTACACGGGTCTGCGGCACAGCGGACACACGTCACAGCACGGAAAACCCACAGCGCAGACGTGGTGCACTCACGCCCACCTCCAGCGTGCATGCATACGTGAAAACGCGGCAGGCGGGTCATAGCACACCTGACCGTCCAGATCAGTGTTGAAAAAGCGTGGCTTAGCTAGATTTTTCAGCGTTCAGAAATCACGCATGGCACATGCAAATACATTGATCTTTTCAAATCCACCAGCAATTTAGCACCTGCATTTGCTGATGATGACATGAAGTGAACATCTTCACTTATTGTGGAGATTTACATCATTTTAGAGTAGGCATGCACTGACAATTGTGTTTTGTTCTATTACTTTCAACGGAATATTACACCCTCAAGGAAAGCAAGTGCAATCCGAAAATCCACCCTTCGTCCCACCCAAGACAATGGCGATGCACCATACACTGACATACTGCCACACTTGTGTGTAACACCCTCCTCGCACCATCACCTAAGCACACATCGCTCGCCGGTAGGACTGCACATGACAAGCCGTCCGGACTCCGAACACACATAGCATATACATACTTTTGTTACCATACTTTTGTACTGCCTTACTTTTGTACCCATACCATCGTCTGAGCACTCACCACCGACAGGACTGAACATGACAATCCGTCCGGACTCCAGACAGACACAACATACACATACTGACCCCATACCATCAGCTCAGCATAAAGAAAATAACGTCAGCCCGCATAACGTGCGCAGCTCCCGAGTTCTCTTGCATATTTCGGTGCGACGCTTTTCACATCTTCGCAGCACAAAAGAGATGCATCTGATGCATCCTTATATGCATCAGAACTGCATACAAATGTGTTGTGTAAATAACAAATTAAAAAGGGTCCATGGAGATTCCAGCGAAATGGGTCCTTCATGGGTCAATCAAGTAGACGGATCTTGAGTCGTCGGCCCGGCGACGACGACTACTCAGTGCTCATCCGATGCCACCGCAGTACCCAATGTGCCCGAGTCGTGTGAGGAAGCTTATTTCGCGGGGACGAGTGGTCTAGGGGTAAGATGCTCGTCTCACAACCGAAAGGTTGTGGGTTCGAGTCTCACCTGTCGCTACTCTTCGCCCGCGACCAATCGGCGTGAGAGATTGGCGACGCTACATGACTCAACGGTCGACGTGTCGTAAAACCAATAACCAACCAACCAACCAACCGAAGCTTATTTCGCAGTGAGAATGAGTTTTTGCTTGCACATCGCAAGTCACAAATAGTTTTCCACTCTCACCTGAAGATATGAAAACAGGAAAGAAAGGAGGGCAAGGAGAAACAAAATCATGTCTTCTTCTTCATGACACTTTTTACATTTCATTGGAAACAAAACTAAAACAGAAGAATGTTGCATTATCCTCCTCACCTCTTCTGTGGCACAGTGCATGCCATAAACAATCTGTGCTGTTGGCAGAGGTATGGATATTTGATAGCACTGAAAATCACTTTTCCCTTTATGGTACAGTCATATAGGATGTATTTTACCACCATAAAAACTGACTATTTTTCAGGAAGACTAGGTTGTTGGTTGGTTATTGGTTTTACGACACGTCGACCGTTGAGTCACGTAGCGTCGTCAATCTCTCACGCCGATTGCGGCGAGAACGACAGGTAACCGAACCCACAACCTTTCGATTGTGAGACGAGCATCTTACCCTTAGACCACTCGTCCCCAGGAAGACTAGGTTGCAAACCGACAATGCTTGTGAAGAAGAATCAACGTTTTTGTAACTGGGGTAAAGCGCAACATTATTTTTATCCATTGCAAATAGACTTTTGTGACTATACAACACCTGGAAGTTGGAACACATCATGACAAACTACAGTTGAGTTTGTTGACTGCACCATTTGGTTATGTCTGGCATTGTTCCATGCAAGACTGTGAACTGTGGCAAATGTGGAGCTTTCATTGCAAAAAGAAGATGCAGCATTGGGTTAGGTTTGGTTAGGTAAGGTCAGGTTTTCTTTAATTTGGAAAATAAAATTGATTTTTTTTTCAATCTATAATTTTTGTTCAAAAACAGGTTAGACTAGGATTGTCAGGGTGTTTACATACAAGATCCTGAGCACAAATTGGAGGAAAATATACAGAATTGACTTGTTGAAGCTTACCTCACAATTTCTTCCTGTACCATTTCTTTGGGAAATTGCATGAAAACAACATCTTCACTATTTCAAATTACACCACTCAGCATTGACACAATGTTCTTTTCTTTGTGAAATGACTGCTTAATGAGATATAAGAACTTCTACATGAGCTGTTTGTCTCAAAAGTTAAAAAAAAAAATATTCCCAAAGAAATGCCAAATTAATTCAAACCACATAAATACACCTGAAGAGCACATGCTTGACCAAAAATTGGCCTGGGGGCTTCTTCTATATATTTACCACGGCTAAGTTAGGTTAGGTTTTGTAATTTGAAGAAGAAAAACAATTGGGAAGAAAATTGTTCAAAATGTCTTCCATTTGATAAATTTTTACATGGGAGGTTCAACTAGGTTAGGTTGGGTTATGTTTTTCAACCTTATTTTGTATGCTATATTATCCAACTAGAAGCTCCTTTTTTGTGTGATATTTTGGATGGCAACTGAAAAGTAGGCATTTTCAGAGGAAATCAGTGGCCACATTGTGTTCACCATGTCCATAAACATTGCATTGGAAACAATTCCCAGGATTCAAAAATTACCTTGAAGCACAAATCTACCATAAAAAGCAGTTACTCATCTCATGTGGGAACAAATGATGCCATCATTGTAATCATATTCAGAAACATGTCTCTACAATATCTTTTTCTCCAAATGCCATAGCAGGTTCAAGGTGAAAATTTTGCCATATAAATGTGCCATTGGTAAGCACAGGTTTATTCCTATCAGTAGTTATATCACTTTCAAGGCAGTAATAGCTGTGCTACTGCTTTGATTTAATCACTATGTATTCTCTATGCTGTCTTTGCAGATGTACTCCCCTTGATATCCAAAATTTGCAGTCAAAAGGTATCATTAGGGTTAATATAGAGGTTGATAACCTCATAAGGGTATCTTAAGGTTATCCATCATAAGGTTATCACAACCTCATTAACCTCACAGGGAGGTTAATACTGAGTATATTGAGAAATAGATATCCTTTCATTGTGTCGGTATCCTTTGTTGAACACCTCAGTTGATTTCCAAAACTAGGTGCTTGGCCTCCTTTACAAAATGAGTAATTCACTGTCATTATGAATAGTTGGCATGAGACATGAAATACAGTTTGGAAGTCATGTCAATAATACTGAACACACTGGCATGCATCTAACTGCATGGTGGGGATTCATAAGGTCATAAAGTGTTAAGGCTTAATAAGAGCCACAGGGGCCCATCTGGGTTAAACCTGTCTAGAAAAAATACTAGAAAAGTACATACTCTCACCACAATCAATCCATCATCTCAAGTTCATAGGGAGCTATATATCCCAGCCTATCTAGCACCATTCACCTAATATTGCATAGCACACTCCTCAACAATTACAAACTCCTCCAATCATGCCCATTGTGCTACCATAGCCAATTTCATCAGTATCACATCCTGAAGGAAGGTGCTGAATCCACTGCCAGGTACACCCTATATAAAGTTATAAAGTGCATAGACTTAACCCTCCCCATCTTTTCGGTCATATCCTCACACCCCATCTCAGGGGTTGATACAAACCCCCCTCTAATCTCCAAACTAAGCATCACACGAAAACGAAAGAGGTGTCATCGGAAAGTGCTCGAAGAGTAGGGCCCAACACCGCCCCCAAAATTTTATCCCCCAAAAAGTGAATTCACTAGGAGGCCTAGGTTTTCACAGCTTACATCATGCTTTGGCTCTGGGGAGTTCATTTTGGGGAAGATTTGAAGAAAAAAATGTATTTGGAATCAGAAAAGGAAGGCGAAATCGACAATGGCTGTACATTTTTTGCCCACCCAAAAATAAATTCTTTTGTGAAATTTCAAAATTTTGGATTTTCAATGTTCTTTAATTTTTCTTTTTCTAATGGGTTGAGCGGACCGCCAAACGTTCGAAGGCAACTTGCCCTCATAAAAAATGCTTACTTTAGCCAGAATCTTCAATTTTAGCTCTAATGGGCGAATATGCAAAACTAATAAGTAGCCAAAAATTGAAAAAATTCCTCTGGTGCATCTTGTTTCATCCTTAAACGTAAGCAAATGCTGAAAGTTTCATTAAAATATCTTTATCTGTTAAAGCATGACAACTGGTTGAACTTTTTTTTGGAGGTGATCTCACTTTACCTTCACTAACTCGTTGATCCTAGATGACAAAATTTTGACACAACATGCCAAATAGATGTGGGAAAAGGTATGCCAAATTTTGACATGCTGCCATGTGCTGTTCTTTCACTATCTGTGGAAAACCTTGGGGGGGGGTGCATATGAACCCCGAGACAGCGCAGGCTAATAAGAAACCCAAGGGCCCATACAGTTAAGTCTGTAAATGGAAGATACCACAAGCCTGGTAAAAAGACCCACCCCAACCATCACCACATCCTAAAGAAACCATCCATCAACATCCCACACACCTATCAATGCCTATCTACCCTAGCTATCCAGCCCTATTCCCTTGATCCCTCTTAACACATGTGGATTGAATGCCTTACCAATAATTTTCAAACTGCATCCATGCCTGCTTAAAGGGGTCCGTGTCATGCACACTTACTTAGCATAAATATTACCCCATCCATCACAAATTAGAACACAAAAACAAGATTTTCCTGTCTAAAAAATGTGTCCACCCTACTATTAAATACATTCAATGAGGAACTCCCCACATCAGGAGGCAGCCTATTCCACTGATCAACAACCCTTTGACTGAAGACCTGTTGTCGCTTAACTGTCCTACACCTGAACTTGTCTAACCTGAATTGATGACCCCTATGTGATACTCTAAACTGAAGTGTCATTCAAATTGACCTGATCTAGTCCTTTGACAACTTTGTACATTTAAATAATGTCCCCCCGTAATCTCCTATACTTGGGTGAGTACATATCTAATGCCACAAGCCTTTCTCCATATTCTAAGTTACCTATTCCACTGATGAGTCTAGTTGCTTTGCACTGCACTCTTTCTAAGATATCTGCATCTTTTTCTAGGTAGGGGCTCCATGCTTGTACAGAATATTCCAAGTGTGGGTCACACATATGCTAAGTACAGTTTTTCCATGACTTCCTTGCTCTTATATATCACACTTTTATTAATAAGTCCCAGCATTCTGAGTGCCCTGTTCCTAGCTGAGATACATTGTTTTTCTGCTTTAAGGTCTTTTGAAACCAACAAACCTAAGTCTCTTTCTTCTTCAATAACATCCAGTTCCCTCCCTCCCATTGTATATCCGAAAGTCTCACACTAACACTACCCTTTGTTTCCTTCCCCTCAACCATGCTTCAATCCAACCTAGAACTTTTCCAACAATCCTATGTTGCTGTAGTTGATGAATTAGCCTCCCATGTGAACTTTATCAAAAGCTTTGCTAAAGTCCAAGTACACAACATCCATCCTGCTTTGATTGTCTACTTCTTTATTAACATACTCCATGAACTCCAATAGGTTAAATACATAAGACCTTCAAGATCAAAATCCACGTTGAGTATCCCTTAAAAGGTTGTGCCTATCAAGATGAATCTGAACATTCTGTTTAACCAGATTTCATAGTACCTTGCAAACTATAGAGGTCAAACTAACTGGCCTGTAGTTTCCTACCCACTTTATACTTCCCTTTTTGAAAATGTCTCCAATCTTCACATACTTCAGAATATTCCATAGACTGCCTGAAAAATATACCTAGGGGAACTGCTAAAGCTATAACACACTCTACTAAGACTCTAGCATATATATCATCTGGTCCAGAAGCTTTATTAGGTTTTATATTCTGCAACTGCTTTTATAGAAAGCAGTTAGAAACCAGAATTCTCTTTAGTAAAGACTGATGAGAATTGCTTGCTTAGGGATTCCACAATATCACAATCATCAACCACTATTTCCCCATCTACCTCCAGTGGCCCTAGACCACACTTTTTAGCCTTAAATTTGTAGAAGCCAAAGAATCTCTTAGCATTACCTGCTGTACATTCTCAAGCTAATTTGATTTGAGCCAGTCTTTTAGATGCCCTAACACACCTAACTTTATTTCTAGCCATTTCATATGATTCAAGGTTTACCTCAGAGTTGCCTAGATGCACAATTATCCAAAGCACATGCACTCCAGTTTTCTGTCCACAGTCCAGCCTCCTGACATTCTATGCAGAATGCATCAGCCAGCATTGGTAATGGGATTGAGATAAATAGGTACCTACCTAGGTATGCAGGTAGGGAGGTACCTACCTATTTACCTAGGCCTAGGTACCAGTGGCATATTTGGAGATCAATGTAAATGTTGATACTTTGGAATTTTTATTTCGAATACACAGCATTTTAACATAAAAATGACGATGCGACCACTCATTTTCTCCGCAAATGATTACTCTCCAGTTGACAGAGATAAATGATCAAAATCTTCACTCTACAAATATAGCACATCTCGTATAATTATACGTACTTGGTGTGTCATAGACTTGATAAAGAAGAAGTTTGTGATAAAGAAGAAGAACACTTTATGCACTCAATTTAATACTATTTGACATAAAAACCTTATGTTTCTGCCTTAATTCAACATTTATTTCTGAAAATTCATACTACCAAACCGATGCGTCCACAATGCGACCAAGGCCGGAAATTCCTTGCAATGCTGTAATCGTTAAGGGCAGTGCTGTTCAACACATCCTCAGGTTTAGTATGTATATTTACTAAGAGGGGAAGTGAGTTTAGTAAGAATATTTACTAAATTTCTGGAAGTTTAGTAGGTAGTTACTAAAGTTGCCTATATAATGTCGCATATATTTGATGACGTCAAGGCCGACAAATTTGCTTCAGAGGATTCTGGTTTTCTGGTTAGGTTAGGTTAGGTTAGATTATATTATGCTATGATACATTTGATATATTATGCTACATTATCTTAGTCTAGGTTAGGTTAGATTAGGTTACTTGTGCCTATGACATCATCAATTGTATCGCTCACCATTGACTTAAAAGTAATAATTTGCCGTGAAAATGAGTGATCGCATTGTCTTCATCACATGAGAAAGCATACTATTACATTTAAAAATTCCAAAAAATCAAAATTTACCTTGATCTCCAAATTTACCACAAAATTTTCTAAGGAGGGCTGTTTTTGTATGATGTATTTGTAGAGCATGCTATGTATTGATGCATTCATGGGCAAGATGCAGAGCACAATTTGCAATACCATTATGGAAGAGTCTGGAATGACAGGACACTGAGCCAGTGTTAACCATATTCAGACATGTGAACCAAAGTATCAACCGAGTGTCTTGGTTGTACTGCAGCTCTCACCTTTGACTATCTTAGATACCTATTGGATCAGTAGAAAATAATCTGTGCACTGATCATCAAATTCACATTCAACATTTTCACTACATAGCTAAGGGCACCTCAGTTCAGGGAAGGCAACTTCAGGCCATGGGAGCACAGTGCAGATCCACAGCACTCATGGTCAGCACTTAATACAACTAGGTATTTACCTAGATACCTAGGTATTTACCTAGAGACCTACCTAGATACCTATTTAGTATTTATTGTATATGCATCTGTGCACTTACCTTAACCTCCTCTGGAATTATACGTATAAAAACATGGAAATATAAGAAACCTGTACACAAACGTTTCTCTTCTTGGCTATCAACTAGGTACCTACTTATGCGGTACAATATTCACAGGACATCCATACATTTCATGCACACCCCCGACGGTAGCAGGGCATGGAACACGCATCGACTGCTGGCACCCAACGCACCCAACCACACTTCTTTTTTTCCTGTCTCTGTGGGGAGCCGGGGTATAGATGGCAGCACTGAACACGCAACAAAGGATTCAACGTATTAGTACCCAGGGCTTACCATAACCCAAATGTTCCGCACCAGAAAGCTACGCCTCGCTGAGAAGGGAAGTTCTGACGGATACCGTTCCGATATAAAAAAAATTGCCAGAAAAAGGTGAGAACAATATTTCCCATTCTTATTTTTTTTTTTTGGTTTAAAGTTTTTTTTTGGGTTTTTTTGGGAGGTCCCAAAAACCGCTAGGAACATGATAAATCACATCAAAACACTCCGTTTTGCTAGATGACGTCATTGATGCCATATGCTGCTAGTTGTGTCAAGCTGCCAGTACGCTGGTTGATCCATTTCGGGTCCAGGTATAATGGGACGAGATTCGGAGGAATAGCTTTTAACCATGGATAACGATGCAACTACGGGCGTCGCCACAGGAGATTGAGGGGGGGAGGGGGATCATGTGTACACCACAGCCTCAAACCACTGTGACTTAACCCAGATACTTTTCGGTTTCCAGAGCAGAAATTTGGACAAATCGGGGGAAAGGCTTGATTTACAACCCTACGCCCGCCTTGCTACGCCCCAACCTCGAGGATTTAACGACTGTACTGCATGTGACAAGTTTTCTTCTTCCAAATTTAGAAACGCTTTCTACTTCAAGCTTACCATATCAGGCATAAGCAATAATAGAAGGGCTTCGCACCGTTTGCGGAATATTCGTGATATCAAGGGAGGAACCAGGAATTTTAATCGGAAGGGTTCCTGTTCTAAAGTGGTGCCACCCGAGGGATCACCCTTTTTAATTGATCGGGCCATCCGCTGATAAAATAACTCGTTCAACATGGGGATGCACTCAAGCTTTCCGAAGGGGCGCTTTTTTCCAGTCGAAGGGGTGCAACGTCTCTATCGTGGGGCACATTGCCCATATTGCCCCTCCCTCCCTGAATCTGCCACTGCGTCATACCTCCCTTGTTGATGGAACAACGTTTGTCATCACCGAGGTACGTCATGGTTGCAGCATCTTATTGGTGCTAACAAAAAAACATGTAGTGAGTAGCGAATTAACCCGTAATGCTTTCAGAAGATTTAATTAATATTAATACATTAATAATATAAATATTATACATTGAGAATGTGTAATAATAGTAGACATTAAGCATATGTAAATTAATAACACACCCTAATATTATAATTAATACATTTATTAATAAGGCTAAACGCCAATAGCTGAATGCGTCACATTTGTGTTCTGCACCAGTATTTTGATAGCCCCCTCTTTGGCGCGCATCGTGCTCGCTGGTTCTGTCTATCAAAGTAATAATATACCTAGTTGGGAATCACGTGCAATTTGTTTGCAATCGGCAATCGTGGTGGCGATGACAAGTTAGCAAGGTATATAAGACAGGTTGCCCAGGTATATGCTGCCGCGGGTAGTTGTTGGACGGGTGGGGTGGCATTGTGTAACATACCTTAATACCTATTATAATTAATACATTTATTAAGGATGCATCACATTTGTTCCGTGCACCAGTATTTTGATAGCCCCCTTGTTGGACTTGTTGGTAAATTTGTGCTTTAAGGTGTTTTATTAATTCTTGGAATTTATAATTCCAATGCAATTTTATCAATGTAGCTAAGATGATGGTACCACTCATTTCCTGTGCACATTTTTGTATTGGGTGGTTCAGGATACACTATGCAATCTGCTAATTGGACCTGCCCACACTGTTTTGCCAGTGGGCCATGGGATTGGGAAATGTGTGAGCGGTGCAAACGTCAAAACCAGGGTATATATTATTTATGTATGTGTGTTGATTGAGGTAAAATGTTTTTTTTTGGAATTTTTGGGTAAATTTTTCTTAAACTGTGTTGGGAATTTTAGGATTTTTTTTCTCGGAATACTATGTTTATGAACGTGATTCGGAAGATGCGATCACTTGTTTTCTCCGTAAATGCTTACTTTTCAATTTGAACGATGACGTCATAGTCACAGTGTTGGAAAACTGGCATTTGTTGATGTTATGCATACCAATAAATTTTGTACTCCAGGATTGTGACTGGACAAAATGAAATATTTTGTACTCCAGAAGGGAAAAGGAAGAACAACATTGTTTGGTTGAGTTCTACCACTCTAAGTCCATACCTGAAAACCACTAGCAGTTTCAGCAGTCCGTATGCGCCCACTCACCAACAATCCCTGTCGACCATAACAAAACTTTGAAATGCGTACAGCCTGTATAGCATGCCATACCAAGACATGTTTCTCGGTGTTGCGCTAAAAACGTCTCCGCTGTCCAGTTCCAACTGGCGGCATGTGACGTCATGTGAGAAGATCCTACTTTTGTGTCACTATATCGCAATATTTAATTAAATATGTATTCAATATTTATTCAATATTCATTCAATATTTATTCAATATTTATTCAATATTTATCAATATTTATTGTTATATACTATGCATTTATATTAATCAACATTTATTCAATATTTATTATTCTGAGTCATGGGCAAATATCCCTAGTTGGCAAAACTGGCGGTACTTGGTATTGCCGGAGTAAATATTTCAGGCCCCGTTTGGCAATTAAGATGCTTTGAATGCGCAATCGAAGGTCATTTTGTTAAAGAGACAACTTTTTACACACCATGAGCCCGTTCAATGCAAAAAAGTCACTTTATATTTCCTCAAAGTGGCTTTGGAGCAATGAAGTTCTCCGAGGTGACAACACCAAGAAACCAATGCCATTTGTGAACTTATGAATGACTGTCCAATAATATTTTTGAAATCTGTGCTAAGATAAATTGTGTGCCTTGAAATATAACTGCATTTGGAGTTCATCAGTGTCGGTGAAGGGTCTGTAATACCTGTTCCGATTTTACTCCGACCCATCTGTTGCCGGCCCGGTAATCCACCGTAGTTTTACCGCTGGGGTAAGCGAATCAGACCCGGCTCTATTTTCCAGTACATCTTTGACAACTGTTGGGAGGGACGGGCTGATGGAGTTGGTGAGTGTTTGTGGGTTGATTATTTTTAGGTTTGTGGTGTGGGTACCCAAATGTGTACTGGCAGTGATAGCTAAGTGTGCCCATTCGGTTTCACTCTCTGTCGATTGTCATCATGAGATGTGAAGTCGTATTTCCATAAGTTTGGATCACACTGGCAGTGTGGCAGGAAGTGGCGCACGATAGAGACCATTGTTGTTCAGAGAAGTAGGGGTTGGCTGTGGTGTTTGCCACGCCTGGTTTTTCTCCCCTGTTGTAAATAGATCAGCCAGAAGGTTTTGTTTGCCTGGTGCAGAGGTTGGTGGTGAAGGTGGAATGGTGTAAAGCCTTGGCTCGGCGGTTGTCATGGGTTTCGATTCCCTCGTGGTGCCCGCCATCCCTCCCAGGGTCCACTGATGGGGTCCACCCCCAGTTAATTGTATCTTGCTGTGAGGAGCTTGTAAAACCATTTTCATCATTTTAAACTCATCTTTCTACTGGAAGTCTTCCTGATAGTTAGAAATCCTCACAAGTTATTCCCATTTTTAAAAAGGGTTCAAGGCATGATGCACTACCTTATTGCCCAGTGAGTCTTACTTGTGTCCCATGTAAAATTCTGGTGTGGTAAAACATGTAATTGTTGAGCATGTAACAGCATGAAATGCTAACATTGATTTGTAATTCCATTAAAGCAATGCTACCTAATTATGGACAACTCCTCATTTTTTTACTGCAGCAAAATTTTGGACATGGATGTTTGCCAAGATGTTTATGCATACAACAATGCTAACATTGGTTTTCAGCCCCATTAAAACAAGGTTAATTGTCGGCAAGTGCATTGCTATTTTTGTATTCCAGCTCAACATTTTGTACTCCAGTTAAAAATTATGTACTCCACTACCAATAAAAAATATGGAAATCCTACACTGCATAGTCACGTCGGTACGGTATGATGACGTCATAGGCATGGGACTGAGGCTTTGATTGGCTGACGCTAGAAACGTCCACATACCTTAATGGGATGGTCCCAGCTTTATCTAACCACAGATTAATAAAACAACTTACCATGGTTCCAGGCGGGTTCCGTCGAGAAAAGTTCCTTTGTAGTCGCTTGTGACGAACCCACACCTCTTCTCCTTCCTTCTGGCGACACGAAACGTCTCGGTGCACTCACACCGATGCCTACTCTCCTGCAACCTGCAGGCCTTGGAACACTTAGAGCAGACAACTACGGCAGGAAGAACTCCGTGGCGTCTAAGGAAGTCTAAGCTCGCTTGGTTGTCCTTATAACAAAGTTTGATTATATCATATGGCACTGGATCACAACCTACACACACCGAAGCCATTTTCGAACTGATGACCTCAAAGTGACCCCTGTGACCCCGGTCTCGTCTATCCTCACAACTTCCAACAAATAGTATGATAATTCATAATTAAATAGGAAAATCTAACCTAACCTAACCTAACATAACACAATCTACTCTTATCTAAACTAATATAAATACATATATTTTAATTTAAAAACACAAGCGTAATGTTTATCGTGACGGACCGCGAAAGTGATATTTAAAAGAGTGTGCTTCTGCTCGGTCTTGTCTTTCCTCGGGACTTCCAACAACCAGCATGATAATTAATAATTAAATAGGAAAACCTAACCTAACCTAACGTAATACAATCTACTCTTATCTAAACTAATATAAACATATATTATAATTTCAAAACAAGTGTTTCAAGCAGTTTCAAAACAAGCGTAATATTTATTGTGACGTCATCCGTACATCACGCCCGAAGGCCGTGCTCTGCTAGTTTTTTTCCGGCGTTGCGGTGAAATAATGGTGATGTCATCTATGTGTCAAAGAGGCGGAAATTAAGCATTCTCAACGTGAAAAAGTGTTGAATCAACTGCGTGAAGTGTTGAATGTCCCTTTAATCACGTCTGAGAAGTGCCAGGTGAGGGATGGATAAATTATGCAACAAACAACAGCGGTGTGGCATATATGGCGCATTATAGATATTATCGTTAATATTAACCGAGAAAACGAATGATCGCATCTTCCGAATCACGTTAATAAACAATATTCCGGGACAAAAATCCGAAAATTCCAAAAACACCCTTTAAGACAAGAATACCATTTTTTTTTAAATACAGGATATTTTAATGTAAAAATGATGATGTGACCACTCATTTTCTCTGCAAATGATTACTTTTCAGTTGGCAAACAAATACACGATCATAATCTTCACTGCTAATGTAGCACTTAGGTAGTGTATAATTATCAGTGCCTGGTGTGTCACAGACATGATAAAGAAGAATTTCAACACTTCATGCACTTGATTTCATACTTTTTGACAACAAAAGCCTTATGTTTCTGCCTTAATTCAACATTTATTTCTGAGAATGAATACTCGCAACCTGACTCGTCTGCAGCCAAGGCCGGAAGTTCCTTACGATGCTGTATTATTTTACTTTTCATATATTTGATGACGTCATGGCTGAGAAATTTGTTTCTGATGATTCTGGTTTTCTGGTTTGGTTAAGTTAGATTATATTATGATATAATATATTTTATATATTATGCTATGTTATCTTAGTCTAGGTTAGGTTATTTGATTTTTTTCTATTATTTATGTATTCATATGTAATTTTTTAACTCTTGACCGTAAGCAAAACACGGCAGTGTTCTCCAGTATATGCAGTAACAATATGCAGTGTAAGAATGGCAAATTATGTAGCATAATGTAAAATATATGGTATTTTTTTCTTAAACGGTGTTTTGGGAATGTTGTTTTTTTTTACGGAATACTATGTATGAACGTGATTCGGAAGATGCGATCATTTGTTTTCTCCGTAAATGCTTACGTCTCGGTTAATCTTAGTGACAATATCTATAATGCGCCATATATGCCACACCGCTGTTATTTTTGCATAATTTATCCATCCCTCACCTGGCACTTCTCAGACGTTATTAAAGGGACATTCAACACTTCACGCAGTTGATTCAACACTTTTTCACGTCGAAAATGCTAATTTCCACCTATTTGCCACATAGATAACATGCCGATACTACTCACCAGAATGCCGAAAAACAACTAAGCAGAGCACGGCTCGAGGCCGTGTGTACGGGTGACGTCTCAATAAATATTACGCTTGCGTTTTTAAATTATAATATTTGAGTTTATATTGGTTTAGATAAGAGTAGATTGTATTACGTTAGGTTAGGTTAGGTTTTCCTATTTAATTATGAATTATCATACTATTTGTTGGAAGTCGTGAGGAACGACGAGACCGAGCAGAAGCCGGCTGCTCTCTGATCCGTGCTGCATGTTTATATATTGCCTTGGCCGTCCTGTATGTTTAGTTTTTTCGGCATTGTGGTGGAGTAGTAGGGTGTCATCTATGTGGCAAAGAGGCGGAAATTAAGCATTTTCGACGTGAAAAAGTGTTGAATCAACTGCGTGAAGTGTTGAATGTCCCTTTAATCACATCTGAGAAGTGCCAGGTGAGGGATGGATAAATTATGCAACAAAGAGCAGCGGTGTGGCATATATGGCGCATTATAGATATTATCGCTAAGATTAACTGACGTAAGCATTTACGGAGAAAACCAATGATCGCATCTTCCGAATCACGTTCATAAACATCGTATTCCGCGAAAGAAATCCCAAAATTCCAAGAACACCTTTTAAGAAAAATTTACCCATTTTTTTGGCCATGACATCAAATATATGAAAAGTTAAATAATACAGCATCGCAAGGAACTTTCGGTCTTGGCTGTGGTCTCGTCGGGTTGCAAGTATTCATTCTCGGAAATAAATGTCAACTTCAGGCAGACAAGGTTTTCGATGTCAAAAAGTATTAAATTGAGTGCATGAAGTGTTGAATTTCTTCTTTATCAGGTCTGTGACACCATGTACGGATAAATGGGCGCTAAATGACCTTTGCAGTCGACGCGCCCCTAAACACCAATTCATCATCATCATGTACGGATAATTGTACAGGATGTGCTATATTTACAGAGTGAGGATTATGATCGTGTATTTGTTTGCCAACTGAAAAGTAATAATTTGCGGAGAAAATGAGTGGTTGCATCGTCATTTTTATGTTAAAATACCCTGCATTCCAAAATTAAATCAAAATTAAATCCCAAAACTCTACTTTTTCCAAAATTCAATTTTACCTAGATTGACATAATTACCTATACTTTGATCTAGGTAAATTCGATTTTTTTGCTTTTTTTATACTGGGTATTCTAACGTAAAAATGACTATGCAACTACTCATTTTTTCGCAAATGATTACTTTTCAGTTGGGAAATAAATATGCGATCATAATATTCCCTCTGCAAATATAGCACATCACATATAATTATCCGTACCTGGTGTGTCACAGACCTGATAAAGAAGAAACTCAACACTTCATGCACTCAATTTAATACTCGTTGACATAGAAAACCTTATGTTTCTGCCTTAATTCAACATTTATTTGCGAGGATGAATATTCGCAACCTGACATCCCCAACCATTGACCAAGGCTGGGAGTTCCTTGTGATGCTGTTTATTTTATTTTTAATATATTTGATGACATCATGGCCAAACAATTTGTTTCAGATGATTCTGTTTTTCCTGTTAGGTAGGGTTCTGTCATTTTTACGACAGTCCTAAAATTCCAAAAATCAAATTTTACCTTGATCAATATATTTACCAAAACCAGAGCCTTTGTATCCAGAGTTCAATGCTCTTACCAGTTACCACTTGGCCATCCCTGCCCCAGGGGGGCATTCTACTTTTCAGTTTGTGGGGAAAATATCACAAAAATGGGCTTCCAGTTAGGTAACAGCATTTAAAAAGTAACATTAAAAATATAATGGAACATAAACTAGCCTCACCTACACCACCATTTGAAGAGAAAGGATCCAAATGTTAATTTTGAAAACAAAAATTTGAACAATTCCTTAAATTTTCCAAATGAAAATCCAGCCAAGCCTAACCTAACATAACATGACCTGCTTTTGAAGAAAAACAATCCCCAAAATATTTTGTTTTGAAGTTGAAAAAAAATCCTACTTAAAAGACCTAAGCTGATCTAATGTAACCAAGCCTAAACTATTTGTTTGCTTTATGCAGGCAAATTGTATGTTCTACTTGTCTTGTGAACATCTTAAGCACAATAATCCAAAGAAGGTTGTTGATCTAATCCCATATATCCCATTTGGTATTCTCCCATTTTGTTGAAGATTTGCAAATAGATGGAATTGGAGTGCTGTGATTCTGAGATCTATATTTCTGACATCTCTCCAGTCAGCACGCTCTACATGCTCTATAGCAGCATGTATAGAGCTCTAGAGTAGCATGCTCTACATGCTCTATACTATTACCTTCAACTCTGTGTGGATGGTTGGTGCAGTTTGTTAAGTTGCTTAACAAACTGCACTTAAGTTGTTAAGTTGCTCTCATTTCTGTACCAGTGAGGGGTCAAATCCCAGCATAGACTGTTGTTAGCCTGATCAAACAGCCAACAGTCACTGATGGCCAGGACTGTTGGTTCATGTTGTACTTGATCACTATATTATCACTGTATTGGGTAAATTTGCAGCATAATGTAATTTCTGATTTCATGGAATTTCTTATTTTAATGCAATGTTGAATGTGCTGAGCATGATACTCTCTCATACACTCATTTTCTCTGCAAATGCATACAGTTCAGTTTCAGTTCAGTTGGATATGTTCACCAATGTCATCTTCCCACAACCACCCCTAAGACATCAGTAGCAGCTCCCCAAAATCATGAGTTGTGATGTAATTTTGTTTACACAACGACTGAATGAGGTTCTAAGCTCGTTGTGGGATTGAACTTTAGCTGAATATCCAGTGGCTATGGTACTATAATTTTGCCATGCATTGTATTGAATGATTTGGCATTCATTTATTTTGTCTTTTGTATAGTAATGATTCATGTCAGCCTGATGAACACTATCTCCCAGCCGCAGATGCAGCGTGTCCCTGCCCGTCCCAACTGACCGCAGCCTGCTGAAGCCATCTCCCAGCCACAGATGCAGCATGTCCCTGCCCGTCCCAACTGGCCACAGCCTGCTGAATGCCATCTCCCAGCTACAGATGCAGCGTGTCCCTGCCCGTCCCAACTGACCACAGCCTGCTGAATGCCATCTCCCAGTCACAGATGCAGCGTGTCCCTGCCCGTCCCAACTGACCGCAGCCTGCTGAATGCCATCTCCCAGTCACAGATGCAGTGTCACTGCCCGTCCCAACTGACCGCAGCCTGCTGAATGCCATCTCTCAGCCACAGATGCAGTGTCACTGCCCGTCCCAACTGACCGCAGCCTGCTGAATGCCATCTCCCAGCCACAGATGCAGCGTGTCCCTGCCCGTCCCAACTGACCGCAGCCTGCTGAATGCCATCTCCCAGTCACAGATGCAGTGTCACTGCCCGTCCCAACTGACCGCAGCCTGCTGAATGCCATCTCTCAGCCACAGATGCAGTGTCACTGCCCGTCCCAACTGACCGCAGCCTGATGAATGCCATCTCTCAGTCACAGATGCAGTGTCACTGCCCGTCCCAACTGACCGCAGCCTGATGAATGCCATCTCCCAGCCACAGATGCAGTGTCACTGCCCGTCCCAACTGACCGCAGCCTGATGAATGCCATCTCCCAGCCACAGATGCAGTGTCACTGCCCGTCCCAACTGACCGCAGCCTGATGAATGCCATCTCCCAGCCACAGATGCAGTGTCACTACCCGTCCCAACTGACCGCAGCCTGATGAATGCCATCTCCCAGCCACAGATGCAGTGTCACTGCCCGTCCCAACTGACCGCAGCCTGCTGAATGCCATCTCCCAGCCACAGATGCAGTGTCACTGCCCGTCCCAACTGACCGCAGCCTGATGAATGCCATCTCTCAGTCACAGATGCAGTGTCACTGCCCGTCCCAACTGACCGCAGCCTGCTGAATGCCATCTCCCAGCCACAGATGCAGTGTCACTGCCCGTCCCAACTGACCGCAGCCTGCTGAATGCCATCTCCCAGCCACAGATGCAGTGTCACTGCCCGTCCCAACTGACTGCAGCCTGATGAATGCCATCTCCCAGCCACAGATGCAGTGTCACTGCCCGTCCCAACTGACCGCAGCCTGATGAATGCCATCTCCCAGCCACAGATGCAGTGTCACTACCCGTCCCAACTGACCGCAGCCTGATGAATGCCATCTCCCAGCCACAGATGCAGTGTCACTGCCCGTCCCAACTGACCGCAGCCTGCTGAATGCCATCTCCCAGCCACAGATGCAGTGTCACTGCCCGTCCCAACTGACCGCAGCCTGATGAATGCCATCTCCCAGCCACAGATGCAGTGTCACTGCCCGTCCCAACTGACCGCAGCCTGCTGAATGCCATCTCCCAGCCACAGATGCAGTGTCACTGCCCGTCCCAACTGACCACAGCCTGATGAATGCCATCTCTCAGTCACAGATGCAGTGTCACTGCCCGTCCCAACTGACCGCAGCCTGATGAATGCCATCTCCCAGCCACAGATGCAGTGTCACTGCCCGTCCCAACTGACCGCAGCCTGATGAATGCCATCTCTCAGTCACAGATGCAGTGTCACTGCCCGTCCCAACTGACCGCAGCCTGATGAATGCCATCTCCCAGCCACAGATGCAGTGTCACTGCCCGTCCCAACTGACCGCAGCCTGCTGAATGCCATCTCCCAGCCACAGATGCAGTGTCACTGCCCGTCCCAACTGACCGCAGCCTGCTGAATGCCATCTCCCAGCCACAGATGCAGTGTCACTGCCCGTCCCAACTGACCGCAGCCTGATGAATGCCATCTCCCAGCCACAGATGCAGTGTCACTGCCCGTCCCAACTGACCACAGCCTGTCCGCAGTTGGCAGGTCGCCATGGACGCCGAGGACGGCGGCGACGGCTCGACAGCCAGGCCCAAGAAGAGCATCCTCAAGTGTCGCGCAGAGCCGGAGCCGCCGGGCGGCGACGGCGCGGCCGACGCACCGGCCGGCTCCGGCGGCCGCCGCCACGTGCCGTTCAGCCACATCCTGCCCGAGCTGTCGCGGCTGGAGGAGGAGGACGCGCGGCTGGGCGGCGCCAACGACCTGCAGAGCGTCAGCAGCGCGGCCAGCCTCAGCCCGCTGAGCTCGGACGAGCTGCTCGGCGGCGCGGCGCGCTCGCCGCTGCGCGATCAGTCGGCCGGCCGCAGGCGTCGCAAGCGCCGCCGGCTGAGCCAGCGGTGGCCGGACGGCGCGCAGCGGTTCACGGCGTCGCCGCCGGGGCCGCGCGCCGTCAGTCGCAGCCCGCTCCGCCTCGTCCGCTACAGTCCCAGTCCGGACCGGCGCAGCCACAGTCCGCCGCGCTACAGTCCGCTGCGCCACAGTCCGCTGCGCCACAGTCCGCTGCGACGTAGTTCGCCGCGTCGCAGTCCGCTGCGACGTAGTCCACTGCGTCGAAGTCCGCTGCGACGTAGTCCACTGCGTCGCAGTCCGCTGCGACGTAGTCCACTGCGTCGCAGTCCGCTGCGCCGCAGTCCGCTGCGACGAAGTCCGCTGCGCCGCAGTCGCAGTCCACAACGTCGCAGTCCGCCGCGCCGCAGCCGCAGTCCGCTGCGTCGCAAGCGCAGTCGGCGCAGTCGCAGTCGCAGCATGGGTCGGCGGCGCGGGCCTCGGTCGCGCAGTCCATCGCTGGGCCGACCGATGGGCCGGCGGTGCAGCGGCGACCACAGCCCGCCTGGCCGCCGCCTCTGGAGCCCCAGCTCGTCGCCGAGACGCCGCCGCCGCAGTCGCTCGCCGTCCTGGATGGCAGGGTGAGGCGTGCCAGCCGTACATTGGCGCTGCTGCCTTTCCAACGGAGTCCTGCTAGCCTCGTTTAGAAATGAGACCTCTGTGGGCCACCTATTGGAGGGGAGTCCTGCCCCTCCCTCTCCCCCCAGACACACACACATCGAAGGTCGTGCCACTGTTGTGGAATCCTGCTACCATTACTGAGAGGAGAAGAAACTTGAGTTCACTGGAGAAGAAGCCTGGCAGCCGCACTGAGCAAGCCCTGTCACCTGCGCCGATGGGCGCTAAATGACCTCGTAGTCGGCGCGCCCTTAAGCCCAAATAACTAACTAACTAAGCCCTGTCACCTTCACATGGAGTCCTGATAATCTGGCTGGGCAGACCCTTCATACAACAATGGGGAAGGGGAGGGGTGGGTGGGAATACACACTTGATTTGGAAAGGGATTTGGCAATTTAATTTGCCAATTTCATGGGATAGAAAATGGAATGTTGTCTCCTTTACTTGTAATATGTGGGGTCCTACCGCCGTCTCATTTCGTTTATGTTTTTGGATTGTAGTCCTGGTATCCTGTATTATACCACCATGTTCTCTTTCGCTAGTGTCTCAACATGGGAGCAGGTTAAGCATAGAAATGTTCCATGAATATATGTTGGTAGTTTCAAGCAGCATTGTGAGCCTGCCTCCATATGCGTTTCATTGCCGCGAGGGTTGTGCTGTATCTGGAAGGAGTGTTGTGCGCCTGACCCTGGTCGTAGCCGAATGGGTGACGCACGTATGTTGCTTGTACCATTGTGACCATGTGTGAGCAATGTTGTGAGCTTGACCTTGGCCGTTGTTGCTTGTACCGCTGTGAGCCTGCGTGAGCAGTGTCGTGAGCCTGACCCTGTGTGAGCAGTGTTGTGAGCCTGACCCTGCGTGAGCAGTGTTGTGAGCCTGACCCTGTGTGAGCAGTGTTGTGAGCCTGACCCTGCGTGAGCAGTGTTGTGAGCCTGACCCTGTGTGAGCAGTGTTGTGAGCCTGACCCTGCGTGAGCAGTGTTGTGAGCCTGACCCTGTGTGAGTAGTGTTGTGAGCCTGACCCTGTGTGAGCAGCATTGTGAGCCTGACCCGGGCCGTGTTTGACCTGACCTGACCCTGGCCGTGTTTCAGGCCGGAGTGGGAGGCACGCCCTCTGCCATACCAGGTGGACGTGTTTCCTGGGTCCGGCCAGATCCCCATGCCGATGATTCAGTCCATGCCTGTCATGCCGGCCAGCTACCCGGCCGCCATGCCTTACGCCAATCCGCCCGGCCCTGGACTTGGCACCATGTCGCCCATGACACCAATGGTCAGTCTGGACAGCCAGCTGGAGTAGGCTCGCCACGGCGGAAGACGTAGCGGGCCGGTTTGGGTTTGAGCTGCGGATGGGACGAGTGAACACATCAGCTCGTCTTACACGTTGTGGTCTGGTCACCTGAATGGCCTCGACTGGTCCGTATGCAGTCCCCTGGTCGCGTGTGGCAGCAGGTCGGTCGGGTGGTAGCACACGAGAAGGGCGTATCTAGGTACGGTGTTCTCCTGAGAGCACATCCGGTAATGCCAAGTATTTCCGACCGGTGGTCGCCTCGACCACGGGTCCCACTTATAGTCCATAAGTGGGCGTCATGTGGCAACCACTTATGGAAAGCTTGCTGCTGCTCCAAACCCACAACCAGTATCCTGAAATTGATTTTTTTTGTATAGTGGACGGGGAGGAGGAGGATGTTGTAGAAGCCAACTGATGTTTAAAATGTATAGATGTGTATCGATGATGTCTATTTATGACTTACTTTGTATTAACTGTGTGGACTGTTTGATGACAGTGATGGTAGTAGTGCCAGTACCAGTCAGCAGTGCTGCTGCCAGAAGCCGTATGTGCTCTTAATGACTTAAGTCTCATTCAAAACCTGTAGCAAAGAAGCAAAAGTGGCATTTAGTGGTGTTAAAAAGATATGGTGATGTCAAAGACAATTGTCATTAATATGGGTCTTCACTCAATTTTCATAATTTCAGGGCACTGTCCATCAACCGAGGCACCTCAAACATCTCCAGTCATATTTATGTACCTCAGTTTATGCCTGTACTGTCAATGCGACCTCATTCTCCTCCTATCTCTGACATGGCATTTTCATCACTACGAACCAACATGCAGTTGGAGTGCCTCAAACGCCCACTTCTCAGCTGAATTTCTCATTGCCATCACAGTCGCCATGACAATCTCGCACCGTCCTTAGCAAGCCTAACCATTGGTGAAATATGGCAATGGTGACCTAAAGTCGGTGTGCTTTGATATACTGGCCCAGATTTAAGCCACGAACGTGTGGCTAGTTAGTGTTCATTATTGGCAGTTCTAACCCGTTTTTTGGTGGTTTTCGCCAGTAAGGTTTCTTCACATACCTTGTTTAACCTTTTCCATTTATATATATATATATATATATATATATATATATATATATATATATATATATATATATATATATATATAGCAATCTGTTTACATGTCCAGTGGTATGTCACCTTTTACACAACATTTATAATACACAGAAATGGACAAAATTGAAGATGGAATGTCACTAGAAGTGTAAACATGGCACCAATGTTTTGCCTGCTTTTGCCAGCTTTTTAACTGTTGCGGTTAAAACTGGTTGTCATGGCAAAATCTAATTTTCTCGGTTAAAATTTAAACCATTTTAATGTCTCAGCAATTAACACCATCAGTCTGCACCTCTTCCCGAGCTCATGGTGTCTTTGTGCGTCATTTTCACAGGGTATGCACCCGGCGTATCCTGCCGGGCAGCCCATATACCCCCATCAACCCATGGCAACCCTGTACATGCCGGTGCCACAGCAGCCTCAGGTATCACCCACCAGGTGAGCAGTTGTCACCATCAGGCGAACAGTCTCCCCTGTCAGGCGAACAGTCTCCCCTGTCAGGTGAGCAGTCTCCTCTGTCAGGTGAGCAGTCTCCTCTGTCAGGTGAGCAGTCTCCTCTGTCAGGCGAACAGTCTCCCTGTCAGGTGAGCAGTCTCCTCTGTCAGGCGAACAGTCTCCCCTGTCAGGTGAGCAGTCTCCTCTGTCAGGTGAGCAGTCTCCTCTGTCAGGTGAGCAGTCTCCCTTGCCAGGTGAGCATTGGTCTGTTGCCAGGTGAACGTCGTTCCCATCGCTTCAGTTGATGGGCGCCTGTGTGACGGTGCTCTCCCCGTGTGACGGACGGCTGTGTGACGGTGCTCTCCCCGTGTGGTGGACGGCTGTGTGACATGCCCTCCCCGTGTGGTGGACGGCTGTGTGATGGTGCCCTCCCCGTGTGGTGAACGGCTGTGTGACGGTGCTCTCCCCGTGTGACTGCTCTCCCCGTGTGACTGTGCTCTCCCCGTGTGGTGGACGGCTGTGTGACGGTGCTCTCCCCGTGTGATGGTTCTCTCCCCGTGTGACGGTGCTCTCCACGTGTGACGGTTCTCTCCCCGTGTGACGGTTCTTTTCCCGTGTGGTGGACGGCTGTGTGACGGTGCTCTCCCCGTGTGGTGGACGGCTGTGTGACGGTGCTCTCCCCGTGCGGTGGACGGCTGTGTGACGGTGCTCTCCCCGTATGACGGAAGGCTGTGTGACGGTGCTCTCCCCGTATGACGGCTGTGTGGCGGTTGTCCGCGCCACCCCAGTTACGCGCCGACGTCGGCTGTCGCGCCCACCGCCGTGCCGACCACGGCCAGCTCTGGCGTGATGGAGCGCATCGACTCGAGCACCTTCCTGCGGGAGGTGGCCAAGCGACGCGAGCAGAAGGCGCTGGAGAAGGCGTCCACCACGCCGGAGGAGACGCAACAACAGCCCGCTGAGGACAGCAAGCCCGTGGTGACGACGGTGGCAAAAGGTGCGGACACGGCGGAAATGCAACACAAAATGCGGCGAAATCCTTTGAACGGGAAACTGCTCAATCCGGCAGTTTTGCTCTGTTATATTTTATCAGAAATGTTGGCAACACCAGGCCATTCAGACTACCACCGATACACATGGTTTGGTGCAGGTCTGCAAATGCACAAATTATCACGCAAATTGCCATTTACAAGACTGCCATGCAATTCCGAGTTACTTGAAATGGTTTTTGAGGGAGTTTCACTAGCGTCACAATATTGTTTGTATGGTTTTTATTAATGCTGACTTTGTCACATGTAAAAATCTACCGTTTCATCCGCTGCTGTAATCATCTCCAGAACTCAGTGCCAAGATGAAGAAGAACCTGGATGAAATCCGGAAGTGGAAGCCTTGGATGACTGAAGAGCTATTACTCCTCAAGCGACAGATGAATGAACACGAGATGAACGTTGGCATGAAAAACCAGTATTTCAAGGTACTGTGGTCAACATCAATTATATAGTTTTTAGCAATTCCAATAGTCACTTTGTGTAACATGGGATCCATGCGACTGTTTGGGCATGACCAATATGGTGCAACTCTAACATAATTGAATATGCCTTTTTCGTTGGTTAGTCTGGCTGTTGAAAGCATTTTATCCAAATTATGACGTCAAGAGAAGACGTCGGGAAAGTAATACTGATATTGGGGAGGGGGGGAAGACTAAAATATTTGATTGCACGTTTAGGTAATTCATTGGTGCCGACTTGTTTTAGCATGCAATAGCTAATTTATTTTTAGCATTTATTTCCCTCTACCATTAGCCACGTTGTGTAACAAATGCAAATTCCTCTCCTACTTTTTGGGCTGTGTCTACGCTGCTGGGCGATTCCAATGACATGCCACTCCTCTATTGAAATGCACCATGTTTTACTTTGGCAGGAGCTGGCAAAGAAATGGAACATCCTTGTAGTGGAGGCGAAGAAGAAGATGGACTTGGAGAGTGCAGTAGTGACAGGTACTGTATGAGATGGCCGGAGGGGTCATCTAGTTTGATGTCAAGTGTGCATCCTATGCTGAATTTGTGTGCTGCTCCAATATTATATATGTATATATATATATATATATATATATATATATATATATATATAATCAATTGATTCTCCCAATCCAGGACTTTAACTTAGTGGATCCCTGCCCCAGTATGACATTCATATGTTGTTGATCTGCTGTTGTGTACTACTCGTGCGGCCATCCTTCCGTGCCCTACAACTACTGCCGGTGTGAGCGGTGCATTTCAGTCGATTTTAGCTCTAGGCTATATGTCGGAGGACTCCCAACACCCGAGTGGCTCTGTTACAGAAGGTCCCCTAAATCTGAGCGCGGCAACGCGTAGTCGCTTGAGCAGCCAGCGAGACGAGCACGTGCTGCGCCGCGACAGCCTGGCCGGCGAGCTGCAGCAGCTCAAGAACGACCAGAAGACGCTCAACACGGACGGTGTCATCTGGCATAATGACGGGTCGGGCAGGCTTAAGCCGGTCACCAACTTCCGACTACACCGGAATCTGAAGATGCAGGTGGGCAGCGACTGGTGTGTTTGTTTGTGTGTTTTTTTCATGAAATAATTCGGATGGTACTAATTACGCAATTTGCTGCTGAAAGAGTTGCAGTGTTTGACATGGTTGGTTGGTTTGCAGGGGAGCTACTGAAGGAGTTGAAGTCTGTGACATGTTTGGTTGGTTTGCAGGGGAGCTACTGAAGGAGCTGAAGTCTGTGACATGTTTGGTTGGTTTCCAGGGTAACTGCTGAAGGAGACTCAGTGTGTGGTACGATTGGCTAGTCTGCAGGGGGAGCTGCTGAAGTAGGTGCAGTGTGTGATATGATGGGTTGGTTCGTAGGGGAAGCTGCTGAGGGAGGTGCAGTGTGTGATGATTGGTTGGTTTGCTGCGGGAGCTCCTGAAGGAGCTGAAGTCTGTGACACGATTGGCTGATCTGCAGGGGGAGCTGCTGAAGGAGCTGGATGCTGTGACTGCTGTGGTGGGCCGACTGAACAAGCTGCTGGAGCCCAACAGTAAAGCCGACATTATTGACGCACTCAGCGGTCCCTCAGCGACTCTGCTGAAGACTGTGCAGGAGCAGGATGCCGCGTCCGGTGCCGGCGGCGACGACCAAGATAAGGTGGGGAGATTAAACTGCAGTGCCACGATGCGTTTACATGGAAAATGAGTCGACAATTGATCGGCTGACGTCATCTTGTTGCAGGTTTTTTAGATGTAGTTCATTAGTCTGTGCGGAGTTACATCACTGGGACCAGCCGGCCGCGGCGTGACCAACGTTTCATGAACATGTCCTTTGCCTTAACGATGACCAACGAATCATTGTATTATATCTATAACACTTGACGAGGACGATAGTCAGAATATTATTGGCATCACTTGTACCGACAACTTATGACTGCCATTAAGTCAAGTCTTTTTAACGCTCAGACATCGGGTGACTGTCGTGTCATGATACATGCCATAAAGTCATAAAGAGTTTAGACTTAATAAGAGCCACAAGGGCCCATCCAGTTAAGTCTGTAAATGGAATATACCATAAGCCCGGTAAAAAAAACACCCCAACCATCACCACATCCTAAAGAAACCATCCACCAACATCCCACACACCTAGCAATGCCTGTCTACCCTAGCTATTCCCCTGATCCCCTCAACACATTTGGATTGAATGCCCTACCAACAACTTTCAAACCGCTCCATGCCTGCTTAAAGGGTCTGTGCCGTGCACACCCACCTAGCACAAATCTCACCCCATCCACCACAAATCAGAACTGCCGACTTGTATATTGCAGGCTTTCTAAACTGCTGCCGACTCGTAAGCCTCGCTGAGAAGACAGAAAAGAGGGGGAGGGGGAGAGAGTAAGGGGGTCGAGTGAGCTAGTACCGCATGTTAGCCTTTTTGTCCAACCTGTGGTAGCTTTTCTTCAAACTAGCTCATTATTTTCGTTGTGTCATTGAAACAGTATTCTAGGATTATATAATTAACGTGGGAGCGAACACCTAATGCAAGTTTGTTTGACCTCCTTGAACAGAGTTTTTATTTCTTGAATTGGCTCCATGAAATATGACGGCATTGAACTACAATAGTTGATCGCATGTTTATGCTCTATTTTGACGTCGTTTGATGACAACTTTGTGCTAATAACGGCTATTTTTATAATTTCGTCATTTGTATGTGCAATATTTCTGACTTCTTTCGACGTCATAACTGATTTTAACGAATTGGGCTCATGCCGTCTACCCTACGGGAAATATATTTCAGGCCACTGTGTGGGAAACCCGGAGTTATCACCCAACGTATGATATGAAATATGCTGCATGTGTTAAGCTCAATATCTTGTTCGTTTGGCCAGTTCAAAGTGTGATATTCTACTCAGTGAATTCCATTGCCACAACATTCTTGGTTGCACTTTGGTGTACTAAACCCTGTCATCTTCATCCATATCGCTGACCATCTAGAGCAACGAGTGATCTGGAGGACTATCCAATACCAAATCTCAGTTTCTGCCTTCCACGACCACCTTCTTCCCGTGTGTTCGCCAAGTTTTTTTCCATGTCCGACATGCTTAATGTGGCCAGATACGCTTGTTTCTGACTTCGTTCGGCCTCTGTCTGGCCTTTGTTCGTTCCCAGGTGCACTCCATGTTGACCTGTGTCGTGTGCGCAGCGGCGGTTCTCGTCGCCGAGTCTGACCGACCTGTGGCGGCCAGGTGCGCTTCCTGCTGCTGGGCGACGAGACGCTGTCGGCCGTGCAGGCGCACGTGCGCGAGTCGGAGACGCGCGCCGCGTTCGGCACCGAGCTGCCGGCGTCGCAGATCCGGCTGCGCTGGCGCGCCGACGCGGCGCTCGCCAGCCTCGAGTTCCGCCACTGGGTGTGCGCCACGGCGCGCCAGACGGCCGCCGAGACGCTGATCCTGCTGGTGGGCGCCGGCTCGCTGGAGGGCGAGCCGTGGACGCCGTCCGGCACGGCGGCGGCGCTGTTCACGCTGCTGCGCGACCTCCGGGCGGACGGCCTGGCGCGCGCCGTCGTCGTCGGCGTGCCGGCCAAGCCGGGCGGCGCCGCGGCCGGCGACCGCGCCGCCCTGCTCAACAAGCAGCTGCAGGAGCAGCTGGCGGACGCCGGCCCGCTGGTGCCCGTCGTCAGCTTCATGCCGGTGAAGGGCGGCCCGCTGGACGGCTTCGGCCAGCGGCCGGACGGCGGCCTGACGGTCGACCTGTACCGCACGCTGCTGCAGGCCATCCACAAGTGCCGCCAGCTGGTGAGTGGGCGCAGCTGGCTCCCAGCCGGGTCGGCTGCGGCCGGCTGGTGGTCAGCCGGCCGCAGCCGCCCCCACGAAAAGATATGTAGATGCGTGCAGTGATTCAGTGACTCCATTAGCAAAAGGTATGGGCAAAACATTTATTGAATTGAATTGTGTATGAATTGTGCGCTATTTCTTCTACAACCTGCAGTGACCGGCTGGTTAATGCATAGGATGTCGACGAATGTCTTTTATTTAATTATCTCGATTTCCAATTGCCAGTTCCCTTTGTGTTTGCATGTGGAACATTTGCAATTGTTCCCGAAATCCGAGTCTCAACCCATGTGATCATAATTCATTTGATACCTATTCAAGTGGCAGCATAATGTAGAGTTGGACATTTTAAAAAACTGCTGTCGCATTCACTGGCGGATCTAGCCCACCGGTTTGGGGGGGGGGCCAACTTTCGGTTTTCGGCGTCAGCCCCCCCTCCCCACCCCCAGTGGCGTACCTAGGAATTGCATCAGGGGAGGGGTCGAACGGATGCCCATTCTCCCACTATTTTTGGTTAAAAGCACCGGATTTCGACCACTATTTGGCAAAGGGGCACATTTTTTAAATAATAATTAAAATTAAAATAAAATAAAAAGTAAAATAATAATTGACAACATAATTTCCTGTGTAGGGGCCCCAGCCTACCTCCACCGTTTCTATGTTACCGGATTTTTGTTCTTGTTTACCAAAACGTTCACGTTCACGTTCAACGTCTTGTACCACGTCAACGTTCGTGCACGTGGACACTGGCGGATCCGATTTTGTCAACCCTTGCTGTAAGCAGAACTTGATCAGCATGGAACCCTCGATGTGTGTCAGAATCTACTATGCTACTATACTGGCTTCCAAACAATTATATATTTTAAAAAATCCTTTAAAATTGGAGATTCTTTCATCCAGACGCTATTTTTTAACCTCGGCAAAGGTTACTGCATTTTAATTTAGTTGACTTCTGTTGGTTTCGGGGGCCAAAAGACACTATGGCCCCCTTTTAAGCGCTTCGGGGGGGGCCATGGCCGGAATGGCCCCTCCCTGGATCCGCCAGTGCATGAGGGTATGTGTAAAACTTGTCTCGTAGATACCTTAAACTGCAATAATACCCTTAAACTTTGATAGCCCGGTCCTACCACCCGAATCTCCCCTACATGCAAACCCACCAGTTATCTCTTATTCAGGATATAAATACAACCTCCTCTTGCTATTCTTCTTGAAAAAATCAGTCAATGTAGCCTGTCTCTTCATCTTAGCAACCCCAACACCTATATGGCTATATGGCCTTGCCCCAACACCAACATACGAAACATGCTGCTCAACTGGGCTCAACTGGTCACTCGCACAAAACATCCTGTTCAAATTCCGCTTTCGAAATCTGGCTCACTGGGTCCGCTTGCCCGTTACTGGCTAAACAAACTTCATGAACCTATCTGACGAAGGAATAATGAAACTGCTGATTTCGTCATATCTTGCTGTAAGCAGAACTTCAACAGCATAGAACCCTCGATGTGTCAGAATCTACTATGCTACCATATTGTGCTTCCAAACAATTATAACAAAATACCTTTAAAATTGGAGATTATTTCACCCGGAACGCTATTTTTTAACCTCAGCAAAGGTTACTGCATTTTAATTTAGTTTACTTTTGTTGGTTTTTTTTTTTTTTTGGGGGGGCCAAAAGACACTATGCCCCCCCCCCCATTTGAAGCGCTTGGGGGGCATGGCCGGAATGGCCTCCCCCCCCCCCTGGATCCGCCAGTGGTCGCATTGTGTTTCGGTGGCCTTCAATTCTACATTGAGGCATGTGAAAATGGTGGCAAAATTATTAAATGTAGTTACTGTGCCATATAATTCAAAAATGGATTATGAACTTCAAAGGCGCGGCATCTTGTATCGTGTACAGTTTCAGCAGCTGCGTTATGCAGCGACCCGGTTTCCGACATGTGTCCTGTACAGTCTTGATGAACTCCCGGAGCGGCGGCTGTGCCCGCAATGCCGCGGTGGCGACTGAGCCGCGGCGTGTGTCCCGCCGACAGGGCGCCGTGACCCTGATACCTCTGTAGCGACTGAGCCGCGGCGTGTGTCCCGCCGACAGGGCGCCGTGACCCTGATACCTCTGTAGCGACTGAGCCGCGTCTGCCCCGCCGACAGGGCGCCGTGACCCTGATACCTCTGTAGCGACTGAGCCGCGTCTGTCCCGCCGACAGGGCGCCGTGACCCTGATACCTCTGTAGCGACTGAGCCGCGTCTGTCCCGCCGACAGGGCGCCGTGACCCTGATACCTCTGTAGCGACTGAGCCGCGGCGTGTGTCCCGCTGACAGGGCGCCGTGACCCTGATACCTCTGTAGCGACTGAGCCGCGTCTGTCCCGCTGACAGGGCGCCGTGACCCTGATACCTCTGTAGCGACTGAGCCGCGGCGTGTGTCTCGCCGACAGGGCGCCGTGACCCTGATACCTCTGTAGCGACTGAGCCGCGGCGTGTGTCCCGCCGACAGGGCGCCGTGACCCTGATACCTCTGTAGCGACTGAGCCGCGGCGTGTGTCCCGCCGACAGGGCGCCGTGACCCTGATACCTCTGTAGCGACTGAGCCGCGGCGTGTGTCCCGCTGACAGGGCGCCGTGACCCTGATACCTCTGTAGCGACTGAGCCGCGTGTGTCCCGCCGACAGGGCGCCGTGACCCTGATACCTCTGTAGCGACTGAGCCGCGGCGTGTGTCCCGCCGACAGGGCGCCGTGACCCTGATACCTCTGTAGCGACTGAGCCGCGGCGTGTGTCCCGCCGACAGGGCGCCGTGACCCTGATACCTCTGTAGCGACTGAGCCGCGTCTGTCCCGCTGACAGGGCGCCGTGACCCTGATACCTCTGTAGCGACTGAGCCGCGTGTGTCCCGCCGACAGGGCGCCGTGACCCTGATACCTCTGTAGCGACTGAGCCGCGTCTGTCCCGCTGACAGGGCGCCGTGACCCTGATACCTCTGTAGCGACTGAGCCGCGGCGTGTGTCCCGCCGACAGGGCGCCGTGACCCTGATACCTCTGTAGCGACTGAGCCGCGTGTGTCCCGCCGACAGGGCGCCGTGACCCTGATACCTCTGTAGCGACTGAGCCGCGTCTGTCCCGCCGACAGGGCGCCGTGACCCTGATACCTCTGTAGCGACTGAGCCGCGGCGTGTGTCCCGCCGACAGGGCGCCGTGACCCTGATACCTCTGTAGCGACTGAGCCGCGTGTGTCCCGCCGACAGGGCGCCGTGACCCTGATACCTCTGTAGCGACTGAGCCGCGTCTGTCCCGCCGACAGGGCGCCGTGACCCTGATACCTCTGTAGCGACTGAGCCGCGGCGTGTGTCCCGCCGACAGGGCGCCGTGACCCTGATACCTCTGTAGCGACTGAGCCGCGGCGTGTGTCCCGCCGACAGGGCGCCGTGACCCTGATACCTCTGTAGTGACTGAGCCGCGTCTGTCCCGCCGACAGGGCGCCGTGACCCTGATACCTCTGTAGCGACTGAGCCGCGTCTGTCCCGCCGACAGGGCGCCGTGACCCTGATACCTCTGTAGCGATTGAGCCGCGGCGTGTGTCCCGCTGACAGGGCGCCGTGACCCTGATACCTCTGTAGCGACTGAGCCGCGTCTGTCCCGCTGACAGGGCGCCGTGACCCTGATACCTCTGTGCGACTGAGCCGCGGCGTGTTGTTCGCGCAGGGCGCCGTGACCCTGATACCTCTGTAGCGACTGAGCCGCGTCTGTCCCGCTGACAGGGCGCCGTGACCCTGATACCTCTGTAGCGACTGAGCCGCGGCGTGTGTCCGCCGACAGGGCGCCGTGACCCTGATACCTCTGTAGCGACTGAGCCGCGGCGTGTGTCCCGCCGACAGGGCGCCGTGACCCTGATACCTCTGTAGCGACTGAGCCGCGGCGTGTGTCCCGCCGACAGGGCGCCGTGACCCTGATACCTCTGTAGCGACTGAGCCGCGGCGTGTGTCCCGCTGACAGGGCGCCGTGACCCTGATACCTCTGTAGCGACTGAGCCGCGTGTGTCCCGCCGACAGGGCGCCGTGACCCTGATACCTCTGTAGCGACTGAGCCGCGGCGTGTGTCCCGCCGACAGGGCGCCGTGACCCTGATACCTCTGTAGCGACTGAGCCGCGGCGTGTGTCCCGCCGACAGGGCGCCGTGACCCTGATACCTCTGTAGCGACTGAGCCGCGTGTGTCCCGCCGACAGGGCGCCGTGACCCTGATACCTCTGTAGCGACTGAGCCGCGTGTGTCCCGCCGACAGGGCGCCGTGACCCTGATACCTCTGTAGCGACTGAGCCGCGTCTGTCCCGCTGACAGGGCGCCGTGACCCTGATACCTCTGTAGCGACTGAGCCGCGGCGTGTGTCCCGCCGACAGGGCGCCGTGACCCTGATACCTCTGTAGCGACTGAGCCGCGTGTGTCCCGCCGACAGGGCGCCGTGACCCTGATACCTCTGTAGCGACTGAGCCGCGGCGTGTGTCCCGCCGACAGGGCGCCGTGACCCTGATACCTCTGTAGCGACTGAGCCGCGTCGTGTCCCGCCGACAGGGCGCCGTTACCCTGATACCTCTGTAGCGACTGAGCCGCGTGTGTCCCGCCGACAGGGCGCCGTGACCCTGATACCTCTGTAGCGACTGAGCCGCGTCTGTCCCGCCGACAGGGCGCCGTGACCCTGATACCTCTGTAGCGACTGAGCCGCGGCGTGTGTCCCGCCGACAGGGCGCCGTGACCCTGATACCTCTGTAGCGACTGAGCCGCGGCGTGTGTCCCGCCGACAGGGCGCCGTGACCCTGATACCTCTGTAGCGACTGAGCCGCGTGTGTCCCGCCGACAGGGCGCCGTGACCCTGATACCTCTGTAGCGACTGAGCCGCGTGTGTCCCGCCGACAGGGCGCCGTGACCCTGATACCTCTGTAGCGACTGAGCCGCGGCGTGTGTCCCGCCGACAGGGCGCCGTGGAGCCGCCGCCGGCCGAGCTGCAGTCCACCGAGGAGGCGGCCGGCACGTTGCAGAGCCTGCTGCAGACGCTGCGCGGCCGGCTGTCCGAGGACGAGGCGGCCGGCCTGGCCGCCGTCGCCGCCCACCTCGGCCGGGTGGACGGTGAGCAGGCGGCCACGCCCAAACCGGAGACGGAGCCGGAGCCGGAGCCGGACCCCGTGCCCGTGAGTGCCGTGCGCAGTTGGCTGCCCGCGCGATTGGTGCTCTCGTTGTGCTGCGTGCGCTAGCGGGTCATGTGACCGGGCGCCATTGTTGCTTGGTGTTTTGAGCACACGCCGAGTAGTTTTCCGGTGCGGTTATAATGTGTTAGGTGATCGTAACGCACGTGTGTGTCCTTCCTAGGTGGCGTCTTTCTCTGGTGGGTGTATTCAACATTATATGCGTTTCCTAGCAGCAGACGTTCTCACTGTACTCATCTCCCATTCCCACCCAATATTCCGTTTGCGCGTCTCTTTACCACCGAGTGTTGCGCCATCTAATCGTCTCCACCGTCCAATGTTGCGCTCAGTAGCAAACACCAATCAGTCACCGATGCACTGCTGTTGACCGCAGAGCCCAGACGCAGAAGATCCGGCGGTGTTCTTCCGCGACCCCGCCGACCACTTGTGCATACTGTGCACCGAGATCTTCCTCAGCGCCAAGGCCTACCTGGAGCATCTGCAGTCGGACGAGCACGTCAGAAGGCACGCGGCAAGTACCCACGCGGTGTGGACGTTTGGGAAGGTTGCGTTCTCGGCAGGAGATTGTGTCGCGGAGTGGGGTCGAATCATCTGACAGGCCAAGTACACAAAAACAAACTACAACCACCGTCTGATATAGAAATGTTCTACTCTATTGTTTCGAAGGTGATTTGCGTGCGATTGTTTACATGGTGACTTGCATCATTCGCTCCAAGTAGCAGATCTTGTCGTTATGTGTCCGAAGCTGACTCGGTACTTATATTGTTTCCGTATTCATTGTGTATAACTGCAACTACTTAGAGTAGTGGTCAATGTTTCCGGGACCGCCAGTGCATGAAGCAGCACGTACAGAGTCTGGTTCGCCACAGTTCGGGTGTTATCACTATCGCCTGGTGACCCCGACAAACTGGCTGCCTCCGGACCCCTCTCGCTATCTCCCTCCCCGTTTTGCCACAACAGTGATTCCCATGAAGCACTCCAATCGCTGCGATGTAACAGCTCGTTACCCGATATTTCCAACATTTAGCACACCCGATCGTCGTGGTGCGTTTCGGGGAATTGTGTGTCTGCAAAACGTGGCCGTTTGAGAGGATATCATACTTGATCTGCGGCCGTCCAGCGGCGAATGACAACGCTGGTGTGTGACGTGTGCCACAGCGGTCTGAGGCGTCGGTGGCGGAGGCTCCGTGGCGCAAGGTGATACCGCCAGTAGAGAAGAAAGTCGCCAACGCCAAACCGGTGCCCATCAAAGGTGCGTGAGCCTGCTTTTAATCTCGGCATACACACGATTGCAATGCCATGCGCCACGCAGTGTTTTTGTGGTGCTGGAGCTCGCGCACGTAGTCCTTGCATTCGGCTTTCGTTTTGCAACACGTGGCACACCCGATAACGCAGCTAGTATATGGCCCTGCCCGACTGGAACGACTGGTCAACCGACGTCATTCAAAATGCGCCTTGTTTGATGGAGGCTTTGTGAGGCTTTGCTTAGAATGCTACGCCGGTCCCGTCATAGAATACAAGTCGTCTCTGTTGTCATGCCGCGTGGTGTGGTTCGGCTGCTTGGCATGGGCGCCGATGCCCGTGCGTCCGGCTGATAGCAGTGTTTGTTTCATGGCCGCAACATGGTCGTAGCAGCCGAGGCTCCCTAAATGCCAAATAACTGACTGACTAGTGTTTTGTTCAGGTGACCGTGTTGTCCGTCGAGGGTCGTGTTGCGGACTGGTCGGCTGACGACCGGCGTGTCGTTCCGCAGGTCTGGACATGTTCGTCCGTGTGGAGTGTTTCTACTGCAAGGTGTGCGACATGTTCGTGGGCGACCTGCGCGTCGCCTCGTCCCATCTCAAGTCCCGGCGACACAACGCCAAATACGACGTAATGTATAGCCGCAGCTGCGACCTGGGACGGCGCCCGGCCACGCCCCCGGCCACGCCCCGCCGTGCAGGGGTCTGCGACCCGTGGAGCGAACTCACGCGGCCCAGCCGCTGATGCGTGTCTTGGATCCTCAGCCAGTTACCGGACCCAACTGGACAGCTTTGTCGGGGGATTCGATCCCCAGCCAGTTATCAGACCCTGCAGGCCAGCTTTGTCGGGGGGATTCGATCCCCAGCCAGTTCCCGGACCCTGCAAGCCAGCTTTGTCGGAGGATTTGATCCCCAGTCAGTTGCCGGACCCTGCAAGCCAGTTTTGTCGGGGGATTTGATCCCCAGCCAGTTGCCGGACCCTGCAGGCCAGCTTTATCGGAGGATTCGTCTGGCGACGGGATATGTTTGGGGCTAAGGAGTGATCCTAGGCGAACCAAGGTTATTTTGGAAACCCAGGTACTGCAATGGGTAGATTGTGTGTCTGCTAAATGTATCATGTATGGTTATGTTTACGCGTCGAACTGATTTGGACGACATACTCATTTGCATATTTGCATGCATCTTTACAGGAGTGGTGTAAACTTAGATCTGAAGTGGTGCGTAGTTGACTGGCCTAGTTTTTCCGTCTCACTTTCTCTCTAGCTTGATGTGTCTAGACCGTCGCCACATTTCCGGTGTGGCTCGGCGGTATATGAAATCATAGCACCTGATCAAACCCGAAACTAATAACCAACAAATTAATGGGAATGCGCTTTTGTTAGTTAATCTCACGGAAAAGGAGTCTTGAGATCAGAGGGTTAAGAAAGATTTAAAAGGCAGTTTTAGAAATCAGGCAAGAAAAGCCTGTTGTATGTAATGTACTTTCACTGGCTTTGTGCGATGTACTCTTTCACCCTGCACTAGCATTTCCATTTCAGATGAGCACTACACAGTTGTTACACGAGTGTCGATCGTTAGTGAACACTCACCGAAAACACCGCCGTTTGTGCTATTCTCTCGCCGCGTGTGTGTATGTCTTTTTTCCCCAGAATGGCGCATATGTATTTCTGGCGCCACAGCGCCTGAGTGAACGAGACGAGCGAAGACACTTCAATGGAATTGGATACCACTACACGATAAATTAGCGTTGGACCAAGACATGATGCTTTTCATATCCATGTTCCATTTTTTCCCAGCTGCAAAGCTACGAGGTTAACCAAATCATGCAAAAGAGCATAAATGTATTGTTATCAAGAGGAGGTATCCAAAATAAATATCGACGTGGCTTCTTGATACGTAGTGCTTACTGTAGCACTCCTGCAGTTGTTTGCTGGACAGCTAGGTTTTAGTACCTAAATTTACTGTGAAACCTAAATGTAGCGCGATAGAACAGCTCTAGAGTGTAATGATTTATGGCGTGAATTAAGCTGGTTTGGAAAACACGTTAATTGTAACCTTGTGTAAAAAGCGTTTATTCATTTTAAGACAATTTCGCCCCGGAAAAAAATGGGATTGGGAACGGCATATGAGTTATTGTCAATCAAAACGGTCTGAATTAATATCTCTGACTCAGGCGTCTGTTGGCGGTATATAGATAATGTGCACTGCATCATCACAGCAGCTCGAAGAACCTCCAAGCCCAAACGTAGGCATATTGTTAGCAATTTTCATTGCGTCCTAAAGTCTAAATAGCTAACGAACTGCAGGTTCAAACAGCCAAAGTAAACAGCGGACACTGTGTGTGTATGGCGGAGGTGGCTGACAATGTGTGTATGGTGGAGGTGGCTGACAATGTGTGTGTATGGCGGAGGTGGCTGACAATGTGTGTGTATGGTGGAGGTGGCTGACAATGTGTGTGTATGGTGGAGGTGGCTGACAATGTGTGTGTGGTGGAGGTGGCTGACAATGCGTGTGTATGGTAGAGGTGGCTGACAATCTGTGTGTATGGTGGAGGTGGCTGACAATGTGTGTGTATGATGGATGTGGCTGACAATGTGTATGTATGGCGGAGGTGGCTGACAATCTGTGTGTATGGTGGAGGTGGCTAACAATGTGTGTGTATGGTAGAGGTGGCTGACAATCTGTGTGTATGGTGGAGGTGGCTGACAATGTGTGTTTGTATGGAGGAGATCGCTGATAATGTGTTTGTATGGCGGAGGTGGCTGACAATGTGTGTGTATGGTGGACGTGGCTGACAATGTGTGTGTATGGTGGAGGTAGCTGACAATGTGTGTGTGTGTGTATGGTGGAGGAGGCTGACAATGTGTGTGTATGGCGGAGGTGGCTGACAATGTGTGTGTGTATGGAGGAGGTGGCTGACAATGTATGTGTATGGCAGAGGTGGCTGACAATGTGTGTGTGTATGGTGGAGGTGGCTGACAATGTGTGTGTATGGCGGAGGTAGCTGACAATGTGTGTGTTTATGGTGGAGGTGGCTGACAATGCGTGTGTGGCGGAGGTAGCTGACAATGTGTGTGTGTATGGCAGAGGTGGCTGACAATGTGTGTGTATGGTGGAGGTAGCTGACAATGTGTGTGTGTGTGTATGGTAGAGGTGGCTGACAATGTATGTGTGTGTGGTGGAGGTGGCTGACAATCTGTGTGTGTGTATGGAGGAGGTGGCTGACAATGTGTGTGTATGGCGGAGGTGGCTGACAATGTGTATGTATGGTGGAGGTGGCTGACAATGTGCGTGTATGGTGGAGATAGCTGACAATGTGTATGCATGGTGGAGGTGGCTGACAATGTGTGTGTGTGGCGGAGGTGGCTGACAATGTGTGTGTGTATGGCGAAGGTGGCTGATCATGTGTGTGTATGGCGGAGGTGGCTGACAATGTGTGTGTGTGTGGCGGAGGTGGCTGACAATGTGTATGTATGGCGGAGGTGGCTGACTGTGTGCGTGTATGTGTGTGTGTGTGTGTGCGCGCGCGTGTGTGGCGTGGCATAGCGTGGCGGAGGTGGCTGTCGCCCACTGATCCGTCGCCCGTCGGTAGGAGTACCTGGAGAACAACCCCGGCTACCACGCGGTGGTCAGCGAGAAGCGCAGCACGCTGCTGGTCAACAGCGCTCTGCGCGAGGATGAGCGCACACGCCAGCGCCGCCTGGAGGACGCGCAGCGGCGCGGCGACAAGCTGAACGAGCGTTTGCGTCGCGAGAGCGAGGGCGCCATGCAGGACATCAGCGATGACAAGCCGTGCGTGATGCCGGCGGCTGCCGCGCCCGGCGCCTCCACCGCCGACACTCCGCCCGCCGCCAAGAAGGCCGCCATCAAGCTGAACCTGCTGGCGCCGGCAACTCAGCCGCCCGACGAGCTGGACCAGCTCAAGCGCAAGGTGCAGGCGAACATCGCCGACGAGAAGGCAAAGGCCGTCAAAAGCCAGGCCCACCCGGGTATCGAGAAGAGAGCGGACGCGGTGGAGGGCGTGCATGACAGCGCAGTGGGAGCTAGCGAGGCGGCGCGGACTGCCGAGACCAAGGACGCGGCCCAGCTGGGGGCGAAGCACGGCCCGAAGAGTGTGGCCAGGGGTAGCCCTGATGCCGCGGCAGCGCCGCTGAAGAGTGACGAGGCCGACGAAGCTGCGGACGGTGCCGCTGTGTCGGGCTGCGCCCCGGGCCCCAAAGTGAAGATAAGCTTCCCCGATAAGGGTGCGAAGCCGGCCGCCGGGTCGGTCGCCACGTCGGCCAAGAAGAAGTCGACGCCGCTCATCGGCAAGCTGCCCCGCCTGCGAGCCAAGAAGCCAGAGCCGGCCAAGTCGGCGCCGGACACCGCGCCGGCCGCAGCGCCGCCGTCGCAGCAAGAGCTGACTGTAGCCGAGAAGGCGACGCTCGAGATGGCGCTGAAGCAGGAGCTGGCGCTGTCGGGTGTGCACGCCGTGTCCGACGTGCCTCTGCCGCCCAACACCTCTGACGGTCTGGCCGGCACTGCTGGCGGTCCGTCCGGCACTGCTGGCGGTCCGTCCGGTGCTGCTGGCGGTCCGTCTGGTGCTGCTGGCGGTCCGTCCGGCGCTGCTGGTGGTCCGTCCGGCGCTGCTGGTGGTCCGTCTGGCACCGCTGTCGGTCCGGCCGGCGCTGCTGACGGTCCGTCCGGCGCCTTCGGCCATCTGCCCTGCGGGTCCGGCCTGCCGCCAGACACGGAGGCCGTCAGCGACGACGAGAGCGTCGATATCGTCGGCGCCGACGACCTGCTGGACATCGACCTGCCAGACGCGGACGACGCCGACGAGCTGCGCATGCTGGGCATCGGCATCGGCGACGTGGCGGCCATGCAGAGCATGCGGGCGACGCGACCTCCGCTCTGAAGGTAACCGGGCCGCCAGCGCCGTTGCCTGTCGCACTCTGGAGAGAGCTGGTCAAGTGACGCTCACGGTGAGTTACCGAAAAAGAGGCAAGGAGATCAGCAGGTGGTGGCAAGGCTCTGGTTGAGGTAAGGCTGTATGCTAATTGTGGACGGAGCTCTAGCTGGAGGCAAGGTGGCGGTAGATGGGACAAAGCTCTGGGTGGTGGTAGACAGGACAATGCTGTGAGTAAGCATGACCACAGAAGCTACATCAAGACCCGGGTTGGAGTGCAAGCTACAGTGAACTGTAGTCAGAGTGGGATACTGGGTAATTGTGCACTGTTTGCAAACTCCGGAATTAAGTTACTGTCAGGAAGGATAATGTTGAACATGAGACGGAACTTGCGAGGTCCTGGTTAGTAAACGTTTTAGTAAACCAATTTTACGTTTTGACGTAATTTTACGGTTCGTAAACGTTCTAATTTTCTAATTTCTATTTTTTAAGTTGAAACATTAGTAAGCGTTCCATCGCAAGAGAGCATGTTTTTATTTTTTAATACGTTGCCAGTTCTACAGGCTCCCTGAATCTAGCCGACAGCGAGGCAGCTGACGAAAGTACTATTTGACGGGTGACATTCTTTCAGCAAACGTACTAGTTTATTAGCGGGTCAATGCGTTTTGGGGCTCATTCACAAGTGTTCACATGTGGTCTGTATGCAAGGATGGAATCCTGAATGCGCCTTTGAGTTGAAGAAGAAGAACCTTCGGTTGTTTCGTGCCGCATTCGACTGCTAAGCCAACCTCTCACGCCGATTGATCGTGGGTCGACCCGGTAATCCCGTCCGTTGCGGGATTAGGACCCACGATCTTGCGGTCAAGAGTAGAACACCCCACCGATTGAGCTACCGACTGAGCTCCTGAGCGATGGGACACTGATTCGGTACATATTTGCTAACAAGCAAAGTTGTCCAACATCGTAGAGGGCGCAAAATGACCACACAGTCGACGCGCCCCAAAACCCAAATAACTAACTGATCCAACATCGTAGCAGCACCATTTAGCATAACAGCATGGTGGTCTGCAAGTGTACGGGACGTGCTTTTAAGTATTGTACATTTGCCATGCATATATATGTCATTTAGATGAGGTCAGACATTCCAGTCACCTATTGTTACTAGGTTCGCAGTTCACGTGTTTTCGGTTTCATTCATTTCACATACAGTAGGAAACCAGCATTTTTTGCTGAATTTTTGCAAACCTTGATCGAAGCGGTAAGTGGTCCGAGAAATAAATTGAGCCAGCGTGATGGTGCTTCTTGTTGCTTCGCTTTCCAGCTGTTGCGCTTTCTGCGCGTTTACGACAGTGTGTTGGAAATGGTCGGTGGCGGGATATGTCGTGTGGAGCGGACAGGTAGCGTATATCAATTACCTCAAGTCAGTACGATTCAAGTGCACTTAGATGATGGTAGTGTCGAGCAATGCTGCAGTGTATTGCCGGGGAGCGCCAGTATGATGACCATGCCAACTGCCATCTGTTTGCAGCTACCTTTGCAGTCTGCTGCCTGCCACTGCCGGCAATCCGCTGTCTCCGTGTCTCGTAAAGTTTAGTTTTGTACAGATGGCAATATCAAGAACGGGAACACTTTGGTGCACCACGAGCTGCAGCCGGACACCAGCGGTGCCGACATTCAGCGGTGTGCTGCGGCACGTGCTGTGCGGCAGTGTACAGGGCCAAGGTGAGCGAGCACACCTTGCAGCACCTCGTTCAAGACGGAACGTCCGCGAGCCGCCCACCACACGCCGTCGCTGACGCGCGTAGCCTGCATTTCTCGCTAGCAGGTTGCCCTGGGCGTGGCGGCGTGTCCTCGCCCCAGCCGCCCGCCGCCCAGAAGGTCAGCCCACGCGACGCCGCTCCACGCCGCTTCGGCCTGTGGGGGCCACCGGGTGTGGAGCCTCTGCCGTCCGTCGTGTGTGCCGACCACACGTGTGCTGGGCACCGCTCCCGGGCCGGCGGAGCGGTCTGGGCCGGGCGGGCTCGGCGTGGCTGTGTGCCGGCTCCGGTGGTCTGTTGCCGGGCGTGCTGCTGGCTGCGCGCGCGCGCGCGACCGGCAGCGCAAAACGCCTTTGCCGTCGTTTGTCGGATGCACTTGCTGCGCGAGGTCGCAAGCCTGGGGGAGGTCGCAAGCCTGGGGGAGCGTCCACGTGATGACCGGGTGTTGAGAGCGACGTGAAAAGGTGTGTCGCAAGCCTGGGGGAGCGTCCACGTGATGACCGGGTGTTGAGAGCGACGTGAAAAGGTGTGTCGCAAGCCTGGGGGAGCGTCCACGTGATGACCGGGTGTTGAGAGCGACGTGAAAAGGTGTGTCGCAAGCCTGGGGAGCGTCCACGGATGACCGGGTGTGAGGCGACGTGAAAGGTATGTCGCAAGCCTGGGGAGCGTCCACGGATGACCGGGTGTGAGGCGAAAAGGTGTGTCGAAGCCGGGGGCGTCCACGGATACCGGGTTGAGCCGTGAAATGCGTCAAGACGCTCGGCCTGGCAAACGCGTCACCCGGCTCGGGTCATTGAAGAATGCGCACATCGTGGGATGATGCTAGGTACACAAACGAAGCTACACAACGCAAACACCAGCAAGCATTATGAGATTGTGACTAACTGTGAGGAGTCGGGAAGCACCTCCAACTCGACGTCTTCAGTACTCCGATATTGAAGGTTTGGGTAAGCTGTTTTTTTTCTCCTGTGGACTGTAAAGGACGATACGGTAAAATATTGCGTGGCTCGTCGGTACACGCCGGCCGACCACCTGGACAGCCAGTGCGCTTCCTCGCTTGATGTTAACTTCGTTCCTCGAGTGGTCGCACGAGTACTTGGAATAGCTTTGCTTCCCTAAAGAGTATTGGATTGGCCAGCATATAATTTCCATAAGGTATTGTTATTGAGTACGGACCGGATTTGTTAGGGAGTAGTTGATTGGCGGTAGTTGTCAATAAGAGCACCAGAATTGGTTGGCTTTCATGTGGCGTTCACTCATGGAAGCAATATATGATACGCTCATTTGCATCACGCACGTTGCTAACAGAAATGAGTAGTACAAATGAATGCAAAACTGTACAAATCGAACGAATTGAACATCACCTGTGTACCAACTGGTCAAAATGCGAGAGGAAAAACAACGAAAATAAAAACTACCACGAAGGCAAATTATGAACACATTTGCGGACGATCTGCTGCTGGAAGCTTCGTCGTCCCGAAGCCCAACCTGGCGGGAATCACCGAGACGCGTCCCGATCTGCACATCGGCACAGGCCCGTCGGCTGCAGCGCAGGCAACGCTTACCCTGGATTGTTGGCGATGTGCTGAAGCGGCGGGCGGCCGTGCGTGTGACGGCTGCAGCCCCGACCGCCGGCCGTGCTCGTCACGTGCCGGCTGCGGGCGTGGGCGGGCCGCCGTGCGTGTGACGGCTGCAGCCCCGACCGCCGGCCGTGCTCGTCACGTGCCGGCTGCGGGCGTGGGCGGGCCGCCGTGCGTGTGACGGCTGCAGCCCCGACCGCCGGCCGTGCTCGTCACGTGCCGGCTGCGGGCGTGGGCGGGCGGCTGCGTGTACGGCTGCAGCCCCGACCGCCGGCCGTGCTCGTCACGTGCCGGCTGCGGGCGTGGGCGGGCGGCCGTGCGTGTGACGGCTGCAGCCCCGACCGCCGGCCGTGCTCGTCACGTGCCGGCTGCGGGCGTGGGCGGGCGGCCGTGCGGGTGACGGCTGCAGCCCCGACCGCCGGCCGTGCTCGTCACGTGCCGGCTGCGGGCGTGGGCGGGCGGCCGTGCGTGTGACGGCTGCAGCCCCGACCGCCGGCCGTGCTCGTCACGTGCCGGCTGCGGGCGTGGGCGGGCGGCCGTGCGTGTGACGGCTGCAGCCCCGACCGCCGGCCGTGCTCGTCACGTGCCGGCTGCGGGCGTGGGCGGGCGGCCGTGCGTGTGACGGCTGCAGCCCCGACCGCCGGCCGTGCTCGTCACGTGCCGGCTGCGGGCGTGGGCGGGCGGCCGTGCGTGTGACGGCTGCAGCCCCGACCGCCGGCCGTGCTCGTCACGTGCCGGCTGCGGGCGTGGGCGGGCGGCCGTGCGTGTGACGGCTGCAGCCCCGACCGCCGGCCGTGCTCGTCACGTGCCGGCTGCGGGCGTGGGCGGGCGGCCGTGCGTGTGACGGCTGCAGCCCCGACCGCCGGCCGTGCTCGTCACGTGCCGACTGCGGGCGTGGGCGGGCCGCCGTGCGTGTGACGGCTGCAGCCCCGACCGCCGGCCGTGCTCGTCACGTGCCGACTGCGGGCGTGGGCGGGCCGCAGCCCCGGGAGAGCCGCGTCAGCCGCGTGCCGTGAGCCAGGCACGCCTGCCGTGTCATCCACTCCGGCTAACCGTGGTGCCCCGCCTTTGCAGAAGAACGCCCGGATGCCCTGCGGTGATTGTGCGGCCGGTATGCATGACTGTGTTGCGATGTTGCACTGTTAGCTGATCAGATAATCCTGGTTTGCTGTCCATGTCCATTAGGTTGAACCGTCAAAACCGACACTATTCCGTCTTGCAGTTACCGGGACATACAATTATTTTTGCTGAAGTTTTGAACCTGTTAAAATGTAAATTGATGTTGAATTTCCCTTATTATTGATTGATATTTGGAGCAAACTGCCGACTTTGGACCGTTGAGCTCGATAAAACTTTGTGGTAAGAATATCAGTTTACCGTGAGGGTTTTGATAATTGGTGGTAGTAAAGATCATTAGTGAGGGTATTCAAGATATTTCTGATTTGATATTTTCCCCGTAGATTATTGATAGTGGCAAATTTGACCAAAAAAAACAGACCGTTGCTAACTACTGCAAGTTATGCACCAAGTGGTATTTTATGCAATCTGTAATCAGTATTTCGTGTAATGACGTTTTAATGTAATTTTAGTTCTATTTAATTTGCAGTGGTACGAGATACACACTCCATCCATGAGTTCTTTTGTGATGATTAAGTGTGAAAACATTGACCTTGGCTGACGTTTCTGGGCCCAGGAGGTGCATTTTTCTTCTTTTGATAGTCTGTGAATTATTTATTAAAAAGTAACAAATAATCGTTGACGGCTACGCTGACTATCATTTGTTTAATAAGCATTTACAACATAAGATCGTCGGCACAGAAAACGAAAATCCCTTTGCAACGACATTTTCTCTCATTTTGACCGAAATTATTATCTTTTATGTTGAAAGTTCAAGACCTTGAACTCCGATAATAAGCAAGGAGTTTATGTTTGTTTCAAGTTGCCCACTTTGCTATTGTGACTGCAAGAACGATTCGATATCCGAATTTGGATTAATATTCAAAATAAGGGAAATGTGTAATGTCAATTTCGGTTTTTCCGGCTCACCCTGATGTCCGTGACTGCCTTGTGACGTACTTCCGAAGAGGATGTCGACAGACATTGCCGTCCACTTCCACACTGAGCACCGCACGTGCCACTGACGGCCGACCTCGTGGAAGCGGTCGGCAGTCGGCGGCATTGTCGGCAGCACGACTTTGAGCGCGACACGTGCGTCGATGGCCGACCTCGTGGAAGCGGTCGGCAGTCGGCGGCATTGTCGGCAGCACGACTTTGAGCGCGACACGTGCGTCGATGGCCGACCTCGTGAAAGCGGTCGGCAGTCGGCGGCATTGTCGGCAGCACGACTTTGAGCGCGACACGTGCGTCGATGGCCGACCTCGTGGAAGCGGTCGGCAGTCGGCGGCATTGTCGGCAGCACGACTTTGAGCGCGACACGTGCGTCGATGGCCGACCTCGTGGAAGCGGTCGGCAGTCGGCGGCATTGTCGGCAGCACGACTTTGAGCGCGACACGTGCGTCGATGCACGAGTTGCGTCGCGCCGCGAAGCTGGCGGCTGACGACAGACCTGTGGCTGTTGGTGTGATGGTCGCTGCCTGGGCTTGGCGCCACCAGTGAGGACCTGTAGGGCTGTCGGGGGTTTGTTGTAGCTGTATAACGTCATGCTCTCTGCTTATGAGCATCGGAAGACAAGATGGTGTGCCTTTGGTGTACAACATCCGTAACGTCCGGTGGCAAGCCCGGCAGCGGCCATTTTGCTCAGTGTAGTTTCAGTGTGTTTTGGTAGCTTGGATAATGGCGTACCATAAACACTAAGAGGTTCGCGCGCGGGAGTTAAATTGGCACAGGTATACGTGAGCGTTACCTTATCTTGTGAACTGATCATTGCTCGCCTAAATCACAGATTTTCACAATCTCGGCGACGCCGTGCTCGGTTCCTGCACACTGATCTGGCGGGCTTCGTCAGATAAAATATCAATGAACATTCCAAACTCCACGTACCTGACCGGTTTTGTCGACAAGAATAACCTGGACTGAAATTGGTCATGCAGTCGGCGCGCGCTCGACGATCCGAGCACCACCACTACACGAACAGCCAGAGCCTGCAGCCACCGGCTTCCGGCCGGCATTGTATTGCCTGTATACAGACATGCTCATGTACTCTCCTGAGCGTTGGCAACACGACGGTGTGACAGTCCTCCGAATACACCAACATGGCCTCCATGTTTCTAAGGATGACTGGTGTTCGTTTCAGACGACGATCCGTTGATGGCAGTTGGTGTCGATCATCGGTGGTGTCATTCTGAGCGTACCGCACGTCTGAGTTGGCGGCGACGATCCGTTGATGGCAGTTGGTGTCGATCATCGGTGGTGTCATTCTGAGCGTACCGCACGTCTGAGTTGGCGGCTCGTGCCGCCCGACTGACCAGTTGTATTGCCCGACGCGGGCGGTAGACCCTGTGGTCGCATTGACTCGTGGCGGGTGTGCAGTGCGGTGCAGCCTAACCGGCAGCGGAACGCGTGGCTGCGTGTGGAACATTTCCAAGTGGTCGCGCAGGCAGGGGCTGCGTCCGTCTCCGTGCACCGCTCGCCGCCGCTCGCCGCCGCTCACCGCCGTGCTGGTCCGGATCTGCGCTCACCTGGTGTGACCTTTGGACCGTCTCGCCGCCGACCGCGGCCACGGCACGGACAGCTGGCGTGTCGCAGCAGGCGGCGACTCTCGTGAGGACCGACGCCGGTAGGCACGTTGTACAGTAAACGGAGCAGGCGCCGGCGCCGTTGACCGGGCGGCCAGTGAAGGTCAAGTGATTGCCAGTGACGTCAAGTCAATCCAGTTGAGTGTGTGAAACTGAAATTTGTGTCATGGGATGTGAATGCGTTCTGTGTCATCATGTGTGATGTAGTGTGATGTACCGCACACATTAGACTAGTCGGATAAACAAATAAAGCGTGAACATTCTACCTTTTTTTGTAATCTGTGCTAAACTAAACCCCTTTTATGTCGTCTTGCGGCACTTCTTTAAATCCCAACGTGTTTATGTTCAAGGAAGGGACCCATTTTCGGAATAAAAGCTAGCATTAAGTGACTAGTGTAAACAGAGTGTCTCGCCCCCCCGAAAATGTGTGCCGCTGATGAATATGATGAATGGGTATCCCGCTGCAACTGACCTTTGCAATGAATCACGGCATTCTGTCATCAGACGCCGATTGGATTGTTCCCTATTTTTCCCTATCAGCACCGGTATGGATAAAGAATTGTTCGAAATTTTGGCATGGGTTAAACTTTGTATATTTTTGGTGGTGCACCTGTATCCCAGCTTGAAAACTTGCACCGCCAACTTTTGTGGTGCATCCCCGACCTTTCTCCAAAATTGGATCATTGTAATTGATGATGGCATTCAAATCAAAATTACGATAATTCAATGGAAGTAGAATGGTTATTAGAATCACCTGGCAATGGTATGTAGTGAAAACGTTGATGTTTTGATTAGAATGCATTTTGTGCTTTCTGAAGTTGTTTCCTGGTGTAATGCAACTCAGTACTGTCGTGTTTTAATAGTCATAAAAACAGGATCTTATTGTCATTTCCTATGTTAAATGAAACTACTTGGCTGACTATCGTAATATACGTGACATATGGTTTATGAATGTTCATTTCTGATTCGACTGAAAAATTATAGAGTACGCCCACTCTCAACGAAAATGTAGTGTTATTGTAATTTATGTTGGGTAATGTTGCTGTGTATTATCAAAACCATGAAGATCTGAATGTTTGGATAACAGCCCGCATTATTCCCTGGTATCGCTGCAAAAAGCTTAAAACAGGCCAGCTGAACTAATAGCTGGCCTGTTTATGTTCCATAACTCTTGGCTTTCACTCTCTAAACTTAACGAACATGGCAGATTTGGGCTGCTGTCGTTGGTAAGACAACTGGCATTAGATGGAAGAATAAATTTTCCCTCTGGTAAACTTAAAGTACTGTGGTTCTTGTCACCATTGTCCAAATTAATGATGTTCCTTATGAGAAGTGCATTACATAATTACTCCTGCTCTCATTCTAAATATTTTTTTTATCGACCTAGTGGTCTATTATCACCATGCTAGCTTTTTATACTAGAGTTGTGGGCAGGACAAAATGTGACGATTTGCTAGCATGATGATGTGCAGTATCATAGGTGGAGCGATCTGTCTTTCCAGGGATCTGAGTCCTTCAAATGGTTGCCCGAAGTTCCTCCCATGTTTTCGGATCTTGACATGTCACTATGTTTAAGCATTTTCCACAGGTGGAGGAACAAATGTTCTCGAAAATGGAGGATTTTGTTAGCTACATCGATATTTCCCCGGAAAATGGCTATTTTTCGATCACGGCAGATGGCAATTTCCCCTCTATTTAGCATGCTGTCCGGAGTCCCTGCATGGCACCCTATGTGATAGCCTGTCTGTTTTTCCTACAGGGTCACCCACTTTAACATTGATGACCCCCAATATTTTGTATTATTTCCACCCGTCATCTCTATAACACTCGGAATGCTCTTCAGTAATTTAGAGTGCATCGCCCTCGGTTTCTTTGCACTGTTGGGCAAGCCATTGGCGGCGGAACTTTCGAAGTTAAGAGGGGAAGCTCTCCGGGTAGTTTTGGGTCGATTTTATCCAACTCGTGTCGCTTTAGCTGGTTAAAGCTGGTTTTAGCCGTTCGCATAGCTAATACTTGTGATAAGTCCAGCGTCATAATCCCATCAAGTTTCTTTTTCTTTCCGGAAAATATAGTTGTTTAAACCTCTAATACTTCACTTCGCTGTCGAAATGCGCGTGAGTGGGTGCAATATAACCCACATGGGTTGACGCACCCTAAAACCCCAATAATCTATCAATCAATGCTCGTGAACTACAAACGTACCGCTGTGACTTACATATCATCCAGTGTTAGCCAATTATTATTTCTTGTTTTTATTTCACTTAGTTCAAGGAAAGAGACATGCGGTAATTTTCCGTGTGCGACTAAGCTAGGCTGGGCTAAGTTGGCTGCCACCAGATGTCTGAAGCCCAAGCCGGGGGGCGGGGGGAGGGGAGTGACGGATGCAAAGTGCACCAGTTAGCTCTGGGGAAGCGTTCAAAGGAAAATGGCCTCGATAGCACTACATGCATAACACGGACACGCATCACAGCTCTGAAATTTCTCATCATTGAGCCGGAACGGACCTCTATGCTTCCCCGGGGCCAGCTGTTACGGATGCCTTGCAAACCGACCGATGGGATTTTTCGTCAAAATGTGATTGGTCACCGGGTGAACGCTACCTTACAGCAATACATGCACCGCATGTATTGCTGGTGCATGGTTTCACGTCTGCCAGAAGGCAATATCTTTTTGTACGGTACTACGAAGAGAATAGCTGAAACTGTCCAGGCTCCACCCTATGATTGTCGTTTTTCTTTGTAAATTAATTGCACATAAGAGAATAATGAACTAAAACCCAATGAAAACGTCGAAAACATGTTCCAGTTTGACATCGCTATTAAGCCGCCAGTTTGACATTGCTATTAAGCTGCCTATTTTGATTATATTGACTTAATATTTGACGTTCCCCGAGTGCAGGAGCTCGAAACCTTCTATTTATCTATGTTCATCCCATGTACATAGAGGCGCAGCCAGTGCCTCTCCCCCAGGAACCAAAAATGCACTAAATTAAGGAAGAAATGTTTAGATTTTCAACACGCACAACCAAACATTTTCGGCATACTTCGCACGCTGAATGCGTTCTCTCTTTATGTTATGTTTTGTTTGCCGGCCCCCCGTACGGAAATCCTGGCTGCGCCACTGCATGTACGATGTGCTCTGCCAACACACATGTACATACGCCAGTAATGTATATTGCGTGTGTGTGCTAACTTGTGCGCTCTGTGTACTTGGTGACACTTCGACCAGCCTGTCGTGTATGCGCGGATCAGTGTGCCATGCAGTTGCTATTCTGTGTCAGCAATATGTGAGAATTTAACGAAAAAGTGATTTGGCGTAATTGCTGTGTGTAACGTGATCGGCGTATTTCGGTACGAATATAATTGATCGTTATTCGTTAAGTGTGCATGTATCCGCCGTTTGTACTCAGGACACTTGTATCGGCTTGTATTCTGCTCTATTCTCGCTTTGATTCCGTACTAGTCCACAAATATACTTCGCATGGATCGATGACGTTTGTTTTGTTTCGCCTATGCATTTCCCCATGAGTAAAACCAATTCAAGAGATACGGGATATTTCATCGGGCGGCGGCGGTGTGGTTGGCTTAATCATAAACACACAACCTGGCATGTCGAGATGCGGTGGCGCCGTCATAATCTGAAGGTGGAGGTTGGCGACATGCGGCGGGCCATGGACGTCTGTAGTGTTCACTGTGGAGGAAAATCAATGGTGTCCGCCTCAACCGGCCGATAATTCCCAAAATTCTTGAATGGTGGCTGGTTTTTGCCAGTCGCTTACCATAAGGGCCTTGGGGGGGGGGCGCTATTACCGCCATCCTCTCGCCTTTATGCCTGGTCTGGAAATTCCCCAGAGATCCCTCAATCGATCTTTTCGCTCTGTTTTGCTTTGGACGCTTCGTAAAACGTTCGCTTCGCACGTGGCATCATCTTCATTCATACTCCACCTTTTGAGGCCCTAAGTTCGCCCATGCCTGCGCGTGTTGAGCCCAGTCCAGCCAGGGGCCAATTTTAGTCGGGGCCGATCGACCAGTTGTCTTGGCGATCAGCTCGCTGTTGTCCCGCGATCCCTGCGGACAGTCTCCCCCGATGCATGGGCCCAGGCTGTCTCAAGACCCCGGCCAGCCCATCATACCCGACTGCCTCCGACGGTTCGCAAGGCGAATCATTAAGTGCCGTGGACGATCCTGGGATCCTAAGTGTCTGCCGCCTTCCGGGGCACTGACGGAGGCACGACAACAATTCCAGGTGTTGTCGATGAACGCCCGGTTTGCGTCCTCTTTCAATCTTTCTCTGCACTCACTTGTTCACACTGGGGAAAGCTGACTGATGCAACGAATCAGGGGCGCAGCCGAGATTTTCTTAATGTTGGGCCGCCGGAATGAGTCGCGAAACAGAAACCGCTCTAAGCGCTCCGAAAATTACTGGTCTTGTGTGGTTAAGATCTCAAAATTTCTCCTTTGATCTGGTGTATTTTTGGTTTCAAGGGGGCAGGTCTCGGCCCCCCTTGGCTGCGCCTCTGCAACGACTACTTCATCGCTGCTTTTCCTCTCCTTTGGAAAACAAATTGCCAGCAGTCCCGACCGCCCTACTGAAATTGGCAGTGGTTGCCACAAAACTAACCGAACTCTTTAAAATGCACACAGTTTTCACTAGAAAATAAAATTGCTTGATGGAACCTTGATCAAATGGCAAGGAAAACTGATTTTATCACATTGTGTCTGGTTTAGTGGCGAAGTTATCCAACAGTGCTCCGTAATCCCAAATAGTTTCAAATGTGTCATCAACTGCACATTGTTTATCATGGACTACAATGCTTTCTTACACGATGCAAAAAAAAGTTTATCGTTGCTAAACTGGTTGGCTGGGGCCGCGACTGGACCAATAACGCCACAGCCGGCTGAACAGTCAATGGGTGGTCATAGCTGAGGCCGCGACTGGACCAATGACGCTACAGCCGGCTGGACAGTCGGTGGGCGGTGTCAAAGAGGCGTCCTGTATCGGGGGCGGGGCAGGGGCGGATCCAGGAATTGCCATGGGGCACTTGTCTGGAAGGGCGCTATTTTCTTCGGGGGAAGTGACAAGTGACATCCCCCTGTCTGCGCCTCTGCTTGAGCACACTGAACGCATCTCCGACGGCCTCTAGCTGGAAAAAAATCCGAGTGGTGCACTTCAGCCTTCCCGGAGTGCCACGTTCCCAGTGCCCCCACGCCCTGTGTCCGCCCGTGTCGGAAGGTGCCTGCGGTGGCGGGCGGTTTGCTCGCGCTCCACGGCACCTCGGCTGGGGACGGGACGGACGCGGCGCGTCGGTCCCGTCGGGCGCGTCGGTCCCGTCCGGCGTCGATCTGGCCGGCCAGTGGGCGTGATGGGCGCGACCAGGACGGTCGCCGGCCTGCTGCTGGTCAGACTGGCGCTGTGCGCTCTCGCGTCGGCTGCTCCCGCCGGTGAGTCGCGCCACGTGACCCGCGACGTCACGTGGCGGGAAGTCGAGCGGTGTGTGCCAGTCGGTCCAAGGGCGCGTAATTATCGCGGGAAATATTTGGAAGAGGTAGAACCTACTGCAAAGCGAGTGTTTACGGCGGTGGTTGCCGCGGCCACATTTATATTTGGCTTAAACCGCCATGGTCCACTTAGCCTTCACTCGAATTACATTTTGCCGTGGTAAAAATGAGGGGACGAGTGGTCTAGGGGTAAGATGCTCGTCTCACAATCGAAAGGTTGTGGGTTCGAGTCTCACCTGTCGCTACTCTTCGCCCGCGACCAATCGGCGTGAGAGATTGGCGACGCTACATGACTCAACGGTCGACGTGTCGTAAAAACCAATAACCAACCAACCAACCGTGGTAAAAATGAGCTCTAGGTTTCCCTCCAGGACGTCGTAGGAATCTGTCGTGGGTTATTTCGGCTCGCACTGACCGCAGTGAGCATTGCGATGGTGCAAATTGGTGACGACGGAGCAATGTAAAGCCTACTGAAAGTCTATAATTTGTGAAAATAATGTCTGGAAAAATATAGAACGACATACGTTTACATATGTAAACGGACCATATTGCATATTGCAACATATGGTCCGGCACCTAGTATGCCGTAGTCTGCAAAGTATCGTCTGGAATCCGACATAGGTTGCACTAGCAGGGTAAAATTGATGTGCCATGTTCCCGCGGACACTTAAGAATGAGAGCTGGGTTGTGCAGCCAGATGGCCTGAGCCGTCACCGGCCGGGAGCGATGTTTGAGTGGTTGGGATCCGCGCATGTTCCAATGTTCCAGGACTTACCTCGGATAAAAGAACACCAAAAGGACTTCGACAAAGGACATCACTGCAGTGATGTGTCGTGCAATGATGTGTTGCCTCCAAAACATCATTGCACGACACATCACACTACTGCTACAATCTGCACTGACTCACGCTCCTCCGTTGACGCCCTCGCGGCCATACACAACACCACGCACCCCACACTTCACGCCATCCGACACCTCTACAATGACAACCACGCACACCTTCAGCTCACCCTCTGGATCCCCAGACATAGGGGTATCCCGGGGAACGATCGAGCGGATGGTCTGGCCCGGGCGGCGATCGACCTCCCCCGAACGAGGGAGTTCCGGCGCCCCCCGGGATCTCCTATCCCTAACAAATAATTTAATTCAGAAATATATCCAAGCCTGCTGGTCACACACCACCACACACCTACACGATATCAAGCCCACACTCTCCAACTGGCCCTCCTCCAACCAGCACTCCCGTTTGAACGAGGTGGTGCTCGCCAGACTTCGCCTTGGACACACCAAATTGACACACAATTTTATTTTTGTATCGAACACGCCGCCCTCCACTTTGTAGCACACGTCGAGCTCGAATTACTGTCGCCCATATTTTACTTACCTGTCCAGCATATGCTCCTCATTGCCTTGCTATTCTCCAATATTTCACCAACATCCATACACAACTTTAGCTTCGGGCTCTACTCAGGGATGAGCACCAGGCACTCCTCGACCTACTTTTCTGCTTTTTTACATGACACCAAACTATCCGAACTGATCTGATTTCTGTGTCACACGTTACCTGGTTCAAGCTAATTTGATGTGAAGTTAAAAGCTATATGGCACGCGTTACACTCCTCGTTAGCTATATGACTTCGTCACACACGTCTTTCTCTCCGACGTCGTAAAACACGTACATATAGGTTATTTCACACTAGGTTGGCAGGGACCGATCCAATTTGGCAAAAAAGGGCGGTTTCCTTATAGATTGCGCTTGGTTTTTTTTACCTACGGGTTTTCCAAGCAGCTTGGTTTTCCCCCTTCTCAGGTTTTTCCAAGCTTGAACTTAAACATACATATACACATACAAGGTCGGGTCTGATGGCCACGACTCGCTCTGGGCGCCGGGCCTCCGCTTCGTTTCAGGTCGGCGGTGGGCAGTGAAGCCTGCTCGTAGGCTACGAAGCTGCCCACCCTCCAAATGTCCTGATTGTTGTGCATGTATGCGTGTATGTCTGTACATGAACCTGTATGCCATGTATGTATCGGCCCTTTACGCCGCGTTCTTTGTTTGCCGGCGTCTCATCTTTTCTCTCTTGGTTAATTGATATAACCGGATGCCACATAAGCCGGATTAACGTAACCCTTGGGACGGGGAGCAGCTTCCCCCCCTAGAGATGATGTGAATGTCAGCATGCACCCTATTGCGTTGCATGGTAAAATGAGCATCAGGTGGATGCTTTCCCCTGACCAGCGAGGTGCCGCCGTACCCTGGTGGTCATGAACCGAAGACAAATTAAAAATAATTCAGAACTTCGCCGCAGCGAGGTGACTAGGAAAATATTTGGAAATAAAATTTAATAGAATAGAAGGGACGCAAACAGGAGAGGATATTTCCAGAAACCATTGGGGGACAGGAGTGGCATTGGGGGACAGGAGGGGCATTGGGGGACAGGAGGGGCATTGGGGTACAGGAGTGGCATTGGGGGACAGGAGGGGCATTGGGGGACAGGAGGGGCATTGGGGGACAGGAGGGGCATTGGGTGACAGGAGGGGCATTGGGGGACAGGAGGGGCATTGGGGGACAGGAGGGGCATTGGGGGACAGGAGTGGCATTGGGGGACAGGAGGGGCATTCCACGACAAATCGACCAGGCAAAAGGGTGATTGTCCACCATCATGTCTCAGATTTTTAGCAGAATTGGTGAATGGGCTTATCTTATGCCCTGAATCCACCTGTGTAATCCACCCGTGTAAATTTTACGATCAGGTCAACGGTTCGGGAGTTCTAGCTTCTGGAATTTCTGGAAGGTTACGCTGCAAGGTTATGTTCGAAGACCGATAACTAAGTTAATTATCAGTCAAAATATAAATATCCGAACATTTTTGATCTAAGACCGATAACTAAGTTATTTATCAGTCAAAGTATAAATATCCGAACATTTTTGAACTCTCAAAGATTCAAGGAATCCAATTCTGACAATATTGTGTAATATGTGATGAATAATAAATGCGTTATCCCATGTCCTCAGGTCACGTGACCTCCGGTGGCCTCGATGCCCGTGAAATTATTATTTTTTTATTGACAGAATGGAAGGACCATGTTTTGGCTTGATATATAGCATATACAAACTAGCGTTTTTCTTCTTCTATAAATCCTCATTTTGAGAGCGCAAACTTTACCATATTTCAAGTCTTTCGAGAATTGAGCTACTAACTGGGCCGTCTCTCCGTCCAAGATCGAGATGCCGTTTGATAACACGTACCAACGTGTTCTCTGACATTGTGTGGATGATGGACGGTCTTAAAAAAAGTAGTAATGCACAAATCTGTATAAATAATATTCATAAATTACACGAATGACTTCGAGCGACTTTGGCGTAATAATAACGCAAGCTATAATCAGATAACCATCATATTGTATGCAAAGGAAGAGAACTTGTCAGACTTGAAGTGGACACTTACTCATTTCGTTTTAGAGAGGCTGAAAGACAGGCAAAGACGTTCCACGGGCGCGGAGAAGTTAAAGAATGTGACTGGGTCGTTAAAAAGGAAGTTCGAGCACACACTGTCCGTCGTCATGACTACACCCGGAAGCAGTCCTACCAAGAAACAGAAGCGAGCTGACTCAGAAGATTTGACCAGGTACGACCGTGTCAATACTTTGAATGATAGCTAATTAGCTATCCCCGAATTAATACGTGGATTATTTTAAGTTTCCGGACACGACAGTTATTTGCATTGTGATACTTATGTATTTCGCTCAGAGTTAGAATATTGGTATCAATTTTTTTATCTTCATATATATATATATATATATATGTATATATATGATGTAGAATATGGTTATGGAAAACTGGAATAAGACGTCATAGACTCAAACTTCGGGTCAATTCCCGCACTGCAATATTGAACAGTTATGTCGCAAAATTAATATCATTTTAACAAAGCAAATATGATATGCAATACCAGTTGATCACTTCTAACGCTAAGTATCAATGTTGTGGGAAATAGTTCACTGAATTCCTAAATGAAGCATCGTTCTCCCATAACTTCGTTTTTTAAAGCGTACGCAAATAGAGTTATTTTATATTGCACGTGCTTCAGGTATGATCATCTGATGGCGGACCTGAAGGAGTTTCAATAGTACTAACACACTCGGCGTGTCAATACCTGTCTGAAAAGTGTGTGTCCCGCGTAAAGTTTTCTTTGTCACGAAGGAAGAGGTGGAGAAGGTCACTGCGAGCCACGCAGGTCGCTTTACGAAAGCTGTCGCCGTCAAGGGAACAGAAATTTCACAAGTTCTCGCCTGCTGATGTTACGACTGTGTTGATACATGTATCGTCCAACGACGAGGGACATGCCGTGCAAGTGTCACAATAGGTGGACAAAGACAAGCTAGACAGAAACAATTGGTGCACATATGAAACATGGTTTGTTACCGCAGCTACTGATGTCTTTGGGCATATAACAAAAACTTTGGATCGTCTCCATGCCCTCAAATGTGTAAACGGTACTTCGATGCACTTCTGACGGGGCATGGTTGTGACGTGATGTACCTCCTTATTTCTCAGTTGATACATGCTTGCTCTAAACATACGATTGTGTAACCATGGTGCATACATTGCCCTCATAATCCCTACGGATCGTGTTTTCTGTGAGATTTCAAACATTAACAGATGTCAGGAAGTGTTCTCGGCGAACGAAATTTAGACGAAATTTAGACTAAGAGAAATAACTGGATATGACAAAACACAGGCTTGTGGTGCCGACCACAGTTCAGTTGAGGCCAATGGCCACGTCTGACCTCAGTAGGCGCCTTTAATCTTAGATAGACAACTGGATATTGGAGGTAAATAAGTGCATTAGAAGACACATAATGCCAGAGAACACTTTGATACGTGTCATCAAAATGGGCGCTGTATAACCTGCGCAGTTGATGCGCCCCTAAACCCCAATAACAACAACAACAACGTGTCATCAAGCTGCATCTCGATGTTGGTCGGAGAGACGGCCGAGTTAGTAGCGCAATCCTCAAAGACTTGAAATATGGTAAAGTTTGCGCTCTCAAAATGAGGATTTATAGAAAAAAAACGCCATTTCTTATTTGCTATACATATATGAAGCCAAAACATGGTCCTTCCATTCTGTCAATTAAAAAATAATAATTTCACGGGTATCGAGGTTGTCGGAGGTCACATGACCTGAGGTCATGGGGTAACTCTTTTATTAGTCATCACATATTTCAAATATCGTCAGAATTGGATTTCTTGAATCTTTGCGAGTTCAAAGATGTTTAGATATTTATATTTTAACTGATAATTAACTTAGTTATCGACCACCGAACATAACCTTGCAGTGCGACCTTCTAGAAATGCCCGAGGCTATAACTCCTGAACCGTTGAGCTGATCGAAGTAAAATTTATACAGGTGGATTCACGGCATAGGATAACCCCATGCAACAACTTTGGTCTAGATCTGAGAGATGAGGGTGCCGGGCCCTGGTCGATCTGTCGTGGAATGACCCAGGGGCAGATTCAGGAATTGTTATAGTGGGCACTTGGTCCCTGGAGTGGCGCCATTGCTTCGGAGAGGCGCCTCTGACTGAAAAATTGGAGGGGTGTACTAGAACCTTCCCGGAGGGGCGCCCATTTCCATGAGGCATCCCCCCCCCCTGTAACCGCCCCTGGGCCCAAGTGCGGCAACACTAAATATAGTGGGTAACAAGTGCGTCGGAGGAATTGGTCCACGTTCAAAGCTGATTATTGGGGAGATTCGACCGAAACCCGCTATCAATATCTATTGATGACTTCCGCTCAACCACTCAGTTTTACACGTGATTGCGACGGGACGAAGCCAACCGAGGCCGGGAAAATTCGCTGTTATGCTGATGGGAATCTTGGCCAGGTAGTGAACCCGATACATTCCAGTGCCCAGATTGGAATGTTCTGCATGTCTCTGGCAGCTTGACGCCGTTGTATCGAGGCATGGAGCCGAGGTCGGGTAACCTCCATTGCTGGCACGGTGTTCCGGCCGCCAAGCTTTTGCGGCATGCTTGTTCTGACGTCAGCCATCGTGAACTGCTGTTGGGCTGACAGTCTTTGCCAGTAACTGGATGTTATGGGTCAATACCGCTGCCATGGCAAGCAACTAGTTTTTTTTTCTCGCATTTCGCCAAACCTGGTTTGTAGGCAGTAGTAAGTTACTTACATAAATACTCACATTCGGCTAATATTGTAACTGTTTGTAAATCCCGCGCATCATGCAGGTTGTAGGCCGGTGTCGTCAAATCTGCATTAGACGATAGCGATTGGATGAGCGAGAAACTTCACTTTCCATCGTCAGTGTACCTGCCCTGGCTTATCAATGGTTTTCCATCACCGCTGAACTTACACCTCGTGGAACAAAGTGTTCACATTCATATATCAGACGTGAAGAAATCATCATAATCATCATCATCGCCATCGTCATCATCATTGTCATCAGATTATTGTTGCCAAGGACGTAAATGCTGACCAGAGGCGCAGCCAAGGGTGGCCGGGGCCCCTTAGGGACCAGAAATACACTAGATCAACCAAGAAATTGTGAAATTTTCACCACGCAAAAGAACAAATTTTCGCGCCGAAAGCGGTATTTTATCCAGGAAGTCAGACCCTCCTTTAAAAAAATCCCTGATGCGCCCACGATGCTGGCCAAGCAATACGAACAATACGTTACCTAAGACGTAAAATGCAAGTTGTGTGAATTAAAATAAACATAATGAAGTAAAATCTCGTTTCGTAAATCCTTGCTCCCGAGATGAACTTCTTGTCTACCTAGTGAATGAAGTGCACCAGTCATGCAGTGACACCAGTGACACCAGTCAAGCAGTTGGTGACACTACCGTCAAGTTGACATTTCTTCAGGTCAAGTACGATATTCCACTAAGAATACAGTGTGGTTGACGTCGAGCCACAATGAACTCGACAGCAGGCAATCATGTCCAGCCGACCTAGTTAATGTGCTTCGTATTCAAATTGTGTGTCTGCATTTGTATTATTCAGCGATGAGCAAAATACATTCTTTATCCCGCTAAGTGCGTCGAAAATTCGATGGCGCCACCCGGCGAATTACCACGCGAGTATTCGGAAGCCGGTGCGGATCACATGGCGAGGTATCTGTCCCCATTATACATCACAACAAACACGCCCACAAGCCATGACGTCACACGGTCACATCGAACTCAAATAATTACCCGTCGATTTCCCACAAAGCTCTATTCGAATACGCTGAAGTGCATCATGCATGCTAAATAAATGCAGTATAGTGCGGCGACTACCGCCGAGTCGCCCGACTTCGCCACGCCGATGCGTTCGCTCATTCGCTTTTCTTGCTCTGCTCGCGCTTTGTCATGCAATCGCGGACGATGCCGTCCCAGGAGCGGTGAATGAAGGCCACCGCCAGCCGAAACAGCGGCATCAGCAGCACCTCGCGCGCCAGCTGGCCGGCCGACGTCACCGGGCCCATGCCCAGGCCGACGGTGGTCATCAGGAAGCCCTCGCTGCCCACCGTGCTGTTCACGTTGCCGGCCATGGCGTCGTGCAGCAGCCTGGCGGCCACCTGGTCGGCGGAGAAGAGGCCGGCCGTGGCGCAGATGCGCCGCGTCTCCTCGGGCTTGGTGCGGTTCTCCTCCGCGAAGCCGGGCGTGTCCGTGTCGGGCGGGTAGCACAGCGTGACGCCGATGTTGTGCGGCTTCAGCTCCTGCGCGAGCGTGTGCGCCAACCCGACCAGCGCGTACTTGGAGCCGCAGTAGCCGGCGAAGCCCCACAGGCCGACGATGCCGCCCAGCGACGAGACGATCGCCAGCCGGCCCTCCTTCTGCCGCTTCATCGCCGGCACGACGGCGTGCAGCACGTGCAGCACGCCGAAGTAGTTAACGTCCATCAGACGCCGGTACGTGTCCAGCGGCATCTCCTCGAAGCGCTGCGCCAGCGCGAAGCCGGCGCAGCAGGCGGCCAGGAAGACGGGCCCCAGCTGCTGCTGCGCGTGCTCGACGGCCGCGCGCACCGCCGCCGGGTCGCCCACGTCGACGGGCGCGCACAGCACGCGCGCGCCCGAGTTGGCCGCCTGCACGACGGCGTGCGCCTGCTGCAGGCGCGCCGGGTCGCGCGCCAGCAGCGTCACGTTGGCGCCGCGCTTGGCGGCCAGCACGGCCAGACTGCGGCCGATGCCGCTCGAGCCGCCCGTCACCAGCACGTGCCGGCCGGCCAGCGACTCGGTGCGCGGCAGCAGGACGGCCAGCAGCCGCCGGCCGGCCAGCAGCGCGGCCGCCACCAGCGCGGCCAGCGCCGCCAGCCAGAACCAGGACATGGTCGGCCGGGGACCGTCACACCGTCCGGTCGCCTGGACCGCAGAAGGACCGGGCGCGCTGCCGGCCGGTCCTCACCACTCGGCGGCACACACGGCAGTCGCGGCGTCAGCCACCGACAGCCGACAGCCACGCCAGCGGAGCCCTCGCCCGAGTGGTGCACTGAGGGCCTCTCGCGCGCCTCTCCGTTGACGCCGTGCCGGCGCTGAAATTGGACGACACGTGTCATCGACAGCTGCACTAATTGGCTCTGGTCGCCAGGTCGATACGCAAATGAGCTTATCGGCCGAATGGTCTCCTGGGGGGCGGCAGCCGAAAACGAACACCCGGCATAACAGCGTCGCTGAAGTGAATGATCGCTGAAGATGATTGAATCTGAAAATCCTTCCCCGCATAGACTGGCACCATTGTATTAATTGTGCGTAACAAAACACCATTTTAATTATTTGAATTATTTAGGTATGTACCAAACTACCTCATGCCAGTGTGTATAGTGTAGAAATCAGTAGATCTATCTAATTGTGCTAATGGTGTCATTGACATGCACCAAGGCATAAAGTGGTGCACACTGGAGTGCAGAACAGTACATGCAGAGTTGAGTCACGGCAGTGGCGCAGCGGCATGAAGTGTGACAGAGATGCACAAATGAAATAAAATGAAGCAAATCTGCTATGCAATGGTTATATATTTATGGGTCTCATATTGACACATATTTCTGACAAGTAACACTGTGAAATGTCCTTCAAGGTAGTAAATCAGACTTACACATGTAAAACGATAATTCGTCATTGTTATCATAGACACGAAAGCCAAAGCCCAGGCTTCAATATTGAAGAGTTTTTTAAACCCCATAGTCTATGAAGTTGGAATTCACAAGGCTAAAGCTGAAGTGGAAGCAAGGAGATTAACCTCCAATTTGATGAAGCTGAAGCCAAAGTTGGCTACATTTACATGTCAGACAAGGATTTTCACCTTAATTTTCACCAAATGATACACCTGGCCAGAAACAATGGGTTTATTGCACTTTAAGCTATATGTGAGACAAGTTTTACATACATTTCACCTCCATGAAGCAAACAATGTGGTTAGGCTATGTTAGGCTTTTCTTTTAATTTGGATTTTTTACCACAATAATAATTGATTTGTTTCACCTCAGAAACAGATCAGGCTAGGTTAGATTGGTTTAGGTTATGTGAGTTTTGTTTAAGTTGAAAATGTTCCATATTTATGATGAAAAAAAAATTGTTTGAAAGTGTTTACCAAACAATACATGCCATGAAGGCACAGGTGTATATTTCTGAAAATTATTGGGAGGGCACAATACATGAAGGCAATGGGCAGGTCCAAATGGATTGGAAGGCAAACTACATAGGGTATTATGATAAAAGTTGAATTTATTATGGGCAATGCTAGTATTATTGCACTTTAATGTAACCATGTGACATGTGTCACACACATTTTACCTCTGTGAAGCAAACAAAGAGGTTCGGTTAGATTGGGTTAGGCCTTTCTTTTAAGTTGGACAAATTTTCAACAAAAAATTAATTTCTTTTTCATGTGATTTCTTCCTTAAAAAAGACCAGGCTAGGTTAGATTATGTTAAGTTATTTTTAATTAGAAAAATTTTGGAGACAAAAAATGCTTGAAACTTATCCCCATTTTATTATTATTTTTTCTTACATGGAAGCTTAGCCTAGGCTCACATTTTTACATTCTTTTTTATGCTGTTACCCAACTCCAAAGTCCATTTTTGGTATTATTTTGCCCCCCAACTGAAAAGCATGCATTTGCAGAGGAAGTGAGTGGTCACATCATGCTAACCATATTCATAAACATTGAATTGGAAGAAGAAATTCCCAGAAATATGAAATTAGCTTAAAGTGAAGATTTACCACAAGGCCAACATTGGGTAGGGCAAGTGTCCTCCCAAAATCATACAAAGCTACACCCTGCATGGCTAAATGACCATGTAGTCAGATGTCCCTAAACCCAAATGGCATGAAGGCATGCTGGTAACTTTGCAGTTGGAGGTAATTTTTTTTAATTCTTGGAATTTATTTTTCCAATGCAATGTTGATGAATGTGCTTAACATTAACATTCAGTTGGCAGACAAAATAACACCAAAAATTGGTTTAGAGTTAGGCAATATAGCACAAAACTAATTCCAAAGAAAGAAAAGCAACATAGCAGAGCATAACATAACATAGCCTAACCTAAACTATCCCTCCAGGTAATTTTTTATTGGAAATTTTCAACAACAATAAAATACAATTATTATAAAATGTTCAACTTAAAAAATAACCAAGCTTAACCTAGTCTAATCTGTATTTGAATAAAATAATTGGCATAATTGCAGTTTAAGGTAGCCATGATACAAGTTTTAAACACATCTGATCTCCATGAAGCATACAAATGAGTTAGGTTTGGCTAGGCTAGGTTAAATTAGGCTTTCATTGTACACTAGACAAAATTTCCTTTTTTATATCTATCAAAAGAAGACTTTTTCTTCATGAACAGTTCAGGCTAGGTTAGGTTGTTAGGTTTTTGAAGTTGATCTGTTTTAAGAAAAAATAGTTTTGATATTTTCCATTGAAAAATATCTTTTCTTACATGTAAAGTTAGTTTAGGTTCATTTGTCATTTTACATTATTTCAAACATTACTTTTTATGCTATATTATTCAACTCCAAGCCCAGTTTTTGGCTGTTATTTTGCATCCCAACTGAAAGGTATGCCTTTGCAAAGGAAATGAGTGGTCACATCATGTTAAGCACGTTCATGAACATTGCATTGGAAGAAGAAATTCCAAGAAAATTACCTTCAACTGCAAATTAACAAAAGAAAAAAAATTTACTCTAAAAAATCACAATTGTTCCAACTTAAAATAAAACTGTCCATAACAGCCACTATACGTGGAGGACACGTATCGTGAAGAAGGGGAGAAAAAAGGGAAAAAACCTAGCCTAACTCAGCATAAGCAAAATGGTAAATTTATGGTTTAAGGTGATTTCTGATTTATTGGAATTTCTTATTAATGCAATGTTCATGAATGTGCTGAACATGATGTGATGACTCATTTCCTCTTTAAATGCAAATTCTTTAGTTAAGAGGCAAAATAACACCCAAAGATGGGCTTGGAGTTTGGTAATATATCACAAAAATGTGTGTAAAACTTGTCTTGTGGATACCCTCAATTGCAGTAATACTGGCATACCTAGCTGGGTACCTACCTAGGTAGGTCCTCCACTTAATAACTCGATTTGCCTGCATCCTAAGTACCTATTCAGGATATAGCATTCGCCGGTCATCCAGACTTACCTATTTGAGGTTTTCCGATTTTCTCTTCAATGTTTCCTTCAAAAGTGATTATTCATCATACAAAAAAAAACAACGGATCCTCTACGTTACCTCCCACATATGCTCCACGCGAAACAATATACACAATATCGATATTCCCGAATCAGATCACTATATAGCTAAAGCCCGCCCTGATATAAAATTTCGTTGCGCTGAAGTTGAGGAATGTTCAGTGGGAGCTCACTGGCTTCGTCAGCTGACGTCATCTTGCTATCCCTGGATCCCCACTGCCAGAAAGCTGGAACCTCACAACTTTGCACATCTTTATCGGTGTGGATAAAATCCAACAGCGAGTAAAGAACGAACCGTTCACTACTCCCAGCGTTGTTATGGTCATCACTGCGCAAGTATCATCTCAGAATTGCTCTGGATGTGAATCGTTACATTTGTTTACGTTTGTTTACCGATAACGTTGTTTAGTGTCTGTAGTGTTTGGGGGCTTTGAGGATCGTCCGAGGTGAAACATTCTGGAAATTATTGACAGAGCACAGTACAAGAAGGCAATGGGCGGGCCCAAGTGGATTGAGGGGCATACCACATAAGGTATCATGTTGAAAGGTGAATAATTGGATGGGCAAAGCCAACATTTGGGGGAAGGGGGCAAGTGCCCTCCCAAAAGCATACAAGGCTACACCTCTGGGTATCGTAGGTATGCACCAGAGCAAGTGACTACCGAAGGGAGAGGGGCAAAGGGTACGATTGCCCCCCCCCGAGAGGTTGTCTGGCCTCCAAGAATCGCGCCAGGGTTTTGAGAGAAAAAAATACGGGCCTCTGAAAATTATGCTAGGAGCCGCAAAAAGTCGTACCTGGGCCTCTAAAAATCGTGTTGGAGGCCCGAAAAAGTCTGGCCGGGCCGACCAAAATCACGCTGGGGATCCAAAGCATCTCCCCAGGCCCCTAAAAATCACTCCTGGATCCAAAAACGTCCCACCCTGGCCCCTGAAAATCATGCTGAGGCCCCCAAAAGTGGCTTCGGGTCTATGAAAATAACTGGAACCCCAGAATATCTGGCCAGGGACCCTGAAAGTATCACTGGAGACCTCACAAAGTCGCACGGGCCCCTGAAAATCACGCTGGTGCCCAAGAATGTCGCGCCTGGGGCCAGAAAAAAAATGCTGGGGGCTCCAAAAGGTCAGGCCGGAGCCCTAAAAATCACACTGGGAACCCAAAACGTCGTGTCAGTGCTCATGAAGATCACATTGGGGGCCGAAAGATCTTTCCGGGCCCCTGAATGGGACCTGGGGCCCGAAAATAGTCACATGGCACCAAGGCACCAAATAGACCCCTGAAATAAAATGCTGGGCCCGAAAAATGTCGAGCCGGCGCCCCTGAAAATCACGCTAGGTTCCAAAAATTCCTGCCGGGGCCACAAAATTAGCATATGACCCCGAAGGATAAATCCCGACTCGGGAGGTTCCTGCGGCCCTTGAATTTACGCCAATGGCCCCCCAAAACGCGTCGGGCTCAGAACAAAGTCTCGTCCGAAAAAATAAGGAAAAAACGGCCCCTTTGAGAAAATAGTGACCGACATCCGGTTATTTTTTATAATATGGGTAGGATAAGCCTCCTTCAGATCCGTTTGCCCCGTTCACTCAAATCTTAGGTACGCCACTGTCTAGAGTTGCTACTTTTTGACACAACACGGCACGGCAGCCTGTAAAATAAATAGCACATGCTGTGCCACATCCGAATTTGATGTGGCACTGCCGAGCCAGTGCCGGCCTATACCTGCAATACAATTAAATTGTAGATCTAAGAGTTCCTAAATGCTGAATCAAAGGTCTACAAATATCCATGGTAAAAGGCTGAAGTAGAGATATATGGAACAACCTTGAAATGTAAAGACAGTGCTGACTGGGTCATTGTGTGGAATGTTTTGAAGCTATGGTATTGCTTTTTTCATCAATCAAGATTTTTTATCCTTTTTAAAATGCCCCTTTCCTACCCCGTGCCTTTTGACCTGCCATTCATCCAGCTTGCTGCATCATGCAAGGGCTTGGATTTGTATGCTTTTGAGAGGGAACTTCCCCCTCCCCCTCCCACCGAATGTTGGGTGTACCACCCAAATAACTTCAACTTTCAGCATGGAATCCCAAATGTGGTATGTCCCCAATCCATTGGGCCCCATTGCCTTCATGTATTGTGCCCTCCCAATATTTTTTATAAATCTACACCCATGGTGCCATGTGCCGCGCCGTGCCAGAGTTTGCTGTGCCCGTGCCGTGTCCCCTGCCATCTTTTGGAGAAATTGACAACTCAGTGTGTATGCATACCAGAGTTGCTACTTTTTGAGGAAGTTGATGGGTGTGAAAAAGTAGGAAGACCTACTATAGGCTGCAAATCTTCTAATGTGTTCTGCACATGATGTGTTCTGCAAAAAAAGTCTGATGATGTTTGTTGTGCGGGAAAAACAGGGGACACATTGTATGCCAGGGTACAAAATAACTTCTCGTCCATTCAGTGCGGAAGACGAGAGCTTCCTGTGAGTAAACACTCTAGCGGACTGGACCACAAGATTTCCATATGGTTGGGCTACGAAGTCTTTGGAAGGAAAATGTGTTTAGACGACAACGGGAAAACAGATGGATCAGCATAATGGGAACCGTGTCGAAACTAGGGGGATTTAATGGGAGTAAAGAAGGATTTAGGAGGTGATATGGTGGATGAAGGTATATGGTGAAGCACGCGTGATGATTTCTGAAAATTATTGGGGGAGCAAAATACATAAAGGCAATGGGCCGGCCCACATTGATTCGGAGGGGAGGAAGGGGCACACTCCATTGGGTCCCATGTTAAAAGTTGGAATTATTTTGCAAAGCCAACATTGAGGGGACCTTTTCCCCTTAAAGGTACATAAAACAACACCCCTATGATGACGTACCCCTATATGATGATGACGGTGACAACTTGTCGGGGCCGCTTCGGTAATCTTTCTACTGTTATGTCGTACATTTTCCCTTGAACACTGTATCCTTCGTATATATTTTACCACACGTGTTGGCATGTGATAGTTTTAGCATGGATTCACTATTGGGTTATTAGATGAGTTGTTACTTAGTTAGCCTAGTCGGAGGTGTCCCAGACGGCTTCGATTAACACCTGATTTTCAGCTTAGCATGAGTTGTTTTATAATAGTGTGGCGAACACATGCTGCAACGGTAATGCACGGACAAAAGTACGATGCAGTGCTGAAACTGTCTACATATTTAATATATATATATATATATATATATATATATATATATATATATATATATATATATATATATATATATATATATATATATATCATATACAGAGGCGTCGATTTGTATCCTTTTGTGGGGGCCATGGCCCCACCAATGTTGATTTTGGCCCTACCTATATCAGTTTTTCATCTATATCTATATCTACGGGATCTATATCAGTCTATATAGATCTATATCAGTTTTTCATCTGTGCGCGCGCCAAGTTCACCAATTACAGTGCAGAATTGTTGTCACAATAGAAATAATAGCTTTCGTGAAACAAAACTCAATGCAACACAGCTGTATTTATAGACACATATCAAATCCATCCCACGGGAGCTTGGCTGGCGTGGAAGCACGTGCGCCCTAGATTATTTTCAACCGGTGAATTTGCCTGAAGTAAACTCACCGACTGATCGATGGATTTCGAACGCGCTTTGACGAACCGAAAGTTGCCCCCCCCCCCAAACCGGTGTGCTAGATCTGCCAGTGAAAGCGCCGATAAACTATGTACCGCGTTGCCAAGGATTAAGGTTGCAGTTAGCACTGGCGGATCTAACCCACCGGTTTGGGGGGGGGGGGGAACTTTCGGTTTTCGGCGTCAGCCCCCGCCCCTCTCCAGTGGCGTACCTAGGAATTGCATCAGTGGAGGGGTCGAACGGATTTGGAGGGTGCCCATTCTCCCACTATTTTTATTAAAAGCACCGGATTTCGACCACTATTTGGCAAAGGGACCCATTTTAAAAGAATAATAATTAAAATTAAAATTAAATAATAATTGACAACATAATTGCCTGTGTAGGAGCCCCGGCCTACCTGCACCGTTCCTATGTTACCGGATTTTTGTTCTTGTTTACCAAAACGCTCACGTTCACGTTCAACGTCTTGTACGACGTCAACGTTCGTGTACACTGGCGGATCCGATTTTGTCAACTCTTGCTGTAAGCAGAACTTGAGCTGCATGAAACCCTCGATGTGTGTCAGAATCTACTATACTACCATACTGGCTTCCAAACAATTTTTTTAAATCCTTTAAAATTGGATATTCTTTTATCCAGACGCTATTTTTAACATCGGCAAAGGTTACTGCATTTTAATTTAGTTGACTTCTGTTGGTTTCTGGGGGGCAAAGACACTATGCCCCCCCCTTTAGGAGCTTCGGGGGGGGTCATGGCGGAATGGTCCCTCCCTGGATCCGCCAGTGGGCGCTTTACCGAGGCTTATTTACTGACGCACCCGAGCAGAAATCGGGCATATTCCAAATTCGATGGAGAAATTCGGCGCAGCCTGGCAATCGCATTCGTGACGTCACAGCTCAGAAAAATGGGTCTATGGCGGCTGCAGAAGTGACAACCACCTGCTTGTAAGTTATACAAGGTCAAAGCCCATCACCAAATGTGTCTGGAGAGACTTGATAGACACTAGCGCGCATTAAATGCCACAAATCGTGATGGGCGTTCCTCAGAACATCCAAAATCGTAATATCCATGGAGAAAAAATCCAGTTACAGAAATCCCAGCGCCCGAAGTCTAAATTTGCGGTTGCGGTCGACAAATGTGACGGAGGTGAGACATTTGTGGTGCAATTGCGCGTAGTGTTGAATCCGGAGGCCAATCTCAAGTGACGTACTGATTCGTTTTTGTACTTCGCACATTCCGATGGATCTGCAGATTGGTGTTATTTTAAATAGTGAATAAATAGCTTGCTGATATTTAATTCCCAAAGGAACAGTAGTTGAAGAAGTTTGCAGGTAAGCTTGAACAAGTCCAGTCCACGCCTTTTTCTGATTTGTGCTCAGGGTTTCCATGTTAATATCACATAACTACCACGTTTGTCTTCAAGAAGAGCTGTTTTTAGTTTACTTTTATTAATATTTTCATTCCAATGCTCTTAGTGCTTTTTCTGCCCAGGATTGGGGCACCTAGTGTTGCATTTCCGTCCAGGGGTTGGCACACCTTTTGGTAAATTTACAGCTTAAGGTAATTTCTGATTTCTTGAATTTTTTTAATGCAATGTTTAGGAATGTGTTGAACATGATGTTACTGCTCATTTTGGTAAATTTGTGTTTTAAGGTGTTTTATGAATTCCTGGAATGTATCATTTCAATGCAATGCTTATGAATGTGACTCAGTTGATGGTACCACTCATTTTCTATGCAAATGCCTACATTTCAGGTTGTGAGCAAAATAACACCAAAAAAGGCTTTGAATTAGGTGACATAGGGTAAGATATTTTTTTTATACAAAAGAAATGCAACATAACCTAACCTAACCTAGCCTAACGTCCCTTTGGAGAAAAAAAAAAACATCAAGTTGTAAAAATTTCAAGCAATGTATTGATTTACAATAAAAATGTAACCCAACTTAACATGTTGAAATGTAAAAGAACACTAACATGTTGAAAGTACTATATTTTCAGGAATGGAATCCTGTGCTGATAACATTTTCTGTGTTATACATTTGCAAATCAGATCTACATCATTTGTGTTAATAAATATGAAAAACTCATAGAAATGCATACACCGGTGTGTGGAGAAGAAGTTATTCTGATGATTTCTGATGTATTGAAAAATGACAAATGTTTCATGATAGAAGCAGGCAAAGTTGAAGTACTTATATCTCAATAAGTGGTCAGTTCACTAACAAGACAGCAAATTCACTCAAATAGCACTCAAAACACCAGGCGGCCCACTCTTTTTGCAAGTTTAAAATCGATGACAGTGCTTTCTTGAATCATGTTTAAAGCACATGAAGGAAATGTATTGCTGCCACTCGTAAGGAACTGATGTGTGTAACGTTTAATTAACATTTCTAATGTACTGATGTTTGTACACAAAATATAGCTCACTATTCTAAATAGCATGGCAAGTATGATGCCATATATCATGGCTAATTTATGGGCAAACTGTTATACAGCAGATTCCCTGCATTGTTACTTAGTTATTTGGGCTTTAGGGCACATCGACCGTGTTGATCACATAGCTCCCTGCATTGTTGTTAACTGATATATCAGTATGTTTGCACATTCACTTGTGAGTGAATCCATACTATTCTCACTGGGGTATAAAAGCTACATCACAACATTGCTTCTACGATGCATATAGCAGAAAGCCATCTCGATTGTCCTACTTACTCAGGACACCATAGAAGTCAATGAAAATGTTACTTCATCCCCTGTATTGTTAATGGAAACAGAAGTCTCTTGAACCATATGTTATGTCCTTCACAGTGTTGCTCCATCCATCTCCAACTCCAACCCTGACCAAACTTCAGGAGCTCATCCATCTCCAAAGCAGTCTGTTGAAGAAGATAGGTATTGCAGCATAACTACTGTGACCCGAATTCCATGGTATCCATGTTGCCTTACAATCCATCCTTGCTGATCCATGTAGCAGATGTTTGACTTTCCTCAAACTGTCTGGATAACTGGGGAGTTGAAATCACATGTGAGTGATGAAACAGATGAACTATTCCTGGATTCTTATGTTGCATCATTGCATGGCACAGTGACATACCGAATGGGGGAGGGGGCATTGTGGGCAGTTTCCTCCCCCTGATAGGTTGTGGGGCCCCCAAGAATCCGCCGAGCTCAGGAAAAAATGCGCCATGCTCCCTAAAAATTGCACTCGGTCCACCAAAAATCGCACCGGGGCTCAGAAAAATCACATTGGGGGCCCCAAAATTAGCGCAGGGCCCCCCGATAATGACGCTGGGGCCTCAAAAGTTTGCACCTGGGCCCCTGCAAATCACGTTGGGGCCGCAAAAAAGTCGTGCCGGGGTTCAAGAAAGTCACGACGGGGGCCACAAACGGTCGGGCCGGGGCCTCCTGAAAATCACGGAGACTGGGGTACTAAGAATTATCACCCGGGCCCCTGAAAATCACGCTAGAGGCCTGACAGGTCCCACCGGGGCTCTAAAAGTCTCGTTGAGATCACCCAACAAATGAAGCCGGGTAAATGAAAAACAGTCCGGACACGGAAAATCAATCTGGGCTCTCAACAATGGCTCCAAAAGCCCACAAAACTTGTTGGGCCCCCAAAAACGTGTCGTAGCCACCGCAATGGATCCCAACAAGTGACCACGGGACCCAAAAAATCGCACTTAGACCAAAAAAAATTCACGCCGCTTCTCTTGAAAATCTCACTGGGACCAAAACGTCGTGCCGGAGCCCCACAAGTTGCAGCTGGCTTCCCAAGGACCAATATATACCCGGAATGTCACCTTGCGGACGCAAAAATTGCGTCAAGGATCCACAAAATAAGAAGTCGTCGGACGCCGGAAGAGAAACCTGTTGGGGCACCGGAAAAAAACGCACCGGGAGCCCGAAGAATCGTACCGGGGTCAAAAAATAGCCTGCAGGGGGCTTACAAAAATAGACTTCACCACAAAAACCAAAAGGAGACTCCACCGAATCGACCAGAGCACCGGAAAATTCAGAATGGGTCCCGAAATAAAATTATCCGAAGGGCCTTTCTACTCTCGATCGTGCAATCTGCGAGAAAAAAAACGTTGAGCAGCCGCAGTGGCGTACTAAAGGGAAAATTTCCCTCCCTAATATTAGGCACCAAGGAAATACGTTCACCCATCGTCATCACTGTTCAGGTCTGCTGTGCTCTGATGCTCCATCAATGCCGGGGTGTTTTAGCCTGCATCTGATCGCTGAAGTATTTTTATTTAAGCCGGTGTGTGTTTGTTGGTGTGTGGAGTGAGGAGGAGGGTAACGGTGATGGTGACGGTGACCATAGATCCGAGCCCACTATATGGCACTGCAGTCGCATGCTATTACTCAGAGTTGTTATGTTGACATGTACTGAGCACTGCCCTTTTAATTATGTGACTTCACCAGTTATTGGACGATTTTCCCCGTTGGTGAGGATGCTGAATAAATATAAACATACACATCGTCGAATAAAAAATCAGAATTTCTGAGATCCGAAAATATAGTGGGCGAAATCCGATCAGTTTTTTTGTGAGGGGGAGGGATGTCTAGTGCGTTGGCACTTCGCACCCCCCCCCCCCAATGTTTTTCAAAAATCGACACTCCTGTATATATATATATATATATATATATATATATATATATAAAAATATATATATATATATAAATGCTTAAATGCTTAACCACGTGCCGAGGTTTCAAGAACGAAGTTACATGCAGTTGATGACCCACCATGCAATTTACAAGATGTCACCCGTGACAGTGCGTATCCCAATTATCACATCGGTGCTCGGGAACCAACTTTAGGCTTGGGCCGCCAAAGAATGTCTGTGTATGTAAATATATTTAGCCAAGAGCCATTAACGGTAACACTGGTAAACGGCGACTAAGAACTGTACTTCAGTAATTGTTTGATATCTGCATACACAATGAGAGATTCATAGCGTTTTCTTTTTGTTTGTCGCTACCCCTCTCTCATAACAAATCGAAACGCGCGCCTTACATGCAAAAGTCTCCATATTGCAACATGAGGTTTCACCTGTGTAATTGATGTCCGCTTAAAACTACAAATTCCCTGAAAGGAATCCTGTCACCCGCTGAGAGCCCGTGGCTGGTGCAAGGATCCACCCGCAAGAGATCAAAGCAGCCTGAGTGCTAAGTGCCCCAATCCCCAGGGCGACAGGCCAGAGGGTGGAGCAGACGATGCATTCAGTCAGTTTGAATACGGCATATTAGGCCAAGAGGAAGTTAGCGCTGTTGACCAGCCTTCGTCTTTTCTTTGACAGACGCCGAATGCTGAGCAAACGATGCAGCTGTGTGGGTGAACAAAGTTACAGCTGACTAGGTGAACAGTCACAGCTGAGTAGTTGAACACAGTTACAGCTGAGTAGGTGAACGAAGTTACAGCTGACTAGGTGAACAAAGTTACAGCTGAGTAGGTGAAGAGGGTCATGATGTGTACGGTCCTGGTGCGATTTTTTTAGGGCCCAGCGAGATTTTGGGGAGCCTGACGCAATTTGTATCAAGCCCAGTGCATTTATTGGTGGCCCCACAACCTCTCAGGGGGTGGGGGGACTGCCCTCAATACCCCCCCCTCTTCGGTATGCCACTGCGTGGAACACTCGAAAGACAGACCCCCTACCTAATATGCCAAAACAATCACTAACAGACGAAACGTATGCCTAGATATCAAGACGGCCGATTGGAGGGGGGGGGGGAGTGATTTTGTAGGCCTGCCGGACCATAAAGGTCATTTGCGCCGCCTTAAGACGGCCGATTGTTGTTGTTGTTGTTGTTGAGGTGTACCAGCCTGCCACCGTCAGGTGATATCGGCTGTTTACGACTTGGTAGAGAGGCTGAAGTTGGTGGTCCGGTCGGTGCCGGGGTGTAGTTGGAGGGTGGGGGTCATCGCCTTTCGATTGAACATTGCAAGAACACAGGACTTGTCATACACTGATGAGTTTTGCTGAGTTCTTTTTTGTCTTTCTCTCTCTTTTGTTTGTATGTTGGCTTGTTTATTTATTTATTTATTTTTTGTTTTTGTTTTTGTTTTGTTTTGTTTTGTTTTGTTTTTGTTTTTTTCTTCTTTTGTTCTTTTTTGTTTGTTCGTTTGTCTTTTTTGTCTATTTTTCTTTTTCTGATGGAAATATACTCACGTATAAGAACACCGGCTTGTGCGCATGCGATGCTACTATGAGAAAACAGCTTTCAACAATCTTGGCTACAACCTGTGTTTCGTAAACACACGACGAAGAGTGGATATGAATATTAGCAGCATGCGCCTCGAGGAGAGGGTGACTAGGTACTCGGGTATCGCCTTTTGGGCCTCGCACCTCGAGAAAAGAGAAAGAGTGGCTAGGAGCCCGGGTATCGCTGTGCACCTCGATGAGAGGGTGATTAGGAGCCCGGGTATCGCAGCGTGGGCCATGGACGCGTTGGATCGGAGACGCCCAAGGTGACACGTCCGTTAATTTGAGTAGAACTACCGCCAGCTCTACCACCTGCCAGTGTTGCCCAGGAAGTGTTATCGGCTGGCCCGGTGTCGCAGTGAGTGGCCCCTGTCGCAGTGTGGCAGCCGATGTCACGGTATATGCCGGCTGTGTTGTCCGTGTCGCAGCATACGACGCGATGTAGCAGTGCACGCCGGTTGTGCTGCCCATGGCGAATTGTGTAACACCTTGTGTAGCAACGTGGCGTGGCCCATGCCGCAGTATTTAACACCCGGTGTCGCAGTATGCACGAGCGTGCCGCAATGTCTGGTGACCCGTGTTGCAATATGTGATGCCCGGTGTCGCAGTACATTACGGTTGTGTAGCAGTCTGCGGTGGCCCCTGTCGCAGTGTGACACCCGGTGTCGCAGTACATGCAGGCTGGGTTGGTGTGTGGTGGCCCGTGTGGCAATACGTGGCACCATGTGTCGCAACATATGTCCGTGTTGCCGGTGTCGCAGTATATGGCGTCCGATGTCGCAGCATATTATGGCCGTGTTGCCGGTGTCGCAGTATATGGCGCCCGGTGTCGCAGCATGTGGTGTATATGTTGTCTGTGTCTAATATATGGCGCACAGTTTCGCAGCATATGGCTATGTTAGTGTATGGTGACCCGTGATGCAGTATATGTTGGCTGTGTTGCCTGTGTCGCAGTATATGGCACCCCGTGTCGCAGCATATGTTGGCTACGTTAGTGTACGGTGACCCGTGTCGCAGTATATGGCGACCTGTGTCGCAGCATATGCTGTCTGCGTTGCCTGTGTCACAGCATATGGCGCTCGGTGTCGCAGCATATGCTGGCTACGTCAGTGTATGGTGACCCGTGTCGCGGCATATGACGGCGGTGGCCACTGGCGGATCTAGCCCACCGGTTTGGGGGGGGCAACTTTCGGTTTTCGGCGTCAGCCCCCCCTCCCCTCCCCAGTGGCGTACCTAGGAATTGCATCAGGGGAGGGGTCGAACGGATTTGGAGGATGCCCATTCTTCCACTATTTTGGTTAAAAGCACCAGATTTCGACCATTATTTGGCAAAGGGGTACATTTTTAAAATAATAATTAAAATTAAAATTAAATAAAAAGTAAAATAATAATTGACAACATAATTTCCTATGTAGGGGCCCCAGCCTACCTCCACCATTTCTATGTTACCGGATTTTTGTTCTTGTTTACCAAAACGTTCACGTTCACGTTCAACGTCTTGTACCACGTCAACGTTCGTGCACGTGGACACTGGCGGATCCGATTTTGTCAACTCTTGCTGTAAGCAGAACTTGATCAGCATGGAACCCTCGATGTATGTCAGAATCTACTATGCTACTATACTGGCTTCCAAACAATTATATACAAAAAAAAATCCTTTAAAATTGGAGATTCTTTCATCCAGACGCTATTTTTTAACCTCGGCAAAGGTTACTGTATTTTAATTTAGTTGACTTCTGTTGGTTTCGGGGGGCCAAAAGACACTATGGCCCCCTTTTAAGCGCTTCGGGGGGGGGGGCCCATGGCCGGAATGGCCCCTCCCTGGATCCGCCAGTGCATGAGGGTATGTGTAAAACTTGTCTCGTAGGTTAAACTGCAATAATACCCTTAAACTTTGATAGCCCGGTCCTATCACCCGAATCTCCCCTACATGCAAACCCACCAGTTATCTCTTATTCAGGATATAAATACATACCTCCTCTTGCTATTCTTCTTGAAAAAATCAGTCAATGTAGCCTGTCTCTTCATCTGAGCAACCCCGACACCTATATGGCTTTATGGCCGTGCCCCAACAGCAACATACGAAACATGCTGCTCAACTGGGCTCAACTGGTCACTCGCACAAACCATCCTGTTCAAATTCCGCTTTCGAAATCTGGCTCACTGGGTCCGCTTGCCCGTTACTGGCTAAACAAACTTCATGAACCTATCTGACGAAGGAATAATGAAACTGCTGATTTCGTCATCTCTTGCTGTAAGCAGAACTTCAACAGCATAGAACCCTCGATGTGTCAGAATCTACTATGCTACCATATTGTGCTTCCAAACAATTATAACAAAATACCTTTAAAATTGGAGATTATTTCACTCGGAACGCTATTTTTTAACCTCAGCAAAGGTTACTGCATTTTAATTTAGTTTACTTTTGTTGGTTTGGGAGGGGGGCCAAAAGACACTATGCCCCCCCTTTGAAGCGCTTGGGGGGGGGGGGGCATGGCCGGAATGCCCCCCCTGGATCCGCCAGTGGCGGTGGCCCATGTCACAGAAGTGCTGGCTGTGTCGCAGCACGTACCGGATCGTGTCACAACATGTGCCCGATTTCGCCGCAGCGCAATGCAATTCATGGCGCCAAATGTGTCGGCCGAACAGTTGCGTACTCTTGGCACAAATGTCAGCGACAAAAAACAATGTTTGCACGAAGCACTGCAATTCGTTGGCCATTATTCAGTTACTTTTTCTCCGAAGGTAGGTATGTATCGTGTTATGTATCCAGTGTTAGAATCATACATGTGAAATTGGGTGCGTGATGGTGTGGTAACAGGAGTACGGAGGGACTTACATTAAAATTAGTTCGGTGAGCGACCCAAACATGATCCTCCCAGTTCCGAACCTTTGCGATTGTCACAACACTTCCTGTGGCCAAGTTTCGAAAATCAGTTTTTTCGCTCGCTGCATTATTGCCTTACTATTATTGGTGCTACAATAGATTAACGAGCAGAGCACCATCCAGCATTGGTCTCGGCTGAGCTAGCAGAACAGGACTGGAGTCGCCACACCCACACTCATCGAGCTCCGGCAGGGAGCGCCGCAACACTGACTCTCAGCATTTGCCAGCTCTGGCCAATGGTCTGATGGGATCGGACGCCCGGCAACAAGGCGACTGGATGGCGGCGTAACCGGCGAATTATGCTACCCGGGCTTAAGCTGGGCTAAACCATGATTAGAAAAGCACTCAGTTAATACTCCGATTGCTATTGCTTTGGCAACCTGGCAGAGACGCAGCCAGGGGGGGGGGGGGGGCAGTGCCCCTCCCCCTTAGCAACCAATAGTACACTAGATCAAACGAGAAATTGTGAGATCTTTACTTTAGTACTGTATTACGATTATATCGTAGTCTCACATGCACTGATATTGCCTTTGATTAAGTTAATTGCTTCGCTCATTTTATGTTTCTTTAGTTTTATTTTCAAGAAAATGTTTATCTACATATTTGCATCAGCTCGTCCTCTGTTTTGCCATTACTGGCAAAACCTTGTCATTCATCCTGAGCTGTTTTTGACCAGATGCTATCCACATGCCATTCCTTTAAGGCGAATACAAATATTCCCATCATGTTCGGTAATCGTAGATATTTTAAATTTTGTACTGGAGTGAAATATTGTACTTTAATGACGAATTTTGCTTAGTCTTTAAGCATCAGAAACGAGCATAAGTGCAACAGTCAATTTGATGGGGTGGCAAGGTTAGGGGTCAATATATCAGGAAAATCTGACCGGATTGCCCAGATTTCACCGCTTACACCATACACGTACGTATATGGATACATTTTACATTTGTTTAGGTACGTATGCATGTGTACATGCAGTGGCGCAACCAGGATTTCAGTTCGGGGGGGCAGGGTTGGAGAGCGGGCCCCCTCGCAAGCGGGCCCCCTCATGTTTTTAAAAAGTCTGCGGAAAGCATGCACTTACTTTTGAGCGGGCCCCTATGTTTGTAAAACTTCGCAGAAATAAAAGCACTTTTCCTTTATCAGGGGCCCCGGTTCGAGGCGGGCCCTGGTTAGAACGGGCCCCCAGATTTTCAGTTGGTTCAAAGGGCCCATGATTCGAGCCACAGATCCGCTTCGCGGGCCCCTAGCCAGGGCTCTGAGTAGGGTGGCCCACTCCGAGCCAGGGGCCCTTCGCGGGCCCCTTCGCGGGCCCCAAAAAAATTTCGGGGGGGGCCATGGCCCCCCTTGTTGCGCTACTACGTGTACATGTATATATATATATATATATATATATATATATATATATATATATATATCAATTAGGTACATATTATTAACCATATGTCCAGTATTACACGGCGATGTCCATCCCACCATGGAAGTGTTTGCCCGGGAATGTTCTGTGCCGGTTGGCGGCAGGGCCGCAGCGGTGACCAGACGCCGCTGCAGCCCCGTCCCCAGCCTCTCATGGCCGATCAATTTGTTCCAGGAGAGACGGACGTCGGCGTCTCAGGCGGCGAGGTAAGTGGTTGACTAGCAGCGTCTATCTACCGCCGGCTGAGTGTGCGCCATCCTCCAGTTATAGGCAGGTGCCGGATGCCAACGCCAGGTGACCGGATGGGACTGGGTGCTGGGGACAGTCAAGCAGGTGAGTTCAGATACTGAATGAGTCCTGGCTGGCCATAGCTAATGGTTTATGTCATTTATGTAAGGCGCAATCGTTCATTCCGTAGTTGCAACTTTTCCTTCGTTCCGTGGTTTTCGTCTGGTGAGAAGTGCCTGTAGAAATATTGCATAAAATCCAGATTCAGAGTGCCATATCTCGACAACCAATGGACCGATCGACACCAAACAAACACTTTAGTGTTGCCACGACAATTGCCAACATCGCCACGGCAGCCGTTTACGCGGCACCCCTCACGCGCACGCGAGGGGGTGTGAAAAGCGGAAGTGACGTTCTTCAGCGTTTTTCACGATTGGGTCTGGTTCTCGGAAATGGCTCAACTTGACGACTTGCCGTAACTTTCACCACCTGGACGGATGTACCGGCTACCCTTTTCCCATTGACTATCATGGGCTGCAGTGTGCGCGCGCGCCGTCATCGTCACGCGGGCTGCACGTGTTTCGGTCCGTGAAAAAGACTCCGCTTTACACTGTCCCCACACCACTATCCGATGACATTTCGCGGAAAAAGTTGTATGCGCAGATAGCCCCACTCTTTGTGTTGCTCACGGTTCCTTCGGATTTTCCACATCGCAAATAGTTTGGTTGTAATCGTCGATGCCCGCAACCATTACCAGACGACACTACGCCGGCAATTTGCGCTTCAACACGTGAGCTTCCTCGGCGCCGAGTCACACGCTATCGCCTGAACAATGAAAAAATACCGAACCGGCGCGCGCATTCGCAGCGGCGACACCTCCGCCGGAGAGATTTGTTTTAAATAAAAATATTCGGGAGCAGGGAAATGTATCAACGTTACGTTTAAATTAGCATAGCCGCTGAACTATTAGACCGATTCACATGAAACCAACATCAAATTGTTTGTCTTAACGCAGCGGAGCAAGTGCCGAAGGCGCTTGTCTTGAACAGTTTTAGCAAACACCTTAATACAAAGAGGAAATTCTGTGGTTATTTCATTTCACTGCGAGCCCACAAAACGTTCATACAGACTGATGTTGATACAGGCTGATTAAGTTGATACAGGCTGTATCAATAGACCCCCCCCAAGTTTTCTGGTGCAGACCGCAACATGTTATGGAACATGGCAAATACGGTGCAGCACAAACGATCAAAGCATTTCGCCGTTGCAAAGCTTAGAGAGCATGCTGATGATAACATACACCTAAAAAGTTATCAAGGGGGCGATAAATTAGATACTAAGGGCGAAGCACGGACATTGAAATGTTACTTTCGCTCCAAAAATATGCCACATCCTCATCATTTCGCAGCCCCGGGTCGAAAGGACTTGCGCTTGTGTTGTTTTTGCCCCGAGAAGAGGGTGCAAGTAGCAACATATGTGGTAGTCATGCAAACCAGCTTCATACTTTTGGAGTAAATGCTGTTGTTTGAACCATCCCGTGTATCAGCCAGACCCGGTCCCCCTATGCATGTATACGCAATATGTTCATCACAACAGCAGTGCGGGGTGGTCATCCCCGTCTGACGTCGGTGCCGAGGCAGCCGGACATTGCCAAGCCGCACATTGGCGCCAGATCGCCGCCTGCGCCGCCGCGGGGACGTCATCAATCCTGCCAGATCCTCCCCTACACCGCCGGACTTTGATTAAATCTCCACAAAAATGGTCATCACGCCAGCCAACTGAAAGGCAGTAACTACCTGCACGTAATTGGGGCCTCTCTCTCTCTCTCTCTCTCTCTCTCTCTCTCTCTCTCTCTCTCTCTCTCTCTCTCTCTCTCTCTCTCTCTCTCTCTCTCTCTCTCTCTCTCTCTCTCTCTCTCTCTCTCTCTCTCTCTCTCTCTCTCTCTCTCTCTCTCTCTCTCTCTCTCTCTCTCCTCTCTCTCTCTCTCTCTCTCTCTCTCTCTCTCTCTCTCTCTCTCTCCCTCTCCCTCTCTCTCCCTCTCCCTCTCTCTCTCCCTCTCCCTCTCCCTCTCCCTCTCCCTCTCCCTCTCCCTCTCCCTCTCCCTCTCCCTCTCCCTCTCCCTCTCCCTCTCCCTCTCCCTCTCCCTCTCCCTCTCCCTCTCCCTCTCCCCCCTCTCCCTCTCCCTCTCCCTCTCCCTCTCCCTCTCCCTCTCCCTCTCCCTCTCCCTCTCCCCTCCCTCTCCCTCTCCCTCTCCCTCTCCCCCTCCCCTCTCCCTCTCCCTCTCCCTCTCCCTCTCTCTCCTCCCTCTCCCTCTCCCTCCCTCTCCCTCCCCTCTCCTCTCGCTCTCGCTCTCTCGCTCTCTCCCTCTGCCCTCTCTCTGATCGCTCTGGTTTGTATCTGGCTGAACGACACGGTATGGTCCCTGACATGGGCCACGCGCTGTCGATGCCGCCACGGTGTCCATGGCTGCAAGAGATAGTGAGTGTCGTTCGGCGGAGTGGGGGCTCTCTGCTCCAACACGGTATCAGTACCTACAGGGTAGAAAGCAGTATAATATTGAGATGACATACTTCACGTCGTACATCAGCCCTTGCCATTCAGGAGGTAGCTGCCAGCTTTCAACCACTTTTCTCGCGACCGCAGGAAATCGATGAGCGATGTCTCACGTCCTTTAGCATATTTGATTGAGCATTCTTTGCAGATCTTTTCGTGATTTATTTTGCTCTGACCACGCCAGTTGGCCGAGTTATAGCCTGGAGGCATGTTTCACATATCTTCCCCCAGAATTGCGGCTTCACTTGCTTATATGCTTTGCTTTAATGCTATGCTATTAGACCACGCTATTTCCCCGCCGAACTAATCAGTCACACGAGGTCACTGACATGGGATAACTTTCTCAACGAATTATGCGTTGAAAAACATTTGCTTATCCTAAATTCGTATCCACTAACCATTCTTACTCCTGGCAACGCCACATAAAATATGTGGCGATTATCGAGTGAGGTGACCCGCGAGGAACTGATTTCACCTGGCCCGTTACACCATGCATCGTTCCCAGTCCAAGTGGGATGTCGATGGGTTTGTGCGAACCCAGCTACACCCTGGTGCCGGGCTGGCGGCTTCATGTCAAATAGTGCGAGACCCAGTTGAAGCTGCTGCTTGCCGAATGTCGGATGTTTTTACTTCGACGTGACCTGGAGGATCAATGGTTGGCCGAGCGTATAAAATCGGGCGCCGTATAAAATCGGGCGCCGTATAAAATCGGGCGCCGTATAACATCGGGCGCCGTATAACATCGGGCGCCGTATAACATCGGGCGCCGTATAACATCGGGCGCCGTATAACATCGGGCGCCGTATAACATCGGGCGCCGTATAACATCGGGCGCCGTATAACATCGGGCGCCGTATAAAATCGGGCGCCGTATAACATCGGGCGCCGTATAACATCGGGCGCCGTATAAAATCGGGCGCCGTATAACATCGGGCGCCGTATAACATCGGGCGCCGTATAACATCGGGCGCCGTATAACATCGGGCGCCGTATAAAATCGGGCGCCGTATAACATCGGCGGCCTTTCGATTAATTTAGTGACTCAACGCGCCGAGCTATTCCCGAATTCTTTCTCAACCGGGACGACATGGCCAGCAGGGGAGTCAACCGCATGAGGTGGGAGGAATAGCGAAATGAGGTGGATATTCTAAAGTTGGCAGGTGGTGCTGTGGCACCGACAGCAGGCGAATGTGTCACTTTCACGTCGCTGTCACTGTTTGTTACTGGACCGGTGTGCTGCACTGAAAGATCTGAGGGCGTCGTCAGCGCCGGGGTCGCCGGCGTCCGGACCCCATCTGGGTCAGGATCCGACCACGGCCATGCTCGCCTCACACAGCAATCGTGCCTGCGCCCCTGCGGTTAGATCCCACCTGGAACCGAAGGCGGTGACTCCCCTGGAATGAGCTAGCACAGGCGGACAGGCGGCATCTGGAACTGTTTGGGGAAGCCATCGATGACGAAAGGGTTGCGTCGGTTCGCATAGCTGCCTCGACTTCAGTTGGCACCGTATTGCAGGAGTCGCAGTCGGCGAGCCTCTCCTTCAACGACTCCACCATGAAGCTGCTGATCCAGCTGGTGCACGACCCCCACCAGTGGGACCGACTCAGAAACATCGTCAGTAAGTCCGCCCACAGCACGCCAGCTGCGTCTGACCAGAGCACGCTATTGCTTACAGTTCGCCGTTACAGCTTATAACCCATCTACGATAACTTGGCCAGGCGCTGCAGTCTATCTTCCCTAGCAAAGCCTCGCGCGTGACCAATTTTCCGCGGTCTGGTCAGGCGTCGTAACCCACCTACCGCGGTCAGACCAGACACTAACCCACCTACCGCAGTCTGACCAAACACTCTAACCCACCTACCGCAGTCTGACCAGGCAATGTAACCCACCTACCGCGGTCTGACCAAACACTCTAACCCACCTACCGCAGTCTGACCAGGCGCCGTAACCATCTACCGCGGTCTGACCAGGCGCCGTAACCACCTACCGCGGTCTGACCAGGCGCCGTAACCACCTACCGCGGTCTGACCAGGCGCCGTAACCATCTACCGCGGTCTGACCAGGCGCCGTAACCACCTACCGCGGTCTGACCAGGCGCTGTAGCGGGGTCGTGTCGTCGATCCCATCCAATCTGACCGGCCGGTTATCAAACGAGCACCGGCGGTCGATGCCCGACGACGGCGATGGCGTTCATTAGCGCAGTCTGCAGTAGCCCGCTCGGTGATAACCACTCTCCTGCCAGACTGATAAACCCAGCGGCCAGCGGCGGCGGACAGTTGGCGCTGGCAGTAGCGGTAGCTAGGATCACGGTGGGTGGGTACGAAATGGAAATGCCGGCACACTGACTGGCTTCGGTGCCACAGAAGATGGGGTGCCGTGAGCTGCCTTGACAACGCCGGGAACGATCGGGACAAGCCGGCACGAAGTCTCCAAGAGGACTTGGCAGTCCGAGTGTAGCGCGTGGCTCATCCTTGCCAGCTCGGCGGGTTTCGATTGGCGTCTGTTCGGCCAGCTCTGACCATTTCGAGACCGTGGGAAGAAGAGATGTAGAAAATAGTGTAGAAAAATGATAGCTAGGGTAGGGTCTGGGACGACGAAGGTTAAGTGACAGGCGGGTCAAGGAATTTTGATTAGGGTGCACCCGTCTGCAGGGGCGCCATTGTTGGGAACTGTAGGGTTTAGTGCATTCTAGTGTCTCTTGACAAGTGTCTTTTCTGCTGAGGAATTCTTTAGGCTGAAAAAGTCAACGGAGGGTGCCACTCAAGCGTCATGGTGTGCCTAGGACCACGGGGCCATGCTCCCATGGTGGTCTGATTTGAAGCAAAATGGCTTTGTTCACGATTTGCGAGAGAACTAGTAGTATTTATGTGGATAGTGTTGTTTTAAGCCCAAATTCGGGTCCTAGGGTATCGGAATCCGATCAGTTTTTGAGTTTATTTTTTTTTTCGATTGAGTTTCAATTTTGATCACACAAGCTGACTGGCTGGAATTGCCCCTGCTTTTGATTGAGCTCACCCTGGCATAAGTTATATGAAATTCCTCCTATTCGAGCCATCCGAGAAAGGGCGGACAATACAGAGCATTCGAGAAGATCAAGCAAGTATACACGATGTGGTTGTGAACGCCTTGGAGGAATATCATATCACGTGCAATCTTCTGGCTGCTGGAGTACCTATCACAAATGCACGAGGTGTGTGTGCTGGTAGCCCGGAAGAGCACTTACCATCCGGCAGCGATCGCAGTCATATCAGAACTGTGCAGGCACCTCTTAATTTTCTTCAGGTGAGCACTGAGCATCGACGGCCCCTCTCCAAACCACACTGCAGTACAGTGTGTGCAATATGCGATTGGAACAATATGTAATACTCATCATAGTTTTGCTGCCGGATTCAAGAAGTCCCATTCTCGTTGTTCTCACATAACTTGTGTTGATCGGACGGGTGATTAGGTTTCGATGAACTATAACATTAGAACATTTTGGACACAATCCAGCTGCGTGAATTGAGATGTTACGGACCGGTTGCACTTATGTTGAGTTCCAACCCGTTGGTTTTTGCCATTACAATATGACCACCGAACCGAAAACAGTGTTGTCGCCACTTTTCTATGGTTGGTTTATCTTCTTTATGTTGCCGTCACCTTCCTAGAATGCCCCTACTTTCTGTCATGCCCCTCGCGGGCTTGTACAAATCCACCTCTTATACGTGCCAACATATGCCAACATGCACCAACTCCCCTGCATGTCATATAGCAGCCGCCAAACCCGCCTCTGCTGTGTCTGGATCATACCAATGTGCATCAACTTCCCTGCACGTGATACAACAGTCACCTCTGCTGCGTCTGGATGATACCAATATGTACCAACTCCCCTGCATGTGATACAGCAGACGCCACTGCTGCCTGCCTGGGCGGCACCAATGTACACCGAGCCGTACCGACCCCCTGTGTACGACACGGCAGCCGGCTCAGCCGTCTCTGCTGCGTGCCTGAGTGGTACCTATGTACACCGAGCCGTACCGACCCCCTGTGTACGACACGGCAGTCGGCTCAGCCGTCTCTGCTGCGTGCCTGAGTGGTACCTATGTACACCGAGCCGTACCGACCCTCTGTGTACGACACAGCAGTCGGCTCAGCCGTCTCTGCTGCGTGCCTGGGTGGTACCCATGTACACCGAGCCGTACCGACCCCCTGCGTACGACACGGCAGCCGGCTCTGCTGCGTGCCTGCGCGGTACCAATGTACACCGAGCTGTACCGACCCCCTGTGTGTGACACGGCAGCCGGGTCAGCCGTCTCGCTCTGCCGTTTCAGACCACGTTCCGTACAGCGCGGCGCTGGCCGGCGCGGCAGCCCAGTCGCGGCACGCCGCCACCGAGACGCCGACGGTGGCGGCGCCCGGCGGCGGCCGCTACATGCGCTGGCGGCCCGACCCGCCGGCCGTAGCGCGCCACCTGGTGTTCCGGCGGGCCGGCCGACGCGGCAGGACCGTCACTGTGGTCACCAGGGTCAGTCGGGATCACTTGTGTCAGTCGGGGTCGCCAGGGCCAGTCGGGGGTCTGAAGTCACCAGGGTCTGTCAGTTGGAGTCACCACCAGGGTCACGGTCAATTGGAGTCACCAGGGTCATTCGGGATCAGAAGGGTCAGACTGGGTCACCAGGGCCAGTCGGGATCACTAGGGCCAGTTGGGAACAGGATCACCAGTGTCAGTCGCGGCTCAGAAGCGTTGGAGTGGACGGTCAGTCGGACGATCGCTGCTAAACGGTGCATAAAAGGTCGACAGGACCAATCTAGAATGAACTGTTGTTATTACGATGATCCGGTACAAGTCGCCTCGCGTCTCCCATTGCAGGAGCGGCCACAAGTCGCCTCGGTTGACATCTTCTACCGTTGCAGGAGCGGCCACAAGTCGCCAGAAGGCGCCGAGCCAGTGACGAGACGCGAGGTAACTGAACAGCCCGCACCCCAGCGTGCCTGGCGGGCCGCGGCCACCAGCGAGCATTCGCGAGTCGTCAGCCCAGCACCGGCCGCCGAGGTGCACCCGCCCATCAATTAGGCAGTTGGAGCATCCGTGGCACTTCGCTGAGCGCTCATCAGCCTATCAAATGAGCGTGAAAGTTCGTGAAAAGCTTTGCAAGGCCGACGTCATTAGTTCTCGTTCGATCAGCACGGACACTTGAGCGTCACGGTCGTCCTCAGCCGAGCTCGGATCACCACTGCAACGTGCAGTCACAGTGGGCCGGTAGACGGAAGATTCGCCGCTCACTAGGAACGGTGGAAGTTGCCCCTCACTTCCGGTCGCTTCTATCTATTACGTGTATACAGGTAACCTGAAGAAGATCGTTATGATGCAGCCATTGTATTTTAGTTGTTCAATGCATTATGTCTTTTTATGCAGCATATCACATGTAACATATACAATGTATGTACAGCATATTAGACACCGCGATGTGTCAATTTCGCTTGTTGATGACTATTCTTCAGGTTGTTGTGCTGGTCGATTGCCATTTCATGTTTTTAATGAAATTCTGATAATGACAACCTATTATGTATCTATACATCATATAATTAATAACATACGATCCATCAAACCATGAACAACAATAAATGAAATAAACGCTTGAAATGTTTGAGATTGTTATACAGGCCAATCATCGCTCAGCTGACTATGCAACAGCTGTTAGTTTTGCTGTGGGCGATGCAAGAACTCCATTTGCTAGCTCTGAAACGTATAAAAGTTGATATTTCGGCGAGTTGTTTCCTCCCCCTGGCACATGCTATCACAATGATGTCAACGAAGGACACATGCACCATCAAGTCAAGAAAAGCACACATTGAGCCCAGATGGTAGCAATGCTCAAGATGGCGGCACCGCCTCAGCGATGGCACGCAAGCAAGGTCATCAGTAAAAGTCGGAGGGAGTGGAGATACTCAGTTCTCGCCGAAGCCACTGCTGCTGCCACCCTATCCATGGCGCTGTGGATCAAAAACCCGGGTAGCGACCTCAATCTCACTGCAACTAGGGGTTGCGATGTTGAATAGTCGATAGGTTCTTGAATAAGTCGGCACTGGACGGCTCAGTTGGTTATTGGTTTTACAATACGTCGACTGTCGAGTCATATAGCGTCGCCAATCTCTCACGCCGATTGGTCGCGGGCGAAGAGTAGCGAAAGGTGAGACTCGAGCCCACAATCTTTCGATTGTGAGACGAGCATCTTACCCCTAGACCACTCGTCCCCAAACTGGACGGCTTAATTCACGTAAGAAAACACAAGCAAGGCTCAAAGAAAATAGCTGATCGAACGATCAGAAGAACCTCGGTAGCAACCCCAGATTCATGGCAACTAAGAATTGTGACGCTTAATATCTGGCAGGACTGTCCTCAACTAACACGGATATCGACGGCTTACATCACATCAGAAAACGTGACGTCGGGTTCAAAGAAAATGGCTGGTCGGACGACCTTCAAGAAATAAGCATCACAGAACGTTGGGTTAACGCGTAACGTAAAATAAGTACATCTCGTCATGTAACAAAACATTCACACCACCAACATAAATCCATCTCAAATAGATAAACAATGGCGTCGTGTTGCAGCTGCTCTGCAGTTGCCAACATCTGTGCCAACCCACAGACGGTAGCGGACCCACAGCGCAGGCGTCATCCGCATCGTCATCTACAGGCACAGCGTCATCATCGCCACACCTTCGCGGCCACCTCTGCATAGACGTTCGACAGGAGGACCCGATGAGCCCAACAACACGGACAATCCGAACAATCAAAACACGCACCTACCAAACAATGTATCACCGTTCCAGGTTGCAGGCACGTCCAGGGGTATCGTGACCCCGTGTCCTATATGACTGCGATTTCTTTCTTTGCGGGCGTCCCTCCGCAACAACTCACAGCAAGTGAAGGCAGCCGCTGTCAGCTTTGGCAAAATATGGAATGAAGGAAGACGCACTGGTGAACAAGATGGTCGCACACGCACACACACACACTGGGCACACAAGCACGTTGGGCAGCACGATTGCCGGTCAGTGTCGCCCATCGGAGCTGTTCAGGGTAGCAAATCAACAAAGAGCAGAACTTTCTCAAAGAGAACTGCTCACACGCTTCTAACGCACTCGCTTCTATTTTAAGCAATGCTCAGCGGCGCTTCGCATGTGTGAAGAATACTTGAAGTGAGATTCCTTACGTTGAAACCGGTTTGCTCCTCACAGGGAATGAGTTTTTTTGCTAGAACTTTACTTATCGCTCGCAATGCGGGGAGGGTTCATTTGCACCCATTATCTGGTATTTTCTAACGTGCCGAACTCCTGAACCGTTCGCGCTATCGCTTCGAAATTTGCCACACCGTCCTGCAACTGAAGAGCGCACATTGTGCAAACACGTTGAGTTCTGTGCTCTTAGGATGGCGAAGCTGGGCGGATTAAAGTCAGGTCAAAGTCTACTCTCCACGGAAGTGGATAATCACTTTCGGCAGTGAATGCGTGGCACACCGCAAGGCATATTGGCCACATGGTACTCATGTTAACGCCACGCCGGACGGAGATCACAACAATTTTGCCCGAGGCCCCATTCGAACGAGAAATCACTGTGCGGAAAAATATAACTGTTTAATAGGATCACTGATGCAGCGTCAGTCAGATCAAAAACTTCATCACAGGAAAACAACTGAGTGTGGGGAGGGAGAAGCGCAGGACAAAACTGCAGGCGTAAGATCGCTACCTAGGGGCTGGGGCTTCCTCCAATGCCAGCTAACATGTTGAAACACCTCGTTACTAAATACTGAACACTTGCTTTTTTCGTGTGCCGAAATGCTTGCAATTGTCTGGAAGATGACGAAGACTTTTTCGAACCGATACCAAATCAGGCCACAAGAACAGGACAGAGCCTAAGCGAGAATACACGATAAACAGGCAACAAGAGCACACATGATGCGTAAAGATGCAGGCACGCAAATATCCAACACGATCTCAAAACAAAGGGAGGCCAAGCGGATGCAGTACATGACATTCTGACCCCGTACTCTCTTATCCCAGTTTCCACCCACTTTCACATCCTCCTCTTCATCACAGGCCTGACTACCGCCGCCGCCTTCCACTACCGATTCCCCTACGCTGTCGCGCCGCACTACGACTTGGCGTGTTTACTGAGCCGACTCATGTGATACACGCCCAGCTCGCCGCCCGTGTACGTGGCGAAGAACCTGTCGCTCTCCTCGACCACGCTGCGCAGCGCCCGCAGCGCGCCGTACGACATGCGGTGCGTGTAGAGCACCAGCTTGTCGCCGGCGAACCGGTCGCGCACAGCGCGGCCGATGGCGGCGCCCTGCGCCGGCAGCAGGCCGCCCGCGCCGGGCAGACTGAGCAGCTGCAGCGAGCGCAGGTGCGCGATCATGGCGGCCGCCAGCGCGTGCTCGCACGGCGCGCCGGCGGCGTCGGTGGCCGTCAGGCCGTCCAGGTACACCTGGCTGACGCGCAGCCGGCGCAGCAGCGGCCGCAGGCGCGCCTCCAGCTGGCCGCCGGCCGTCAGCTGCAGCCGCCAGTAGCCCAGCCGCAGCTGGCGCAGCTGGCCGCTGTCGGCGCACTGGCGGAAGAAGCGCAGCAGCGCCGCGTCGGCCAGGCGGCGGCCGCCCGTGTTGGGCCGCGCGCTCAGCCGCACCGACGACAGCCGCGGGCAGGCGCGCTGCAGCAACGGCAGCAGGTCGGGCCCGCTCAGCGGCGGCCAGTCGTTGACGACCACCTGGCAGCCGCGCGCGCCCACCGTCGTCACGCGCGACTTGACGGCCGGCAGGTGGCGCGCCAGCGCGGCGCCGTGCTCGGCGCGTCGCGGCGCGTCCGCCAGCGTGACGGCGAACGTGGTGCAGTCCAGCTGCAGCTCCAGCAGCTCGCTCTGCTGCAGGAACTGCACGGCGGCCCGCAGCGAGTGTTCCCACTGTCGACCGGGCAACAGTCATCGGCTGCACACGCATCAGCCAACAGCACTCGGCCACGCACGCACACACTCATCGGCTTACAGAATACAGCCACACACTCGCCGGCATACAGCGCACGACCACACACATGCACATTAGTCTACAGCATACAGCCGCCGGCCTATAGCGTACGACCACTCACGTGCACACTAGTCTACAGCATACAGCCACACATGTACACACTCGCTGGCACACAGCGTACGACCACTCACGTGCACACTAGTCTACAGCATAAAGCCACTCACGTACACACCCATCGGCATACAGTCACACACATACACGCTCGCCGGCCTATAGCGTACGACCACTCACGTGCACACTAGTCTACAGCATAAAGCCACTCACGTACACACTCGCTGGCACAGAGCGTACGACCAGTCATGTACACACTAGTCTACAGCATAAAGCCACTCACGTACACACTCATCAGTCTACAAGATACGACCACACACGTACAGTTTTCGCAATCTACAGCATACGACCACACGTACACTCTTATCGGTCTATAGCATACGACCACACATCAGCGTTAAATTATTTGTAAAATAGGGTGGAATTTACCACTTTCTGAACACCCAACCTACATCCTTCTCCAAGAAGTATCGACATCCTGCTTCTTGATGCGTGAATATGAAGTCTTCGCGTCTCCTTTCTAACAGTGCCTCGTTTGTTAAGTATCATGATCATGCTCTCGATAAGGGATGGTGATACACGAACATTTCGCAATGCAAATTCAGGTAAAGGGATTACCCATAATGGCATACAGCACCAGTGTATGCAATAGGGTTGTTTTATCTGGCTATCCCGAATATAGCTGTTCTTAAAATATGAATCTCAAAACAACTGATGAAGGCACAGCCATAAGTACACCATTGGCTCAAATTTGAGTCTGAAAGACATCAAAATCATTTGAAATGACACTAATTCCATGACAGATTTCGACATCCTACCTTGCTCATTTCGACATCTCGCACCTAATGAAAAAACATTATTTTAACACTGCCACACATGCATACACTTATCGATCTACAGCATACGACCTCACACGCACATCCTTAACGGTCTACAGCATACGACCACACATGTACACACTTATTGGTCTACAGCATACCACACACGAACACACCAGCCTACTCAACAGTCTACAACATAACAACATACAACACGACACGCACTCATCGATTGATCGCAATGTTCGTTGATTGGTTAAAAATCCACATCCAAAACATAGTTTTGAACACCATGGAAAAATCTTTTGACAGATGTTACCTGGAAATAATGATAAACACAACACTTACATAAATATCAACGAATGACTACGGAGCCACAAAATACACATTGATACCAGTTAATCACAACATTATCCATGTACTACACAACGCGGATATACTGAATGAATGAAATTCATTTACTACGAGACGACCAGTATTGGTCTGGTTTCAATCCCACATGAGGGTCAGACCGCATTGAAATCAACGTGCAGGTACAAGTTGCAAGGGTGAACAATGGAATTAATTAATTAACTAATCCACTAACTGAATAAAAAAAAAACACCAAGACCTGCAAATGCAAACTCAAGACACAAATAACGTCCCAGATGCCTGAAGGCTCCACTGCGCTGCGGTTGCCTACCTCCAGCTTGAAGGTCCAGTTGGAGAGGTCGAGCAGCAGCAGAGAGTGGCAGCAGAGCACGGACTTGCAGAGCAGGATGAACTCGGCGTCCTCCACCACCAGACTGGACTCGAGGTCGAGCAGCTGCAGGCGGCCGTTGTCCTGCAGCGCGAACAGCAGCGGCACCAGGTCGGTGGCCGCCGACACGTTGCGCACCGTCAGGTTGGTGAGGCAGCTGGCCACGCGCAGACTCTCGCCCAGACAGGCCAGGTCGGCCGTGGTCAGCCGACACCGGTTCAGGTTGAGCGTGGTCAGCCGGCTGGAGGGCGCGCGCAGCGCACTGAACAGCTGGTGGAAGCCGCCGACGTGCGTGTCGGCGTCGCAGATGGGCTCGCGGCCCAGCCGCAGCCGGTAGGCCAAGTCCAGCTCGCCGGCGCCGGCCGCGCCGCGGCCCAGGCTGTAGTTGCGCGTGAGGCTGGTGCCGCGCGGCCGGACGCCGCCGGCGCCCGTCGGCGGGCGGATCAGCTGCTCCGTGCGAAAGAAGTCGACCACGCCGCACACCTCCACGTTCGGCTGCCACACGCTACACAGCGCCAGCGCCGAGAGCGGGTGCCGCCGCAGCAGGTCGGCCAGCGCCGAAATGGAGCCGACGAACGACACCAGGTGCTTGATGGTGAGCACCGCCACGCCGGGCGCCCGCGCCAGCGCGGCGCACAGCTGCGCCATCTGCGCCGCCGACATGTCCAGGTCGAGCACCAGCTTGAGGCTGGCGCACTGCGGCACCTGCGGCAGCGACGCGCACAGGCCATCCACCACCGGCTGGAAGCGGCCGAAGTCGCTGTCGTCCAGGTTCTGCAGCAGGATCTCCAGCCGGCTCAGCTTGTAGCGCGACCCGCTGGCCGGCTGCAGTACCAGCGCGATGTGCTCGCCCATGCGGCACAGCTCGTCGCCGCTCATCTCGGTGCCGAGTAGCGTGCACAGCTTGATGTGGCTGACGCGGCACGACGCGACGCGCAGCAGTGGCGCCAGCGCCGGCGACGACGCCGCCGGCCGGTACACCACCTCCAGACTCTCCTGGTGCACGCTCACCTGCATCACGTCCGTCCAGCCTTGCAGCTCGCACGTCTGGTCCGTCTGCACCAACACGTGCTGCTGCGACGACAGGCACAGCGCCACGGCGCGCTGCGCCAGCGGCTCGCTGCCGGCGGCGCGCAGCAGCGAGAACAGCGCGCGCGCCGGCAGGTTGAGCGGACTGAGCAGCTCCAGCGCCTGGTAGGCGCGCCGCTGGTTGTCGTTGAGCAGCGCCATCAGGTAGCGCAGCATCACCATAACGCCGTGTGACGCCTTGGGCTGGCCGTCGAGTCGCTCCAGGTGCGTCAGCACGGGCGACATCTGCTGGCGCAGCGTGCGCTGGTCGGGCAGCGAGGCCAAGTACTGGGCGGCCAGGTAGTCGGTGAAGGTGCGGTGCAGCGGCTGGTAGATCTCCTTCTTCTGTACCTTGGACACACTGACGACACGCGTCAGGAAGCCCCACTCGAACACCTCACGGTCCACATGGTTGACGATCTCCTGCTCTGTGTAGTGGACGCGCCCCTCCAGACACAGCTGGATGGCGATCTTGCCGAACTGGCGCAGCAGGCGCTGACAGCGCGCCGGCAGCCGGCCGCCCTCCAGCCGCTCGCCGCGCCGCAGCAGGCTGCGTCGCATCAGACACTCGAACAGCGCCCGGTACAGCATCGCCTCGCTCTCGGGGAACGCGCCGTCGCAGTCCTCGAACACGACGCAGAGCAGCAGGCAGAGCAGCGGGCAGCGCGCCAGCTCGCAGAGCGCCGGCCGCCGCAGCAGCTCCGCCTCCAGCTGGCCGACACACTCGGGCCGCTGGACGCAGCTGAAGTACTGGCGGACGTAGCAGCCAACGTTGGGCCGCTCGAATCCCTGTATGACGAGGCGGCGGTGCACCCAGGGCAGCGCCTCGGCCGCGTGGCTCGGCCGCGACGTGACCAACACGGTGCTGTTGAGGAACAGCTTGCCCGACAGCAGGTCGATGATCTCGGAGCGGTGCTCGTCGCGCAGCTCGTCCAGCCCGTCGAGCAGGAAGAGCACTCGCTCCTCGTTTTCGGCCAGGTACTGCCACAGCTTCACCATCAGGTCGCGGCCGACGATGTGGCGCGGCAGCAGCTCGCGGTGGGTGAAGTTGAACAGCGACCCGCTGAACTCCCACAGCGGGATCAGGAAGGCGAACTGAAAAGTGTACACCGTCGTCAGGAATGGCCCTGCCATAGCAGAAGGCAGCACAGTGAAAGCAGTTGAATCGGTAGCAGCCCTCAACATAACCGTGAGTCGACCACCAGGCACTTTGCTTGATTGGTTGTTTGGGTTTAAGGGCGCGCCGACTACAGGGTCATTTGGCGCCCATCCAGGCACTTTCGCATTAATTCGCGCAGCGAAGTATTAAGCCTTCAGTACCATGTTGAATCAGAACCAAACCACGAAGTCAGCCGGTGCTGCATCTAAGCATGTGTACCTTCACATTTCTAACTTTATATTCCAGTGCTTTGCAATTCCAGAATGGTATACAAAAGCGGCTTATTATGTCAAAAGCAGTACTCCATTGACAGTACAGACCGACCACCGTTAAATTCACACAAAGTGCCAGGCGCGGTGGTACAACATAGCCCTAAAATAAGGCACCTGCAATGTTTCCAGGCAGTGTCCTGAAATAATGAAATTTGAGTGGAGACTAACACTTAATGACAATTGTTTTGACATTACTTTTCCTTTTTTACATCACTAAGTGCTTTTCTTTTGCTACAGGCTATGAGAGATTTGCGTCTTAAAAAAGACGTATGGTTCTGGCAGCAGCACTACCAACTGGTAAAGTCAGCAGATAAACTACTGACATCACCTGTGGTGCAGGCAGGATTTTCCTGGGGGGGGGGGGGTCGAGCCAAATATGAAATGAAACGGGGAAAGCTTCCGGAGCGCACCGAAAATTTTGGGTTTTGCATGGTGAAAACCTCAATATTTCTCGTTTTACCTAGTGTATTTTTGGGTGCTAAGGGCACTCCCTTAGCTGCGCCTCTTATCATCACCATCATCAAACAATCAACAAAGCTCATATAAAGTAACTCATCAATAGGCATTATACATATACATTTCCACATGTTTTAAAACTTCAGTTGCGTTTTTCTACATCACCCTCCTACCCCTCCACTCTACAACACAAAATCAGGACAGTTTCCAGGTACTATGACAATATAGCAGCTGCCCGGTAAGGTCCCAAGATACGGCGGTACAACACTGTTTAATAGTAACTCACCTGGAAGGTGTCCAGGTACGGTGACACAACATCGCTCTGCCGTAACTCACCTGGAAGCTCCCCATGAACGATGGCACTACTGCAGCTCACCTGGAAAGCGCTCAGGTACGGAGGTGCGTCCTCGCTGGCCCAGTCGTGCAGCAGCTTCAGCGTCAGCGTGCTCTTGCCAAAGCCGGGCTCGCCTTGCACCAAGATGCGGCGGGGGGTGCTGGGTACCGCCGACTCTCGGGCCTGTCCAGATCACATCACTGCTGCGTTTGGACAGCGGGTGGCTTTACCGCACGAACGTCACTATTCTGTACCACACACAGGCACCAATGATCTTGTGCAATGCACCTTAACAATGCAGGGGCGGAGCTCGTCAGGTCAATCGATTAATGGGGCTTGGGGGTACAAACAGCGAGACTACATGGCGCCCAAGATCAACCGACATCCTTACCGTGGGCACCACGCTGCATTGGGTATGTCCTCTTCGAAAGGTCATCACAAGCACGCACATTGAAACATGTGTACCAGCTTAACTTTGCGGCACACCGAGACAGCCTCGCACGCCTATTTCCCGCCGTCGCATACACCCGTGTCGTCACGGTCGTGGCCTTGAGTGTATCCCACTGCAGTGCAACTAAATATGGGGCTGTGTTCCTGAGAACGCAAAGAACGCCCACCCTGGTGCCCGCCTACGTGCTGTAGGCTAGCCGACAGTGGGCCATATGCTGTAAATGGGCCCTGCTAGTCTATGAGGCCGGTGCACCGGCCACCGCGGCGGTTCGATACACTGTGTCGACCAAACCGGTCGTCAGCACGCACATCCGCACCCCTGCCTGTGGGACCGACCGACACACAGTCCGACACAGTACCGACAAGAACGGTCGTTAACACGCACATCGGCACCTCCGGCTGCGCTTTCATATGTTCGTTCTTACACGGGTAGTGAACAAAATCGTGGTCCCAACTGTGTTTCCATATTAGTGTTACACGAAAATAAACATCAGAAGTCGAACGTATTGACGTGACTACGCTTAACCTGTTTGATAAGTTTTAAACTCGTTGGAGCTGTACCAGTAAAACGGCACCTGAAACAATACATGAACCTAAATTCCAACTTTCGAAGATGCCCATCTTAATTACACAATTACAGTAGATCTGGGCAACGCAGAGTAGTTCAGCGGTGGCCTGCTGCCCAGGGGCGGCACGGTTCCCGGCGGTGTACGTCCGGTACAGATAGCAGCTACATCGACCACACACCACTTCCGATCCGTAGTGCCCACTGATAGGCGTTCCGCACATTTCCGCTCAGGAGACAGGCCTTACCGCTACCCACGCCAGCGTGCCCAGGAGGAGCAGGGAGAGACAGCAACCTTTGGGCAGGGGTGAAAGAGGGGCAGCTTTGACGGCAAGGGTCAAAGCTGAAGCTGACCCACATCTCGGCCAAGAGGCGAGGGGCAAATGGGCAAAGCCATGCCCGGACCATGGAGAACGGTTGTGGGTTTCGGTGCTATGCCAGTCAGCACCCCTCCCCAATGTTAAAATAATGGTTTTTCGTTAGGTGTGAGATGTCGAAACGAGTACCGTAGGATGTCGAAATTCGCCATCGACACGACATCATTCAGCATAACTGATAAGATCTTCAAAGACAATTCTGATCCAACAGCGTGCTATCCGTGCATCTTTTCCCTTTGTTTCGAGGTACCTAATTTATGGGTGACTATTTTGGCGATAACGATACAAAATACCTATCCTTGTAGAATGGTATTGTATAACAGACCACATCATAGGTAATCATATTACCTGGGATTGCGCTAAGAGATGTTCGTGCATCACAATCCGCAATTGTGAGCATCAGCATGATAATTGATCAACAAGAAGATCAGCAAGATACTGTTAGAAATTAGATATGAAGACTTCATAACGACTCATCATGAAGCACGATGTTGATACTCTGTTGGGAGGGATGTCAATTCAGTGCCCAGAAAGTGGTATATTCCACCCTATTTCACGAATAATTTATCACTGCCCCTCCCCCTCGGTATCTCACCCGTGGGGTTAGAAGCCGTGATAGACAGACTTTTTATTGATGTCCTCCACAATTGACTCGTGGCTATTATGACATCGCGTCAAATGGATAAAACAACACAGCATAAAAGGTCAAACTCACAGAACAGTCAAACCAGTGGTCATAAACGTCAGCAAGTCGAGCAGTAAATCAGTCCGGCACGGGCGGCACGTCAAACAGGTACCGCCGTAGGTGGCGACCAAAGATGGACACGGGAAGTCGCGTCAGCTCAGGTGGCAGTGAGTTGTACATAAGAGGCGCTCTGGAGCTAAAACGTCTCTTCCCCATCTCGGTGCGGGACCGGGGGACATGCAAGTAATGGTCTTGACGGGTGGTCCGGTCACGAATCTCCGCCATGGTGGTGAGATCGTGAGCCAGTGACTCTGGCTCACCATGACGACGCACCTTGTGCGTGAGGCAAAGGGTGTGGTATCTGGCCAGGTTCTCCGCGCTGAGCCAGCCCAGCCTCCTCAGCAGATCCGAAACATGGTCAAATTTTTTGCGGCCGAAAATTACCTTTGCCGAGTAGTTTATAATTTTTTGAATGCGAGATAAGTTCTTTTTGGCTCCGTTACCATACACAGAAATACAGTAGCGGATCTGCGAGAAGACCAGAGCATCGACCAGCGCGGAGATGACGGCAGGTGGAAGGTGTCCTCTCAGATGCGATAGACCACCCAGAACTCCAAAACAACGCCGAGTCAATTCTGAGACGTGCGAGTCCCAGCTGAGCGAGCGATCGAAAATAAGACCGATATTTTTGCATTCCGAAATGGTGGGTAGATCGTGATCGCGAAATTTAACTGTGATATCCGGGAAGGCACGCAGATTTTGTGGGCTGCCCAACATCATCAGCTGTGTCTTAGTTACGTTAATTTTCAGTCCATTTGCTCGAAACCAGATGTCGAGGGAGGCCAGAACTGTTTCCATATGAGTGACGACATTTTGAATTTCAGATTTCTTACCACTGACCAAAATTTGGGTGTCGTCGGCGTATTGAATAACCACTGCGCCTTCGGCGAACAGGCTGAGGTCGTTGGCGAAGACACAGTAGAGGAGAGGTCCGAGAGATGATCCTTGAAAAACGCCGATGCTGTTGGGCAACGGGGCAGATTTTTGGACGACACCCAGACTGTCAGTAAGGCTGACACTCTGGGTGTGGTTCTGAAGATAAGCCGAAAACCAGGAAGTATCGATGCTGTGGAGACTTAATTTTGACAGGAGTTTTGAGTGATCTATCACATCAAAGCATTTGCTCAAATCCAGCAGGCAGAGAAGGGACACCTCTCCATGGTCACATGCGGATAGGATCTGGTCAGATATGGAGGTCAGAGCGGTTTCCGTTGAGTGACGAGGACGGAAGCCGTGCTAGCCGGAAGCCGTGATAATAAGTCTGGAGACCTCCAGAATCCCAGCGGAAAACCATTGCCATTGACGTCCCTCACACGCGGTAGGGACATCCGTCTCGCCGGCGATATAATTGTCACTATTACACCCAACGACATGCCTCTGCTCAGGAGTCATCTCCCGCCCACTTGACCTGATGGAACACTGAAATGGCTCTCTGATCAGCTGGTTAGTCCCGCGCAGGTCTCGTTAACTGCAACAATACGAAATACGTATCCAAACAGGACACCATCACCGGCGCCCGGGTACCTGCAGCCGCGGCCGACGCCACGGGCCGTACCGTCAGCGTGGAGAGGATGTCCTCCAGCTGGATGGGCTGGCGCGACTGCTCGCCGCGCCCCGACACGGGCACCAGACCCAGCGCGATGAAGTACTGCTGCAGGGGCAGCCGGAACTCGGGGCACCACGGGATCGGCTGCTGCCGCGTCAGCGTGTCCAGACAGCGCGTGCGCAGGTACGACACGATGCGGCCCATCAGCGGGCTGTTGGTGCCGCGCAGCGTGCCCTGGCGCGACGGCGGCACCCGCTCCAGACCCGACACCACCGACGAGGTCAGCGAGCCCTGCGGCACCGACAGGTCACCGGCGAGGTCAGCGGGCCACGCGGCACGGCGGGTGGCCAGTGACGACTGGGGCATATGAAGAACGCTGATCGGTGTGTCAAACTAACACAAGGTCAGTATTGTAGAAAACTACTGTTTTTTTCTGGATTTTGTATTCCCAAAAAATTATACAGCATAAATATCAAAGAACATTAAACACTTTGTATTGACCTTGTGAACATTGACGCATAACCTTTCTCGCAGCATTACGACTGAAATCATGTCTATTAATTGTAGGCGTTCATTGAGCGATTTTTGTAACCGTGCAACCGGAAGCTCAATTTGTTCCACTATTCTTGTACAATTCACTCCAAACCAATGAGTCAATCCTCCTAGTCAGAAAGTCAATCCGAGTCCTATACTGTGAGCTATATACTGTGTGCTCCTCTGGCAGATAAACGGGAGACGGATGAACTACATACTACAGAAGGAACTGGCTAACTCCAGCGGTACACGGTGGGTGACGGTGATATATCTCTGTGGTATAGCGTACCGGTAGTGACACGAATATGGCATCATTTCAAGGCTTTCACCAACATCAAGGGCCAAACAGCCGAGCACATACTCTGCACATTCATGCAGAACATTACTACAGTCCAATACAACGTCACACAAATGAGAAAAACACCACCGTGGATCAGAATGCAACAAGTGTCAGCTACAAACAACCTGGAGCGATAAGTACGGACACCTACAGAGAACTACTGTTGAGAAAATAGAACACCTACAATTCCTGAACTAAGCAATCGAGTTTATGAGTGACATACAAACTCCCCTGAAAGTGAATTGACACGCATTACTACTGCAGCCACCAACACCAGACCTCACATTGCAGCGAGGTCAACTGAAACCACGTCACGCGAGCTGGCCAATCAGGGTCGAATGAACCCACCCTACAAGGCCGGGCGCCATCGTTGCCATCGGTAGCCGGAACCCACCTTGCCGATACTGTTGAGTGGGGAGGCCCACTTGGTCTTGTCCTTGCGCTCGGGCGGCGGAGGCACGTTGATATGGATGACGGGTCCCAGCGTCACGTGAGAGCTGTTCTCGACACGCACCTGGGCCTCGAACCGCGACTGCCCCAGAGCCTGCAGCACATCCTGCAGCAGACCGCCGTCCGGTTCGGACGGATACCCGGAGTCGGGCTCACGCGGGCAGCCGGAGTCCGGATCCCGAGGGTATCCCGAGTCGGGCTCCCGTGGGTAGCCGGAGTCCGGATCCTGCGGGTATCCGGAGTCGGGCTCACGAGGGTATCCGGAGTCGGGCTCCAGAGGGTACTGCGAGTCCGGCTTCAGAGGAAGCTGCGAGTCGAGTTCTCGCGGGTGGCCGGAGTCCGACTTCCCCAGACAGTCGGGGTCCGGTCCCGGTGGGTATTGCGAGTCCGACTCCAGCGGCACGGGCCCGCTCGAGTCGGGCTGCCGCCGGTCTCGGTGCCACGAGTCCCACTGGTGCCAGTCGGACTTCTCGACCGGCCGGCTCCGCCCGCCCCGTGCCGGGTGGTGGAGGTCCGGGTCGCCCAGGTCGACACCGCTTTCGGCGGCGCTCAGGTCGGTCTTCAGACCTGGCTGCGGCGCAGCACGGCCGCTGCTCGGAAGGGAGGCCGAGTCCTGGGCCAGTGCACTGCTCAGGTCACCGCAGCCACCCTCAGGGCCCTGCAACACGACAAACACGGTCACTGTGGCCGCTCTCAGGGCCCTGAGACACAGTCACTGTGGCTGCCTTCAGGCCCCTGCCACCTTGCAACAGGGCGGACATCGTCACTGTGGCCACCCACAGTAGTGCAGCATGTTCGGTTAGTGCAACCACCGAGACGCCGAGTCACTTACCTGGGCAGGCACTCGGACATCCGAGAAGCTGGCTGGCTATTTGCTGTCACGACGCGTCCACTGCTTTGGTGACACAGCGTCGCTAATCTCTCGCCAATCATTGTGTCGCGAGCAAAGAGCAGCGACAAGTGGGACTCGAACTCACAACCTTTTGGTTGGGATACGAGCACCCAATTCCAAGCACCGGGCTTCTAGAGCACACCAATGTTACATCCGGACGCTTACCTGGGCAGGGTATCGGGCATCTGAGGTGCCACAGCACTCACCGGACTAGCGGCTGACGGGCAGACAGCCGACAGCGGTGACGTCATGCATCCGGACTCCGACAATGGTGACGTCATACAGCCGGACTCCGACAGCGGTGACGTCATACAGCCGGACTCCGACAGCCGCGACGACGAAGCGCCACTCGGCTCGACGTCAGCCGCCGCCAGCCGGTCCTCGTCCGCCGTCATCCGGTCCTCATCCGCCGCCAGCCCGTGCTCGTCCGTCGCCAGCTCGTCCTCGTCCGCCGCCAGCTCGTCCAGCAGGTTGTTGATGCTCAGCTCGTCGGCGTGACAGGCGCGGCCGCAGCCGGGCGGCTCGTCCGACGACTCGGAGTAGCGGCTGAGCCGGAGCGGCGGCGCCGCGCGAGGCGAGCCCACTCTCCGCTGCAGCACGGCACCGACTGGCGTCAGCTGGAGCCTGCAGCCTCTACACAGGCATCCGAACCACCTCGCACAGACCACCGCTTTGGTATGAGAGGCGTGCTACATTCTTTCAAATGCCATTCTGATGTGAGCAAGTAAACAAAGTGAGAATCATTTTATTTACCATTGCTATCAATTCCCAGCATATAGACCATCGATATTTGTAGTTGCAAGGTACAGACTCAGTTTTGGTTATTGTGGATCAAGGATGAGCACACTGCAATAGTTATACAACACCTCATGAAGACAAGTCAGCTATATGCAAGTATACTGCACTGCCCTGGTACTGGTTGGGGTACAATTTTGATAAACCAATGGTGGCATGCTGCGCCCATAATGAAGAAGAAACTATGTCCACTAACTAGTCATGAGGATCCATTTTAGGCAGGAAGCCAGGCTGATAAAACGAGTAGCCAATCAGGACCTTATTAAATTGTTTGATGGCACTGTTAGGCTAACAATATTCACTGGGCAGTTCTATCTACTGTAATTGGAAGCAAATAGCTGCCAAAAGATTTTCCATCATTATCAATATCAACCCATAGCCCAATTTGCATCACATTATGTCTTCTGATATGAACTGATTTCAGTATGTATAATAAACTTGCAATAAACTTGCATTATAAAATGAAATGAACCATGCAAGTATGCTTTTCAACAATTGCTTCCTCAACTTTATACTGATCTGAACAAAATTAAAACAGCACAATCCACAGCAGTACTAAAGCATCCTAACCATAAAGGATCAGCCTTTAACACGCGCCCTGGAGGGCCTCTGAAAATTACGCGCACTGGAGGGGGGGGGGGCGGATTCCGCCCCCCCCCTAAGATCTCGGCTCCTAGTAAAGCTGGAGGGACGAAATTCGCAGGGTGGATGGGCACGGTAGTGAACTCTATTGTGTGCAATTTTCGTGACCTTAGGTCAATATCTTCAAGGTCAAATGAGGTCAGATTTGCAAAAATTTCCGGTTTTGCGTGGCTTGGCTTGTCATCGTTATGGATCGCTGTGATTGTGTTTAAATGCTCAAAAATGGGCATCAATGATGTTTTGGACATTACTAATGATGCAATGCAGATGCTAGACCCAATATTTGACCTTAGGTCACCTATATAGCACCACTTTATCAGGTCAGTTACCTGTTCCAGTTACCGGAACCGGCCGCCCGCCCGACTGCTCCGTCGGGCAGCTCGGAGCAATCGGCTTGGTGGAGAAGGGAGTGAAGTACATGAATAAAGTATGGAAACGCAATGACAGACAGTACAAATGACAACCAGTAGTGCATTTATGGCAACATTCCAGTTGATCAAGTTTGGTTTCATTAACCTGTCATGAACTTGACCTGACTTGACCTTGGTGACCTAACATGACCTTAAAACTATACAGCATATCAATATACATCAAACAGGTCGCTAGTGTTGCCTAGAACACTTCCCTTTTGTCAGTATACTGGAAGCGCATAAGCGCCGATTTTTGTGGTCTGGCGCTATAACATTTTTTTACTTTAGCGGCCCCTAACTTGAAAAATTTTCCGCCGATTTCCATTTTTCTTGCTTTAAACGACGTGCCGTTCATTTCTAAGCAGGTACACCGAAAATCGCGTATATCGACCGGTAAAATCTGCAGTTATTTGCGAAAAACCGGAGGGGTGGGCGGATTTCGCCCCCCCTCCAGTGCGCGTGTTAAACAGCTGCCAACAAATGTTGAAGAAGAAGAACCTTGGGTTCTTTTACGACGCATTCAACCGCTAGGTTATATAGCGTCGCCAACCTCTTACGCCGATTGGTCGCGGGTGGACTCGGTAAATGCCGTCGGTTGTGAGATTCGAACCCACAATCTTGCGATCAAGAGTCCGATGCTCCACCAACTGAGCTACCGTGGCCCCCAACAAACAAATGTCGATTACAATAAACTAAAAATATATTAACATATAGGCAAACCAGTAGCACGACCCACTGCATTACCTGCATGGACCCATCAGATCCGCACGAGTCATCAATATATGGGATGTCCATGATGATCTTTAGGTGAATGCATCATTCATAGGCACTTTCCTCCGGCTCTTCAATGACTTGTTTCATTTGCAGACTGCCTGTAAAACATCACACAAAAGAGGAATAACAAGGTTTCCTGCCATACACCAAGCTGCATAGGTGAAGATCAGCAAGCATTGCATTATCCATGCTGATACCCTATGGCAAAATGAACACCTCAGATGGTGCAAATTTAGACAATAATTTCACTCACAGTAATGAAACAAACATGGTGACTAACAGGTGACTGGCACAAACCAAGCAAAATGAAGTGAAAATAAACCGCACACTGTGCAAACCTGTTTATTTCCCTTCAGATGTTGTACAAATGACATAAAAGAAAATAAACTCATCATTCATGCAACATCACAGGAATGTGGTCAATGAACAGGTGGAAAACGTCATGAAGACCACACTCTGAAAACAGATTCTGCAAGAGTGATGTGTGCAAGGATGAGAAAGAGGTGTAAAATAGCATCATGCTCATATTAAAACAAAGAAATAGATCCAAATTCACACTGAAATTCTGTAGTTTCAGAGTGTACACCTTCCCTCTCTTGCTCAACGTGTTATGAACGTGCCTCTGCACATGGTTCTATCCAAATTACATCATGATTCTATCCAGATTAAAACAAATTCTTTGTTTTAATATGAGCATAAGGTTATTTTATGCCTTTTTCTCATTCATAATCATGCTCAATGCAGCACTGCACCAAATCAAACAAGTCTGCAAGGATGTTTGAAAACTGTGCAGAGGCATGTTCATAACATGTTGAGCAAGAGAGGGAAGGTGTACACTCTGAAACTACACCCCTGAAAATTACGGGCAAGCTCTGTTGCTGGTGGCATTATTCATGATATTCATGGTTTTATATCAAAATTAGCAACATAGAAACTGGATATTCACAGGGTAAACACTGGAACACTAAGTGATAATAATGTGGCAAATGTGTGCTATAAGGTGTTTAGATAATTCTTGGAATGTTTTTATCCAGTACAATGTTTATCAACATGATTAAGAAGATGAGACCACTCATTTCTGATACAAATTATAACTTTTTAGTTGGCAAGCAAAATAACACCAAAAAGGGGCTTGGAGATAAGTAACAGAGGCTAATAAATAAACTTGCTTGTATGTAAAACTTGCCTCATTCACACCTTAAAACACAATAATACATATAATCCATATTATGTGCACAGTATTTTAGCCTGAGGGATTCAGTCTTCAGCATGAGACTTCTGAAGATTTGAAAATCCTTTCTAAGGCCTTCAGAGTAAAGGATATGTGCATACCTAGGTAGATAGATAACTCAACAGACGAGAGCTAGACCTTAATAAACAACACGTGCCCTTCATCTTTCTATTGGAATGATGGACTATTTCCCAAAAGTTGAAGCATGCAGAGTTACTTGAGCCATGAATTTGGAAGCCACAGGTGCACAATCTGTGATTTGAGGAGTGCATCAGGCATGCTGTTAAACAAATTGAGGAATGTATCCAGCATGCACATGCCACATTTGTACTGGCCTTATACCCTCCTGTTTTTCCATCCTAATCTTACATTTCCCCACACTCACTCTCATGCACCCAGATCTCAAAACCTTGCATGCAAATCCATTAGTAAGCCTCAAAATTATTGTACTATGCTGATATGTACCTATTTACCTTCATGGACATACATACATGTAAGCATGTACCTACCTAGGTAGGTACCAACAGACTAGTCATATAATCATAGTGTTCATAGATTAGGTTAGGTTACCTACTTAATAAGAGCCACAAGGGCCCATTCAGGTTGCACAGTTATAAATTATTTGTGAAATAGGGTGGAATATACCACTTTCTGAATACTCAATTGACATCCTTCTCCAAGAAGTATGCACATCCTGCTCTTTGATGAATGCTTATGAAGTCTTCAAATCTCCTTTCTAACAGTTGTCATTGATAAATAGCATGTGCATGCTCTCGATTAGGAATGGTGATACACAAACATTTTGCAATGCAATTTCAGGTAAAGGGTGACCTATAATGTGATATGACATACAATACCAGTTTATAGCAGTTATTCTGTAATCTTTACCTTTCAGCCGACACATACTGCCAAGGTTAGTGATTTGTAAAGAGGTGTACAGTGGGGAACAGTGACGTCACGGGAGTCAGGGAAGGGACGTCACAGGAGTCGGGTGTCGGTAAAGATTACCACCTAACCTAGACTAAGATAATGTAGCATAATATACAAAATGTATCATAGCATAATATAATATGATCTAATCTAACCTAACCTAACCTAACCAGAAAACCAGAATCCTCCGAAGCAAATTTTTCGACACTTGTGACATCGTGACGTCACTTCACTGACTCCTGTGACGTCACTGTTCCCCACTGTACACCTCTTTACAAATCACTAACCTTGGCAGTATGTGTGGGCCGAAAGGTAATGATTACCCAGTTATTCTCCCTATCCCAAATATAGCTCTTTTTAAATTATGAATCTCAAAACAAATGATAAAGGTCCAGTTATAAGTAGGTACCTACGGTAATCTTTACCTTTCGGCCGGCACATACTGCCAAGGTTAGTGATTTGTTGAGGTGTACAGTGGGGAACAGTGACGTCACAGGAGTCAGGGAAGTGACGTCACAGAAGTCGGGTGTCGGTAAAGATTACCACCTAACCTAGACTAAGATAATGTAGCATAATATAAAAAATGTATCATAGCATAATATAATCTAACCTAGCCTAACCTAACCGGAAAACAGAATCCTCCGAAGCCAATTTTTCGGCCATGACGTCATGAAATATATGCAACATTGTATAGGCAGCTCTTTACAAATCACTAACCTCGGCAGTATGTGTCGGCCGAAAGGTAAAGATTACCGGTACCTACACCATGGATTCAAATTTTAGTCTGAGACATCAAAAGCATTTTAAATTACACTAATTCCATGGAAAATTTTGATATCCTGCTATGCTCGTTTTGACATCTCACGCCTAATGAAAAAAAAACATTATTTTAACCCTGAGGTTGCATGACCCTGGAGTCAATGTGCTCCTAAACTCCAATGCAATAATAACCTTTATTGATGTTTTAATGTTCAATAGCAAAGGTATAATATATATTCAACATCTACCTACCTAATACCTAGGTAGGTAGGTAGGTACCTAGGTAGGTACCTATATTGATGAGATGCTGATCTTATTGGTCCAATTATTTACAAACATGAAATTATTAATTTGGAGTCCAACCAAGAACTAATTTCAACATACCATTCTTACCAAAATGCTACAGGATGTCATTTGTTAAGTGAGCATGCAGAACATTTAGATATATCTTGCATTACATAAAATAAACAAAATATAAGGTGGGTAGGTGGCTAGGTAGGTAGGTAGGCACCTACATAGGTACCTACCTCACGTTCAGGATTTCATTCACGTCTCATATGAACAAGAAAATCGGCATAACGTGCGCTTCCCGTAATTCATCAGAAAAAAATGGGAGGGGAGAATACGCCAGACTGGATCTTGGATTTTAGCACTTGGATGAGTGCGGATTTCTTTTGAGACGTAGGAACGCGCTGGGATGAGTTCAGATGAGAAATCAGCTGTTTGCTCGAAACTACTGTCCACGAAATTGGCGCAACAGCCGCGACTTCTGACCGTAATAATTTTGTAATGTTTTAGTTGAAAAGATTTCACATAATGCCATGCATATTATAATTCATGCAAAGTTGAACTATTATTCAAATTATGTAATCACTTTGATTTAGAACTTCTTGAGCGCAAGCTCTGCGCATAATGCGCAAGAACGCAAGCTGCTTTCGCCGCCATTTACAATCTCATCCAAGGATCATCTGAAAATAAAGTTTCGGCTCGGGTAAAATTCACTAAGGTTCCAGGAGAACTTGGAGAAGCCTCGGTGATATTTGAAAGAACTCATATGCGGAAAAGGGCGGATGAGTTTTGATGAGCACTTATTTTTATTTTTTAAGGTTTCTAACCAAGATTCGTCAGCACCACATCGAGAACATTTCCCAGTGGAGGACACCGGCCAACTCGCGAACCCTAAGCACACCTGCCGCCTGGCATCCTGCCAACTCCTACCTGTCGTGCCAGCACATCCTGCCAACTCCTACCCATCCTGCCAACTCTGAAATGTCCGCAGCAAACAGCGAGCCAACATCCTTAAGACGAGTTGACCGCTATTCACGCCGAGCCAGGTTGGTCCTGCCGCGGGGCGGATGGAAAAGTCGCGCCCACAAGCGTCCGCCTATCTCACGCTCGCCGAGCGTCCCTCACCGGGAAATGTTCTCAATGTGGCGAAGCAAACGTTACGTCAGGGCGGTGCCCCCCCCACCACACAAAAACGTTCAAAGCCACTTCTTTCTTCTCTTCATTTTGAACTATGCAAGAAAGAAACCGAAGGGGGAAGACCCAGAATACATAGCGATCTACCCACGCCCCCTAGGCAAGTCCTGACGCTCACCCTAGACGCACCCAACAGATGCATTTGGGGGAAGACGGGGCTTGTCCGGACATTTCTCAGATTTAACATTGCAACGTGACCGTCGCGCGTTGGCGAAAAGGGATGGTCGAGTGGTTAGAGCGTCGAACTCTGGATTCAAAGGTCCCAGGTTCGACGCTCGCACCGCTCGGGCATTTCCGAATCCCGTGGCCCGCCGGCGAAAGTGTGGGCCGCCAATTAGCAACTGCATAAAGTGCGTCGTGAATCGAACCCACTATAAAGATGTTCGCTGCACCAGGTGGCTACATTTGTTGGCTACATGTACGCCATCTATAACTGAGAGAAAGCTTGCACATTTTTCCTACGGGGCTTGGTAGGAGGAGCTTCCTCAATCGTTCGAGCCTGTCCCACTGGTGGCATAGGTTCGGGCAAGGTGTGGAAAATTACATTCATAGGCAACCGGTGAATATTTTGGAATTTTATACTTAACAAAGGAAGTTTCCTAGCTTCATTGTATGCTTACACACAGAGCGGGGGTGGACGAGTAGTTAAGGTGTTCAGCTCTGGGTACCAAAGGTTCCGGGTTCAACATTCGCACCACTCGGGACATTTTTCCCAATCCCGCGGCCCACAGCCGAAACAGTGTGGGCGGCGCCATTAGCCGTGATCGTGCATAAAGTGCGTCGAGAACCACCCAATTATTGTATTTTGATTTGCTGGGATATCGTAAAGAGCCATTTTTCACTGTGGCGATCTGAGTCAATCCACCCAAAATTGGTGTTGAACTTGGGTCACGACTGCACTCTGCATTCCCAAAAGCTTCATTCTTGCGCTTAATTCAGCCCCATTCATAAACGTTGCAAATTTTGAGCTAAATATATTCCAGTGCATAGAACAGTACCAGATAAAAAGCGATCCGAACCAGCCCCACTCTTGACTGTCCGAACCAGCCTCACGCTGCCATTTTAGAATCAAAATCCAATTACTCGAAATGTTGTACTCGGGTGTGTAAATTCGCCTGGAAGATAATGCTACGGTCACCAAATATACAAGCTACTAAGCAAAAAGTTATGTTGCATACGCTTCAATTATTTTCAAAAATTGAAGCGAAAAATAGCATCGGAGTTGCAAAAATAGAAAACACTGTATTCACTCGACACAATGCACCTCACCCGTAATAAATATGACGGGAACTGGCCAGCACCAAGGCGTGATGGCATGTGTTGCGACTGGTGATGCCACCATAAGCCTGGGATAAGATTGGTCCGTCCGAAACTATCCGCCGTCGGAAGCAACCCCGTCCTCCCTTACCTAGAGTACAAAACTCGGGGACATTACATTTCGTCATCTAGGCGTAAATTGCGTATTAAATCGAGAACGATATTTACCAAGTCAAGATACGTGTCTCCACGTATCTTGACGGATCGTGCTTAATCTTAACATCGTATTCGTATTCGTATTCAACGACGAGTTCGCCAGAGACGTATTTGCATTGGTATTAGCATTCAGCGACGGGTTTATGATCGTTCTAATCAATTATCACACCTGCTTCTTCCTGTACCGAACACGCTGGAAGCAAATACATAGATATCACATGAAAGCATTGGCGGTCAAGGTTCAACACAAACCGGTTTCTTCGATCGCCTCGCAATTTTCGTTTTCACCCAAATCTGGTAACAAGCGATGGCCTGTGGTGAACCATCGTGTAATATTTCAAGCCGGGGCATGTGAAGGAAAAACTTCAAGGTCAAAGTTCAGCTTGATTTATTACATGGCGATATTGAAGCGATGACTACGGAAGGCGAGGTTCGATCGCCATCGCTTCAATTTTTATCAAATGGGCTTCATTCGACGTTGCTTGTTATGTGGTATCTGAAAGTTGAGCAATACATTTTTTTTCAAGGTCAAAAGTCAAAATGATTTCTTTGGTCGTCTCGCTTTTTTGTGTTTTCGCCCAAGCCTACCCAGATCCACTATCAAGCGATAGCCCATGGTGAACCCTCGAGTAACATTTGAAACTAGGATATGTCAAGGTCGAGCCTCACGGTCAAATGTTAGTTCGAATGTTTGGAAGTCCTCGCGAATCGCCGCTATGGGGTTCAGTTTGCACCAATTGGGTGTCATTCGACGTGGCTTGTTGTGCCGTATTATAAAGTTATGTAATGGAACGAATTTCAAGGGTCAATGGTGAAGTCGATTTCTTCGATCGCATTTTCTTCTTCGCCCTAACCTACCCGCATCTGGTATCAAGCAATAGCCCGTGGTGAACTTCGAGTCACATTTGAAACCGGGACATGCTATTGTCAAACCACAAGATCAAAGGTTGACTTAAATTGTTCGAAGTCCTCGCGCCTCATCGCTATTTCGGCTTAAGTGGCTGTTATGGTTGTTTTGGCTATTTCGGCTATTATGGCTTCAATTTTCATAAAGTGGGTGTCATTCGATGTGCCGTGAGGTACTCCGTGAGGATCCAGATATCAAAATATCTTCGAATGTGTCGAAGGTCCGGTGTGTGTACAATGTTTGACTGTAATAGGAATAGGATGAGCAAATATCTTTTTGTTTGCAGCCGTTGCAGGCACTCATATCCTATATGACTAGGAGCTCCCAGGAAATCCGTCATAACCTGCTCGGACGGCGCTCTCATTGCTGGTTTTTAATTTATACTGCCACATTGCTGTTCCGGACATACAAAATATAAAGCCGTTTTTTAGTTGTTCGCTTTCCTCTTAATGGTTCAACGGAAGTTGTCAACTTTGCAAGAGAAACCACACGTGAATGCGCACGATTTTATAACCATCCGGAGTTCATAACCGCGAGAGAGTAATAATGTAATCAGGGGCGGATCCAATAATTGTCATGGGGGCACTTGTCTGGATGGGCGCCATTCCTTTAGAGGGGCGTCACTGCGAAAGTGCATGGAGGGCGCCTCTGGCTGAAAAATTCGAGGCGGGGGTGCATTCGGGCCTTCCCGGAGGGGCGCCTTTCCTTGCAAGGTGGCGCGTTTTTCTTTCATAGGGGCGCCCCTGGCTGAAAATTCGACGGGGTGTACCAGAACTTTCTCAGAGGGGTGCCTTTTCCCAGCTGGAGGGACGCCATCTTCCATGTGCTTGGGGGAGGGGGCACATGCCCCTAGTGATAAAAAATTCATGGGATTGACCCATCAAATTGCATGGGATTGTCCTTGTCAGGATATGAAACATTCCAAATGAGACAATCGTGTGGGAATCTCATGCGGTTCCCTATGGGAATCCACCATAGGATTCCTACACAGTCCCTGAGGGATTTTATACTATTCCCAGTATGCATCATCCAGGGATTCCCAGTGGAGATGTCCAGACCCCGGTGGGATTTATGAACCAGCATAAACCCCACTGGTCTTCCCAGAGCATGTCCATGCAAGCCGGATGAAACGACGTACGACACGCGTATTTTGAAAGAGAAACGAACGATATTTGACGTATATTTATGAGGCGTTTTCGCAAGGTAAGCCAATATGTTCCATCTCAGCCAGTCCCGGCGTTCCCGCACCGCCAGGTCGACGATGTTCCAACTATGGAAAAGCGGAGCTGGCGTATGTTTGTCTCATGGAGTTTACTCCTTGCTTTCCAGTTGGCAAGGAAAATAATACCAAAAAGTAGGGCTTCAAGTGGGGTAATATATATTAGATTTATCATCTTATATAAATATATATTTGCTGAAGATTAGCTTTCTTCATCATTATAATGAAGAATAGAGCTAATTTTCAGACAAAAAAGCCTAATTTAAACCAGGATCAGCTCTTGCTTCGAAAAAAAAGCAATTACAATTAAAATGGTATTATTGCTGTTTAAGGTATCTACAAGATATTTTACCTCCATGAGGCAAACAAAAGGTTATTTGGTTAGATTGGGTAGGGTTGAACTTTTCCTTTAGATCAGACATAGCATTTCAGAAAAAAAAATATGTGCAAACACGTCTCTGAACACGATGAAGATGATGGAACCATTCGCTCTTTGTTAGAAATACGCCCAACAATTTTTTATATTCTTCAGGATTTTTTTCTTCTTTTTTTGTGAAAAAAATTGGAGTTTCTTTTGGTTGATTAAAACAAACATTCTATCAACTTGCCGGTGCCAAACTGCCAATCACCCAGTGATGATCGAAGTAGCGTCAGCTGATGATCGGTCCTCCACTGTGAAGATCATAGGCGTAGGAACAGGGGGCCAGGGGGCCATGGCCCTTCCACTTTTCAAATTGTGAAGGGGGGGCAGCAATGGTAGCTGGCCCTCCCACTTTTGAGACATTTATATTTAATAAAAGGCAGCATGCACACATTTGAATATGTGAAAAAGTTCCTGCAATCAATAACTAAATAAAAGTTGCACATATCACATGGTAGCACTTCATTTATTAAGGCATACACACTTTGACATGACCTTACAACAAAGCAACTAATTCAGGATTTGATGTAATGCAACAGGTGTATGGATATTCACACCTTATATTATGTTATGAAAATACTATAAAGCAGATGATGTGCCAGCTAGTACCAAAATACATTCATACTATAATTTCACTGTGGTTTTTTTACTGTTAACATATTTAGCATCGATTTAATTAATATTGCCTACAGTAGAAAATTATATAGGCTGAAGGCAGTAACGTAACACGATCAAGGTAAGACGTACAGTTTGCAAGTGCAAGTTCCTTGCCTTGATATTACATCAGGGGTGTCGATTAAAAAAAAAAAACATTGGGGGGGAAGTGTTAACCTACTTGACCCCCACCCCCACCCAACCAAAAGCTCATCGGATTTCGCCCACTATATTTTCAGACCTCAATAATTTTGATTTTTTAAATTTGACGATGTGTATGCTTATGTTTATTCAGCATCCTCGCCAACAGGAAAAATCGCCCAGTAACAGGTGAAGTCACATAAGCAAAAGAGCAGTACACAGCACATGTCAACATAAAAACTTTGAGTCATAGCATGCGACTACAGTGTCATACAGTGGATTCGGGTCCATCGTCATCGTCATCGTCATCGTCATCGTCATCGTCATCGTCATCGTCATCGTCATCGTCATCGTCATCGTCATCGTCATCGTCATCGTCATCGTCATCGTCATCGTCATCGTCATCGTCATCGTCATCGTCATCGTCATCGTCATCGTCATCGTCATCGTCATCGTCATCGTCATCGTCATCGTCATCGTCATCGTCATCGTCATCGTCATCGTCATCGTCATCGTCATAGTCATAGTCATCGTCATCGTCATCGTCATCGTCATCGTCATGGACATCGTCATCGTCATCGTCAACGTCACCCTCCCCTCACTCCACACACCAACAAACACACACCGGCTTAAATAAAATATTTCTGCGCCCATATGCAGGCTAAAACACACTGGCCTTGATGGAGCATCGGAGCACAGCAGGTATAAACTGTGATGACGATGAGTTAAGCTATTTCCTTGGTGCCTAACAGTAGGGAGGGGCGAAGCCAAAGTTTTGGTGGGGCGAGTTCAGGGTCGGGAAGGGGTCACAGCTTCCACAAAAGCATATAAATCGAAAACAATGTCCTCTGATCAAACATGTGCATTGATGTAGTCATCGTGATCGCCAAGTCTAGTCAGTCACCACACACGACACCAAGCAAATTAAAATGCACAACGGATCACAGACATCAATCAGCGCAATCGTCCTACTATTTGTTATTTTGTTTTTTTACAACAGTCTAAAAAAAAACAGCCGTACCCAATGGCGCAGCCAAGAGCAAGAGTAGGACATACTGGGTACATGCCTCTCCGGTCACGGCCAAGGAGTCCGAAAAGGTCAGCCCAGGAGATTCCCAGAAGTGCCATCCGACGGTTTTGAAATGAGTGTGTCGGCTTGAATGGTTTCTTTGCTAGAGTCGGAAATAAAAAGTACAAAACTTCGGAAAGTAGGAATAATGTCAGAATTCAAAACAGTTTTCAAATCGGTGAAATTGGAATGTGCCCCGCACCAGGTGTGTCGCAACAGGAGCATTTTCACTGCAACCCTGTTAGTACTTGTAATCCTGTCCTTCCAAAAGGTAGTGCGGATTTTTCTATACCTTTGGTGGTGCTTGGACCCCACCATATTTGCCTTCTTGACCTCATTCACCAATTTGATTTCTAATTCCCTTGAAATTGACTTGGGATGGACCAAGGAGGATAATATTCCAAAATCTCCAAAATGCCACCAGTCGCAGTAATTGCAGCATAGCAACACCAAATCCAGATCATACTGTTCTTTCATCAAATCAAATAACTCTGCTTTCCCAAAATTTCAATCAAGGTGAAGGTTATTAAACAGAGGTCAGGTCAAATTCTCTCTTCTTATCGCAGTAAGGGGAAAACTTTTCGTGCACAACATGATATAAAAATGATATAGACATTCTGCTTTCAAATATGTGACAAGGTCAATGGTGTTAGGTCAGGTCAAGTATTATGGATATTCTACACTGCCGTCTTGTGTGTGGAGTTTGGATTTTTGTGCGCGTCAGCTGCCTTGGCGACATTGCGCCGCAATGTCGTCTTATGCCGAATGCTATTGTTCTTTGTGAATTGAAATTTTAATTCGGTTTTAGAGCCACCGAAGTAGTACACCATGACATTGTGTGAACAAACAATGATCCGAGATGACCCGACTTCGTGTGACCGGACCTTATTATATAAAGCAAATATAAAGCATATAAAGAGCGAATATAAAGAGGTGCAAAATGTCGGACACTAGAAACACATGGCAGACGTAAGGAGTTTTCATGTAGGTGCGAGGGGCACGAATAAGGCCAGAAGGGTGCCGCACCCGAAAGCATTTCTGGCCACGCTGCTGTCAGTATCTGTAATCATTACCCTAGTGGAAGTAAGGTCAGTCTCGCTGCTGACAAAATTTGCTTTTCTGATGGCATCAATATCCATCGATCGAAATGAACAACATGAGCAGCTGCGTCTCAATCAGATTCAATGGCTGTGACGAATTGGGAAATATTAATGCATTGGTGACACTGGTACCTATTAATGGTAAGGTGAGCGGTAGAATGCGGAGAAAGTGACAACTAATGCACACAAAACTGCTCGGAAAGATGACGCAAAGCCGTGACTAATCCCACACCGTTCGCTGTGACTGACCAGGGCCGTGGAGAACGCACCGTCTACCAGGGTTGGATTTATACTTTGCAATCCTGGATGAGGATAGGACAATTTCTCAGTGATTTAATACGGAGAGGATATTTTCCTTCAAACCTTGGCATCAGAATCTCACTTTGAAGCTTCAGGTGAATCTTGAGCACTTTACCACGGGGCAATTAATTGTCGAACAACACCATCAGACGTCGAAATTGAAAACACATGGAGGAAAAAACATGGAGGATAATTTTGTGAAGAAGATAATGCTGTGGATGGCCCGTATTTTCGACCCTGACGTCCACTGTGGCGGGCCAGGGTCACAGAGCACACCGTCCACTGTGGCGGACCCGGGCTGTGAAGCACACCTACTATGGCGGACCAGAGCCGCGAAGCACACCATCCACTCTGGGGGACCGGTGCCGCGGAGCACATAGTTCACCGTAACGGACCGGAGCCGCGGAGCACACCGTCCACTGTGGCGGACCAGGGCCGCGGAGTACATCATGAACTGTGGCAAACCAGGGTCGCGGAATACACCGTTCACTGTGGTGGACCGGGGCCGTGGGGCACACCTACTATGACGGACTAGGGCCGCGAAGCATAGCGTCCACTGCGGCGGATCAGGACCGCGGAGTACATCATCTACTGTGGTGGATCAGGGTCGCCGAGCAAACTGACCACTGTGGCGAATCAGGGCCGTGGAGGTCCGCGAAACCGGTCCGTTACACTGTCCGTTGTAACGGTCCGGGGCCGCGGAGCACACCGTTCACTGTGGCGGATCAGGGCCGTGGAGTACACCGTCCATTGTAACGGACCGGGGCTGCGGAGCACACCGTCCACTGTGGCGGACCGGGGCCGCGGAGTACACCGTTCATTGCGGCGGATTATAGCCATCAACAGGTCAAATTATGTCATGCCATGGCAATGGCGTACCTAGGATTTGTGAGAGGAGGCAAACTGATTTGGAAGGTGCCCACCTACCCCATTACAAAAGTCCCCGGATTTCCACCCAAAAAAAACTTCAAACGGGTTCTTTATATTTTTGTTATAGAATACTTAGTGACCAAATTAACTGTCCTGCGGAGGGGGCTAAATCTACCACCATTATTTCTGAATCACCAGATTTCAACCCTAACTCCTCCCCATCCTATTTGAAGATTTTCTTTTGGTATCCCTTGAAAGTCACCTCACACTGCTAAAAATACACCTGAACAAAGCACTCAAAAATGTAAAATTTGCCAATACGCCAAAACGCCAAAACGCCAACGTTCGTGCACGTGTACACCCGCCTTGCGCAGTCGGCGCATTCGCCACTCTACGTGCGCTTCTCCGGTTTCTGCTAGGTCTCCCACGTTTTGCTAATTACTGCCACGTGATAGTCTTGTGCCACATTTGACATGTGGAATGCCTGGTATGGCGGCTCGCTGGAACAAAAAATACAAAAATTCAATTCGATGTATTAGTTCTATTCTTCCCACATTTTCTCGTGATTAAGAAATCCGTAGACACACTGAGCTTTGATGCACCTCATCTCTTTGGTTAAATAAGCTCCCAGATTGGCTACCGAGCCGTGACCCTGGCTAGGTGTTCGTTTTTACCCGTTGCGTTTTTCTTCTTCTATGGATGTGTTTTAGGGCTCCAGCCAATTTTTGTTAGGGGCACGGCACATGTTTGAGACTCGGATCTTTTTTACAGCTTTGTTGCCTTTTTATACACCGATTATATTTTTGTGGTATCGGCGCGTTTTCGAAGACGCCGATGTGTTTATTTAGTGTCCGGTCTATTTGTTCCTTGTTTACGATCAATTCCCTTTTTGAGGGCCCAGCCTGTTTTTGAGGCCCCGTGCGGTCTGATGGCCCTGGTGTGCCTCGAGGGCCTCCGTTACGCTTTTTATTTAGCGCTCCCGTTGTGTTTATTTCGAGCTGCAGCGCATATTTTAAGGCCCTGTCGCTTTTTGCGAAACTCTGTACGCTTTTGATTACCGACACTAAATTTTGGGATTACCGACGGAATTTTTGGGCCCCGAACGCGATATTTGGGGGCCCGTGGTCACTTGTTGGGATCCCTAGCTCGAGCTTTAGTGGCTACGACACGTTTTTTGTGGCCAAACACGCTTTGTGGGTTTTGGAGCGGTTATTGGGACCCCAGAGTGATTTTCCATGTCGGGACTGCTTTTCGTTGCCCCGGCTTCATTTGTTGGGTGATCACAATGAGACTTTTGAAGCCTCGGTGCGACCTGTCATGCCCCTAGCGTGACTTTCAGGGATCCGGGCGAGAATTCTTGGTACCCCTAGGCCCAGCGTGACTTTCCGGGGCCCCGGCCCGACCGTTTGTGGCCTCCGTCCTGATTTTCTTGAACCCCAGCACGACTCTTTCGAGCTCCAAGCGTGATTTTCAGGGGCCCAGGTGGGAACTTTTGAGGCCCCAGCATCCTTTTCAGAAGCCCCTGCGCGACTTTTTCGCCCCAGTGCGATTCTACGGGGCTCCGGTGCGATTATTGGGGCCCAAACGGGATTATTAAGGAGACTGGCGCATTTTTTTCAGGAGCTCGACACGATTATTGGGGGCCCCACAACCTGTCAGGGGACAACTGCCCACAATGTCCCTCCCATTCGGCATGCTACTGTGCCATGCAATTCTCCAACAAGCATTAGGAATAGCTCATCTGTTTCATCACTCACACGTGATTTCAACTCCAAAGTTCTCCAGACAGACAAAAAATATCGCGCAAGAGGCTTGCAAAAAAATACAAGTCGACCGCCAAAAAATCACAAAAGACTCCATCGAGTCGACCCGAGCTCCGGAAAATTCAGAACAGGCCCCGAAAGAAAGTTCTCCAAAGGGCTTCTTCTACTCTTAAGGGTGCCATCTGCTGAAAAAAGTCGTTGAGCAGCCGCAGTGGCATACCCATGGCAAATGCCCCCCCCACATCCTGAAGAGATGGACTTCCAAGAACCCAAGAATCGCGTCGGGGTCACCAAAAATGTTTCTGGGGCCCCATAAATTTGCGTCGGGGCCCCCAGAATTAGGGGTTATAAATAAATGCAACGGGCACCGAAAAACTTGCACCGTACCCGAAAGTTTGCGCCGGGGAACGCCAAATTCGCCCTATGGCCCAGATAAGTACAGCACGCTCCTCGAACTAGCGCCAAGCCCCCAAATATCGAGCTTTGGACCCAAAATTCCTGTCAGTAGTCCCATGAATCATGGTCGGGGCATCAAAAATTCCTTTCGGGGCTCCCAAAAATTGGCGTCGGTGGTCCCAGCTAAGCACAGCGTGGCCCCAAAATCGCATCGAAACCTGACAAGAATCAAGCCGAAGCCCTTCAAAATAGAGATTCCGAAAGATAAATGTCCGAGCCAGGAAAATCGCTCCTTAGCTCAAACATACCACCAGATGCCTTAACAAATCGCATACGGCACCGAAAAACGTACCGAAGCTCGAGAAATCGCCGCGGGACACAACAAGAAATGTCGCCGGGGGTCCGAAAAATCAGGCCGTGGCTCGGACCTTACGTAATTCAGAAGTGAACAAAAATTGCATCGAGCCCAGAAAACTGGCGTCGGATCTCCCCGGAACCACGTGCCTGGGCCAGAAAAATCGCGACGGGACCCCGATAAATTATACCGGAACCACCAGTATCGTGCTGGGGTCCCAAAAATGTGAGCGAGAAACCCAAAATAAACACAGGGGGATCCTAGGAGCACAACTGGAGGACGAAAATGCACCTGGACCTCCAAAGCGTACCGACTCTGGCAAAAAGCGGCAGGGCCTTAAAAACCATACACATTTGTGTTAAAAAACACGCGAACACCATGCAATTCTGTTAGCTTGCCAATCTTGGTCTGATACTCACCGGATCAAATAATTTTCAACCAGCGATCACCCGTCATTTCTGTCTCTCATCCTTTCCAACATCAATCATGAGACTTCTTTTGCCATGGGCCAGCAAGTAAGCTACGTTCTTGCTTATTCTTTCTCCTCACCAACATCGGTGACATTTACAACAGGGGACATCTTAGACACATATAGTACTATATCATGGAAACTAGAGCACACCACATACTCATTATTGAGGCTGTAATAAGCTTGCACCCCCCCCTCTCCCCCACACACATTTCGGAAGGTGAAGAAATTTTGTTTGAGCAGCAATAGGTACTAATGGTTTCACTTGCACCAGGAATATACCTATTATTACAAAAGAATCCATCAGTCGTGAATAGAGTTCGAAGTTCAGAGTAAAGTGTGAATTTGAAAGTACTTATACTGCGATGATAGTTCTTTTTCAGTACCACATGTTGCTGTTAGCCATAGGCGCGTCCAGGGGGCCTGCCCCATTCCCCTTGGCCGTTAATGTTGTGTGCTCACTATTAAAATTATCGGGTTCTCTATCCAAAGGTGCTCAGCCATGGTACTTTGCGAAATCCCTGGGTGCGCCCCTGCTGTTGACCCTGCCCCCACCCCCACTTTTTCAGACGTTCCTACGCCTATGGTGAAGATCGTTAATGCCGTTCGAGCCACTGTTCTGTCTGTTTCAGAGCTACGTATTTTACCTGTCATATTGAGTGTCCGTATGACTGATTAAGCTCTTAATGAATTATTCCTCGGTCTTGGCGCAGGTCGCTATACTGCACTTGAAATCTCTTAGACCAGTCTCTGGGCAGGTTTAGGACGGTTGTCTAAAAAGGGGAACCCTCCCGGATGCCTGAGTGATTGGGCTCCTAAAAGTCGGGATGGGGGTTCCCGTACGCTATACGGGACTGCCCCAATTCTACGATAGAACTATTCTGGTTTTTCCATGGGATTCTATCTGTTTCAATGGGATTTGGTTTTCCTCATGAGACAATCCAGGTTTTCTTCCATGGGACATATGGGATCCGATATGTCCTATGGAAACAAAATGCCAATCCCATGGGATTTTTTGTCACTAGGCCCCCCCCTCCCCCAGTTTCAGACCCTTTATCCGCCCCTGGTTGTCAATGACTCGAAATGTGTCTCCGTAAAACAGAAAGGCATGAGAAAGGCTAGAGTAAGTCCATATTTACTACCACAAAACCATCGTCCAATATTTTCTGTTCTCCTGCTCAAGGGGCAACGTTTAACTTATGCACAGCATTGCTCTATGGTGATTGTGAAATCGGGTCCAGCACATATGCCATAAAGTCATAGGTTCATAGGTAGTGTTCATACGCAGTGATAAAGAGTGAAACTTACTAATTTCTGCGGAACTTTTTGTCCCAAAAAGTATCATGTTTAACACAATTGCTAGCATGCATTGCTAGGTGCATCACCTGTTAACAGGTGGCGCACCGTTAACTGGACATCGCATGCATGGGTGTAACCACTGGGTGGGGGGGTGGGGGGTGGGGGGCTGGGGGGACATATCCCTCCATAATTTCTGAAAAGTGGCGATTTGTCCCCTCCAATTTCTTTCGTGTCCCCCGCCCCACTTCAAGGCTCAGCTATCTGAGTATGATCGCCGTAAAATTATACTTAATCATATATAAAGTTAAAATATCTGCAAGAGAATCTCCAAAAATACTAGAAGCCCATCTAGCCAATCAACGGGCTTCACGGGCTATCTGTCGTCACAAAATCTCCGAATGGTAAATCAGCAAAAGTTAGAAATTTCTGCTTCCGGGCCATTCTTAAATAACATGAACTTTGACCATCTTGTGTCTTCGCTTGGGTGGAAAATTGTGCTTTGCGAGGCAACAAATTTGCATTATCGCAAAGCTTTATACGCCTTAGATTGCATTCCCCTGCACATATATGATATATCGTGAGGAAACGTGACTCTGGGTGTCCTTGGGTATCTTCAAGCCCATGGAGGGGAGTCATGGACAGCCTTAGGCACGTACGTCAAGCCAACGTATTCGTATTCGTATTCAGCGACGAGTTCGCCAGAGGCGTATTCGTATTGTCATTGACATTCAGCGACGGGTTTATGATCGTTCGAATCAATTTCCACAAAGTATAATGCACTGTACACGCTGGAAGCAACTACATAGGTCCCACATTACCACTTTCAGGGTCAAGGTCCAACGCAAACCGGTTTCTTCGGTCACCTCCAATTGTTTTTCATTTTCACCTAAACCTGCCCAAATCTGATATCAGGCGTTAACCTGTGATGAACCATCGTGCAATATGTCAAACCGGTACATGTCGAGGTTAAACTTCAAGGTAAAAGGTTAGCTTGATTTGTTAGATGGCGATATTAAAGCGATATCAACCGAACGAGCGGTTCGGTTACTATCGCTTCAATTTCCATCAAATGAGCGTCATTCGACGTGGCTTGTTATGCGGTATCAGAAAGCTAAACAATCAAATTATTCTTCAAGGGCAAAGGTCGAGCTGATCCTTCAGTCGTCTCAATTTGTTTTCGTTTTCGCTCAAACCTATCCAAATCTGGTATCAAGCGATAGCCAGTGGTGAACACTTGAGTAACATTTCAAACCAGGACATGTCAAGGTCAAAGGTTTGATTGAGTTCTTCGATGACCTCGCGTCGATGATCTCGTTTCATCGCTATGGCTTCAATTTGCAGAAAATGGATGTCATTCGACTGCGTTTGTTACGCGGTATCAGAACATTGATAATTTAAAATAATCTCGACGCGTCAAAATTGAAGCTGATTTTTTTCGGTACCCTCGCGTTTTTTTTTGGTAGAGGGGTTGGGGGGGGGGGATTCACTCCAGCCTGCACAAATCCACTATCAAGCGATAGCCCATGGTGAACCTTCGAATAACATTTTGAAACTGTGATATGTCAAGGTCAAAGGCCAGTTTTAATTTTTAAAAGTCTTCGCGATTCGTCGCTATGGGTTCAATTTGCACCAAGTGGGTGTCATTCGACGTGGCTTGTGCCGTATTATAATGTTACAAAATCGAACTAATTTGAAAGGTCAAGGATCAAACCAATTTCTTTGTTCGCCTCGCAATTTTTCTTCGCCCCTACCTACCCAAATTTGGTATCAAGCAATAGCCTGTGGTGAACCTCGAGTAACATTTCAAACCGGAACATATCAATGTCAAACCACAAGACTGAAGGTTAGCTTAAATTGCTCGTAGTCCTGCCCACTCGTCGCTATGTCTTCAATTTTCATCAAGTGGGTGTCATTCGACGTGCCGTGAGGTACTCTAGCAAACTGTTCAGAAATCACATTAATTTTCAAAGTCAAAGGTCGAACTCATTTCTTTAATCGACCCGCGTTTCTTCGTTTTCTCCCAAAGCTACCTATGTTTGGTATCAAGAGATAGCCCGTGGGCAACCCTCCAGTAACATTTCAACCCGGCACATTTCCGGTCAAGCCTCAAGGTCAAAGATTGGTTGTATTTTTCAAAATCCTCGCGTTTCGTCGCTATGGCTTCCATTTGCATTATGTGGGTGTCATTCGACGTGGCTTGCCGTACGGTATCAGAATGCTGAGATATCGAAATAATTTCGAAGGTGTCGAAGGTCCGGTGTATGTACAATGATTGAGTATAATAAGAATAGGAGGATCAGAACTATTTTGTTTGTAGCCGTTGTGATAGCAGGCACTCATGTCCTATATGACTAGGAGCTTCCCCAATAAATCCGTCTTAACCTGCTCGGACGGCGCTCTCATCGCTGGTTTTTTTTATTTACACTGCCACATTGCTGTTTCGGACATGTAAAATATATAACTGTTTCAAAGTGTCCGCTTTCCTCTTAATGGTTCAACGGAAGTTGTCAAATTTCCAAGAGAAGCCACACGTGAATGCGCACGATTTTTAACCAGCCGGAGTTCACAACCGCGAAAGAGCAATGTTGTAATCAGGGGTGGATTCAGGATTTGTCATGGGGGCACTTGTCTGGAGGGGCGCAATTTCTTTGAAGCGGCGCCACTGCGAAAGCACCTTTCAGCCTCTGGCTGCAAGAAAAAACTTCGAGGGGGCAGGTTACACTCGGTCCTTCCCGAAGGGGCGCCTTTCCTTCCAAGGGGGTGCCTTTTTCTTTCATAGGGGCGCCTCTGGCTGAAAAATTCGAGCGGGTACACTGGAACCTTTTCAGAGGGGCGCCTTTTCCCGGCCGGAGGGACGCCTCCTTCCATGTGGGGGCGCATGTCCTCAGTGCCACACCATTTATCCGCCCTGGTTGCCACTCCATCGAAATGTGTCCCCGTAAAACTCGGAAACATGGGAAAGGTTAGTGTAAATCCATATTTACTACAACAAAACCATCGTCCAATATTTCTGTTTTCCTGCTACAAGAGGGCAACGTTTAACGTACTAATAGGATTGCTCAATGGTGCTTGTGAAATCGGGCCCAGCATATACCACATGAAGCTAGATGTTCATAGGCAGTAATAAGGAGTGAAATTTGCTAATTTTGGCGGAACTTTTTGTCCCAAAAATACTATTTTTAACAATGGTCAATTTGAAAACCAGATATTGAAAATGAAGTGGCTCAAATCCAAGAACTTTTTTTTTTGGGGGGGGGGGGGTGGGCTATCCCTCTATCCTGTCCAAATTTACCGTGTTCCTGGTTTGCCAGCCCCTCCCCCCCCCCCATTTCGAAACCGTGCTACACTCATGATCGCATGTATATCAGGAGCGAAGCTCGTTGTAGGATATGTTCGTGAGTGAGTCAACTGTAACCAAAGCGATGCAGAAGCGAATGCGGAAGGGACGAGCGAAAGGTCGATCGCCGATCGGTCGGTCGCATGCATGGTACCTGCATGCATGCATGCATGGAGCTCAGGAATGTGTGAGAGCCATCATTGAGAAAACTGAGTGCGTTCGTGCCCAGCAATTGTTCCATAATACGACCACGAGCTGACCTTCGGTGGCTTTCCCACATCCCGTTGAGTACATTCAAACCACCAAGAATCAGGCAATTTTGTGGAAAAGCCACCTGCGGCAGCGCGTCCTTCGCCGTTCTCACGCGGGCCGTCACCCAGGTGGTGCGCGCCGCCCTAAATCGATTTGCGTATTTGTTCAGACGTTTGTTCAGACGGTCCGGACTCCGGCCCACCCGGAATCTCCAGTCATGGATAGATTAAAGAGTAGAAGTTAATAGTTGCTAAGTGGGATTACGATTATACTTCGAATTATGTTGGGATTACGATTAATATTAGCTTTTTAGCAGAGGCAAAGTGCCATCCGCTAGATGATAGTTATGTTAAGGAAAAGACTACGGTAAAACGGCTTATGTGGCATCCGGTAAGGCTTCATCAGCAAAAGGTTGCCAGAGACTGAAGTCCTCAGCATCTGCCCGTGGGAGCTTTTCATTGACTCGGGGATCCTTTTCATTGGCCCGAGATGCTCTCCATCATCCTGGGACCCATTCTATCAATATTCTATCAACTTGCGTGCTTGGATTTTGTAAAGAAAAACGTTGGGAAATGTTTGATATTTTTAAGATACAAAGGGAATTTGTTTTTGTTCACAAGCAGTTTGTGGTAGGTTATGCTAGGTTAAGCCAGGCTTTTTTAATTTGGAAAATTTTTAAGAAAACAAATTGTTTCTCATAATTTCGTGTACTGAATGATTGTGCACTTGCCATCAGTTCAAATACAGCCTTCTTATAGGTAGCATGGTCCATGCTTTTTGCGATTCCTTTTCAGGTTCTTGCCTTGCCCTCAAACGCACAACCATCAACATCGTCACCACACTATACTTTCTGACGTGTCCGTGAATCCAATATCATTGACTATCATTTTGTAGTGTTCGTAAGATAGAAGGTCAGCCCGTGCGAACCTGACATAAACATATTCAAACAGGCCGGCCGGCGCCAAACTGCCAATCAATCGAAGTAGCGTCAGCTGATGATTGGTCCCCCACTCTGAAGATCACCAATCCCGTTCGAGCCACTGTTCTGGCTGTTTGAGAATCACGTGTTTTACCTGACATATTGAGTGTCTGCATGACTGATTAAGCTCTTATTGAATTATTCGTTGGTCTTGGCGCAGATCGCTATGCCGTACTTGAAATTTCTTAGACCAGACTGGGCAGGTTAGGGAGGGTTGCCTAAAAAGGGGAAGCATCCTGGATGCCTGAGGGATCGGGCTCCTAAAAGTCGGGACGGGGTTCCCGTACGTTATACTGGACTGCCTCAATTACACGATAGAACTGTTCTGGATTTTCCATGGGATTCTGTCTATTTCAATGGGATTTGGTTTTCCTCATGGGACAATCCAGGTTTTCCTCCATGGGACATATGGGATCCCAAATGTCCCATGGATAATAAATGTCAATCCCATGGGATTTTTCACTAGGGTGGCCTCGTCACCCCTGTATCCACCAGTGAGCAGGTTGAGTCTAAGATGCGAGTAGTGAGTGCCTATTCCTAATTGATGTGTCCCGGATATGGCTACCCGCTACCGCGTTTTCGTGGCTTACCTTCATACGCGGAACCGTATTGGACATGGAGCGAGTCAATGGCTGGCCAATGTGCACTTCAACATGTTTCGGCGCACCCCCGCCCGCTCGACCAATTCTGCCGCCGAAGGCGCTCCTCCGATAAAATGTACCCCCGATGAGAATATCTGGATACGCCCCTGCACACAACAGCCTATTTCAAATACTTGTGTATCCTGAAATTTAATGATATGATACACCATCAACCGGTCCTAATTTTGCATAGTATTTTTTAAGGGGCATCATCTACAAGTGGTCGATGATTTTTTGTAATATACATCGGAATCAAAGGAATACTAAGCATATATTGCATTTTTTCCAACCTAATAGCTATGCAAACTGTAGATCCTTTGCCATTTTCACGATCACACATGGAGCCAGGTTGCTGAGAGCAAATCCCAAAGTTGAATACTATTTCGAAATCAAGCAATTAAAATGGAGTTCAGAACATGTTTTTTTGGACGATTACTCAGTTGTGTGCAAGGTCGTTATTTGATGGTATCAATCATACTGGATGTTGACAATCTCATGTTTGTACTGAACTTTCATATCCTTTTTATTTACTTTGTTTTCTGTATATAGAAGCATGATTCAGTGTGGTTATCATCACATGAATAGGTTGGGGACTGGCACAAGGGTCGTCCGTTACTATTCCCAATAAGTTTCTGTTTCGATCGTGACTGACCAACCACAACTAACACACTTCTGTTATATTTTGAAACTGTTTATCCACATGTGCATTTCCCACCAATTCTTTCTGATTCACACAGCCTCATACCCCGCCAATATATCCCGCCGGGCTACTCGATGTCGAGCCGCCGACCGCCCTGCCGTCGCCGACACCTCGCTCTCCCTCTGTCTGCTTGGTCGTCGCCGACCTGCTCCTTGGCCACCGACCTGCTCCTTGGCTGCCAACCTGCTCCGTTCGTCCTGCTCGCTCTCGGCCGGCCTGTCCGCTCGCCGCCGGCCTGCTCTTGCGTCGTGCCCTACCCTGCTGACGCGGCCGCTCAGTTGACTCTGACTTGACCCTACCTCTCAGCTGGGCCGTGCGGGCCCGCTTGGGGGCTGAGGACCGGTTCGGCCGCTGCTTGCCGACGGAGCAGGCCGCCGACCGGCTCGGGGGGCCCGCTCTGCAGTCGCTGGCTGGAGCTGGAAGTGTTACTGCCGCTGCTGACCCGGTACACGGCCGCCGCCGGTCGGCCCTGTCGGCTGACCGTCGTCACCACGCCATTGTCACTTGCCGCGCTACTCCACGGTTATAAAAATAGTCATTTGTGCTTTATTTCCCTGGATAGGTGCACACAGAAAAGTGTTTACACACTATTCGGTGTTATTGTTCAGTCTCAAAACGAACAATTTTAGCGTGTTGATTTACCAGTTCTCTTTAGTATATTTGAACGATTTTTAATTTCAACTTACCCAGTAATTGGCGCTTGCTTCCCGATGTAATGTTTATTTACCCGGTGGTATCTTCTATTTAGCCGATGTTAGTGTTTATTTACACGATAGCATCATTTATTTACCCGATGCTAATGTCCGTTTACACAGTTTCTAGTGTTCAGCTGCCCGGAATTTAATGCATAGCCACCCGGAATTTTAGTTCCAAAATAAACTTGTTTGGTGAAATGCAACAGTGTCCAAACGAATCGATTTGCGCGTTTGTTTTCCCAGATCCTTCAGACGTGTATGTGGGCGGTAAAATTACACTGAAAAAAACCGGTTCATAATCGAAAATACTCCGACATCCAAACAATTATCCACAACGGAACCAGCAGGTGCCCAATGGGAATGAGAAACTATAATTAACAATATTTGACAAAGCATGCAAAATTACGTGTCTTCACGTTATGTAAGGGTATGCCTTTACGTCCATCACAAATGAAAACACCCAAGCAGCATGGCAGCACACGTTGCACGTGAAGTGTAATTAAAATGCATTTGGTTGAAGCGTTATTGCAAAATGTATTTTATGGACCGTCTTCTCAGCATTTACATTGGATCCGCCATATCCATGAACAGTAATATCACAGCGCCGGCCAGATGAAACGTCGACGCGGCATCTTCCAAATAAACGAAATATGTGTTCTTTAATATGACGATTTGGTCTGCCAAAACAGATGCGATTAAGCTTATCCTAAAACAGCTGCGTAGTCAAACGTGTGCACATAGGATGAACTCCACCGGACGCACCGTTTAGAAGTTTGCAAACACGTCCACTGGCGGATCTAGGGGGCGGTACGGAGACCATGTCCCCCCCCCCCTTTCCCACCCTACCCCAAAGGCCAACGTTTTCAGAACTTTTGCACTAAAATGGCATGTTATTGAAATCTAAAAACATTTCATGAGACAAATATTATCGAACACAACCCCGAATTGTAGCTGTTCCGATCTGAAATATTTTGCGAAATCAAAGAATGAAGTTGGATTGTTCCCCTCCCCCCCCCCGCAAATTGGCCGCAAACCAGACTTCCGGACCCGAACATGTCTATAGCAATCAAGGACTGTGTCACCGTTTGGGTTGATGGGAAAACATCTCCTTCAGTAGCTTCCTAGTTAGCACCACGTCTGTGGCCGTTGCGTGGATTGGATGAAAATATAGCGCGTCACCATTTTGCCGCCGCGAAGCTCCTAGCCGTACAAGAGTTCGGCCTGCTGGCGGACCATAAATATTAATGAGGTAACTGGTGGTCTCTCGTCCAGGGGCGCCACTTTCCCGGGAGAGCGCCACCGATCGGAAGAATGCAAGGCGGTGCACTCGGATCTCGCTAGGAAGCGCTGTTTCCTCTGAGAGCAGTGTCTCTCGCTGAACATTTCGATGGAGTGGAGATGGAGAGATGGAGATTGAGACTCTTCCGGAGAGCGACTTGCGGGCCGAACGAAAATCGAGGGGTGCAGTTGGGCTTTGGCGATATGGCGTCATTTGCCGATCACCGGCGCCGTTTCCCGATCGGAAGGGAGCACTTGCCCTGGTGCCTCCACGCCCTTCTGGATCGGCCAATGGACTCGTTGCTCGACCGTGGAGGGTTATCACCGGATGCGGTCGACCAGAGCATGCCGACTTGGGCGGCCATGAAGTCGGCAGCGTTTCACAAGCACTCGGCCTTGCGACACGTCACGTCTTCCCGCATGGCTCGGCCGACCCGAATGAGCCGGTTGTTGTCCACGCGCAGCTTTCCGCTTAGTCCAATTACCGGCTGCCACAGAGCAGCGAGATCGGAACCTGCTTGCGACAGCAACGCGACAGACATTGAGTGAATGGGGCGATTGCCCACCTGGGGTGATCATCATGCCCTATGTGAGAACCACCTGCTCCATGCCGCAGATAAAGATAGTGCAATGCGACCATTACCCGAGTATCTGCGACATCCATGACTGCTCTCTCTCTCTTTCTCTCTATCCTCCATATCTATCTCTATTTCTTCTCTATGGATATCTCTGTCTATCCATCTATCTATATATCTATCTATCTCTCTATATGTCTGTCTATCTATCTATATATATATATATATATGTCTGTCTGTATGTCTGTCTGTCTGCCTATCTGTCTGTCTATCTATCTATCTATCTATCTATCTATCTATCTATCTATCTATCTAGCTATCTATCTAGCTCTCTATCTATCTATCTATATATATATTTATATATATAGATATATCTATATATCTCTCTTATTTCTTTCTTTCTTTCTTTCTCTCTCTCTCTCTCTCTCTTTCTCTCTCTCTCTCTCTCTCTTTCCCTTCTCATCTCCTTTGTCTAGCTATCTATACATTTATATATGTCTAGAAGCATTGCAATGCATACCTAACCAGTCTCTCCCGCGACACGCCTGATATTCCGCTTACGATATCTTTACAGCACACAACCGATACAATCCGCAAGCATATATTGGTAATGCACACAATGCAAACACAGGCACACGTAGGTCACGTGGAAATATACCCGTTGCCCACAATGGCGTTACCGTCAACAAAAATAACGTCAGCTTCGAAGTCTAAAATGTTCTGGGGAAGGGGGTGGCGGAGACCAAGATCGGGCATTGTAACCTGGCCGGTTCGGTCACATCCCCCCCCCTCCCCAATTGTATTCGCAATGCCAGGCGCAGCAGCTAAAGACGTCCAGCTGTTGCGAAACTAGCTAATGAGCAGTTGAGGTGCCGACAAGATGAAGCTGACACCGACAGCAGCATCTCAGGCTGAGCGTCAGCTGCTCCGTCGCCACCATCCGCCGGCGGTCTGGCTGCCGGAGGGTAGCGCGTGACATGACCTGGAGACCGACGGCCGAGACGAGCGCGGCCGCCGGTCGGTCAGCGTCTGATGTTGACGCGGATCAGGGCGCAAGCCACCGGCTCATCCGTGTCGACGTCCACCAGCAGGAACTTCACTCCCACGTTCGATATCTGCAGATGGAATGCAAGTGGGTTCGTTACAAATCTGGCCAAACGATGGTTCAGCATAGCGTTGCATAGTTGACCGATTGAATGGTCGTTTGGTCTTCCAAAAATAGTCCAAGCTAATAAAGCGGTTGAAGTTGGATTACGTTAATGCAAGGTGAACTTAGGATATATTACTGCTTGTCACCAAATGAAAAAGCATGCTGCTTGAACTTGCATGACGTACTCATGGGTCACAAAGAGCATAAGTTCCCGAGATTTTGTTCATGTAAATAGGTGTGTTGGTGGTTCATCCTGAACATAATGTCCGACGCGTTCTACTTTAATATATTTGGGTTACATTGTGCTGGCCTGAACGGCACGTTAATAAATATGGGTTGGCAACATTTGGCAACATATTATATATCCGTAGCGATACTGAGGAAAGGACACAAAATGTACACATTTGTATCGTGTTGTTCTTGAAACTGCAATGGAGAAACGATCTTGTAGCACTGCCCGTCACTAATACCTATTATTGAATTGCTTATGCTCATGAACTTGGCACGGTTATGACATTACGTAGCGGGCGGAAATATCAACAGGCAGAACGAGTGAAAAGAAGACGAATCATTGAATCAGTGAGAATGTGAAAACATGATAATCAGTGATGTTAAGGGCCGTCTATCACAGGTATAAGAATGATCCACACCCCGGCTCGAGTACGAGCCAGTTCAGCCGCCACTCTCTCACGACCTAGGTATCTTGCTGACAACAAACGAGAAGCGTTGTCATGGCAACGCAATGCGGTCGAAGGACGGTCTTGTTAGCGTTGCTGTGCGCCACACAGCCCAACATTCTTCGTTCAAAATGTTCGTGAAAATTTGGAACCATCTCAAAATTCCCAATCGACAACCTCCTAGTCTGTGCATGAATTATGATTACCGCTGGCAACAACAGTCGTCTCTTGTATTACATGGCCTTGGCCGTATCCATGTGAACAAGGTAGACAGACGTTTGCCGCGCAGGTGTGGCATACAGAAAAAAGCAGGTACTATTTCCACAAAATGTGTCACACCTTGGTTGCCTATGGCCGGTCCAGTGTCCATAAGGCAAATGGCCTCTATGGTCCGTCCCATTCTGTCCCGTGCCCAATAAATCGAATGATATCAACCAATGAATTGCATGCAAGCACGGGCGTTAATTTATGAACGTTATTCGGGGGACACAATGCATGAAGGCCATGGGCGGGGCCAGATTGATTGGAAGGCACACTATAGGGTCCCATGTAAAAAATTGAAATTATTTGGGGAAGCCAATATTGGGGGGTCACTTGCCCCTTCAAAAGTATATAAAACAACACCTCTGCATGCAAGTAATGTAACGCTGATGACGTTGGTATCTGATAGGCAACTAGTAACGTTGGAATAAGCCATAAGGTGCTGTGGACGGTTTCGGAACTTATAAATACTATCAGTATAATTATCAAGTGAATAAGAGCGTAGGTGATGGAAGGAGCCGACCGCACAGCTCAGTTGGTTAAACCGCCGGCTGCCATCGGTCTCCCCTGCCCTGGCAAGACCGAATTGGAGTGGCTTCACGCTCGCGCATGGCTCCAGGGTGGGAGGGTCAGTTGGCTCCAGGGTGGGAGGGTCAGTTGGCTCCAGGGTGGGAGGGTCAGTTGGCTCCAGGGTGGGAGGGTCAGTTGGCTCCAGGGTGGGAGGGTCAGTTGGCTCCAGGGTGGGAGGGTCAGTTGGCTCCAGGGTGGGAGGGTCAGTTGGCTCCAGGGTGGGAGGGTCAGTTGGCTCCAGGGTGGGAGGGTCAGTTGGCTCCAGGGTGGGAGGGTCAGTTGGCTCCAGGGTGGGAGGGTCAGTTGGCTCCAGGGTGGGAGGGTCAGTTGGCTCCAGGGTGGGAGGGTCAGTTGGCTCCAGGGTGGGAGGGTCAGTTGGCTCCAGGGTGGGAGGGTCAGTTGGCCCCAGGGTGGGAGGGTCAGTTGGCTCCAGGATGGGAGGGTCAGTTGGCTCCAGGGTGGGAGGATCAGTTGGCTCCAGGGTGGGAGGGTCAGTTGGCTCCAGGGTGGGAGGGTCAGTTGGCAACTGGCTCGATAATGCCGGGGACCCGATCGTGTCGGTGCATTGACCGCACGTTCAACTCCCGGCAAAAATTATGCTGTTGAACTTGATGCCCCGGTCGGGTGATGTGATCGGGGTTCACGCAACGAGCTCTGCTTAGCACAGGACCCTAATTCGTAAAATCACCTAGGAGACATTCGGACTAATTTTTTCCCGAATAAAAATTGGTGAAGATTCATCAGATGAACCTTTATCAGATGCGACAGATTCAATATGTCAACAGGGAAGTGGGAATGAAGGGAATGTACTTCGTTGTGTGAAATCCTACAAGGGTATAGCGCACTTAAGTCGGCGCAAGAAGGTTCTATAGTGGCATGTGTTTCAGCACAAGGAATAAATATCGTGATGATCGTCGTCCGCGTCGTCAGCTGACCTTTTCTGTCTCACGTAGATTCGTCAGGGCTTTGTCTTCTCCATAATTACGCAGTATCTTTGGATGCTAAAAATGCAAGATCTGCTACATCCCATCATACCGGTGAATAGTCAGATTAGATCGTCGTGGCCCTGCGGTTTTGGAAACGACCGGAATAGTGCACGAAACACTATTTTTAACTACCCATTGGCAACGATAAACGTCAAGTTTAGCTTCAGCGATCAAATCAAACCCCAGAGTGGCTCATGGGCCGAGTGAAATCATCCCAGGCCAAGTTCTGCGAATAACCTTAAATGACCTCTGCAAGATCAATAACCCACATAAGCAAGCTAGATGAGCTGTCAATTTCCCTATCACACACAACATTGCCTATTTGGGGCCAATCAGTGAGATTGATTCCGATAACCCGCGACTTTGGCGACAAACGGACGGATGTGCTACCACCTGTGACGTCGCATATCAGTGATCTGAGGTGATATCTTCAGATTGTATTGCGCTAGTGTCAGCTGAGTATGTCTCATCACCCGCGACAAGTTGCCACGCGCTAGCGTGAGCCGTTTCTCTGTAGTTCGGAAAAATTATCAACGCCCTGCACTTGTTCGAAGATTTTACTAGTGTGATGGTCGGCCGAGCCGAGTTTGGTCCGGTCGCTAGATGCACCTTTGCCAACTTGGTATGCATAGTAATATTATGTAGTATTACATTACTATATATTATATTACATTGTTGTACAGTATATATGTAGGGAAACCACATGCCTTTGCGTCCATTGTGCGCAATGGTAGCAGCTGATGCTGTTGCCGTGTAAATGATGTCGTTACTTCTCTTTTGCATGGGAGTAGACTCTCGGGCTTCGGCCTCACCGGCAGTCAAGCAGACTGAGGTGCTCTTTAACTGCTAATGCACAGTTCATTGGCAGCAATAACAGTAACAGCAAATCCACATACTCGTAAGAGCCTGCGGTGCCATAAACCGAAAACCGATCACCCGTCGGCAAATTACAGTTCAACAGCAGAATTTATACGAGAGGCGAACGTGCCGCCAATCCCGGGCCCTGGCCCGCTGCTGCGTCCCGGTCGTTATCGGACCAGTCGCTGTGACCTAATCCACTCGGTGCGAACTAAATCTGAGTGACTCAAACCCTGCACTCCTCCCAGTTGCAGGGACACCATTGCTAGTTAACACTGTAGGTAGAGTTCCATGTGTAGAGAGGCTCGAAGCCCTCCATTGTTCGGTGGAGCACCTGCAAAACTGTACATTTTAACAGAAAATCCCGTGTGCCGGTCGTCGCTCCTAATTGGTTCAAATTCACAATTTTTAGCATTGCTGGACCTGTCAAATGATAGCAAGTTGCCGCTTCTGGTTAGCTCTCTATCAACCGAGCAGTCTCCAGCCAAATAAATGTTCACGTTTGTTTGTACTCGGTTTTCAAAACCACTTCAAAGGAACGGATCAATTAACTACTTAAGCTTTAAGATAACGGACAATTAAGCATTTATAGAGCTTTTCTTGGAAGAAATGCGAATATTCTAGAGGAATAATTTTGTATTAAACATGATTTAAAAAATTAAAGTGAGGGTCTACTTCTTGGCGAAGAAATCAGACTGGAAGCGCTGAAACGAGAACATAGAGGAGTCAAAGGCGTGACGATCGGCCCAGACTACTCATATGAACTCATGTTTTCTCGATGAACGAAGTAAGGAATGTCAAGAGATGTATCTGAACCTTAGTATATAAATGAATAGGAGTGCTAATTGATGGATACACATTATATGGTTGAAAAGACTCAGATAGCTAATCGAAATACAAGTTGAGGCATTTTAGGCTGGATTGCGATTGGGAATTTCGAGGCATTGTTGTGGGAAGATTTTATATTTCAGAATGAAAGTTTTTATGCACGCTCAGGTGGGGGAGGGGGAGCGGCGGGCGGTGAACCATCCATTCTCTCCTTGCGTTTTTGTAATGGCCCGCGAACGAAGCAGCACACAGAGCTGAAGTTGGTATACATAATAATGTAATGTAGTATTACATTTTTACATATTATATTACATTTTTATATGGTATATATGTAGGGAAACCACATGACTTAACGTACCTTGTGCGCAATGGTAACAGTCTAATGCAGAAATGATGTTGCCGTGGACTATGGTGACCGTTACAATTCATGAAAGTTTTTAAAGCACTTTGCGCAGCCTTCATAACCTAGTTTTCTTCCTGCATCTCACGCTGACATAAAAAGCACACCACCAATTTTGCGAATGAAAGCCTGGACTTTCCACTGAATTTAGCTTTCATCCACCTGTGACTTTCCATTCATGTTTGCAACGTCTACGAGCAAAGCCATGCCATGAGCGAACTTGCTCAATGTTCAGCATGTTGTCATTATCCCACTGCCTTCATACCGTCACCTGTGTGGCGTAGGTGACGACAGGCGAGATAAACGTGTGTGGTATATGAAATCTCTGATCTGGGTTGGTCCGGTGAAAGTAACGACCACCGAGCCAATGAAGTCCTCGCCATCGAGGTGCTGACTGCTGCCAACACTGTGCCAAGGTCGGGGATCATGTGCTCCGGTAACGACACCATTGTGGTGCTGATGGCGGGTATTGCTTTTACGACGCGTCGGCTGTTTTTGGGTCGGATGGCGTCGCCAACCGCTCACGCAGATTGGTAGCCGGCGAGGACATCATTGTGATCAACGACCAGAGCCACACTCTGTATCAGATATGTGGTTCTGCAGCACATTAAGCTTCCCTTGGTGGAAGCTAGAATACATATTCATTTTCACGCAAATGATAAGCATCCAAATCCATCAACAGCGAATACAGGAGCACAGCATTGCAGGAATTGCAGCTGCAGCACCAAGCCCTACAGCTGCAATACCATCCCAAGGCCTATATAGTACCAGCCTTCTCAAACTTTGTACTGCTTACGTTGCTAGCAACGCTTGGCTTTTCTTACGTTGCTCGGCAATGCCACGGCTCCTCCTCTAGCAACGTCAACTTCGCAATGCGCAACACCAGATTCGCTGGTGACATTCCCCGATATCCAAATTGCATCCAATTTTATAGACATGAGACTTCATCATGGTTTGCAAATACCCCCTAGAAACCCCTGAAAATGCCAAAGAGAGTGCACAAATTCGCTGTTTTCACCGATGAATCTGTAGCGCGCACCATCAAGAATGTCGTACCGGATTCTGCTGCAGAAGAAAGCGCATCAAGTTCCACATCCACAGCCGGCAACTCACCACCTTCTTACTCGACTCGTGGATAGCTCGGTGCATGGCACCTCACCACCTTCTCACTCACTCGTGCCTGGCTCTGTGCGCCGCAGCTCACCACCCGACCGTCTGACCACTGGGCAGCGTCTTCTCACCGTCGATGTCGTCACGGTGCCGTCGCCGCCGCCGCCGCCGCCGCCGGCCGTCCGCGGCGGCGGGCGTCACTCACCGCCGGGTACGCCCTGCTGACGGGTATCTGCGTGCGGTAGACGTACTCCTCGTTGGCCTTGAGCGGACACTGGCCCTGCACCAGCCCTTTGCACGCGTCTGACGGCACGCCGGCGAACGGCACCTCCAGCTGGAACACCTTGCCCGTCACCTTCGCCTTCAGCGCGCGGTACGGCTTGTCTGCGGGTGACACGCGCCGCGCGCAGAGCGTCAACGGGACGCGAGCCCCATGCGATTTCGCTTTTGCGATTTTCTGTTACGTCACGACAGTCCAGATGTTGCAACAAAATCGTTAGCATCACACACAGCAAGAACGAAGATACCCAAGAAGGTCCAATGTTTGACAAGGAAGACAAACCTGTAGCGGCAGAAGAAGTCAAGACTCGAAGACAGCAAGAACCAAGAGCTCCAGGCGCCCTAGACGAGCACTCCCGCGACAATGGAAGGAAAACCTGCACACCAAATCCTCAACTTCTCGCTGTCTCCCAGCTAACCTTTATCTCCGGAGGAAGCCTACCGGTGACGAACCCACTGCCCTGGGCCATTGCGACCGGGGCATGAACCAAAGGGCGAAAACTCTGTCCACGGATACAACGAATCCGGTATTTTTGCAGTAAGGAGGGACATCTTGCGGGTGGGATGGGACCGACCCTGACACACCATGACACCCACACTGGCGCGTGTCGACCGCACCACGAATGGCGCCTACCTAGTAGGCACCTACACTGAGCCAGAACACAGCACCACACGAGAGTCGTCCTTCACTTTCGCACAGACACTGTCATATACTCAACTCGCACACTTCACCTCAACCCACATCATAGCTCAGACACAGAGCAGCGCTGAACAAAAACACTACTGGACACACACACTTTCAACAGCCGGCGCTGCTCCTTCACATCACATCCCACGCTGAACAACAGCCGGCGCTGCTCCTTCACACCACATCCCACGCTGAACAACAACCGGCGCTGCTCCTTCACACCACATCCCACGCTGGACAACAACCGGCGCTGCTCTTTCACATCACATCCCACGCTGAACAACAGCCGGCGCTGCTCCTTCACATCACATCCCACGCTGAACACCAACCGGCGCTGCTCCTTCACATCACATCCCACGCTGAACAACAACCGGCGCTGCTCCTTCACATCACATCCCACGCTGAACAACAACCGGCGCTGCTCCTTCACATCACATCCCACACTGAACAACAACCGGCGCTGCTCCTTCACACCACATCCCACGCTGAACAACAACCGGCGCTGCTCCTTCACACCACATCCCACGCTGAACAACAGCCGGCGCTGCTCCTTCACACCACATCTCACGCTGAACACCAGCCGGCGCTACACCGCTTGGCGCCGGGGCTACACCGCACCGCTTGGCGCCACAGCCCTCCTCGACGCCACAGCCGCGATAGACAGCATTAGACGGGAGGCACGAACAACACACGGAATCTTAGTTCTCTCACTTAACTCACTGCAGCTGCCACCACACGTACACATACACGACAAGCCATACGAGGTATGTCTACGTGCCTCTACCGCTACGGTGCCTGCGCCATCTTCGTTGTGGCCATGGCGAACGCGCTTGCGCATCGCCCAGCCAGTGTGCCGGTCACCACACGGCATCCGACTGCAACTCCTCCGAAAGGAGGCGTGCAGCCTGTGGTGGGTCGCATCGCACCGCCGACCCCGACTGTCCCAAGTGGGCATACGAAAGGGAGATGTGCCGGTACGCGGCAGCTCACAGCATGCCACACACAACAGCATGACAGCACCTATGCAACACCACCTCCTCACCACTGCCATCTCCACCTCCACAACCGCACACTCCCACAGGGCACCTACCGCTGGGCGCAGCTGCGCAGCGGCGCTCTCCTCATCACCTAAACCCACACCCACTCCAACACCAGCTCCCACCCGCTCTACCATCCCACCAGCAGCCGGCTCCCTGAGTCCGGCACACATCCATCCTCAACGCCCCACCTATCTTCCGCCCCACCGACCCTCGACTTCAACGCCCCACCTATCTTCCGCCCCACTGACCCTCGACTTCACCGCCCCATCGATCCTCGTCTCCGCCGCCCACCACTGGCACTCCCTCCCACGCAACCACACCGCGGACCTGGCCTCCTCCCACATCCACTCCACCAGAGACCCGGCCTTCTCCCACATCCCCCACCGCGAACCCGCCCTCCTCCCACGCCCAGCCCACCGTGGACCCGGCTTTCTCCCGCATCCACCTCACCTCATACCCGACCTACACCCACAACCGCCCCAACCTCGGGCATGGCCTCCTCCCACATCCATCGCGCCCTATACCCAGTCTCATCCCACCCCCACCACCCCTCAGACCCAGACCTGTTCTCCACCCCCTCCCCATCGGTCCCCCCCCCATCCTTCACGAGAACTGGCCGTACCCCTTCGCCACACCGCCTCCAACCGGCCAGAGCACTCTCCGCCACCCTGACGCCTTCCCATCACCCCCTTCCCAGGGCCCTCGGCCCCTGCCCCACCCATCCGGCCGACCAAAACCAAGACCTAGCACCAAGGCAACCACAGCCTTCACACAGACCTCCCACAATCCCACGACCACCGTCCCCTCACAGACCGATCTCCACACCACCTGCGCAGCCACCCAAACCCGTCTCAAAACTCAAAACATTATCTAACGCCACCATCCAGACCGAGCCACCACACCTTCCAAGCCCGTCCAGCCCGGACCCACAACCCCAGGCCAACGTATCCCTCCGTACCTACCGCCCCTGCAAAGCGAAAATTTCGTCGCTACGCCACCCTGTCCCCCCCCCCCCACACACACACCAGAACCCGTACGTCCAGATCCAGGCTACCACCTTTGCCTGCCTCACCACTCAGCCCCCTCTCCGTTCACCCGATCCAACTTCCCCCACCACGACACCGACACCACCCCAGTGTCGGTACACCAGCGGACACTAATCACGTTAGGTAATGGGTCTTTTGCCACAGTGGAATACCGGTGGCCTTCCAGGAAAATTAACAGAATTTAAATCAGAAGTCCTGCAACAAAAGTCATTACTAGCCGCGCTCCAAGAAACTCACTTTCGAGACTCAGACTCCATTTGGAACAGCATTCCTGGTTACACTTGGCATGTCGATAACGTGAACGGTCCACTTCGGAAATGGAACGCAGCCATACTCATCGCCAACAGCACAACTCACCGTCCAGAAACATCAAATTATCGCCCTGAACTGCGTAGCAGTCAGACTCAAAATTGCCCACTGCCAGACCACAGTCATCCCTATACATTTCACCGTCAGCTGCAACCCCCACACCGCAGGAGCTGAGCGAATTGCTGCTCCAGGCTCAACTACCAGTTCTAATTATTGGATAATTTAACGCTAAACACCCCTCGTGGAGAGACAATCGGACGGACACTAGAGGGCGATAAATGTACCAGTGTATCTCAGATTACAACTTAGTACTTCCAAACACCGAGGCCGCTAGCTGCCACGACCTGACCTTAGCAGGATCGGACAGTTGCATTGACTTAACGTGCTGCTCGCAACGATTAAGCTCCCTATTTGTCTGGTCAGCTTCAGACGTTTCCGGGCTGAGCAACCACTACCCAATTACAATTAGGCTCAGCACGGACGTTATCCACCACACTAAGCTATTCAGACCATCTTGGAACTTGAAAAGAGTGGACTGACCAAAATTCGAGGATCAGGTGTACCTCAGCCTAGCAACTTCAAAGACCAGCAAAATCGAAACAATGATCAGGGCCATCAGCTCAGCAGCACGTGACTCAATAAAAAAAAAGTAATTAACATAGGAAAAGGCATCTACGCCATGGTGGACCCCGGACTATGAAAGGGCAATCGCCGCACGGCACCGAGCCCACAAACGATACAAAAGATGCGTGTGCGAAGCACACCTATCAGCATACAGACAATCTAAAAAACACTGCCGGTATACTATTCGAACAGCACGCCAAATCTCTTGGCAGTGAGATTTGGCATTGAATTGAGAGTCATTTGACTCTCAATTCAATAGGTTCACCCCTACCGGCAGAATCTGGGACCTGATGAAGCGCTTCAACCTGAAACGCCCACCACAGAGCCCATTTCCCCAGCTGACGGTGAAAGGACAGCACATTGCTGACCCACAAGTCGTAGACCACTTTAAGCTAACTCTGGCTACATCACCTTCGACACCACTATAGTAAACCCTCCAGACGTCCTTGCCGCCAAAGCAAATTTCCACTCTAACAAAACAGAACACCAATCATTCACTATGCATGAATTACACCTTGCACTCAGCACGTGCAACAACACGTCGGTTGGGCCAGACGACATTCATTATCCGTTTTTCAAACATCTTAGCAACTTACTAGCGGCCTTTAACGATCTGTACCGATGCAACATATGTCCTGCCTCCTGGCGGGAAAGTGTTGTCATTCCTTTGCCAAAGCCGCACAAAGATCGTTCCATCCCAAAACGTTATAGGCCTATCTCACTTACTAGCTGCGCTAGGAAGCTGGTCGAGCGCATGGTCAGCACACGATTGAGACACTTTCTAGACCGCAACGACCTGCTCGACGAATTTCAGTGCAGCTTCCAGCGTGAAAAATCAACAGCAGACTAGTCATTAGGCTAGTATCATTAGGCTAGTACACGCCATCAAATCATTAGGCTACTCATTAGGCTAGCACACGTACATTAGGTAATCATTAGGCTAGTACACATCAAAGTGGGCTACGCATTAAACGCATGATAGCTGCCTCCTTAGACATCACTGCCGCATTCGAGCGGGTACTCAAGTTCGCACTGACACACACATTCCACAAGACAGACCTACGCGGACACATAGCGCACTTCATTCTCAACTTCCTCAGAGACAGGACCCTTACGGTCCGATGCGGTAGTATCACATCAAACACCACACCTCAGGATCAGGGCCTGGCACAGGGGAGCGTGCTCTCACCGAATCTCTTCCTCATCATGATTACTGGCATACTTGCTGATCACACCGACACATCACCCCAATATTCACTTTTCGCGGCCGACATAGCCATCTGGACAACAACACAATGCTTCCTAAACGCAGAGAAAGCCATTCAATCAGCTCTAGACCACATCGCAAAGTGGTACAAAGCGTGGGACTTCATCCTGTCCGCAGAAAAATAGACCACAGTCACACATAGTTGTCTCCGCTCCATAGCAACAGCACTGCCTAAAATCGATATCAAGACCATAGAACATGTAAAAAATTTCAAGTTCTGAGGAAAACATTTGGATGAAAAGCTTAGCTTAAACACACGTACCACCTCCATCTCGAAGAGATGCGCGAAGCGCGTCAACGTACTCGGTGCGCTTGCAAGTACAACATGGGGCGACTACTACGACTCTACAAATAAATCATATGCGATCCATCCTAGAATGCTACAGCATCATCTTGCTGACCATTTCACAAAACCGGAGCAAAAAAAGTTAGAAACCATTCAAAACAACTGCATCAGAGCAACCACAGGAGCCCTCAGCACCATACCGATAGTCAGTCTTCTAGTAAACTCAAACACGCCTCCCCTCTGCTTCAGGAGGACACAACAGCTGTGCCGCTACCACATTAAAATCAAATCCACTAAAAAATAACCCCCACAGCGCTCCTTTACGCCTGACGGATACGACAAGAGCTGATTTGGGCGCAAACTTCCATCATATGGTGTTCAAATTGTCACGGCTCTCTCAGAGCTTAAACTCACAATGCCAACCACTGAAGCTCGACCGCCCATTAGGCCATTCTGGACTCTCAGTCAACCAAAAGTCGAGTACTTGCTCTCCGACTAAAAAAATCGACTTCACATCGGCGAAAGTTCTTGGCATCTTCCACAAGTTCGCGGATGACAACAAACACAAAACACTCGTATTCACGGATGGGTCGAACACGAGGCCAAGGTAGGCATCGGCATTACTGGACCAGGCCTTAGGCTTTCCAAGCATCTACCTGATACCTTCTTCATCTACTCCGCTGAAGCAATGGCCATTCTGGCCGCTATCTCCATTCTCACAAGGCGTAAAGCTAGATACATAGTAATTCGCTCAGATACCAAATCCGTCCTCCAGTCAATTAGCAACACCCACGACTTTCAACATCAAGTCATTGTCTTGATGGTATCTGGCGGTATATGGCGTTATTATGACATGGTCGCAGTATTGCCGGCGTCAGTCTCCTCTGACATCCATTGAAGCTCCGCTGCTGTCGTGGATGACGGGGCACATTGAGACTGGTCTATGCAGTTGTTTGGAGAACGGAGCGGACTCATGCCGCAATGGATTTCACGTAAGTGATAGGAGACAAGATGCAGCTACCGTATAATTACCCGGCCAATTGAAGCATCCCTGGTTGGTGGAACAGCACGCCTCGGGGATAAACAACTGTCCGCTTTGCGGGATACAAACCAACTAATGCAAGCACCAGCACTGTGGACTGCGCGCGACAAAGCGTTATTGACGCGGACGAACCTAGCCTTCTGGATGTGCGTGGCAAGTGCGTGGCAATGCAGAACGTGCCAACCTGTCTGGCCGAGGTTTACTCGACCCCACAGTTTGGCCGCTGTTGTGAGTTCTGCTCACGCTTCCCGCCCACGTCTGACACTCGCAGAGCCAACCAGAGTGCTATGCGGTGCTCCTGAGGAACTAGTGCGTCACGCGTGATGTTGAGATAGTGGCGCTGGGCATGCAGGTTGTGTTGCTACATGTTGTATATTTTTAGCACCAATGATACGACATAAGTCTTCTTCAGGATGTATGTAAGGAATGCAAACATATGCTTCAGGGTGTATAAAAATCCGAACGTGTGTACATTTTCATACCCTGAGGAAGAACTATGTCGAAATGCAGTGTTAAAATAATGGTTTTTCGTTTAACATAACATAACAACATAATCGTTTAACATTCATTAACATGTCATTTAACATAACTTATAAGTTCTTCAAACACAATTCAGATCGAACAGCTTACACATACATGCACCTTTCCCTTTGTTTTCAGATACCTAATTTAGGGGTAACTATTTTAGCGATAGTGATACAAAATACCTATCATTATCAACTGATATTGTATAACAGTCCACATCATAGGTATACCTCTTACATGGAATTGTGCTACGAGATGTTCGTGCATCACAATCCGCAATGGTGAGTATCAGCATGCTACCCATGAACAAGATACTGTTAGAAATTAGATATGAAGACTTCATAACGACTCATCATGAAGCACGATGTCGATTCTCCGTTGGGAGGGATGCCAATTCATTGTTCAGAGAGTGGTACATTCCACCCTATTTCACGAATAATTTATCACTGTCGAAATGTCGCCATACCGGTACGAAAAAAACTAAAATATAGCGACATAGCTTTTGTGTTCCCGCTTCTATTACTCAACCTAACAAATATCAGCGATAATTTACCATCAACTTATGACATGATATATTTGAAAAGCTCCATCATGATTGCTTATCAGACGGTAGCGGAACCCGGTGAGCGTCTTCCTGGTTGTCCCTATACTCTGCAGGACTCATCAGGGCGGAAGGTGAACTGGTGGTCCCCCATGCTGAAGGTTCACCCGAACTGAAGGCGAATTGGCTGTTCTTATACTCTGGGTTCACCAGAACTGAAGGTGAATTGGCTGTTCCTATTCTCTGAACTCACCAGAACTGAAGGTGAATTGGCTGTTCCTGTACTCTGGGCTCACCAGGGCGGACGGTGAATTGGCTGCTCCTATACTCTGGGCTCACCAGGGCGGATGGTGAATTGGCTGCTCCTATATTCTGGGCTCACCAGGGCGGAAGGTGAATGTGATTCCGGTGTCATGTCCTTTCCTCAAGATGCAGACCTTCCCTGAGCAGTTGTCCACCCGCACGTCTGAAACCGCAGCACACATAATCAGTGGCATTGACACTTATACAGCACCAGAGGTGTAACAGAGTCCAAGACAGCACCAACGGTGTAGCAGAGTCCAGGCTGTCACGCACAGAATCAGTGGCATAGACGATAGAGAGCACCAGATCTGTAACATAGTCAAACACAGCACCAGAGCTGTAACATAGTCCAGGCTGCCACGTACATAATCAGTGGCATGGACGCTAGACAGCACCAGAGGTGCAACATAGTCCAGGACAGCACTAGACGTGTAACAGAGTCCAGGCTGTCATGTACCGAATCAGTGGCATAGACGCTATACAGCACCAGAGCTGTAAGTGTCCAGAGCCGGTGCCCCACAAGTCTCAGCTGGCTTCCCAAAAACAAAGCCTACCCGGAATGTCACTCTGTGGCCACAAAAATTGCGCAAAAGACCCCCCACACACACAAATAAAAACACGCGTCGGACCCCGGAAAAGAAGCGTGTTGGGGCGCCGAACAAAATGCACCGGAAACCCGAAGAATCGCACCGGGACCCAAAAATATCCCCCCTGGATGGGACTTACAAAAATAGAACTCGGCACCAAAAAAAATCACAAAGGGACTCATCAAATCGAACCGAGCACCGGAAAATTCAGAATAGGTCCCGAAAGAAAGTTCACCGAAGGGCCTTTCTCCTCTGAAGGGTGTCATCGGCTGAAAAAAATATCGTTGGACAGCCGCAGTGGCGTACCAAAGAGGCAATTTCCCCCACCCCCACTCTCCTGAACGGGTGGACTCCCAAGGATCGCGCCGGGATCCACTAAAATCGCCCTGGGGCTCATAAATTAGCGTCGGGGTCCCCAGAATTCGCGTAGGGGGCTCTAAATATATACAGTGGGCACCAAAAAACTCGCGCCGGGTTCGAAAATTTGCGCCGGGGCCCGCCAAAATCGCGCTGGGCCCAGCTAAGTACAACGCGCCGAGTGCCCCAAAATATCGCGCTCGAGACCCACAATTCCCGTCGGTAGTCCCAAAATCCTGGTCGCGGCATCTAAAATTATCCTCAGGGCTCACACAAATTGGCGTCGATGGTCCCAAATAGGCACAGCGTGGCCCGAAAACCGTATCGGAACCCGACAAAAATCAAAACGGAGCCCTCCAAAATAAGGAGATCCCGAAAAATACACGTCCGAGTCAGGAAAATCGCTCCGGAGCCCCAAACATACCACCAGATGCCATCAAATATCGCGTACGGCACCGAAAAACGTACCAGAGCTAGACAAAATTCGCGGCGGGAAATACAAATATGGTATCGGGGGCCGGAAAAACCAGACCGGGATTGGGACTTTTTAAAAAGCAAAAGAAGTTACCAAAAATTGCGTCGAGACCAGAAAGTAGGCGTCGAATTCCTGGGAAGCACGCACCCGGGCCCGGAAAGTCGCGCCGGAACCCCGAGAAATTATACAAGAGCCCCCAAAATATTGCTGGAGTCCCACATATATGCATCAGGGGACCCAAATAAACACAGCATGACCCTAAGAGCACAACAGGAGGTCGAAAATGCACGGGGCCCTCCAAAGCGTACAGTCTTGCAAAAAGTGCCAGGGCCTTAAAACATGCGTTGCAGCACCGGGAGCTCTAAAAGAGCACAAGGAGGCCCTCAAAGCACATCGGGACCATTGGACCGCATGGTGCTTCAAAAACCGACTGTGGCACTAAAAAGGCGACAAGGTCCAAAAAAATGAACAATAGGACCGGCCACTAAAAAACACACGGGGTCTTCAAAAGCGCGCCAGTACCATAAAAATACCGTCCGTGCGCGAAAAGAAACAACAAAGACCTAAAAAAAAGACCCGGGGTCCCAAAAATGTGCCGGGCCCCGACAAAAATTGGCTGGATCTCTAAAACACATCCATAGACGAAGAAGAACGCAAGGGTCCAAAAAAAGAATGCCTAGCTCGGGCTTCGGTTCGGTAGTAAATCTGGGAGCATATCTAGCCAAAGAGATGAGGTGCACCAAAGCTCAGCGGAGATCTGGATTTCTTAACCACCAGAAAATGTGGGAATAAGAGAACTAATCACCGAATTGAATTAATCGAATTTCCCTATACGAAGTATTCCACACGTTAAATATGGCACAAAACGATCATGTGGCAGCAATTAACAAAACGTAGGAAGCCTGGCATAAACTGGAGAATCGCACAAAGTGTGGCGAATGCGCCGAATGCGCAAGGCGGGTGTACACGTGCACGAACGTTGGCGTTTTGGCGACCGGGTTTTATTAACTGGAATGCCTGAAATTGGAAAATTGTACGTGTTTAATTGATTTGCATAGGTGTAATTTCAGCAGTGTGAGGTAACCTATAAAGTGATATCAAAAGAAAAACTTTCGAACTGGATAGGGGGAGTTAAGGTAAATATCCGGTGACTCAGAAACGATGGTGGTAGATTGCACCCTTTTCACAGGACAATTGAATTGGTCACTTTTATTTTTAAACACTTTTTATTTGTTTCAAGAATTTAACTTGGCCCCCTTTGAAAAAGGGTGGTCGAAATCCGGAAACTTTTTCTTGAATGGGGGTAGGTGGGCCCCTTCAAATCCTTTTGCCCCACCCCCACCCCTCACCCCTCCTAGAACAAATCCTAAGTACGCCACTGATCACAGCCTCTCATCTGACGAAGGTAGTACACAAATGTTTAGGTTGAACAGTTTTCGCCACTTGACCGCGGCCAGGTGGCAAGGAGTCGCAGCACGTTTTATTTTTAATGGTTCGGTGGACAAGAGCTTGACTGTTGACCCACCCTCTCATGGAGCTCAGCGTGAATCGAGGATTACATCAGAAATGCGACCCTGACAGACAGTTGACGACAGTGCATGCCACGGTGTCCAGGCTGGCCAGTGAGGAGGATAATTACGTCCGCGACTGAATGGACGGCCGTGCCTCCGGGCGGAGGGACACGCCTCGCGTCCGTCGCTCAGTCAGTCAGAGTCGACAGCTGTCAGAGTCAGAGTCAGAGTCACCCGTGGCCGACAGCTGAAGCTCGGTTCACACCGCCACAGACCGAAACGGATACGACACTTTCTCGTCTGCAGAACAAGAACCGCAAAAGTTGGGCATATGGCAACATGGGAAATATTAAAGACGCGAATTGGTGACAACGGACGAATCCGCCGGGGCCCGGTTTACTGGCGCTTGGTTTACGAAAGTGGCGCACCTCACTCATTGCTTGTGAGGTACGTGAGGCGTGTTGGTCTGGGCGAATTTAATTGTGGGCTGGCTTGTATTAATTAAGCGTCGAGGGTTACGTGGACCACTTCACAAGCTCGTCTGTCTTTCTGCAGCGAGGCCTGCTCATTTTGCCCTGTTATTGCCCCGGAGACCTAAATAGTTCAGCAGTCGAAACAATGTAGTCATAATGAAGTCATACTGAATGTGGCACAGGTGGGTATACTATACTCAATGTGGTAATGGGTATGCTAGCATCATTTTGGCATTTTTGGGGACCTTGTCTCCCAAAAATACAAAACACTGGTGCACCCCACTCAACAGATTTCCAATTGAAGTTATAGTAAAGCTCATGTTTGTGAGATTAGATAGTTAGATGTAATGTTGAAGTCTGTCTAATTATTGTTAGGTTGCCCTATAACAGGCTTGCCCAATAACAGCTAGACTTGGTTGTTTATTTTATGTTATATTAATACAACATCCATGGCACCAATAAACAAATAAAACAACCAAAACTAATCATATACTTAGCAAGTTCTGCCAGTATAGAGTAATAGGTAGTAGGTAGGTAGCTACCTACTTAATGTTAAATTATATCGAGCATCCAACACATACACTGAATGCGGTACTTCAGTGTAGACCATCTTTGCCTGAAATATTGAGCAAATGCTTCACCTCCATCCCCAAAGCTCACCTATCTCTCGACGGCATCCCTGGCTCCGTGTTCGCCGACAACAGAACGCCACGAGGCCGACACAAAAGTTGACTTCAATTCAACTTTTCATGTTCGCGCCAAACGGCGCCGTTTCTCGTCTGACCCATCTCTAATTCACACCGGCAAGGGCCAGAGCCCAAATGGCCGGGGCGGTCGCTTACCATATTTGGTCATATGACATCACAAAATCCCAAGCGAGCGGCCGGCAGCGCCGTTTCTCATCCCATCCCGTCGCGGTGTGAACCAAGCTTAAGTGGAGGCGGTACAAGTGTGCACAGGGTATAAGCGACTGTCTCTACATGGCTGATGACCATTCACGCATTATGGTTCGGTGTGCACGTGAAATTAATCACCGCACAACGAAAATCGAAAGGCGACGAAGCCAACCTGCGAGTCCTCCTCCTGTGGACTGAGTGTTCCCGAGCAATGGCAGTGAGAAGCGTAACCGTCTAAATTGTGCAGGACATTTGCATTCCTGCAAAGAGAAGCTGGCATTGCGGCTCGTCCGGGGTCTGGCGACACACGATAGGATGGAGGAAAAACGCTGCCCGGTAATTTCTCTTCCTCCGTCCCCTTTGCAGTATTGATTGCTTGATTGATTATTTGGGCTTAAGGACACGCCGACTACAGGGTCATTTAGCGCCCATAACAAGATAATTGTTCAAACCGTTGCTATACTATATCCCCTGCATTGCACGTATCCCTTCCGGTGCATCTTGATGTTAACGCCCCGGATAGATAGAGGAAAATTTCACAGCAGATAGGAAGGTGAAGAGCTTTCCAGATTCCACGACCTGTGATTGATCACCTAAAACTGCTAGGAGGGAGTGAGCCTGGCCACTCCCGAAGTGTCGTCGACGCTCCAGACAAAGCCTCGGGCATGAAATCAGAACGTGGCGAACTGTCAGCACTGCACCACATCCAGGACACAGTGGCTTATTATCACCATTGAGTAAGTAAGCATGGGTGGCGTAAGAATGTCCTATGCGTAGACGGCGCAACGCCACCTCGTCTCGCTTTGTCCTACGCGAGCACGAGAGCCACTGGCCGAAAGATGACTTTATTATCCGTAATATATTGGAAACAAGTTCGTCCCAGCTCGCTTGCCACTAGCTTGCCAGAAAAGCAGAGATTCTTGGATAGTAGTCCCTGGCAGGGATTGTGAATGTTCTGTGCAATGGAGCCTGTGCCTCTCGCCTCGCGGCACTGTCGGCTTGCTCATTGCCTGCGATACCTACGTGGCTAGGAATCCAACAGAAGTGGACGATTGTTCCCGTCTGATCTAATAAGTAAGGCGACTGAAGATATAATATACTAAGGGGTCTGTGGGATTAAAACTCTGGAGTGCCAGAAGGCTGTTCAACGAGTCGGATAAAATTACATGATATTCTTCATCCCCGACACCTTTGAAAGCCAGCTGCTCGATAAATTGCTACCAGCTCGGAAGCGTAACCAGATGCTAGTCTAGGTAGCGTGAACAATCTGGTGGCTGCGTCGCTTTGAAACGCACTTCCAACCCCGTTGTCTGTCTATGATCCATCCGTGTAAGTTTTGGCGTAGCTATTTAAAAAAAAGTCGGGAAGTGCTCCAGTCCTCGAAACTTATCTGGGAGAATATCCCCTCTACGGGTGTCAGCTAATACGAGGTCTATTCTCGGTTCCAGTGAGAGAAAAGAAGTCTCCACGGGTTAAGTGTCAAGACCTGCGGGACACATTTCACATTCCGAAGTTCTAATTGGCTTTCATAAAAAGTCACGAATTCTAATGCACAGAGGTCGGTTCATACATGCGCTATTGTGTGGAAAAAATGATAAGGTGTGATGCGAGAACACTGCTTGGCAAGCTGGGTGCTGCGGGAAACAGCGTAATTTACATATTTGCATGCGAACCGCTCCCGGGCATCTGTCTCCTCAGAGAAAGTGGTCCAGTTCACTGACGTCCGCCAGAAGGCTCGCGCTTGGCGAAGTCCGGAATGCACCAGTCATAATTATCATAGCTGCATAGTGAACTACATCCAGAGCACGCTTTCCGGATGTACAGGTGCCGTCATAGACAAAGCAAGCATAATCTAGCTTTGAGCGAATGAGTGATCGATAGAGAAGTGGCGGTGTTTTTCTGTCACCTCCGTATGATGCACGTGCGATACATTTTAAAATATTCGGAGATGGAATGCATTTGTCACGAAGCATGCTAAGATGCTCCCAGTAAAACAAACGCCTGTAAAAATACATTCTTAAAAACTTAAGTACATGGTGTAATCGAATGGGTTCACCGTACATCAGTATCAGATCACGACAGCAACGACTGTGACGGAAGTGCATTGCTACGGTTTTTGTGGTGGATAACGTAAAATCATTCATGGTGCTCCACTTCTGGAGATGGTTTGTCGCCAGCTGAATACTTTAGGGAAGTCCAGCAAAAACGTTATTTATCACGATGGTGAAGAGGGCAACATTCAGCACACTGCCCTGCATAATTCCATTTATGAATCGAACGAGTGCAGATAAATGGTCACCAATGCGGACACCAAACAAAACGGTCTGCCAGAAAGTTTTGTAAGAACGTTCCCATTCGACCACGGATTCCATTTCGTTGAAGCTTTAAAAGAATACCGTAGCGCCAGGTCGTGTCGTGCGCCGCTTCAATGTAATACAAAACACAGCGTTAACAAGTTGTTTCTGCTTAAAAGCTGCACGGATCGAGGTATCAAATAGTAAAATATGGTCAACACGTACCTTCTGTAACGAAGCAGAAGTACCTTCTGTTTCGTCTGAAGCCACACTGTTCGTTTGCGAAAAATTGTGACTTTCTAAATACTACTTCAGCCTAACGTTTACCATTTTCTCAATTAAATTGCCAAGTGAAGGTGTATGCGATATGGGGCGTTAATGCGATGGTTGTAATCCAATCTTCGTGGGTTTTCTGATTGCAACAATAATTGCTTCGCGCCAACCTTCCGAGAAAGCGCCTGCTTCCCATACCCGGTTGAAGGTGACCAGCAAAGCTTGCGGTCCCTGGGGAGGAAGCCGCTTCAACATAGCATCATGGATCTGATCCGGCCTCCCGACAACAATTATCAAAGCGCTAATCGCGGATGTTAGTTCAGTCATTCTAAATGGGTTATTGTAGTCAAGTGATTGTGAAGTGATACAACCAATAGGGCTCCTCTCGCAATACGACACATAACGCAAAAACTCTTGTTTAGTGCTTAAGCCACGACTGCGTTCAGAAATGAAATGGCCCATCTCATTCGCGACATCTGACGTGTGGGTAATATCAACGTCCCCTACGCTCAACACCGAGAGAGGAGCTGACGAGAACTGTCCCGAAATACGCTTGATCTGGGACGAAATCTGTCCTGTTGGGGAAAATCGATTAAGTTTCCAATGCATTCTCTCCAGGATATCATTTTTCCTCAAGAATTGTGCGCCGAGCCAGCGCCCTGGCCTTCCGAAATACAATCAGATTCGCTGTCGTGCTGTGACGATCAAAAGCCCTGTAAGCTCGTCTGCGAGCACGGATAACATTCCGGCATTCCTCATTCCATCACGGCACGAGAGCACGGCGGGGTTCCTGGAGATCCTAGGTATGCTTCGGAGGCCGAGCTGATTATTAGTGACGTAAAAGTTTCCACAGAGAGTGGCTGATTAGAGTGACTGGGAGAATAAATAGAGAATTTCTCCTGTAATATTTAATCAAGCTGACACCGGTTGACCCTGCAGATGTTCCACCTTGGTGGCCTCGTTCTCAAAATAGCGCTGCAACGAAATTCCAGCCCGATTGGTAAATGGTCGCTTCCGAGCGTGGTCATCTACTGACCAAACACAGGGATGACTGATCTGGGGGCTGCAAAGGGTAAGACCTAAAACTGATCTGTTTCCCGATGGTGGCGTTATATGTGTCGAAGAACCTGCATCTAGTACAACACAGCGATTCATCGATTAAAAAGGCTTCCATTTGTCTACCACGGCAGTGGCAGTGGCAGAACCCAGTCAAATAAGACTAGAAGTGTCTAAAAGTGCTCCACAGAGGTTTCCAAATGACTCCTGGCGTGGCCGAGTGAGGTCGCTCTCGGGCGCGACCGCGGTGAGCCGTCCCCTGGTGGGGACCCTGACCACGGCAGCCCTCGCTTCTGAGGGATGTTCAGCTGCGGCGGAGGTGGGGTGGGGGGGGGGGGGGACCCATCTCGTGCGGAATAACTGATTCTCTCAGAGGTGCCTCCACTCGCCTTCGAGGCGATGGCGTGGTCGACTTTGCGGAAAGGGCACTTTCTACACCTTTGCCCTTCGCCCGTGCGTTTTCCATATGAGCCAGTCGTGCCTTCTTCGCCTCGCGGGCGAGCCTTTCAGCTTCCTGATAGTGTAAACTAATGTCGGATATTTGAATTCGTCGGGTGTTTGGGGACGGCGATGCAGGTGCTGACGTGGAAGCTGAGGGTGAGGATAAGGCCTGGCTCACGGGAAGGGGAGGTTTCCGGAAAGGAGGAGGTAGAGAGGAAGTATTTGGAGGTGGTGATGGTGCGTGGGGGAGGCTTGGAGGTTGGAGGTTGGAGGACGGACGGGAAGTGGGAGTCGAGGACTTCTTAGTGGATGGAGAGGGGCTAGGCTTGGGTGGAGGGGACTGAGCAGGCCTCTTAGATCACTGAGCCTGAATCTACTTCCACCCTTAGAGGTTGGTCGGGATGAGGCCGCTGACGCCTCATCATCGCATCCACTGGTGGTAGATGGGACTTCGGTCGCTTGGTTAAGTTGTGCTTTAAGGTGTTTTATGAATGCTTGGAAGTTATCCTTCACATGCAATGTTTATGAATGTGGCTAAGATGATGGGACCACTCATTTTCTGTGCAAAGGCTTACTGTTTCGTTGTGAGTAAAATAAAGTCATAAAGTCATAAAGTGTTAAAGCTTAATAGGAGCCACAGGGGCCCATCTGGGTTAAGCCTATCTGGAAAAGGAACTAGAAATGTGCATACTCTCACCCCAATCAATCCCTTACCTCAAGTTCCTAGAAAGCTATATATCGCAGCCTATCTAGCACCAATTCACTTGCTATTGCATAGCACACTCCCATTGTGCAACCATAGACAATCTCATCAGTATCACATCCCGAAGGAAGGTGCTGAATCCACTGCTAGGTACATGCTATATAAAGTTATAAAGCGCTAGACTTAATAAGAGACTCACTTCCTATTGCATAACACACTCAACAATTACAAACTCCTCCCATCATACCCATTGTGCTACCATAGACAATCTCATCAGTATCACATCCCGAAGGAAGGTGCTGAATCCACTGCTAGGTACACCCTATATAAAGTTATAAAGCGTTTAGACTTAATAAGAGACTCACTTGCTATTGCATAACACACTCAACAATTACAAACTCCTCCCGTCATACCCATTGTGCTACCATAGACAATCTCATCAGTATCACATCACGAAGGAAGGTGCTGAATCCACTGCTAGGTACACCCTATATAAAGTTATAAAGTGTTTACACTTAACAAGAGACCCAAGGGCCCATCCAGTTAGGTCTGTAAATGGAAGATAATATAAGCCGGGTAAAAAGACCCTCCTCAACCACCCCACATCCTGAAGAACCAGTCCTCCAATATCCCACACACCTATCAATGCCTATCTACCCTAGCTTTCCAGCCCTATTCCCCTGATCTCTCTTAACACATGTGGATTGAATGCCTTATCAATAATTTTCAAACTGCATCCATGCCTACTTAAAGGGGTCTGTGCCGTGCACACTTACTTAACATACATGTCACCCCATTCATCACGAATTAGAACTCAAAAACAAGATTTTCCTGTCTAAAAAATTTATCCACCCTACTTTTAAATACATTCAATGAGGAACTCCCCACAACATCAGCAGGCAGCCCATTCCACTGATCAACAACCCTTTGACTGAAGACCTGTTGTCGCTTAACTGTCCTACACCTCAACTTGTCTAACCTGAATTGATGACCCCTATGTGATACTCTAAACTGAAGGGCGCCATTTCAATTGACCTGATCTAGTCCTTTAACAATTTTGTACATTTCAATCATGTTCCCCCTTAATCTCCTATACTTGAGTGAGTACATATCTAATGCCACAAGCCTTTCTCCATATTCTAGGTTACCTATTCCACTGATGAGTCTAGTTGCTTTGCGCTGCACTCTCTCTAGCTTGTCTATATCTTTTTCTAGGTAGGGGCTCCAAGCTTGTACAGAATATTTCAAGTGGGGTCGCACGTATGCTAAGTACAGTTTTTTCATGACTTCCTTGCTCTTATACATCACACTTCTATGAATGAGTCCCAGCATTTTGAGTGCCCTGTTCCTAGCTGAGCTACATTGCTTTTATGCTTTAAGGTCTTTTGAAACCAACACACCTAAGTCCCTTTCCTCTTCAATAACATCCAGGTCCCTACCTCCCATTGTATATCTGAAAGTTTCACCTCCAGACCCCAGATGCATAACCTTACACTTGTCATAGTTGAAAGACATCTGCCATTGATCAGCCCACTTCTTTAGGTCCTCCAAGTCTAGTTGAATATTTATAGATTGATCACAACTGTTTGCCACTCCTACCAGCTTGATGTCATCCGCAAATTTGAACACTATTCCTCAGCCCTACCTCAATGTTATTCACAAAGATGATGAAGAGAAGTGGCCCTAGACAGATCCCTGTGGTACTCCACTTAGAACATCCTTCCAATCAGATTTACATCCATTTAACATTACCCTTTGTTCCTTCCCCTCAACCATGCTTCAATCCAACCTATAACTTTTCCAACAATCCCATGTTGCTGTAGTTGATGAATTAGCCTCCCATGTGGAACTTTATCAAAAGCTTTGCTGAAGTCCAAGTCAAAAGCTTTGCTAAAGTCCAAGTTAAAGTCCAAGTTAAAATAACACGAGAAAAGGGGCTTTGAATTAGGTAACATAGCATAAAAATAATGTTTCAAAAATAAAAATGTAACATAGCCTAGCTTATCCTAGCCTAAGCTACCCTTTAGAGCCTAATAGCCTAATAGCCTAATATAAAATACAATTTGACAAATTTCAAAATTTATGTTCTTAAAATTTTCCAAATTAAGAAAAAGCACGGCTTAACCTAACTTAACCTACCACAAACGGCTTTTGAGGAAAAACAAGTTCCATTTTTTATGAAAAATATCACAAATTTTCCAACTTTTTCTTTCCAATATCCAAACACACAAGTTGATATAATGTTCGTTTTTATCAACCAAAAAGCTTCATTTTTTTTCCAAGAAAAAGGAATAAATCATCTTGAAGAACATCAAACAATTTGGGTGCTTTTTCCCACAAGAGCGAATGGTTAAATCATCTTCATCGTGTTCAGAGGCGTGCTTGTACATTTGTTTCCCTGAAATGCTATGTCTGGTCTAAAGGAAAAAGTTCAACCTAACCTAATTTAACCAAACCTAACCCTTTGTTTGCCTGATGGAGGTAAAATGCATGTACAACTTATCTTGTAGATACCATAAACAGTAATAATACTATTTTAATTTTAATTGTTTTTTTTTAAAGCAAGAACTTAGACTAGGTTAAATTACTTTTTTTTCTGAAGCTTAGCTTATTCTTCATTATATAATACCCCACTTGAAGCAGTACTTTTTGCTATTATTTTGCTCGCCAACTCAAAAGCAAGAAGTAAACTCCATGACTTAGACATGCGCCAGCGCCGCTTTTCGGTAGTCGCCACATCGTCGACCCCGCGGTGGGAGCGCCGGGAGTGGCTGAGATACAACATGTTGGCTGGCCTTTCGAAAACGCCTAAAGAATATTCGTCAAATATCCTTCGTTTGGTTTTTCTCAAAATATGCGTGTCGTACGTCGTATCATCCGGTTTGCATGGACATGCTCTGGGAAGACCAGTGGGGTTTATGCCGGTTCATAAATCCCACCGGGTCTGGGCTTCCCCACTGGGATTTCCCAGTGGGAATCCATGGAGGATTCACACTGGGAATGGTATAAAATCCCTCGGGGACTGTGTAGGAATCCCATGGTGGAGTCCCTTAGGGAACCACATGGGATTCCCACACGATCGTCTCATGGGGAATGTTTCATTAGTTCATGTTTCATTTCATTTCATTCATTCATCAGCGGCCTTTCATTTTTTCACTAGGGACAGGCGAGGAATGTTGCCAAAAATGGCGAAGCTTGGTTGGTACCTAATGATTAGAAACAGTGACCGTGCTGAACACTAAATCGAACAATGATCAACGGCTATGTGTGTTTGTGCACCGCTAGAGGAGCACACGGGAGCCAAATAGTGGACCAAGCAACTTACTAAGTAATACGAAGAAAGTCGATAGGTCTAGGGAATGTGAGCGAATGAGGAGAGTGAGTGCGTGATGGGTAACTGTAAGGAACAGCGAAAGCCGCTTGTGGTTCTACACAGGCACCGATTATGTGCGGTACCACTGTATAAAATTATGTTACTGTTTGTACCAGGAAGTCACAACTGGGGACACACCATTGAAACCAATGAAGGGGGGGGGGGGCTATGTAAAATCACCATGAATATGTAGTGGGTACGAGTGAGGAAGCACCACAGATGAATGGATAGAAAAACAAATTTTACGGTGACAATGTACAAAAGTTCATTATTTTTATGTTACATTGTATTCATTATAACTAACGAGTTGCACTCAGTTGCCTATATGTGGTCCCAAAACCTTAACCTCACATGAAACATATTCATACATGGAGTGGAGGGTAGTGCCATGACATACCAAGTCGGTTGTAGTTGGGGCATGGGTGGTGAGGGTGGTGGAGGTGCGAAACGAAACAACACACCCACACACCCGCCACCGGCAGAAACCCCCTACATAGGCGCACAAACGTAGGGGGGGGGGGGCTTCAAGGTCATGAGCCACCACGGCCATCTCGGGGACTGGCACAGGAGTGGTGGAGGTGGTGGGGAGCTGAAACACGCACCAACCCAAGCACGCTAACGTCCACACCGAAACCCCGACACACCACACACCTCGTCGACGACAGACCCCCCCCCCCCCACACACACACAAAACTCCACTGTTTAGATAGCTGGCAGCAGCAGGTAGCTCATCCCAGTATTATTCCGAATGTTGTCTTACTCAAAATAACGCTCTAAACTTAACGAACGTCTTGGAAAATGTGCTATTTCCGATGACGTTGTCGCAGCTGAGCATAGCGTACACTGTACGCGGAGATCTTGGTGTCATGGTGTCTTAACCCACCGTGAGATAACCTAACGGGCATGCTATTTACCACTTAATTGATTGACTGATGAGATCAAATACCCGGGTGTCAATGTATCTGGCCTTAGCATTCGACTCATTGACATGAAGTATGTGAGTCGTGTTAGAGTTCACAGTCATCAACTTCAGATTTGCATGTACTCTCTTTGATCGATGTGTGGGACTTGATAGCTTCAGGGAGGGGTAGTCTGCTTCCTAATGGCGTCACCACCTTCAGTTTCCAGGTGGGGTCCGACCTCAGGGGCGCAAGAACGATTTTCAAACTGGAAGGGCAAGGCCGAGGCTATTTCCTGTGCGACTTTCCTTTACGGAGTAAACTCCGATTTCGGTAACTTTGGTTCTGGAACACCAAAACGCTTTCTGTTTATTGTTTTCACGGTCAATATTTTCAGTTCAGCTACTCCAAAGACCAGCCCCTGCTTTTCCCATGCTTCTGCGCCCCTGTTTAATACAGACACAAACAGCCGACACTCCTCTCCTCCTTATGTTAGAGACAAACAAAATTGTTCGCGGTCATAAAATGGTAGGTTCTTATCTGGGTTCCATACTTTAAACCTTTACGGATTGGCGTTACAGTGCCCTACTATTGTTATTTTTGTCGCTGGCTGTTGCTATCGATAATGCATTTCATTCAGCAGCTGACAATCAAATTGGCAATGATAATAATTGTTTCAGCACTAGCATGGATGAAGATAAAAATAATGTATCCTGTTATATAATGCACAATGCCATGCAATAACTGCACAACTCTTTCCAAGCTAGCACATCTTTGAGGACAGGTCAGCCAGATAGGCGGGCCCACTCGTCGGGCATGCCACGGGTCCCGGTGGCATTGACTGCGACAGAGGCTCGTCTGGCGGTCCCTCAGCGGCATCGTCAGGCCATCGAGTCCACCCGTCTGATGCGGGTGTCATCTGATGCAAAAACTGGGAAGCTTCAGGAAGAGACCACATTTTCCAAACGTTTTACAGCTTCATAGGCTGGATCAAACCCCACCAAGAAAACAACCAGATGGGTTCGGACCCCAGGAACCCCAGCAGTGGCGACGCCCACGCTGCTTTGTCCCACCGGTGGCAGAGCAGCCTGGTTTGAGAGGGAGCGGGTACAGGCCACATTTTGACCCACGCCCTTACAGTCAGCGCCATGACGTTAGAGTTAACGTCAGATTACGTCAGTTCGGGGATAATGCAGCGTGACGGCGTCACACTCGCTTTGTCAAATATTCGCTGCCCGAGCTGTTATGTTCGGATCATAACAACCTGACGTAGATCCTTTCGATGGAGTATCCTCAAGATGGACGCCATTCATTGTTTGAGTTCGGTGCGTCCTGAGTCGCAGTAGGTGATCAGTCAACGTGACGGTTGCACAGATAATGTCAAGCTGAAATTCGGAGTCATGCTTAGTGCAATTTGTGTCGAGCACGAGATCAGCATGGAATGCTCTGTCCGTGACGAAATGTGAATCCTTGAAGCCGACTGAGCTCTTGTGATTAGTAGGCGTCAGCGTTCACTGAGAACCACCGGATTTCATCATTCATTCTGGCAATGTGTGAGGATCATTGCGACATGGCTGATGTAAAGTGTCATAGCACAGCACATAACATCAGTTTGCACAGCACAGTGCTGTGCCATGCTGCCACGCTTCCTGCGTGGGCGATTAATGTGCATACGCGCATTTCCTTGCTGTGTTGCAGTTGTAAGGGGAAGACGTAGAAATATCGAAAGGGCATTGGCTCATCTCTGTAAACATGTGCTCTTGTGATCTGTGAGCATCCTTCTTGAAAACGTTTTATAAGCAACCGGACTTATAAACCGCTCTCGACGGTAAGAGGTCAGAGTCCCACAGGAGACTTATAAACCGCTCTGGACTGTAAGAGGTCCGAGTCCCACAGGGACTTATAAACCGTTTTCGACGGTATGAGGTCCGAGTCCCGTAGGACGCTTATAAACTGCTCTCGACGGTCTGAGGTCCGAGTCCCACAGGACACTTGTAGTTGAGCACGATGATGAAGGTTGAGCTCACAACTGGACGGTGAGGATCCGCTGTCGGGTCTAGTCATTTTTTTGGACATTTTGTTGATTTAGGCGCTTCGTCCTCCTCAGGCCATTTCGCGCCGTTTATATAAAAGGAACAATGTATTAGATCGCAAAAGTCAGTCTATAATTCCCGGAACAAGTTGGTTTGTCGAAGAAAAATAAAAGGTAACTTGATAAGAAACGTGTTGGTAGAGAATATCAGATGAATCAGTTGTGCCTAATTGTTTCTTTGCATCAAGTTCCATTTTTACAAACTTGCCGATATTTTCTGTTTGAGCTTGATCCAGGATTCGCTACTTTGCAAATACAGCCTCTGCAACTTACCAACACTCCAGATTACGTGTAGTAAGAATGCGGTCCATAATGCTTTCGTACTTGAAGTCAAGAACGAAATAATTTTTGGGCCGCTTAAGCACGAAAGCGGACGAAGTCTAGAAATTCCCATAGTGTTCCTAGGAACTCTAGGAATACATTGCATCCCGGTGCTTATAAGCCGGTGTGAAGAGTACTATTGATCGTATCTTGAAAAGCCCATGAACTTCCTGCTAATCTCGTTCCTCGGCAGGCAGGGTGGGTGGGATCACCGGCTCTGAAGACGGTGGCAACGGTCTGGTAATTGTAGCAGCCAATTAAATGTCCACTGTGATATGACCTCACGACATGACCTCAACTGAACACAGTTTTTTTTCGTTCAATTATCTATTCACCAAGACGTGTTTCGGCATGTGACCGAATTCGGTGTCTGAGTATTTATTGAATATGTGGCTTCCACGCTTGCCTGAGATCATTGCCCTTCAGTTATCCAGGTTATAATTCGTCTCGGTTGTTAACGAAAATAAAACTGCGCTATAGAGGTGCTAATCTAGGCTCTAATAAAGTTGGCATTCATGCCGTAATGACTGAGATATCTAATCGCGTATTTAACTGGCGGCTGATAGGTGAATGTACCTCCAATCTGTTCCTGGTTTGCCTTTCTGGATCCCAGTGTGGAGCATTAGCTCACGAAGCCTCTTTCCCCTCGATGCTTAATCTCCGAAGGTCTGTCACACGGTAATGACTTATGCGAATTAGCGGGGCGCCGTGCTTTCACCTGCCATAATTTTACCGAAATAGCGTGGTGATGATAAGCACAGTGAATAATAAACATCACCATGTCATTAATGACCATAGCTGCATGGGAACACTAGAGTGCTTAGTTGGTGGGACCTATTGGGAAGATTGTCAAATATAAATGTGTGCTCCGCCAAAACGTGCAACAACGCTGCGAACGATCTGCCATTAGCAAACACACCCGAATGGCATTGCAACAGCCTTACACTCCGACAGCCCTACAAACCCGACAGCTCGTGTGAGTGCCACTCCTCAGCTGGGCCTCGCGTGGGCGCCTTCCGGTGAGCGTACCTTGCCGGTGCCGAGCACACTTGGCCGACGACGTGTGCACGGCGGTGCTCAGCAGCACGGCCAGCAGCGCGCACCGCCACGGCGACACCATGGTGAAGACTGGCGAGCGAGGCGAGGCGGCCGCCTTTTACAGGCGGCCTCAAGGTGAGCAGAGCGTGCCTGGCCCACTGCCGACCGCGGCAAACACGCCGCCGACGTCAGCCCATGCCCGGTATCAGCTGATTCGACACCTGCGGTGGTCTGTGTGTGTGGGGGGGGGGGGGGGCGAAGGTGGCTGGGCGCTGACGACTTTCATCCGATGCTTGCGAATGCGACGCAGACGTGGATAATTAGAAAAGGGACTCGGAGTGTTTTGTGTTTGGCGGCGTCGGGTTTGTAAAAATAGGCAAACAACATAGAATGAGTAATTCCGCTTGAATTATATACAGCCGCCAGTTCGTTTTCCCCTCTGACCAGTGTGCTTATTTATTGGGAGTAAACTAGATTTTGTAGACAATCCACGTTCGCACCTGGCGTTAATCTTACGTAGTGTGTGGAAGGACCATCATGGACCTCCCGTGGAGCCTATAGAACCTCCCGTGGAGCCTGTCAACTGTAAAAAGTGCATTCTAAACACGTGACCTTCGTTCACTTCGTTCAACCTTGTGCTCATGAGTCTTTGTTTTCATGAACATTCTCCAGCAAGAGCTTTCGGCTTACAAACCTTCAAACACTGTGCATTACGAGCATTGTGGGACACGAATATTTCGATATAGAGTGTGTGCAATACGGATTCTAGGATAAATGTATGTAAGTACAAATGTACGTATGGCAGATGCACGTAAGCAAATGTACGTAAGCAAATGTGCATATGCGCAAACGTACGAATAGCAGATGTACGTAAGCACAGATGTAAGACAGGGCAAAAGTACGTTTGGTAAATGTACGTAAGAGCAAATGTACGAATGGCAATGGTACGCAAGCAAATGTACGTAAGCAATACGGATTCTATACGTGATTCTATACGGATTCGCAATACGTGTGCAATACGGATTCTAGGATAAATGTACGTAAGCACAAATGTACCTGAGCGCAAAAGTGCGTAAGCCAAAAAGTACGTTTCCTCAAATGTACGTATGCGCAAGTGTACGTAAGCGCAAAAGTAGACGTAGGCGCAAAAGTACGTAAGCGCAAATGTACGTAAGGGAAAATATACGTAAGCACACAAGTATGTAAGCGCAAATGTACGTACACGCAAATGCACGTTTGTAAGCGCAAATGTACGTATGCGTATGCGTAAATGTACATAATCGCAAATGTACGAAAGCGCAAATGTACGTAAGCGCAAATGTACGTAAACGCAAAAGTAAGTGAGCGCAAATGTACGTATGAACCAATATACGCAAGTGCAAATGTACATAAACGAAAAAAGTAAGTAAGGGCAAGTGTGCATGACTGCAAATGTGGGCAAGCAAATGTGGGCAAGCAAATGTACGTAAGGGAAAATATACGTAAGCACACAAGTATGTAAGCGCAAATGTACGTACACGCAAATGCACGTTTGTAAGCGCAAATGTACGTATGCGTATGCGTAAATGTACATAATCGCAAATGTACGAAAGCGCAAATGTACGTAAGCGCAAATGTACGTAAACGCAAAAGTAAGTGAGCGCAAATGTACGTATGAACCAATATACGCAAGTGCAAATGTACATAAACGAAAAAAGTAAGTAAGGGCAAGTGTGCATGACTGCAAATGTGGGCAAGCGGAAATACGTACGCATAGCAAATTGACGTAAATGTAAAGGTACGTAAGCGCAAATGTGCATGAACGTAAAAGTACGTGAGAGCAAATGTATGTACATGCCAATTTATGCAACTCAAATGCAAGTGTACTATGCCAGATGTGCATCAGGAAGCGTACGTAACGAAATGTACGTGATTCAAATGTTGTAAGCAAATGCACGTATGCACAAAAGTATGTGTGGCAAATGCACATGCAAATGCACGCCTGAACAGATGTGCCTGAGCACAAAAGTGCATGTGACAAATGCTCTCATGGTAAATGTACGTCAGAGCAAATGCACGTACGGCAACTGTACCTAACGAACTGTACTTAAACGCAAAGGAACGTATGCGTGAATGTACGTACATTTGTTGATGCGTGCATTTGTTATTACATACTTTTATGTTTACGTACATTTGTCCTTACAGACTTTAATGTTTGCGTACATCTGCTCTCACATACTTTTATGTTACGTATATTTTCACTTAAGTACATTTGCTCATAGGTACATTTACGCCTACGTACTTTTGCGCTTACGTACATTTGCGCACATGCACTTTTACGCATACATACACTTGCGCTTACGTACATTTGCGCATACGTTCATTTGCGCATAAGTACATTTGCACTTCCGTACATTTGTACTTGCATACATTTGAGCTTAAATACATTTGTGCATACGTACATTTGCTTACGTGCATTTGCCACACGCATATTTGCTTTGTACGGTTGCCTGCAATACAGACACCTGTTCACAAACCTTCAGTTTCGCACCACTTGAAATACTAAAATTGCGCTCACGGACCCCTGTCCGTAACCGAGCCACTCCATAATCTTCGACGGGGTTAAAGGTGAACCGCGGACACTGATGCCGCCGTGGCCTGAGGCGTTTCGGGGACCAACCATAGAACACACGAGCGCCGGACGTCGAAGGCAGATGGAAGTACAGTGTTGGTTAACGGGTAACCGGACAAATGTACGTAAAGCAAATGTACGCATGGCAGATGTACGTACGCAAATGTACGTAAGCAAATGTACGTAAGCGCAGATGTACGTATGGCAATTGTACGTAAGCGCAGATGTACGTATGACTAATGCACGTAAACGCAAATGTACGTATGGCAAATGTACGTAAGCGCAAATGTACGTACGCGCAAAAGTACGTACGCTCAAATGTACGTAAGCGCAAATGTACGAATGCGTAAATGTACGTAAGCGCAAATGTACGTAAACGCTAATGTACGTAAGCGCAAATGCACGTAAGCGCAAATATACGTATGCGTAAATGTACGCAATTGCAAATGTGCGTAAGGGCAAAAGTATTTCAGCACAAATGTACGTATGCAGATATGGACGTAAGCGCAAAAGTACGTATGGCAGATGTATGTAAGCTCAGATATACGAAAGCGCAAAAGTACGTATGGCAAATGTACTGATGGCAGATATACGTAAAAGCAAATGTGCGTATGGCAAATGTACGTAAAAGAATGTATGTAAGCGCAAATGTACGTATGGCATATGTACCTGACCAAATGTACGTAAACGCAAAGGTACGCATGCGTAATGTACGTACATTTGCACATACGCACAATTGCACATACGTATATTTGCGCATACGTACATTTGCGCTTTCGTACTTTTGCGCATACGTACATTTGCACTTACGTACATTTGCGCTTACGAACTTTTGCGCATGCGTACATTCGGGCTTACGTGCTTTTACGCATACGTACGTTTGGGCTTACGTACTTTTGAGCATACGTACATTTGCGCTTACGTACATTTGGGCATACGTACTTCTGCGCATACGTACATTTGCGCTTACGTACATTCGTGCATACGTACATTTGTCATACGTACATTTGCGCTTACGTACATTAGCCATACGTACATCTGCGCTTACGTACAATTGCCATACGTACATCTGCGCTTACGTACATTTGCTTACGTACATTGGCTTACGTACATCTGACATACGTACATTTGTCCTTACGTACATCTGCCATACGTACATTTGTCCTTACGTATTTTTGTCCTAGAATCCGGTTAACGATGCGGCATCGTTTGCGTAACATTTATGCGGCGTAACATTTATGGGTGGAACGTATGCGCCTGGGTTGTTTCCGATTAAGGAGTGCCAAGAGTGATCAGTGCTTTCCATTGAGATGTGCACGAGGTATGCGAACAGCTGGTCTCCGTGTGCCCTGTGTTGCTCCGCAGCCACCGTCAGGTTGTGAGTCGGTCTCGTCCCTGCTGCGAGATCTCGGCCGGTGACGTGTCGCTTTTTATATCAGTTTACGGTGCGGCTCCTTTGTCTTTATCTTCCGTGTTTTCTTTAGATTTCTCGCGGGGTGCTTTCGTTGTGATAGGAGTCAATCGTTGTCTTCATGCGTGTTCGGCCCGCCTTGTTCCGACAGTCATAAAGTCATAAAGTCATAAAGTGTTAAGGCTTAATAAGAGCCACAGGGGCCCATCTGGGTTAAGCCTATCTAGAAAGGGTACTAGAAATGTACATATTCTCACCCCAATCAATCCCTTATCCCAAGTTCCTAGGAAGCTATATATCCCAGCCTATCTAGCATCATCCACTGCTATTGCATAACACCCTCAACAATTGCAAGCTCCTCCCATCATACCCATTGTGCTACCATAGCCCCTGCTTAAAGGGTCTGTGCCATGCACACTTAACATAAATCTCACCCTATCCATCCACATTAGAACTCAAAAACAAGATTTTCCTGTCTAAAAAATTTGTCCACCCTACTTTTAAATACATTCAATGAGGAACTCCCACAACATCAGCAGGCAGCCCATTCCACTGATCAACAACCCTTTGACTGAAGACCTGTTGTCGCTTAACTGTCCTACACCTCAACTTGTCTAACCTGAATTGGTGACCCCTGTGTGATACTTTAAACTGAAGAGCACCATTTAAATTGACTGATCTAGTCCTTTAACAATTTTGTACATTTCAATCATGCGGCACCTCGGGATTTTTTTTTAGCAAAGTTAAGCTGAGGGGGTGAACATTGTTACCAGCTTTTTTTTTTTTTTTTTTTTTTTTTTTTTTTTTTTTTTTTTTACTGTTTTTTCTTCTTTATACGTTTTATAAACATAAATGCTTTACTTCCCTGGTCAGCCATAAGGGTGCCCCTGGTTATTTTCTTGTAACTTTACCTAATATTTTTTTTTCCTTTTCTTAGTTTTTTGGTTTACTTTACTACATGAGAACGTATAATGTTGTATCACTATTACAAATCTAATTTACATTTTTACAAATTTTTTTATAACACAATACTTTTTCTCCTAGGTTTTTTTTAAACTTTAAAAAATATAACTTTTATTTTAACTAGTTTTAATTTTTTTAAATAACAATTTCTTTTTCTTTTTTCTTTTTTTTTGTTATTAACAACATTCATTTAAATATATACCTATCCTAATTGGTTTTTTTTTTTTAAAAAAAAATATTCTCCTTTTCTTTTTTTTTTTTTTTATATTTTTTTTTGTTATTTTAAATTTTTTTTATTTTTTTAATTTTTTATTAAATTCTTTTTTTTATAACAATTTTTAACCCTGTTCCTAACACTTTGGCATTGACGTAAAAACAAGGGCGCAATTTAACCCATTATAATGCAAACATTTCAGTCTCCCCCCCCTCCGGCACCGGGGAAAAAGGGAGCTTAATAATTTTTAAAAAAAGGTCTAATTGACAGGTAGGGGCCTCGACGACACCATCTTAGACAGGTTGGCGTGTCGTGAAAGGTGTCCCTTCTCGTTTCGAAGAAGAATTATGCGCAGTTCATTTCAACTATTCGGATTGCGATAACTTTCCGTGTAAGTGGCGGCTTAAAAGCAATGAAATGTGCCTAGGTTTCCAATAGCGTCCTAATTTGTGCCAGCTCGTCTTAATTATCGGTCACTTTGGAGTTATTGCTGGGATTTCTCTTGAAGTTGGCAATCTTTATGCATCACGGATTCCTGAACGTCTCGATATTTATGTTTAGTGAAGTGAACCTGTCTTGCACGATCGGTGATCAAGAACTGCCAGACCAGATGTACCAGGTCGGAGTACCAGATGGGTCTAAAAGACAGCCATACCGCTACTTTATTCTAGGAGAGTCTTGAAGTAACCCATCGTAGGCATGCGCGGGCCCCCTGAGGGAAAGAGCCGTATGCAGGATTTTCTCAGCCATGGGCGGATTACAGGAAGTCGCTGAGTATGAATTAAAGCACTTTTCGGATATTTTACTTCCAGATACATTTTTTTTCCAGGTTGGAACTGGATAAGATCGGTTTCACATGTACTCCTACACACATGCATAGAGGGCGTGCGTGCAACGTTAGCCGGCCATGGACGCGGGATACGTCCCCCAGTTTTGGGAAAGACTTAATTTGTTCTGTCCTGTTGTAGGACTTCCTCTCCCCAGTTTTCTATTAGGCCCGGTTTGCATTGTCTCCAATTTCCTCATTTTTTCACAAACGCTTTGTTCTTCATGTTCTCTATGCATTATTAAAGTATGCCAACTGAACATGTTTATAATAACCAGGATAACCAGGGGCCGTCTGGGATTACCGGAAACCATACCTGAATTACAGGAGGCACCCTGGTATTCCAGCAGGGTCCTAGCACTTCCATTTCCGGAACTACAGAAGGCCATACTGTAACGAGAGGAGTCGATTGGAATTACAGGAGACTCCACTGGAACTACATGATCGCCCCTGGGATTGCAGCTGCGATCCTTCAGAATACAGGAGGTCCCCACCGGGACTACATGAGGCTCCTTAGGACTGCAGGTGGCCCCTGGGATTACAGTGACATCATCCCCATCCGGAACTTCATTGGGGTGCATGCCTGCCCGACGCTTTCCACACCGTTGGTAAAAATTGTTTTTTTTAACGTGGGTTGGCTACAATTTGCAAAATCATATGTACCGGTGCCAAGGCACGCCTTTAGGTCTAGCAGGCAATATCATTGTGAGGAGTACACCCTCTCCTTTCCACCGGCGGAAAAACCCTCGGGAGACTTCCCAGGAAAGGACCCCCCAGCTTGGCCCTCCTTGCGTGCCGACATTCCGTCGCCTCTGCTCACAACTCGGTTAAGTCCTGTTACACAACAACTCTATACTCGTATCAGGTGTAATATTGCATAATAGTGCAACTACCATGGTGCATTGCGTTATAATAGTGTAGTACGGAAGTAGGCACAATTTACTTTTGCAAGTGGGTATTACTCACCCTTGTCAATCACAGTTAAAAAGTCGACAGTGGAGTCTATGTGTCGATGTGGTAATGTGGCAATATGGAAATGTATCTATGTGTCTATGGGTCTATGTGTCTACGTGTATATGCGTCTATGTCTGTCTGTCTGTCTGTCTGTTTGGATGCGTGCGTGTGTGTGTGTGTACGGACGTTTTTTTTTCGACAGCTAAACAAGTAAAGGATAGTTGTAACTATTTAGTTGTATCTTGCTCATCCTCCCAGCTTCTTCCAGTTTTTCCCATCGGAGATTGTAGCCGCTCCGAGCCGACCAGTAGCCGTGAGTTTAAGTTTTTTTGCAAGTTAGCTGGTTTAACCGAAGGTAACCAATGCGAAAACAATGGAGAGTACGAAGCCAGACGGTGCAGCAGTTTCACATGTCGACCTTCCAGGCTTCTCTTCTGGCCCTGGTCAAATTTGTTCATATACCCACTGGTGATGGACCGTGTGAGCAGGAAGAGATCAGAACCGGATCCGATGGCGCCGGCCACTCCAGCTGTTTACCACTGAGGCGTTCCTACCCTCCTACCCCTTACCCCCTACCAGCGATCGATCAGCTGGTTTGTGGTATCGCCCGATCGGAGGACCCCGGCGATGGCACCAGCCTGTTTATGATCGGGTCAGACCGCCCCACTACACACCAGCTCCGAGGTGTTTCAGTGTTTCAGCAATGCATCATAGTTCCCACTACACACCAGCTCCGAGGACGTGAAAGGTTTCCTGCCCACTTTGCAGTACTGGTGTCGCAGGGGCGTCTCCAACCGGATAGGACGACAGTTTTCGAACCCTGACTGGGTCCCTTAAAGGGAATGCCTTTTGGGGTCAGCCGGTGATAAAAGATTCTTTCAGATGACCAGGTAGCAAATTGGGAAAAAATAAATAGCGACATTCAGAGATACGGCGAAAGGATCTACAGTTATGACTTCTCGGTGCTGAGCTTGAACAACAGATTGTTTCATCATCACTGCCCTTTGTGTAGTCGTCACGGAAGTTGCTTAGAAGAACTGCATCTTGTTGCGATATCGATCGCCAATGTTTTTTAAAAAATACGATGTCCTCGAATGGTGCAAGTGCAATTTGCACTTGCAAAGGGTGGGGGGGGCGTTTCCCATGTGCCCCCCCCCCCCCTCCCCCCCTATATTCGTCCCTGACTATGACTAAGAACAGCCTGTCAAATGCTGCTATTTGATGTGGTAAAGGGGAAATGCGACATAATATGGTGACGTTGAAGAACAAAGCTAAAATTCAGTCCATGGAAGCAGTCTGGAATGAACATTTCGTAGAAACACGTAATTGCATGTCCATCGAGATCAATGACTCACGCGACGGCGGCAAGGTTATCAACGAGGGCGGAGATCTGCCGGAAGCCGTTTTCGAGCCGCAAGAAGACCGCCTCGCATCGGCCGCACTCGCCTTGATGAGATATAAACGGTACTGCAACTGACTACCCACTTTAGTTTGTTCATACTTAATTTTAGCAATTGCAAATCAATAGCTACCTTCATTGTCAAGTTGCAATTGTCGAACTAACTTTGGGAGTTGGTAGCATAAGCCAGTTATGCTGCGCTGAAGATGGCAGAATTATGAGCACTCAAATCGGCTTTGGCCAGACTAAACATTAACCGTGGCTTTTATGGGCATGCTTCCAGATCAGGTCAAGAACTAATCCGCAAAATATCTCGTGATGTAAGGAATCATGAGGCACAGTATTTTGTACCGTATTCTGTACTGTATTCTGTACTTAATTCTGTACTGTATTCTGTACTGTATTTGGTACAATTGAATACAAAAAAGACCAGTGTTCACAAATCAGGTAGCGGGGCCACGGTTCACGCAACAAGCTCAGCTTAGCATAAAGTTCTGGTCCGTAAAGTCAGCCCAGCAAGAATTCAGACTATTTTTTATTAAGTTTTCCCCGTTTGTACAGCCGATGAACACCAAATATCGCCATATACATGCATTGATGCTCCCATGGCCACTTGCATGTTTTTAAAGAAGTACAATTTTCATGTTCGCTGCGGTGCATTGACGAGTTTACACAGTCCATGCTTGGCAGGGTGCGCAGGTACTGAACTCACCTCCAAGGGAAAATATAAATTGGCAGCGTAACGTGCCACCAATGTTCCGGTGCAACCTTCCCGCTGACACGTCCGAAAAGCCAGTGGCCAACTGCCAGCCGGCTTTTGCCGATGGCTAAATGCAAACTCGCTTATAGGAACTCGAACCAAACCTTTCTGCAGGAAGACCCATGCATCCAAGGTTGATAGCCTTGGCTGACGTACGAAAGGTCACTGAACTGGAGTAGCATTGCCGCATTACTACCAAGCGTACTGAACACATGAAGCATCATTGGAATCATGTACTGAGTAACCACACAAATAACTATTTTGGCGGCACATCTACTCGCAGTTCACCTGGAATTACGTTATAGCTTAGTGGCTGTAGCTAGCCGAAAGGCTACATCCGCATAGACGATAGACAAATGCTGATCTACAGGCCGCTGTCCACAAATGTATTCAGGTCGACGCCAAATCGTTCCGAAACAATAGGCCTCGAATAGGCCGCGGTCTAATCTATTCTTCTGTCTGGTGCGAGCGACAGCTACATTCTCTTATCACACCCTCATTATGCGCCAGTCACACAGCCAGAGGGTCGCCTCTGCGCCGCGATCGTCCCGGATCCCATGTGGCAGCTCTGTTGTCACACCGATGCAAAACAGCCCCCCCCCCAGGACGGAGGACATTAGAATACATGATGCGTGGTGCAGCATGCACGATGACGCATGGTGCTCTTCTGCATATAGTTTGCACGATGCATGGTGCGCCATGCATGCGGATGTGTGATGCCCGTTTGCGCATCTTTTGCACGATGCACTACGCATATCTTTTCCGGATGCGAGACGGTGACAAGACAGATGCAACGCAGTAGCCGCCAGACGCAGGAAAACCAATGACGGCGCCTTGCAAGGCCGAAGCACGGGCGATTGACGTCACAAAAACTTGCGCCGACGAAGGCGAGCGGGTCAGCCAGCACGTGCTACGCCGGGCAGATCACATCCTGCCCGCAGGAGCATCTCGATTATCGTGCAAAAGTGATCATGGTCACGTCGCTCCGACTTTCCTCATTCCATGCAGATGATGGCGGATATGTGCATAAGGTAAGTGGGTCAGGAATGCTTTATCGGTTATTTTCGTCGCTGCCGTGCCTCCTCGGTAATGTGGCGCGCGTGCCTGTCCTTCCCCCCCCACCCGACTGGAGTTGCGTGCGGCGGCGGCGGCTGATTGGTAGCTGGTCGGTGGCACACGGCCTGGCCCGCGGACGCGGAAGGGGTCCAGCTGGCAGGCGGCGCTCCGGTCGGCGCTGTTTGTTTCCGGTTGTTTGTTATTATGTTTGCTTCCGGTACACAGTGCGCCGCTGCAGTGTATGTACGAAGTGATGACATTGGCGGTCTGCAAACGACCGAATTTGTGGCCAGACCAGTTGATTGTTGTTCACCGTTGACTGTTGACTGTCACTCCACGAGACGAGAGAGGGGTGCTGACCGTCGGTTGAATGATTGATCACCGGCGTGCATCACCGCCACCGGGCGAAACTCGTGTGGCAAAGGCTCGCATGGCAGAGGCTTCAAAACCAAAGCTCGCATAGCGGAAGTCTAGCTCTAGCTTTAACTCTACCTCTAGCTCCAGCTCTCGCTCTTTCGAAGACTTACTATGACTAAATACTCCGATGCAATAACACAGCAGCTCTGGTTATTCCGACAGCTTAACAAAATGATAGCCCGCGACCGGCTGGGATGTGAAAATCCGCCTCCTGGGGTTTTCTGGGGTAGCCGGGAGAAATGGCGCCGCGCGCAACACCGCAAAATTTTGCATAGCTATTCGGTCGTCAATGTTGGATGCTCGGTGACTCAATGTTGGATGCTCGGTAACTCAATGTTGGATGCTCGGTGACTCAATGTTGGATGCTCGGTGACTCAATGTTGGATGCTCGGTGACTCAATGTTGGATGCTCGGTGACTCAATGTTGGATGCTCGGTGACTCAATGTTGGATGCTCCGTGACTCAATGTTGGATGCTCGGTGACTCAATGCTGGATGCTCGGTGACTCAATGTTGGATGCTCCGTGACTCAATGCTGGATGCTCGGTGACTCAATGTTGGATGCTCGGTGACTCAATGTTGGATGCTCGGTGACAATTTTAGCCGACGCTCGCGAAAGGTCAGTGACCTGGGGGATCAGAGCTCATCCCGAAAAGCGTGGCCCGTAACTTTGTCATTTCTTTAAATATTTTGTTTCAAACCTACAGCGTGGCACTACATCAGAATAAAAAGTATGCTACCACGAAATCGTTTCAAAGAATAATATCACGGGCACCATTTCGGGCCCCCTGGACTCTATTTTTTTTGTATTTGAATACTATGCGCTATTTTTTTCGGAAAATTTTGGCTTCAATCACATGTCATAGCATCGTAGATGACGGACATACCGTACATTCCGCACACATCAGATCAGCGAGCCAATGCATCTCAGCCGTGTCGGACGACATTATCATGGTATGTACATCCATGGTGAATTTTGTCTGGGTGTTCGCGGGCTTATGCATTTTAGTTTCTTTACATCAGGGGCGAATCCAGGAGTGTTCATCGAAGGGGCACATGCTCTGGAGGGCGCCATTTTTATCCAGAGGGGGCGCCGTCGGCTGGAAAACTCGTTGAGCGGGAAAGAGGGGCACTCGAGTATCCTGGAGGGGCGCCATCGGCTTAAGAAAACTTGTTGATCGGTGTGGGGGGGGGGGCAGGGTGAAATCAAGCGTCCTGGAGGGGGCCTTTTTCCAGTAGAATGGGCGCAACATGCCTATCGTGGGGGGGGGCACGTGCCCCCATTTGTCTCGGGCGCTGGATCCGTACTGCTTTGCATGTTGGTGTTACTATCCTGTAATGTTTTAGTACCTGTCGAATGCTACCTGTCCATCTGACATTGCTTCATCACAAACCATTTTAATAGAGGATCTTAATGCACTATTGATTCATTGATTGGTTGAATGTATTCATCCATTGAATTGAAATACGAACATACATATACAGCCACACACATCAGCGGAGGTATCTAGTCTTTCGAAAATTTCAGTTGGTGCTATTGTATTGTCTTGTGGTTTCTAGGTGGTGCTCTTCTACCCATCCCTCATGCACTTATGTTACATTCCTAAAAGCTAGGTGGTACTCGGAAACTTTTGTATGGTTCTCGAACAGCGCCTATTAACAATGAAACTCCGCCAATGGTTACAAATAATGTGCAAATGTGTGAATCTGATTTTCCACGGGGAACATGCGCAATATTTTGCACGCCCTGCAATATTGTTGCTGTTCGAGTCCCTTGCCGTCTGGGTTTACGTGAACTTCGTGTGGTAAGACAAGAGTGCCTGTTGTTGAGTACATAAAAGCCACAGGTGAAGTTCACTTCTTCTTTGGAGTTTCTCCAATGTTCTGTTGGGCCTTTCAATAGTTATTTCACATTTCAACACGATAATATATGGACATGGACATATATATCCATATATGGACAACAGTGACCTAAAATGTGAGACAAAAGCCGATTTTAGGCCCTTCTTTCGAATCAACGCCATGGGATTCATGATTAAGATCCGATAAAGGTGTGTGTGTGTGGGGAGGGGGGAGGGGGGGGGGGGGTGCTGTCCATGTTCCTACGGTTATGGATATGGGCCAACCTCTCCAATGCACTTTGACTGTATTAGCTTTAGAATTGATGACACTTGTCAATATATTTGAAGCTCCGCCTCGGTAATAAAGCGTGACACCGCATACGGTGTCGCGATGTATTACACACATGCATTACACAGTATTACTTATTTGATTTTATTATTATTATTTATTTTATCATTTATTACATACATTACAGATACATCTAAAGAGCGACTATAGTCGCTCTTTAGATGTATGAGTACGTGTATCAAGTACAGTGTATGATGACTGATGAAGCCAACGTGATAGGTATTTGGTGGTCAAGGAGGGACAAGGATTAATAATTCTTGTTTTTGTAACAGGATAAACAAATGTTATGCTCCTAAGATCTATTTTAAAGACAAGAAAGTCGCAAAAGTTTCAAGCAAGGTAGCCGACCCTTCAGCGCACACAAGCGCTAGACCCTATGCCTTAAACTTAAAAAATGAACATTAACCCCACGACAACAAATAGTAGCCAGGGCGTTAAGAGCAAAGAGTCATGGCTTCAAATCTCGCCTGTACCTCTTCTAAATTCGGATTTTCGCCACCATTAAGCACATGACATAGACGAATTTTAAGTTTCGCCCAAATAGGCACAATACAAATAAATTGTGTAGACCTACTGGCAACGGAGCAATTCTTTTGGGAAACAGGGTACGGGACCCTGTTTAATCTTGGGCGACAAGTTGAATCTTGGGCGACAAGTTGAATCTTGGGCGACATGTAATGAGGCTCGGCAACCTCATTATATACCAACAGAACTCTAATAAAATATGCTAATGCACACATATGCACATACAGACGCACACACACACACACACACACACACACATGCTGATACATATAAAGCAACGAGTTTGTACATATACACAGGGATGAAACTTGTCGAAAATTATTGGTGGCGCCCAGCTGGGGGCTATTCAAGGATTTTGTTTATGGGAAAGGCCCGACCACTTCTACACCTCGCCCATTGTCCGTGGGCTGCCTGCACTGGTTCCCTTTGGGCAGTCCACGCAGGTTCTGTGCCGGAAGTCACATGGGAAGTACAGTGGCCCCATGCACAGGGACCACCGCGGGCAGCCCGCGTTGATACTGCGAGTATTCACGCACAAAACACAAAAGCATTCAACTGCTATCGAGGACATGATGGCTCCAGTCATATTTTAGTTGGTAGACCACATGAAATGAAAGCATGAGTCAATGTTCCGTCCATTCCATGCGAAGTTAGTGTGACTTTGTAAGAGGTTCACAATCATAATATAGAATTCGTTAAGTCCTTCGCCGTGACACTCGCGGATGCTGGTGAGTCAGTGGAAACTGGATTTCCTGTAACTTAGCGACAGGCGTTCGCTACCGTCTCCTCCGTCTCCTCCGTCTCCTCCGCGAGCAGCCGTTAGTTGCCCTGAGCAGTCGGCTGCCAGCGGTGACGGTAGTTGCCGTTCAGTTGCCCTGAGCAGTCGGCTGCCAGCGGTGACGGTAGTTGCGGTTAGTTGCCCTGAGCAGTCGGCTGCCAGCGGTGACGGTAGTTGCCGTTCAGTTTCCCTGAGCAGTCAGCTGCCAGCGGTGACGGTAGTTGCCGTTCAGTTGCCCTGAGCAGTCGGCTGCCAGCGGTGACGGTAGTTGCGGTTAGTTGCCCTGAGCAGTCGGCTGCCAGCGGTGACGGTAGTTGCCGTTAGTTGCCCTGAACAGTCGGCTGCCAGCGGTGACGGTAGTTGCCGTTCAGTTGCCCTGAGCAGTCGGCTGCCAGCGGTGATGGTAGTTGCCGTTCAGTTGCCCTGAGCAGTCGGCTGCCAGCGGTGACGGTAGTTGCCGTTCAGTTGCCCTGAGCAGTCGGCTGCCAGCGGTGACGGTAGTTGCCGTTCAGTTGCCCTGAGCAGTCGGCTGCCAGCGGTGACGGTAGTTGCGGTTAGTTGCCCTGAGCAGTCGGCTGCCAGCGGTGACGGTAGTTGCCGTTCAGTTGCCCTGAGCAGTCGGCTGCCAGCGGTGATGGTAGTTGCCGTTCAGTTGCCCTGAGCAGTCGGCTGCCAGCGGCGACGGTAGTTGCCCTGAGCAGTCGGCTGCCAGCGGTGACGGTCGTTGCCGTTCAGTTGCCCTGAGCAGTCGGCTGCCAGCGGCGACGCCACGGCAAAGTGCTTGCCAGACGGAAGTGTTGCGGCGGAAGCTAAGTCCACGCCTTGCGAAACACGGTGGCTTGAACCGTGATGCCCGCGTCCAGCATCAGGTTGTCACACCTGGCAATCCACGTGTCAACATCAGCCTCGTGAAAAGCCGACAGCTAGACGCGGACGAACGAGTTCGGGTGCGCAACGGCGACGTGCTTTTCGTCCGGCATTGCTCACGTGTCCGGGTCACGCCACCTGTATTCACGGCACTGCACAGTCGGGCACGTGATACGAAAGTTTGTCCAGGCACGAGCACACAGATTCACATCTCTGACTCAAGTAATCAGTGCCTAACAACTGAGACAACCGTTGCCACACTGCTTAGCAATCAACTGCCAATGTTAGGGTACACTTTGTTAATTGTGCCTTGTGTTTATTCATTGTTTTTTTATTCATGTACAATGGCATCTATATGTTTACACACCTTTTCACATTATTCTTACATTATGTTTGTCTTATCTTCTACAATGTATGTATTTTATTTCTTTACATCATTTATTCATCAGCGTGCATACTTCTTTGTCTATGTACCACTTGATTTGGATGGTGTGACGTTACCCTGCACTGCAAAACATGATTAGCACTTTGCTGCTAATTGCATGCTAAGTGGCTGCTTCAAACAACGCTGTTCCCTAAGGATGCTAGTAACAAGCATAACGATGCTAGCAACAAGCACCATATGTACTATTCGGCTGGAAGGGACTAATTCTAGCCTGCAGGTGCTAGACTGCAAGAATGAGACACGCTTGATCCTAGCAGCCATGAGTGTTGTGCCCAGCAGTCCAGAATAATACAACTGCTTATATCTAGCACTGTTACAGTCCGTGTTTTTGGCGGGAGTTTGAACGCTCTATGGCTGCTTGCAGTTAGCAATTGGGTAGTTAAAATAAGCAGCGTGGAAAATGGCGGGAACATTAGCACTTTAACGCTGCTTAACGAAACAACTGCACGAACTTTCGGTCATTTTGGTTTGGGATTCGATGCCGTGCGGATCGGTGCAGTCGTGCGGCAAGATTTAAGTGAAGAAAAGAAGTCTCTCTGGGATCAAGAGAACCTCTGGACCCAGAATCGCAAGCCTGCCATAGTCTGTACAAAGTGGGTGTCTCTTGACAGCAAATATTTTTCCACATCCCTGATATAAATTTGATTATGTCAGCATCTTGCCAACCTCGCTGCATACACTCCTGAAATTGCCGGCGCTGAATGACTTACGCAGTTGATGCAACTTCAAGGTACAATAACCAACATACCTGAGCTTGACAAAACATAATACCTGGCAGGCAGGCTTAGCAAGGCATATGTGGTATTGCTCTGGGACAAACAAGCTAAATGTTATTTTATGGCATCATTATTCATCTATGGACACTGAAAAGCTGAGCGGGCTATGCCAGTTGCAGCTTATTCTGTGGGCTAAAAAATCATTTATCAGACGATGGTTTTTGGGCGGTTTATTGTGCTGCTCAGAATTTATTAGCTGAAAGAAAGATACAGAGCCTGGATTATCACCACCAATTGTTGCTACCAGATAATTTTATAGGCTTAACCTAGATGGGCCACTGTGGATCTTTTTAAGTTTTAACACGTTATGACTATATGACATTATTATGGATTTCATTGGTTTATTCATAATTATGTGGCCATGGAGCCATTGGATCTGCTCTTTACATCACCATTTGTTCATGACTGGCACTGTGCCATGGAAGACCGAACTGTGATAAATGTGGAGCTTGCATAACAAATGAAAGAAATTGTCTCGGTAAGGTTTGTTTGGAATATTTGGTATTATTGTCATTTAAGGTGTCAATGATACAAGTCTTACACACATTTTCTTTCATGAAGCAAACAACTGGGTTAGGTTACATGAGGTTAGGTTTTTGAAGATGCAAAATTTGAGATTGAAATAAAAAACCTCTAATATTTTTACCGTCACTGTACGTTACTGTAATACTTACTAAATTTGCGTATATATATATATATATATATATATATATATATATATATATACATACACATATATATATATATATATATATATATATATATATATATATAAATATATATATATATATATACACACATATATATATATATATATATATATATATATATATATATATATATATATATATATATATATATATATATATATATATATATATATATATATATATATATATATGCATGTTCTCCTTTGCTATTTGCAAAGTAGGAAATACGTATTCCTTTGCATTGCTAATTGCATACGAGTGCATTAAAAGGGTACATCGCCTGTAAGCATCCTGTTCGCTGTAATATTTAAGATCGGTATCGGGAGCTAACATGTAGCAAAATAAGTCATCCGTCCGCACAAATACAGTAAGTCATCAGCACCCATACGTTACTATCTAGGAGACAAATTTCTGTTTAAGCACCCAATGGGTGCTAAATATGCTAGCACCATTGGCGAACCGTACCCAGGAGGTGCTGGTTTTTGGCGTGAGCAAAAACTAGCACCCTGGGGGTGCTAAAGCGCATGTACCACATGGGTGCTCATTTGAAGCACCCTGCTACTAAATATAGCCCAATGAAGAGGTGCTAGTTATAAGCACCATGCTTATATTTAGCACTTCAAATTTTGCGATGCGATGCCAACTCCAGAAAGGTGCTTAATTCAAGCAGCCCTGTGGTGCTGGAATTTCACACTTGAATTAGCACCAAAAGGGTGCTAATCTTTTTTTAAGTGTATGGTGGACAAAGGTAACCGGCCGACCAGATCCAACTGAACACAGGGTTCTCTGAACCCGCTGCTCCCCAATAGGTCGTTTGAGGTCCCGAATGTCCAAATCCCGCATGAGTGTCGGGAGTGATGAATCACGTGTCCAGGGAAGTGTGTCCAGCCATGTGCACATGGCTGGACACATCTTCCTCACATTTCCTCACACAGATACAGATTCAGAATTTTGCCAGGGGTGAGGGAAAACTGCCTCAGGTGGCCACTGACGGATATTGTTGGTGGAGGGGACCACTCTGGTGAAGAATGGCATGGAATTGGAGCGTTTTCCCATGTCCTCGATGCCATCATGCCATCATGCCATCATGTCCTCGATATAAGTTTAATATCCCGCACTTTGTACATACACGCATAGTCGCGGTATCAATGCGGGCTGCCCGCGGTGGTCCCTCTTCACGGAGCCACAGTATTTATCATGCGGCTTTCTGCGCAGAGTCTGCGTGGGCTGCCCAGATGGGGCCAGTGCGGGCCGTCCACGCCCAGCCGGTGGGCTTCACTAGCCCGTTGTGGGCTGCCCACGTCTGGCCCTCGCTTCAGCCTGCATTGCGCCATCGCTGGCCCATCCCACAGTCGTTTGCCGGGTGGATGCTGTGCTGGCGTGCTTCACAGGTCCTGTTGTAAACTCGCCATGGCCCACAGGGGGCCATGGCGAGTTCGTTGTGGGCGCTCCTTGCCCGGGTTGCCTGTACGTAGCCCTCACCTGCCCGCGAGGGGCCAGCGCTAGGTCGCTTGCTGGGTGGTTCGTCTGAAGTGGGTGGATGGGGGCGGTTTCTTCAATCCCGCCTCCTGTTCAAATACTTCCACATGAAAGGATGAGGAAAGATTATCGCATGTGTTCAGGGGTCTCAATGAAGAGATAAAGTAGCCAACGGTCGCACACCACTAATATCACCCATGATGATGAGACGTTAGCCATATTACTGTAATCATCCTATTTGGAATCCATGCACCTCGTCACCATGAACTAAGCACAACATTGCAAAAGAAACCAACAGCGTCAGTTCTAAGAAGCGTGTTTGGCAATTGTTACGACTGAAGAAAATGCCATTGACTTAAGCAGTGTTATTTATCCTCCATGATGGACCTGAACTGAACAGTGAGCACACCACATATTGCTGCACATTCTGGCTTTTGGTGCGCCGGTCGTGACTGCGCATTGGCATGCATTGGTAGGCAAGCGCAAATTTATAATACATGGTGTTTTAATAATGCTCCTTAGCTATGTGTTTATATATTGAAAGTGTTTTTGTCCGATATGTCTGGCTCATAGATAAAATGGGTACCGAGCCAGGACAATATATATATATATATATATATATATATATATATATATATATATATATATATATATATATATATATATATATATATATATAGTTATTTTTGCGCTTGAAATGATTTTGATAGCAATCACTGCATAGCTGTTGAAATGAGTTTTCGTCATCCTAAAATGTGATTTGCACCAATAATATTTCCATTTTTATTCTCATCCAAAATAATGAACTCCGATTCTAAATCATGTGTGTTTTGAGGAGAATCAATTCGTATCCACGTCCACAGAAAACATGTTCACTTTGGGAGTCAATTGTGAGTTGCTTCTTTCTTTCGGCAAAAGCCAGGGCTCAGCTGAATGCGTATTGGTCACCAGGATATACACGCAATTTTCCCATGATCCGAAGGTTGATGTGGCACTCATACGATGAATATTTTCTGCTCCGTCCTGCCACGTCGGTCTGGACGCCACGATGGCTTCCACTTCTCCCAGGTACACGTGCAACGTGTGACAACAGAACAACCGTTGCACGCGCGCCGTCCCGGGTTGGAACGCCGCCGCGATGACTCGGCCTCGGCAGGCCAGGTCAAGCACATGACGCCACTCACGTTCTCCGCGTCGGCTGACGTGCCGGCGGGCGGGTATGACCGTCCGCGGGCGTCCGGCGCTCGGCAGCCGCTCTGATTGGTGCGCCGGCGTGGCGTGACTGGCACAGCGCCAGCTGCCGGCACTGCAGCCGATGTGTGGAACCCAGACTTGTGCTCGACTCGAGTTGAATCGAGAATCGACTCATGAATCAATCGTTTTTGGATGAGTCGCGAGTTGAATCGATTCTTTTCCCCAAAACATATCTTGAGTCGCGAGTTGAATCACATCTTTCTTTTTAAAAAATGAGTTGAATCACGAGTCAATCATTTGAATCACAATGAGTCATTTGAGTCTTGTGATTCAAATGCAAGTTATGAACAAACGATATAAAGCATGTATCTTTGTGAACAGTATGCCATGACACAAAGTAGGGAGCAAAAACACAGTATAGTTATTCATGCTTAGCATTACAATTATCAACTTATCAGCTGCCGGTGAGTAAAGAATGAGTGGTACTTAAGTTATTTACCAAAAACGGATAACAATAACTACAAATAAGTATTAATGTTAAGCTTGGTAATCACAATCAGTATCATGCATGAGTCAATCCTAGTGCCAGGAACACAACACAGAAATGGGATGTGATTGTGAAAAAGAATATGGAACCGAAACGGCCCTGCACTGCAACAGGCATCTCCACTGAATAAAATTGCGTTGGTTTATGTGACAAATAACAAACCTGTGCGTGTGACAAATAATAAACCCAAGGTACCTTTACTAGAAGGTAGATCGAAGTTTTCCTTCAAGCCCGCATGACGTCATTCAAAGTTTTTTTAAAAAAAATATGGTGTCAATTTGGTTGCAGAATACTTTTCTCAAATCATACGCAATGGTCACTTTAATTTGCTTCCTAGCAAATATATTTGTCTTCCGCTCACCAGGTGAGTTATCTTGTCCCATTCTTTCCAGTGAGCATTTGTTCCGACACATTTTATTCTCATGCATAGACAAAGTTGGATTTGTGCATTGTAATCCGGCATGTGGAGAGGAATATTTTGTAATCATCCAGTATGGAGGATATTTTTATTCAAACCTTATGCATCGTAACTCAATTTGCACCCATTTCAGTGAATTTTGAGCACTTTTACTTGATCACAGTAGCAGATCACAACAGTACAAGTACCCTATATTGCCATAAAATATGCAAGATAGCGTAGAGAAAGTTGGTAAAATTGCGTGTAAACCAATGGTGAAGGGAAAACTTCAAGCCCACTACCAAATCAACTTCGTGGGGGCAACAAACCAACACAATTTTATTATGTGTGGATACCTATTGCAGTGCAGGACCTGGGTGCTATGTTGAAGTTAGGTGATGTGTGGCAGGTATATATGATTCAGGTTGTGCATCATGCTGATGTGGATTGAAGTATTATGTACTCATTGCTTTGCATATGCATTGCCAACCATTCATCTCGGTAATGTTTTTGAGTCAATTACTTTATGCACATGCACATGCATTTATCTGTATATATCCTATATACCAACCATTTTACATTTAAATTTGGAGATCAAGGTAAATTTTGATTTTTTGGAATTTTTGTATGTAATAGTATGCTTTCTGACCTGATGAAGACGATGCGATCACTTATTTTCACTGCAAATGATTACTTTTAAGTCAATGGCGGTCGATACAATTGATGACGTCATAGGCACAAGTAACCTAACCTAACCTAGACTAAGATAATGTAGCATAATATATAAAATGTATCATAGCATAATATAATCTAACCTAACCTAACTTAACCTAACCGGAAAACCAGAATCTTCCGAAGCAAGTTTTTCGGCCTTGACGTCATCAAATATTTGCGACATTGTATAGGCAACTTTAGTAACAATACCTACTAAACTTTCAGAAATTTCGTAAATATTCTTACTAAACACACTTCCCCTCTTAGTAAATATGCATACTAAACCTTCGAGGATGTGCTGGACAGCACTGCCCTTAACGATTACAGCATCGCAAATAATTTCCGGCCTTGGTCGCGTTGTGGACGCGTCGGTTTGGGAGTATGAATTCTCGGAAACAAATGTTGAATTAAGGCAGAAACATAAGGTTTTCGATGTCAAAGAGTATTAAATCGGGTCACTGGCGGATCCAAGGGGGGGGCATTCCGGCCATGCCCCCCCCCCCCCCAAGCGCTTCAAAGGGGGGCATAGTGTCTTTTGCCCCCCCCCCCTCCAAACCAACAAAAGTAAACTGAATTAAAATGCAGTAACCTTTGCTGAGGTTAAAAAATAGCGTTCCGGGTGAAATAATCTCCAATTTTAAAGGTATTTTGTGATAATTGTTTGGTCAGCCTCCCCCTCCCCCTCCCACCGGGAGGGGGAGGGAGAGGCTGACGCCGTAAACCGAAAGTTGGCCCCCCGCAAACCGGTGGGCTAGATCCGCCAGTGAATCGGGTGCATGAAGTGTTGAACTTCTTCTTTATGATGTCTATGACACACCAGGTACGGATAATTATACGCAATGTGCTACATTTGTAGTGAAGATTTCGATCGTTTATTTCTTTGCCAACTGAGAAGTAATCATTTGCGGAGAAAATCAGTGGTCGCATCGTCATTTTTACGTTAAAATACCATGCATTAAAAAAATTCAAAACAATCAAAATTTACCTTGATCTCCAATTATACCCTATTACAGTGCATGACGAATGATAAATAATGTGAGGTGAAAACAAAGTTATAGCAAAAATAATATATTCAACAGATGTGTCGATGTTAGAGCATCTTCGTTGGAGTCTAAATGAATACTAATTCCCTTCTTTAATTAGACACAGATGAAGATGCGTTGACATCAAACTGTGTCGAATACATTATTTTTGCTATGACTTTGTTTTCACCTCACATATTATACATACATATATATATATAAATTTAGAGATATATATATATATATATATATATATATATATATATATATATATATATATATATATATATATATATAAATGTGTGGGCAGTGCACGCTGAATCACATGGCTTATGAGTCTGATACCATTGAGTCGGATCTGAATCGTGTATATATATATATATACAGATACTCATGCGTTCGAACAAAAACTCCCAAGCAGCTGGTAAGGGCAATGAGACAAAAATTACCGGGTCACCATGAGCTTTGCATCGTTTGGTGTGGTCAGATAAATGTCGGAAGGACTAATGCGAATTGGTGGGCTCTGCGGACACATCACCAGCGGAGGAAATGACATTCTTTAGTTCAGATATTTCAAAAGGAGCATTGCATGCTTCAGTGTTGGCAGAATCGAATAGTGTGAGATTGGTGTGAAAGGTGTTTTGTGCATTTTCTATGAAACCAGGTTTGTAGTTGTTGTCGTAGGTATTGTGTGTGATCATACCGGCGCACCGGAGGGGGGGCAGGGGGCCCGCCCCCCCCATGAGACCAAAGTGCCCTTTTGGCCAAAAGTGCCTTTTGACCGAAAAGTGCCCTCTTGGCCGGAATGTCCCAAATTTAGCCCAAAATTCACCTGCCTTATGTGCCCCGCCTGTGCCAAAGGTGCCCTTTGGGCCCAAAACTGCCCTTTTGGCCTAAAAATGACATTCCCTGTGCCCTTTCCTGTCCTATGCCTGTCCCAATTAGGTGCCCTTTTGATCTAAAAGTGCCCTGTGCCCTGCCCTGTACCCTGCCCTGTGCTTTGTGCTGTACCGTGAACTCTGCCCTGCCCTGTGCCCTGCCCTGTGTCCTGCGCCCTGCCCTGTGCCCTGCCTTGTGTCCTGCCCTGTGCCCTGCCCTGTGCCCTGCCCTGTGCCCTGCCCTGGGTCCTGCCCTATGCCCTGCCCTGTGCCCTGTCCTGTGCCCTGCTCTGTGCCCTGCCCTGTGCCCTACCCTGTGCCCTGTCCTGTGGCCTGTGCCTTTAGGCGCACCGGTGTGTGGTGCCCAGGGGGCCCGGCTTCCTCTCCCTAGGCCGAGATCGAGAAGTGTCCCTCGGCAGAAAGTGCCCTTTTGGGTTTGGGCGCAAAAGTGCCCATCGGCCTTGGCCTAAACGATCGAACGATACATACCTACCCCGCCTACCCCTAGGTTCGGCGTAAAAAATGTATCAGCCTCCCAAAAAATCCTTGCTTAAATCTCACTTTTCAGCGTTCCATCAGTGAACAGCTGGACTTTCTTGCGCGTTTGCCCTGGGTACATCTGGCCGAACATGGGTTTCTTATTAAAAATTGTATTCAGTCAATTTACGCGCCAAAATTGTAGCGGCCTGAAGCTCCATTCAAGGCTGAGGCGGGCACAAGCACGATGTTAAGCACGATGGCATAAATTTGCACTTTATGTTTATAGGTACCTACACCACCCTGAAACTATAAATCACTGGGCTGTTATGTCTCAAGTTCATGTACCTTCTTCAGTCTGCGCATGCATAACCCTCCTCAGGTGTCTGGATAGCAGTAGCTCAGGCCCTTAGAAAAAAGTACCTACCTGCGTACCTGTAGCTATCTACCTGAACCTATTATGAAACAGCCTTGGTTCGAGATAGCACTTTTAAAGGCTGTGAATGCTCCAGAGCCTAGTTTCCCACCTACCTCTATTCTGGTTACCTTTCAGTAGAAGGACAGATTAACTGCAGGCTACAATAAGTAGGGAGGTACCTACCTAGTTGCACTGATATCAAGGACTTGGTGCTGGGGAGGGGCAATCAGGGCAACTTTCCCTTAAGTGAAGCCTCTGTGGGCTCTTTTGAGGTTCCATGATTCATAATCGGGCACCCCCGGTTGCCTGCAACAAATGCAGCGAATTGTGACGGAGGAATTGTGACGGAGGGATTGTGACGGAGGAATTATGACGGAGGAATTGTGAGCAGGCTGCATGTTTTTGGAAATATTATTGTAAATACAAGGGTTCGGTGCTATAACATATAACGTGTCCCATGGAAAATTCACGCCCCCCCGGTCAGCAAACCTTCCAGTGTGCCCCGGGGCGCAAAGTGCCCTTTTGGAGCCGGCCAAGTGCCCTTTTCGGTCCGGGCCCACCCCCCATGGAAAAATCCTGGGTGCGCGCCTGTGTGTGATGTCATCAGCTATGGTATTTACTATTGTTTGTATGTAATGTAATGTGTATATAATGGTGATGTTTTGGATTTTGAGTGCCAGCAGTGACTTAAAGGGGAGTCTCCGGTCAAACGGCGGATTGATTGCCAGATTTTGCGTAAAGGTGTGTGAGAAGTGAGGTGTTGTAAATATGATGACCAAGAACGGCGTCTGGCATCACGGACAATGCGACGTGTTCGTGCCCTTCATGGTTTTGATAGAGGAAATTTGTGGATCAGGATGTTGTAAATATTTTTGGAATGCTCTCTTTCTGGCTGCTATTGCCCAGGTTACTTCAGCGGGGACCTTGGAAGTGGCTGGAGTGGCTGGAGTGGCTGGGGTGGCTGGAGTGGCTGGAGTGGCTGGGGTGGCTGGAGTGGCTGGGGTGGCTGGAGTGGCTGGGGTGGCTGGAGTGGTTGGACGTGCGGTGCTGGGGCGTGTGGTTACGGCGAGTCAGCGTGCAGGTGCGTCGGCCAAACAGCCGCGTCAGGCCGGACTGAGCCGCAGCTGAGCGGGACAAGTCCACGCGGCTCCGGCCCGGCGGCCGGCCACCTCGACATTCCACTCCGGCAGACGGCAGCGGTAGCCGGCGCGTGCGGCGCTCAGCCGGCTGACGCCGCCGCGTCCAGCATCCGTGGCGAGCGCCACAGCGACCGGCTGCATGGACAGCTCTCTGACACCCAGTCAGCACGGCCGGACGGCAGGCGTGCTGTCGGCGGCCGGTCTGCCGACCACGCGCAGCCACATCGTCGGCGGCCGGTCTGCCGACCACGCGCAGCCACATCGTCGGCGGCCGGTCTGCCGACCACGCGCAGCCACATCGTCGGCGGCCGGTCTGCCGACCACGCGCAGCCACATCGCCGGCGGCCGGTCTGCCGACCACGCGCAGCCACATCGTCGGCGGCCGGTCTGCCGACCACGCGCAGCCACATCGTCGGCGGCCGGTCTGCCGACCACGCGCAGCCACATCGCCGGCGGCCGGTCTGCCGACCACGCGCAGCCACATCGCCGGCGGCCGGTCTGCCGACCACGCGCAGCCACATCGCCGGCGGCCGGTCTGCCGACCACGCGCAGCCACATCGCCGGCGGCCGGTCTGCCGACCACGCGCAGCCACATCGCCGGCGGCCGGTTGCCGACCACGCGCAGCCACATCGCCGGCGGCCGGTCCGCCGACCACGCGCAGCCACATCGCCGGCGGCCGGTCTGCCGACCACGCGCAGCCACATCGCCGGCGGCCGGTCTGCCGACCACGCGCAGCCACATCGCCGGCGGCCGGTCTGCCGACCACGCGCAGCCACATCGCCGGCGGCCGGTCCGCCGACCACGCGCAGCCACATCGCCGGCGGCTGCGGCACACGCGTGCTCGCTGGTCGCTCGCAAGTGCTCGCTGGTCGCTTAACGTGTTCGCTGGTCGCTCGAACAGCGCTCGCTCAGCATGCAGAGGACGAGATCTGTCGAAAACGCTGCTCCGACATATCTCTAAATTCTCGACAAAATTCCAAATTAATGTCTCAAAATTGCCACAGAAAGGTACATGACGTCATCAACACGCACACAATTCACATTTACAAGCACCTACCACAATCACAGCGCAGACATACAAAAGCACATGTTAGCTACCAACACAAAACACAACTCGTTAGGCACCACACGGCTACGCACTGGACACACCAGACTCACTCACTCGTACATCATACTAAAACAACCACAACCACCATGCAACATATGCCATCGTCCACTTCAAACATAAATTGCACAATACATTGCACCAAATACACCAACGCGTGGCAACATATCACAAACTACTGCACGCAAACAACATTCCACTAAACATCGCCACCCTCTTCAGCAACGAACATCCAGCATTTCACGAATATCTCTTCCACTTTCTCACAACCTTCATGAACTGTGAAAAAGAGAAAAGGAACAGGAAAAATAAAAAGGTACGTTAACGAAAAGAAAAACAAAACACGAAGACAAGCAAAAGACACGTCAAAGAAGAAAAGAAAAAGCAAAATGAGACTTTCCAAATAACAGGACAAAATGATTAAATATAAAAGAGAAACCAAAAACACAACGCATCGAAACTCTATGTTCTGTTTTGCATTGATAAGTGGAAAATGTGCGCTGACCGGTTCCCAACCCAACCTCTACACCCCATACCCCAAACTGGCATCGTCCGGATTGGCAACTATATCTACTTACTCATCTGTTGCCTGTCGACGTCTCTTCAAATCTGGCCCGACATCTCAAGTCATCTCTGTTCATCTCTACCCATCTACTGCCTTCAGGACAGTAGATGAGTGGAGTTCAACATCTCTCCTCGTTGACCTTCCACAAGGCAACTCTCATCATCCTTTCTCGTCTACTATCCTCAGCTCGATTCTCCTTGCTCTTCCCCTTAGCTTACACAGCTATGCACACACACAAATAACAGACCGCAAGACAACATACAAAGATTATTCAGCACAACATACAGCAACAGCCGACATCACCCACACAGTGGCAGGCCGTCCAAACACAGTGAACAACAACACCGGCGAGCCGCGACGGCGGGGCGTGCCGGTGTCGTCACCGTGTCGGAGCGGCGGCCGGGTGGTGTGACGTCACCAGGGGGAAGGGGACGCGGACGGACGCGCGCCGCTCCATTTCCCGACGGATCGGCCCGAGCGTTACGGCCCGACACCGGCCGCGCGTCACGTCACCGTCACGCAACGCGTCGGCGAGTGTCGCGACGTGCCCGCCGCTGCCGCCGCCGCTCTCGCAACTGCGGCCGCCCGCGCCGCACAGCGCCGCTGTCAGCCAAGGACGCGCGCCGCTGTTGGCCCGCAGGCGCGCGCGTCAGCACCACCCCTGCGCCACGCATACAGAACCACGCACTCATCACCTCAACCCAGCGCCTCATCACCGGAGCACACTGCGCCACACCTATCACTAGCCTCCGGGCTGAGGCCCACCCCCTAGCTTACAACACCGCAGAACACTCCAACTAGTTAGATACCACTTTCGAACCACAACACAGCACAACCACTCTGCCAGTCTCGGACTGTCTAACCCTCCCGTTCGGCGTACATATAATAGAAACAAGCACAATATTGCCATACATTTGAACCATGTCCATACTTTCGCACTGAAATTCCCCGAGGTAACCCCCGGCAAACTACCTCCCCTACTCCAGTTTTGGCACATGAAACACCCCAAGCTTGAATATCTCTTTCGTCCCAAAACAAACTTTCCCCCCATCGAAACTCAACTATCATTTTTCGAGCATTAAGCAGTCCACCTCCAGTACACATACTTCTACACGGACGGCTCCCGTACAATAGACGGTACGGGAGCCGCCTGGTGCGGTGGACCAAACTTTGGCCAAACGAAATTAATACCACACCACTCGGTTTATACGACAGAGTTAGTGGCAATCCTAACCTGTCTACAACACATTATTCAACACAACATCACCACACCCACCATCATCTGGACTGACTCACGTTCATCAATTGACGCTCTCGCAGCCATACACAACACCACTCACCCCACACTCCACACTATCCGACAACTCTACCACACCCATCATGCTCACCTCCAACTCACACTGCTCTGGGTCCCTGGCCACATGGGGATACCGGGCAACGAGCGGGCGGATGAGCTCGCGCGTCGAACGATCGACCTCCCACCCGCCCCCCAACCTCCCGTTGCCCCCTAGTGACCTTTTGTCCCTCACAAATCAGTTCTTTAACAAATATCTCCAGGCATGCTGGAACCATAACACCACACACTTACATCACATTAAACCCCTTCTCGGCAAATGGCCCTCCTCTCGACAACACACACGCACACACGAAATTATTCTTGCTCGGCTCCGACTTGGACACACAACACTCACCCACGATTTCCTCCTCCGCCAACTTCGCCGCGCTCCGCCTTGCCAAATGTGTGACGTGCATAACTCCGTGGAACATTTTTTGCTTATCTGCCCTACGTATCAATTACAACGTCGCCCCATTCTTTCCTACATTGCCCAACATCGGATTCCACTTTCGCTGCAAAGCCTTTCGGTGACAAGCACCCGGAGCTCCTTGAGCTACTTTTTGCCTTTCTGCACAGCACCAAACTTGAGCAAGTAATTTGAAGTCAAACGCTATCATCCTCTCCGTCGTCGTAAAACACATACATATAGGTTATTTCACACTAGGTAGGCAGGGACCGATCCAATGTTGCCAAAACGGACCGTTTCGCTGGTAGAATTGCGCTTGGTTTTTACCTACGGGTTTTCCAAGCAGCTTGGTTTTTCCCCTTCTCAGGTTTTCCAAGCTTTAACTTAAACATACACCTACACATACAAGGTCGGGCCTGACGCCCACGACTCGCCCTGGGCGTCGGGCCTCCGCTTCGTTTCAGGTCGCAGGTGGGCAGTGGAGCCTATTCGTAGGCTGTGAAGCTGCCCACCCTCCAAATGTCCTGATTGTTATGCATGTATGTATGTATGTCCGTATATGAACCTGTATGCTATGTATGTATCGGCCCTTTACGCCACGTTCTTTGTTTGCCGGCGTCTCATCTTTCCTTTCTTGCTTCTTTGATATAACCGGATGCCATATAAGCCGGATTAACGTAGCCCTTTCTTTAACGTAGCAAGTCTCTAGCGGATGGCACTTTGCCTCTGCTAAAGACAAAAAAAAACACCGACGAGAAAGTGCTGTGGCCGACCCGGCCCGTCAGCGGTCATGTTCACCTCGGTCACCGTCTGCTGTCCACTGTCCACTATCTGCTGTCCACTGTCCACTGTCCACGGGCACCATGGCGTGGTCACCATGGTCGCTGAACTACCGAGGTTGCAACAGCACTCTCGGTGAACCTCCCAGACACAGAGTTCCGAAACGTGCAATGCAACAGACGCAGCACCCACCACTTATGATCCGCGCTCAGTGTTTGCGCACGCAAATTTCTCGCGCGCGCACGCAGAACCACAGCAGTGACGATGACGACCATGCATCAGGCTGCGTGGAAAACAGCGCGGCCAACCGCGAGACGGTGCAACAACACGACCTTGCAGCACGCGTCCAAGGTCATGTGCTTCTGCTGGCGGCCGCGTTCGCCCTGGTCGGTGTGTTGACGGTGCAGTGTGGAGCGATCGTGGTGGACGCAGCAGCAGTATTGGACGCGCTCCGACAGCTCTCTGACACCCAGTCAGGACAGCTGGACGGCAGGTGTGCTGTCGGCGGCCGGTCTGCCGACCACGCGCAGCCACATCGCCGGCGGCCGCGGCGACAGCTCTCTGACACCCAGTCAGCACGGCCGGACGGCAGGCGTGCTGTCGGTGGCCGGTCTGCCGACCACGCGCAGCCACATCGCCGGCGGCCGCGGCGCAGCGCTTAACGTGCTCGCTGGTCGCTGGAACGGCGCTCGCGCTCGGCGTGCTGACGACGAGGTCTGTCGAAAACGCTGCTCCGACAAATCGCCAAATTATCGACAAAATTCCAAATCAATGTCTCAAAAGTTGCCACAGGAGGGTGCATGGCATCACACAACAAAATTACAACACCTACCACTATCACAGCGCAGACATACAAACAATAAAAAAAATTCACAGAAGCTGATACACCAGACTCACTCACTCGTACATCACACTAAAACAACCACAACCACAATGCAACACATGCCACCGTCCACTTACCATCAGACACATATTGCACAATATATCGCACCAAATACACCAACGCGCGGCAACATATCACAAACTACTGCACGCAAACAACATTCCACTAAACATCGCCACCCTCCTTCAACAACGACCATCCAGCATTTCACGAATATCTCTTCCACTTTATCTCAACCTTCTTCATGAACTGTGAAAAAGAGAAAAGGAACAGGAAAAAGAAAAAGGTACGTTAACGAAAAGAAAAACAAAACACGAAGACAAGCAAAAGACACGTCAAAGAAGAAAAGAAAAAGCAAAATGAGAGCTTTCCGAAATAACAGGACAAAATGACTAAATATAAAAGAGAAACCAAAAACACAAAGTATCCGAGATTGTGTGTTCTGTTTTGCTTGTTTTCTATGTTTTCTGTTTTGCATAAGTGCAAATGTGCGCTGACCCGTTCCCAACCTACCCTCTACACCCCATACCCCAAACTGGCATCGTCCGGATTGGCAACTCATCTCTACTTTGTCATCTGTTGCCTGTCGACGTCTCTTCAAATCTGGCCCGACATCTCAAGTCATCTCTGTTCATCTCTACCCATCGACTGCCTTCGGGGCAGTAGATGAGTAGCGTTCAACATCTCTCGTCTATTACCTTCCACAAGGCAACTCTCATCATCCTTTCTCGTCTACTATCCTCAGCTCGATACTCCTTGCTCTTCCCCTTAGCACTACACAGCTGATAAGGGGTGCATAAGGGACACACACAAATAACAGACCGCAAGACAACATACAAAGATTATTCAGCACAACATACAGCAACAGCCGACATCACCCACACAGTGGCAGGCCGTCCAAACACAGTGAACAACAACACCGGCGAGCCGCGACGGCGGGGCGTGCCGGTGTCGTCACCGTGTCGGAGCGGCGGCCGGGTGGTGTGACGTCACCAGGGGGAAGGGGACGCGGACGGACGCGCGCCGCTCCATTTCCCGACGGATCGGCCCGAGCGTTACGGCCCGACACCGGCCGCGCGTCACGTCACCGTCACGCAACGCGTCGGCGAGTGTCGCGACGTGCCCGCCGCTGCCGCCGCTCTCGCAACTGCGGCCGCCCGCGCCGCACAGCGCCGCTGTCAGCCAAGGACGCGCGCCGGCCAGCACCACCCCCGCGCCGACGAGAAAGTGCTGTGGCCGACCCGGCCCGTCATCGAGCTTTTATCCGCAAGTTCCCGTTCCAGCGGCCGGGAAGATCGCCGAGCTTCGCTTCGCAAGCTCCCTTTCCAGCGGCCCGGAAGAACACCGAGCTTCTTATCCGCAAGCTCCCGTTCCAGCGGCCGGGACCAACCACCTTCTACTCATCATCGACCGGCCTGACAACGTTAGCCACCAGCCACCCGCCTGCCACCAACATACCATACACGTACACACATACACTACACTCTCCTCGACACCAACCTTTCCTCATCCTTCCTGGACTCTGTGCCTCCCGCTGCTTTCTACCTCATCACCCCTTCGGCGACTACATCTTCTCTTCAAGACCTCTAGACTTCTCTCCCGTCTTCAAGCACCTTCGACCCGGACTTCACCTTTTTCATCTGCAGCTTCACCTTCAGCCACTTACTCCACTGCCTCTTCGTTCCTGACGTCTTCTACAATACGGACAATACGGCGGTGCTGCCACCCTCCCCCCAGCCACTTCCCTGTTTTCCCTCTAGTGCCTTCTGCACGATCTTTCCTACTCTTTCTAATCGTGCTCCCTTCAAGCACAACTTCCATTTTCTTTGTGTTGTCTTGAACTTTTCTGCCCTACTTTTACACCTGTCGGGCTTTCTTCACGCCCTTCCGCACCCTCCGCCAGTGTAATTGTACCGTTGCTGTTACACACACCTGCCACCTGCCCACTCTTTTTCAACACCACGTACAACACAACTCATACATTACTCACATCAAGCCCCACAACAACAGCATGAACGCAGCCGAATCACCCACCGGGGAGTTTTACCTCTGCCGCCGGGGGTACGGGAAGCCCATGGCTCCCTGGACCCCTGGCTGGTGGAGGAGGGCATTACTAGGCACACAGGGGCGCCCCTTCACGCCCGACACATTCGCTCAGGGGCGTTTCTCATTCAGGCCAACAACTGCATAGATGGTCGGATCCTCCCGACCATCAAGACCATTCACCACACGCCAGTCACCATCACACCAGCTACTCACCTCAACACGTCCCAGGGCATGCCATCCTGGCCCCGGAGCTGGCCTGCGTGTCAGCGGAGGACCTGGCCCTCAAACTCGAGGACCAAGGCGTCTCCGCCGCCTACAGGCCACCCCCAGGCCAGGACGCAACACCAACTTTCTGTTCATTCTAACTTTCACCTCCCGCACACCTCCTGCCTACCTCAAGGCCGGATACATAAGATACACCGTCCAGCCACGCGCACCCCTCCCAAGGCGCTGCCAAAAATTCCAGCGCTATGGCCACACCAAGGGGGGGGGGGGTGTCGCTCCAACATTTCCACTTGCGGAAGATGTGCCGGAGAACACGACACTGACACCTGCACCAGCGGCGAGCTATGCTGCGCCGCCTGCGGGGACTCCCACGCGGCCTGGGACAGGGCCTGCCCCAAGGCTATTTCATAAGGTGGGCCCACCAGACGCTGGCATAACCTTGGCCTGACCTTCAGACCAACAATTGGAGACAGGTAGTGATTGGACAGGTAATGCTAGCGCTAGCATCATTTGCTTAAAAAAACAGCAATGTTCGTGGGAGAATATTCAGTATTTTGTGCTATTTAATTATATTTCGCAGAAAATTACAATAAATTGAAGTTTATAAAAGTATAGGAACCTCAAGAAATAATTTTAGATAAAAACATAGCACAACGCTTTCATTTCCTGAAATAAAGCCCTGTTCACGGAACCTGCGGTCGCTGCGGCTCTGCGGCCAAAATAGGCTCCGCCTACCACCGAAAGTCGTCAGCAGCGGGACGCGCCTGAACGCCGCCGCGGCCCGCTACGGTCAAAGCCAAGGGTCAAAGCATGCGTTAGATCATGCATGCGTTATTCCAGTATTCCCTGTATATGTATTGTTCCATGTTGATCAAACGATATTCAGTTGTATAATTATATTAAGCACACAAACTGAATGCTCCTGGATTTAACCTGGAATCACACCGAAAGCATACAGTCAGTATAACGCAGAACTAGGTTAATGCACGTGTAGATCAGGTCAGTCCCGACATCCTCCCCAGTTTTATACTTGAAAACTCTAATACGAACTGGGCACCTCTACGCCTGACGCATGGACCACCAGTGACCACGTCACGTCACTCAACGCCGATCGCGCCGCTTATGATTGATCAAACAGGTCGCCACCGCGGACCATCCCCGTACGTCGATCGGTAGATTACTCCGTCACATAGTCCTTCAAGTAAGCCGGTGGTCTCCGTTGTCGCCGAGACCTCGTGGGCGTGGACACGGGCGGAGGCTCCCGGTGCGGACGCAGTCGAGGTGACGGAACGTCGGCGGCTGTGGGCGGCGTGGCGGGCGCATCTCGGTGTGTCAGTGCCGTCCTGGGCGTCACGTCTGCGGGTGACGCGCACCGTCGCGCGGCAGCAGGCGTCGCGGGTGTGACGGTCTGCTCGTGGTCGGGCGCAGGCGGACCGTCGGCACCGGGGTTGGGGCCCGTCTACTGGGCGGCCTGCGGCAGCTGTGAGAGAGGCTGATAGCGGTCGGCGCGGGCCAGACTTTGGATGGGTCTGAGGTACCGCCTGTTACGCAGTCACTCGCCCCGAACCGTGTACCTTGATGAGATACTGGTCGTGAGGTTTGGCCTCCACCACTACGCCGGTTCTATCCCAGTGCTTGGAGTAAGCGCCCGTCTGGTTTTGCAGCAGCACTGTGGCGCCTGGCATCAGCGGTGCTAGCGGATGCGCGTGGTGTCCGAGGTCGTCCGCCTGCTTGGCGAACCTCAGTCTGAGCGCCTCTTCTTGGCGCACCCACGTCTCGCGCCAGACGGGATGGACCGCGGTGCTGGTGAACACCTGCGTCTTCGGTGCGACGGGCAGAAGGTCACGCAGATTCCTGCCGAAGATGATTTGCGCTGGTGACATGCCGTTCTCGAGATCTGGAGTGTTGCGAAACTGCAACAAGCCGGCCGCCACAGCTTCCATGTGGATTCATCCATGTGCGTCTGTCTGCGTCGTCAGGAGGCGTTTCATAGACTTGACGGCAGCCTCCGCTCTCCCGTTTGATTGCGGGTGGTAAGCGGATGACAAGCGATGTCGCACGCCCCAGCGCTGCAGGAGGGCGACCGTCTCCTTCGCGGTGAACTCGGGCCCACCGTCCGTGCTCAGCTCCTCAGGCACGCCGAAGGTCGCGAAGTAGTTTATTATAGCCCTGCCGAACCCCTGTGCGCCGGACAGAGAGGCGACGATGTGTGGCCAGCCGCTGAAGCGGTCCACCACGACCAAGTATCCGATGCCGCGCAACACACAGAAGTCAGCGGCTATGGCCTGGAAGGGTCTCGTGGGTACAGGTGGCTGAGCCGGCGGCATGTGCGGCTGGGTGGGCGACATTCTCCAGCTGTCGTGGCATGTGGAGCGCGCGCTCTCTATGTCCTTGGAGATGCCCGGCCAGAAGACTACTCCCTGCTCCCTACGCACCATCTTGCTCACGCCCTGGTGTGCCGCGTGGAGCGCGCGCAACACCTCGATGCGTAGAGTTTGTGGCACCAGGACTCTGTCGTCCATCATGATGACGTCATCTACCGTCGACAGCCTGTCCCGGTACTGCCAGTACGGCTGAAGAGCTTCGGGTACGTTGTCGCGAGATGGTGGAAACCCGGATTGGATAAGCTGGGTGAGCTGCTGGAGGACACCATCCCCGTGTGTGCTCTCTTTAACACGCTCCCATGTTACCGCCCCGAGCGCGCCCGTGGAGGATTTCGCCGCGGCGACGACGGTAATCTCCAGGTCGTCGTCGGCGTCCGCACAGACGCGGAAGGCGGCCAGGGCGTCTCGGCTGGTCCTGCTGTCGAACTGGGTCGTGGCTGATGGGTATCTTGATGCCGCGTCCGCCGCCGGGATATCCTTGCCGGGCACGTGTACGATCTGGCACCTCCACATCAGCGTCCGTTGCTTCAATCGGAAAAGCCTTGGGTTTGGGATGTCGTCAAGTGCCCGGTCTCCGAGAATCTTCACTAGCGGCTTGTGGTCGCTCGCGATGATCAAGTCACGGCAGCCCATCGTGAAGAAACGACTGTCTTCCAGGGCCCAAGCCACCGCGAGGGCCTCTCCTTCGACTGGAGCGTAGCGCTTTTCCTCGTCTCTCAGGAAGCGTGAGCCGGCCAGCGTCGCTCGCCATCCATTGCGACAGCAACCGGGGGTCAGCGAGGCACACTCGCAATGCTTCTGGTGGAACTAGTACCCCACGCCAGTGGTGGACCAGTCCGGGCTGATGCAAGTCCGGCAGCTAGGGTCGAATATCTCGACTCCCTCTTCGATCTCCCTGATGATAGCCGCCTTGGATTTCCGGAAGGCCTCGTCCAGGTCTGGGCCCCACCGAAATCCAACCTTCGGACTCAGCAGGGGCCTGAATGGTGTCATCAGTTCGGTGGTTCTGCCGTAGTGCGACACCTGGTTCACGAGGCCGAACCATGCCCGTATGTCGGTGACGTTGGTGGGTGTCGGGAATGTGGCGATGGCGTCCAGGTATTTGGGCAGGGGCTTTACTTCTGTTGCCGTGACCCGGAACCCCGCGAAGTCAGCCTCGAGCGACGAGAATTGGAACTTGGCAGGGTTCAGTACCACACCGTTCTTTCCCACCAGCTCGAGGTAGTCGACGACGCGCCACCAGTGCACCGACAGGTCCTTATCCCACATGATGGTGTCGTCGACGCACTTCGACACCACCACCATCGGGCCCACCACCACCCCATCAACCACACCTCGGTTAAATCCAGGAGCATGATCAAACGATATTCAGTTGTATAATTATATTAAGCACATAAACTGAATGCTCCTGGATTTAACCTGGAATCACACCGAAAGCATACAGTCAGTATAACGCAGAACTAGGTTAATGCACGTGTAGATCAGGTCAGTCCCGACACATGTGAATATGGTAAGTCTCGTAAAGCCCTTTCCAAATCTTCCATTAGTTCTGCGCTACCCCAAATACTTCATGAGATATTTGGCTTAACGTGGTTTCTCCCCATAGCCCTCAATGCATTCTGCCCTCCAGGCTAGTTCACGGTTTTGCCGCTTGGCGGCGCCACGGCTGATGGACCTCCCTGGCCTGCCCTACGTGGGCGATGGAGCGGGAAGTCCTGCGCCTCGTCCACTTAGAGGGCTGGTCCCTGCCCCAGGTCAGGGCGTGGCTGGTCGATCCGCAGTCGGCGTGGCCGGCTCGCCGCCGCTCACAGCCGGACACCCACCGACCAACTCCACCACAACCAACACACGCAGACTACCCGGCTCTGCCAACCCCCACAACCACACAGCACAAACGCAACCAAAACGCCACCACCCAAACAGACCAAGCACAACCGCAGCGCACACTAACGCGCACCAACTCCACCACTCGCAAGACAGACCCCCCAACACCAGCACACACAGCAACCCACCGCCAAGCTCAACCTCCAACACCACCATGACGGCCAGCCCGCCAACCGGCAACCACTCCAGTTTGTGGTTGGTCGATTTGTGACCGTTCGAAACCAGCTACGACGGATCCGGACAATGTCGAAATGGTCGCAAAGCGAGATACTGCATATTTCACGCAGTGGCCATCAATTGGAAGACAACCACTCGTTTTAAGTTGTTCAGATCAGAGGTATATCATTATGACTTTATGACTGTGACTTCAGATTAGAGGCAGGCTGGGTTGTGCTATGGCTTGGGATGGGTCAAGCTAAGCACGTGGTGGTCGTTTAACGCTAGCGATCAGAAGCCATTCGCGTCACGGTGATTCCCCAATGTGCGCCCACGTAAGCGCGCCGCATCTTGCGTACCTCATGAAGCATCCATTGCGGACCTCATGGTGCAACACATTTGAAAATGGCGTCTCAGTTCACTGACCTATGACGTGATCAATGGGAATACGTCACGCAGTTTCTGCAAACATCGCGAATTATCGGCAATTAATCTCACTTATCGCTCCCGAATCACCAAAGATGGATGTGGAGGGTGATGAACAACCCAGCTTACCTGTCTACAAAGGTCATTGAGTCTTCCAAGGTCATCTTATGTCACCGATCTAACTTGATCTCAGATTACCTTTTTGGCGCTAGAAGTTGCTGTGGAGTTAACATGAACGCTAATACTGAATCCAGCGTCTAATTTTACCCCTGGACACTACAAAAAACATTGGTTTCTGGAAACTCTAAAATGAGGTTAACATTTTGATCTCGTCTGAACCCTCACCTATGGGCCCAAATGTACCACGTCGCACATGTTAGTATCCAAACGTACCGAGAACACCATGGGGAACATCTGAAGCGTGTATCTACCATTGTTTTCACACAGAAAGGGGTTGGAAGTAAAACTTTTCGACTTTTGGCGAGAACAAAAATGAGCTAAAAATGACCTGGGAGGTCCCCCATTGACCCAAAGTATGCAAATCGCGTACCAATCGCCAGCACCCGTGACGCGAACAAAGCACACTTTTCAGCTACGTACCAGCCAAGGGGGGGAAGAAGGGGAGGAAGATCAAGAACGCCTTACGTTTAAAAAATACAAACTCTGAACCTATGAAATACTCCCTCCCCTAGCGAACGTTTCTTAGAATAAGCCCTGGGCGAGCCTGCACGCGCAAGGGACGCTCCGAGACCGAGAGCTCCATATAAGTTCCGCCGTCAACGATATATATATATATGTGTGTGTGTGTGTGTGTGTGTGTGAAAGCACAGACCAATGAGAGCATAATTTTATTAGCAACGTTTCGGCTCACGCCTTTCTCAAGCCGAGCTTGAGAAAGGCGTGAGCCGAAACGTTGCTAATACAATTATGCTCCAATTACTCTGTGTTTTCACAATTTGCAATTCTATCATAACTAGTACATGTACAAATATATATATATATATATATATATATATATATCAGACTGGCCCAAAAACCGAAACGTTGGAAATGTTCCGCTCCTCAAGGCTGCCCCTGTTACATACCTAAATGTAAGTCTCCATGCAAAAAATTTGACCGTTTGTGCAATATCTTAAGGTCGCGCCGGAATGCACTTTTTGTCTATAGTATACTGCAATATAGGCCTGACACCACCGCGACCCGTGGGCACTGGTGACCAGTTGGGGTAGGGTTCAGTTTCATCCCAAAATCACCGCGTGATTCGCATCATCTGCTATTCCGCCGTAAAGGTCAGCTAAAAGACGATATACATGAAGAAAAACATAACAGACATGTACATCAGACATGTATTATCAGAAGCAATGACGTAAGAGTACAGCGAAATAAATGGACTATGTGCACTGGCCCGTGATTTGACGAACGCGCGCGTGTCTCGTCGCCTTCTACGTCAACACTGAATCCGTCACGCCTCGTATGTCTCATCTTACTTCATGGCCTACACAAGACGCATGCCCCCTTTTCCTACATCCCCTACTTCATCCCCATCTTGAGGGACGTCTTGCTCGGGATCGGCATCCTCTTCCTGTGGCTGCTGACGAGGCGGAGCAGGTACTGCTTCTGGCTCTCGTCCTTTGTCAGCGACGCGTTGTACGACTGTACCAGTGCAACTCCTCGCTCAGCACAGTCATTTACAACTCTTATGAGCTTGACCTTGGCCTTCATCGACTGGTACGTCGTGTCCGCCGGCCAGTCAGCGGGGGGCTTCGACAGGAACACCTTGGCTTCCTCTCGTCCACAGGCGGCCAAGAGATCGAAGATCTTCAGGGACCGTCTCGTGATGTAATCTTCCAGAGGCGAACGATGGTTGAACGTCTTCCCGTCCAGTCTCTTCAGGGCTTCTGGCTTCGGTGGACGCGCGAGGTTGTTCACCATGGCGGTTTTGGTGTTTTCGTCGACTCGGTCGTCGAATAGAGCGAGAGGCGCGAGGTGTTCAGAAAAGGACCACAGGTGTCGAGAGAACGCCTTGAGTGCCGCTTCCCGTACTGCACGTACAGGGTACCTGTGCAGGAGAGCGATGAGGTTGAGGTCGTTGAGAGGGGCCCTCTCCGAGAGGACAGCCTCGTGCCAGTAACGAGCGTAGATGAGGGAGACGAAGAGACCAAATTGCGTCAGACTAGCTGCATCAGCTGTCGTCAGTTTCGTCTGTCCCCAGAAGAGTAGCATCTTGAGCGAGTAAATCGCCTTTGACATCCACCGTGCATTATGCATCGCGCCAGGGGCACGGAAACTGGGTTCGATATCGTGAGATCCTCCGAGGAAGAGGTAGCACAGCTGAAGAAGTTCGTCATAGTCGGCTCGCATACTCTTGTTCTTGATAGCTTCCTCATAGAAGGACACCATTTCCTCTCGCAGACCTTCCGGCATGTCAACAAAGGCTTCGTCGTTGGCAGTTTGAAAGTCGTGCTTGTCGAAATCGGGCCAAACCTTCTGGAACTGTTTGAAGAGCCCCATCTCAGGACCACCGGTTGGCCCCAGGCAGACGGAGAACACAGCAGACAGCATCACCTCAAACACATGGTGGCGACAGCCGATCCAGACCAGCTCTCTGCCCAGCGCCTTTTCGAGCAGCGTGCATGCACCCGTCTTCAGTCCGGTGTTGGAAGCTGACGTATCGAATACCAGGCCCTGGATCAAAGGCTTAAACTGCCAGTCCTCCAGCGCGCGGAGACAGGCATTGCATTGCTCCTGACCTGTACCGCGGCCGATCTTGGGGACAGCCAGCAGCTGCTCTGTCTTGCCACCAGTCACCAGGACGGCGACTCTATCAACCAGCTTTTTGCTGCCTGCGATATCAGGAAGCAATTTGCTGTCCCAGTGGAGGAGAAGCGGTCCGCCCGGAGAGAATGCGTTCTGTTCAGCTGCCGCTGATTCCTCCCTGGTGGCAGCCCGGGCTCGTTGAATGGTGCTTCGAGACAGCGCTACATCATCCAGGTCATGGCCAAGTACCTGTGCCACAGCGCCCACGACGAACATGGCGCCACGGTCGGGAAGATTCACGCGGTCGAGCGAGGCCGCCACTTCCTCGTTTATAACGGACCGTGTCCCTGAAGCCGACCTCGTGACCCCCTTCATCGTTCTTGCCGATGTCGTTGGAAGCCGGAAATCCTCGTCATCGTCATCATCATCGTCATCGTCGTACTCGGACTCTAAAGAAATGCCCAGGTTCTCAGTCACAGCGGAAGTGGACGGCACAGCCATGTTGGCTTGCTGATCATTCCTTGCGTACTTGGCCTTACGATCAGCCTCTTGTTCGCTCCTGACGCGCTTACGGTTCTCCTCGTTCGTCAAACACTGGTCGATTCCAGACATGCTGGAGCTGGAAGGATCTTGTTGCTGCATCTCGAGGAACTGTTTGTCCTCTACGTTCTTCATGGTAGCGAGGGCATCTTTCTGCGAGAGGTCGCTCTTGAACAACATTGCCTTGAGTTCGCTGCCCTCCGTCCTCTTCAGTCGGCTTTTTCTGAGGTGACGATACTGGTCAAATAGCTTCCGGAGCTTTCGCACACAGTTGTCCTTCCGCTGAGCCGGAATTAGCGTTTTTTTCCAGATGGCTAGGGTGGCGTCTATTGTGAGCTCAGCACTCTCGCTAATTTTCAGCTTCTTCTCTTCGTGGTGAAACATGAAATTTCTGATAACAGCTCCATTCGTGGGCAGTCCGGACCCCAGGATATCTTTCTCAGGTTTACCCAGAAGCCATACGGACGGAGTGCTTCTCGTTTCAGTCTGTCATCTTGTCAGCTCACAATGCAGAATATTCCTGGAACAACAAGAACAGAAGTGTTAATGACAACGCAAATGTTTAGTAGGCGAGTAGGTAGCTGACCAAAGTGTCACAATGGTGCGACCTTAAGATATCCTCCGATTCACCACAAAATTGGCACATATAGTTAGCTTACCTAGTAGAACCGGGGCGGCCTTGAGGAGCACCATATTTTAAACATTTGTATTTTACCATGCATTCATGGGCCACTCTAATATATATATGCATATATATATATATATATATATATATATGTATATATATATATATATATATATAATGAACTTACCATTCGATTTCATCTCAGGGGGTTCGAACCTGAAGCCCACCAAGCCCTGGTGGGCTTGGTGGGCTTCGCTAATTGAGAGCCGTAGAGGGCGGCGGCGTGCCGTAAGGAGGGTAGCCACGTGCCGTAAGGAGGGCGGCCACGTGCCGTAAGGGCAGCCACGTGCCGTAAGGAGGGTAGCCACGTGCCGTAAGGGCAGCCACGTGCCGTAAGGAGGGCGGTCACGTGCCGTAAGGAGGGTAGCCACGTGCCGTAAGGGCAGCCACGTGCCGTAAGGACAGTGGCTGCGCGATTCCCGGTCAGTGATTGCCCGGCACCTCATCCTAACCATCGCCATAGCGATGGAGCAGTGGGCGGGTGAACCCCAATGGATGATGAAGGTCGCGATGCGTGACGGCGCTCGGCAGCGACTCTGAACCGACATTGCCGCTTCGCCTTTGCTTGCGTACCTCGCGTGCATGGTATCTCTACATCTCTAAACACGGCTTATGCTACAATCGCTACAACTGCTCAGTCATAGCTGTAGTTGTAGTTGCTGTGGCTTGCTATCGTGAACTAGCAATTCACGATAGCAAGGCACCCAAGCTTTCACCTCTAAAACACCATGTGCCATAAACGCCTGGGAATCATCTAAGTGTTCACATTACTGGCATGCCATATATATTTCTCCCAGTCATCACTCTAGCGAGATCGCTCCCGACATCCGTCTTGTTATGATGGTTAGCACGCCCGGGCGTGGAGCGTATGGGTGGCCGGCTCCGATCCGGAGGAAGGAAGTCGATACGTATTTTGTATTATTTTCCAATTAAGTGCATAAGTCACCTCATGCAGGAATCCACACGAGAAGAAAAACAGTCGAAAGACAGATGCCACCAAACGATTCAGCTGTGTAAAGTCCTTCACTTGTTCTGCACGCCAGCAGGTGGAAAAACTACGTTGTTTCCCATTCGCCACTGAGCCATCTGCCGCAGCATTGGGTCACACGCCGCATTTGCCGCACTCCAAGTGCTTTCATTTCCGTTCCACCGATGGAAAAAGATTGCTGCTTGAAGAAAATGCGTCATGTATGAAATACGATGCGACACGAAAAAAAAACGGTACCGCAGACACAGTGCAGCAAAATGGTACACTCCATATCTCCAAAAGCATGCTCTTGGCCTGCAATCCACGCCACTAAAACACGTTTCTAACGATACAAAGACGCTGTCTGACAATGCCGGGAATGGTCTGCACAAAAATTGCCACCGCATCAAATCATGACGGCTTCACGACCAGCCATAGTCGCTCAGCAGCCCTGTACACTGTACAGTTACATCGGCGACAGGGTGCACCCCGGACAGTGCGCGAAACACGCACAGCCGGAAACACAGCTACCGGCGTCGCGACCGGATGCCTGTGATCCGGTCCGGTCACCTCCAACTGGGGCTCCCAGTCAATCACCGGCCATGAGTCGCCACAGGAAGACCTGCCCCGTCAGTGGCGCCAGACGGCCCCACAGCCAGTTCGGACAGCCTGTCAGTCAGCCAGTCTAGACAGTCCGCCCAGACGGCCTGTCAGTCAGTCCAGACGACCCGTTAGCCAGTCCAGACAGTCGGCCCAGACGGCCTGTCAGTCAGTCCAGACGACCCGTTAGCCAGTCCAGACAGTCGGCCCAGACGGCCGGTCAGTCAGTCCAGACGACCCGTTAGCCAGTCCAGACAGTCGGCCCAGACGGCCTGTCAGTCAGTCCAGACGACCCGTTAGCCAGTCCAGACAGTCGGCCCAGACGGCCTGTCAGTCAGTCCAGACGACCCGTTAGCCAGTCCAGACAGACGGCCCAGACGGCCTGTCAGTCAGTCCAGACGGCCCGTTAGCCAGTCCAGACAGACGGCCCAGACGGCCTGTCAGTCAGTCCAGACGACCCGTTAGCCAGTCCAGACAGACGGCCCAGACGGCCTGTCAGTCAGTCCAGACGACCCGTTAGCCAGTCCAGACAGACGGCCCAGACGGCCTGTCAGTCAGTCCAGACGACCCGTTAGCCAGTCCAGACAGACGGCCCAGACGGCCTGTCAGTCAGTCCAGACGACCCGTTAGCCAGTCCAGACAGTCGGCCCAGACGGCCTGTCAGTCAGTCCAGACGACCCGTTAGCCAGTCCAGACAGTCGGCCCAGACGGCCTGTCAGTCAGTCCAGACGACCCGTTAGCCAGTCCAGACAGTCGGCCCAGACGGCCTGTCAGTCAGTCCAGACGACCCGTTAGCCAGTCCAGACAGTCGGCCCAGACGGCCTGTCAGTCAGTCCAGACGACCCGTTAGCCAGTCCAGACAGTCGGCCCAGACGGCCTGTCAGTCAGTCCAGACGACCCGTTAGCCAGTCCGCCCGTCCGTCAATCAGCCATTCAGAGCCCACAAGAGTAAACCAATGCATTATAACAAATTTCAGCCAGAAACCTGCTAAACAGGCGCGTTTATCAATTCCGGCAATATCTAAACTTGGAAGTATCCGTATCTGAGCCAAGTTAATCCAAACACCTGCCCAGCTCGCGATTAATTCACTTCTTGACTTAGTAATTCTCAATGATATTCAAAAGTATTTCAGAATCAATGTGCGCAATGGCGGAACATTCAAGCGCAGAACGGTCAGAAAAGTCTACAAATATCGCTCACTCTTCAATGGATCTTAACGAACACAGCTATACACACTTACTTTAATAATTGGCTGCAAGCAAACTAATACCGTGCGAGGCAGTGATGGCAGACCAACATTGTCGAATTTGCCATTGCGAGCGAGCACATGGAAACTACGTGTAACGCAACAGGACTCCAGTGTCTGGAAACAAAGTCGTGAACATGACACGCCCGGCACAGGGCGCATAGCGCACCGGCCACCTACGAGGCGAGGCGTAGCATTACGTACGACACGACGGCACAAGCAGACGACAGCACGGTCCTCGGCGCGGCAGCGTCTCACCACATCAGCACCGTCTGAACGGCAGTGTCGCAGTCAGCGGAATACCCTTCGGACAGCAGCGTCACGACGGACGAACATCCGCCGGGCGGCATTGGGCGAGACGCCAGCCGAGTGTCCTCCAGACGTGCTCTGCCAGTTACATGGCGGCCAGGGTGTGGCACCAGACTGTCGGAGGTCAGTTCACCGGTGGCATCAGTAGTAGCGTGGCGGCCAGGGTGTGGCACCAGACTGTTGGGAGTCAGTTCACCGGTGGCATCAGTAGTAGCGTGGCGGCCAGGGTGTGGCACCAGACTGTTGGGAGTCAGTTCACCGGTGGCAGCAGTGTCAGTTTGGGAGTAGTTCACCGTGCATATAGTAGCGTGGCGGCCAGGGTGTGGCACCAGACTGTTGGGCGGAGTAGCGTCCAGGGGGGGGGCATCCGACTGTTGGGAGTCAGTTCACCGGTGGCATCAGTAGTAGCGTGGCGGCCCCTGGTGGCTCGGCGGCGCCTGACGGCCAGCCGGTACCTGCCGATCAACCCACAGGACATGTGAACACGTGAACATATCGTTATTGATATATACATGTCATCGTATCAGAATAATAAAGCAAGAATAATACGAGAAATTATCACAAGAGGAGGAATAATAACAGAATAAGAACAACAATAATAATGGTAATAATAATAATAGTATAATAATAATAATAATAATAATAATAATAATAATAATAATAATAATAATACTAATAATACTAATAATAATACTAACAATAAAAATAATAATTAATATTCTTATAGTCGTAATAGGAAGAATAATACTACTAAAAATAATCACCATCATCATAAGAATAACAATCATCTGCGCACATGTGTTTTCATATAAATCAAGATAAAATCATATAAATCACTCTTTTAATAAAATCGTTCCAGAAACCAACTTATGGAGAAAGATGACATTTATGATCATTTTGTTAGATGTTTGCACGTTGGTGACCCAATGCTCTGTGTTGTACAACTAGCTTCGGACACTAGTGCTGCTACAACCGAGTGAACAGCGTTCCGATCACTCGTGACCATCTGCAGCATTACGGGCCGCGCAATGTCAACATTCCTGCTCACAGTGCATACCAGAGGGACTCTGCAAGACTAGTTGTACTGGCTACTTCATCTCCCGTTACCCCAGATGAGATATCCCCGGGTGGTAGCTCAGCAATATTACATAGATAACCCGTTATACAAAAGTAAATCTGCAAAACGACCCATTTCAATACGTGAAGCTTCAATGACTTATGATTTTGCTGACGTCATATTATAGTGTAATTTATCCCATTCACCGAGAGAACTTCTGTGTCCCCAAATATTCCGGATATACCTATGGGAAAGGGAATGGGGCACATACGGCATTCACCAGGCGCATTAAATACGACTACGAGTACTTGAGACTAGCGTTTCCGTAATAACACGCAACCACTTACTAGGCAGACCTGCTATCTTGTGGTCGGCATCACAACGTCACGTCGTGAAACAATGCTGGATACGAGCCGCGGTGCCGCTCCGCTGACCGTATGAGCACCGGTCAGGTCGGGTCACGCCATGCCAGGACGGGCGAGGCTAGTACGTACCACAGAGGTGTTGCCGCTGGCAGACGGGTAGCCGGCCGGCCCCATCGACCGCACCGGGTAGCCGGAGGTGATGCTGCCGGCCTTGCCGCTCTGTCGGCCGCCGGCGCATGGTCAGGCACACCCTCCTACAGCGCTGCACGCAGCCACGCTCCACCCAGCGGCACGTGCCACACGGACACACTCTCCTCCAGGAGGTACATGACCATTCCCCAGGCAATACACGGTAGCACTCTTCCAGGAGGTACACGGTCACACTCCATCAGGCGGTAGCCCATCACTCTTCCCAGGCGGTAGCCCATCACACTCTTCCCAGGCGGTAGCCCATCACTCTTCCCAGGCGGTAGCCCATCACACTCTCCCCAGGCCGTAGCCCATCACACACTTCCCCAGGCGGTACAGCATCACGCTCCCTCAACGGATACACGGCCATTCTCCCCCAGAATGTACACGGTCATTCCGCCAAGCGGTACACGGTTACTCTGGTTGGTTATTGGTTTTACGACACGTCGACCGTTGAGTCATGTAGCGTCGCCAATCTCTCACGCAGATTGGTCGCGGGCGAAGAGTAGCGACAGGTGAGACCCGAACCCACAACCTTTCGATTGTGAGACGAGCATCTTACCCCTAGACCACTCGTCCCCTACACGGTTACTCTCTCCCAGGCGGTACCGCCTGGGAGAGAGTAACCGGTGCCCCATCACCGATCCGGTAGCGGTACCCCAACCACGCTCTCCCTTAGCAGGTACACAATCACGGCGGTGGTACACTTTCTCTCTTCCCTAGGAGGCACACGGTTGCACCCTCCCGCAGGAGGTGCAGTCACTCACCTCCGGGAGGAACACGGCCACGTTCTCCCCCAGAAGGTACACGGGTCACAGTGTCACAATAAGATGGTGAAAACCACCAGCGGTACACGGTAGCACCCTCAACAGCGGTTAGCAGTCACATTATCTAACATTGGCACACACTTATAACCGCCACCCGCCACACACAAACTAGCTAAGACAAACAGGGAGCAGTTCACGAATCAGCTGCTATGCAATAGGGTGTCATGACCTGCGGTGACCTCGGTCCAGTCCCGACTGACCTGAGGCTGCTGGACGGGCAGCAGCGGAGTGGACCTGATGGAGAGGTGGTTGACGGGCCGGTGTGGCGGATGGTAGTAGTCGCCCTTCTCGCGAGGCACCTCCATCACGCTGTGAGACGCCAAGCCATACCCTGAAACTCGACCCACCCAACCGTCTGTCAACAGGTGACCTGCTTTTGTCTGGCAGGGCCAGGCGCAACACAACTCAAACCGTACCCTGAAACTCGACCGACCTAATCGTCTATGTCAACAGGTGGCCCGCTTCTGGCTGGCAGATCCAGGCATAACACAGTTCAACATTTCTGACCTTGTGGTATATGGAGATGAGCAGCATATGGGGATGTAATACTAAGTGCTGGAAAACATTTCATTGGATGAAGTATGATGGCCACGCAGGGTTAAAATGCATTTTCGTTAGGTGTGCGATATCCAAAAGAACACCATAGGATGTTGAAATTCGTCGTAAATGTCTCACAATATTTCGTTGGAGTTTCTGTAATCTCCATAACAAACCAAGAGGATGCTTATAGCAGCATGCTTTCGTTTGACATGTAGGATAGTCGTTTTTTTTTGGCAAGTGATAAGTATAGGGTTTCGACCTCGCGCCGTGAATTACCAGTTCCAAAAGTTCTGCGTCGAATTTGCACTATATTTTGTGCAAAGAATAAAGAAGCAGGCATGATAGTTCAGCGTCAAACAACAACTCGCGCAAACGTACGAATTCGGAGTTCAATGTGGAGCGTTACGAGACAAGCCGCCGGAAGTTCCGAAATAGTAGGCCGAAAGACAGTCAGTTAATTTACAGATGCGACCGCCACCGCCAGACCGGCGCCGCTCGACAGTCCAAGGTCTGCCCGTCGGGGGTGGTTCGCCGAGGACGGCGCCAGCCGTCACCAGCTTCTACGCCGCAGACCGCGGTCGACGGCTCAGGCCTTGTTCCAAAAAGCTTCGTCAGCTCCGCGCGACCAGACGACACCGCCGGCCGGCCGGATGGACAGTTGCTGGGCGCGTTACAGTTGCGAGGCGGTAGGTCGGCTCGCTCACGGGGTTGCAGCATTACGGGCTGCGCAATCATATGAATGAGGCGGCCGAAACAATGGCTATATAAACTACGTTACATATATGGGTAACTGTATAACATGCCGCAGTGCATTAGGCTAGAATATCCGGAATTTTATGAGGAGATGTGGGTCACTGCCGATGTCAGTGAGCGTTTACATGATAATTCCGAAGTTACAGATATAACACAGTTTTAAGCATGAAGTGCAGACTGCCTAAACACGTATCTATAAGCAGTATATTAAAATTTGGTATGAAAAGGATTTCAGTACTCAATACGTGGTATGTTCCACTTATTTCCAACATAAGTGCATCACTATGGCCATGCATACGCGCAGCAGTTGAACAAAGCGCGGCTTCCTCATTGGTCTGGACGAGGCCAGGAAGAAGATAGCCTAATATCTGTCCCTAATAGTACTGTTAAATGACGAAAAGCGTAAGACATCAATGATAACAATACACCAGAAAAGACCACTGGCAGAAAGTTGTGCCAAATTGTCCACCAGTGAGCGCTCAAGTAACCTTTAATGAACATTCTGTGTCAAGCACTTCAATATGTCACCACTAAAAACATATACACTCTACTTGAAGGAAATGCCATCAGATATTAGCATCAGTAGTACTATGGGTTGAACAAGCATACATGGAATATGGATAGTGTTATAGCATAGATATTAGTATTAGTTTCAAATATTAGTTAGTGGCCTCGGAGCTCCCTACTCCTCACCATACCGGAAAATCACACCTAGCGTTGTGACAAGCTTACTGGATCATGTGCCAGAGGAAGTAATGCAAGGCCAACTGACCGGAGACACATTGGACTTATTGGCAGAACAGCCAGATCTGGTGCCTGTGTGACGACATACTGCACATGCGGGACACTACACGAGCAGCGGTGCCGTTCTCACCTCTGCTGTGTGTCATTAGTGCAAGACAATGGTGCCGTTCACACCTCTGCAAGGCACCGTGTGCACAGGGGCAGCGATGTCGTTCTCACCTCTCTGTAGGGCGTCATGCACACAGCGCAATGGGGCCGTTTCCACCCGTATAGGGAGCATTAGTGCAGGGCAGCGGTGCCGTTCTCACCTCTGGATGGGGCCATGTTGACGAGACAGCGGGGTCGTTCTTACCTCTGGGTAGAAGAGATAGCGGTGTCGTTCTCACCTCCGGAGGGCGCAATGCCGACTAGACAGCGGTGTTGCTCTCACCTTTGGAGGGCGCCATGTAGGCGAGACAGTGGTGTCGTTCTCACCTGCGGAGGGCGTCAGGTAGACGAGACAGCGGTGTCGTTCTCACCTCTGGAGGGCGCCATACAGACGAGACACCAGTGTCGTTATCACCTCTGGAGGGCGCCATATAGACGAGACAGCGGTGTCGTTCTCAACTCCTGAGGACGCCATGTAGACGAGACAGCGGTGTCGTTCTCACCTCTGGAGGGCGCCATGTAGACGGGGTGATGGCTGTCGTCGCGGACGATGGAGGCCACCGAGCCCTGTACTGGGTGGCCCGCCGACAGAGCGCCGTAACTCACTGCGGAGGTGACACTGGGCGCTAGACGGCGGCACGGCATCTCCAGATGACACAGTGGCACGCACACCCCCCCGGCCGTCCCGAAGGAATCACAGTTGTGCCATTGCTACACCACTGGTGACATTATGCTGAACGACCCACTGTGCTTTCTGAATGCAAATAATTTCGACTATAAATGCCATCGGAGGCCACTACCTGGATTGATCAACAAAACAGAATAAACATTCTATCACTTCTCCGCCACGCTGACACAGACTTTGGTACGACATGGTCCCACACATGAAGCCGCCAAAAATAACGGCGGAAAACAACTCTTCAACCAGTTTATACCTATAATTGCAAGAGCACTCTTCATCACCAAGGAAAATTAGAAACAAAGCAGGGTAAAACGCAAACACCATCCCAAATCTGCGTTGTCGTCAAGACCTTGTTCCCTATTCCCTCATGCGTCCGAGTGACCGGCAACGATGAAGGTACAATTGTGCGTTGCGAAATTCCGCTCATCGGCACCGAAACCAGCATCGATGGGCAGCGCTGCACTACGCGACGTCATACCCATCAAAACCAATACACGTGACTACAAGCCCAGCATTTCGGGGACCCAGTGTCCCGACGCGCAGTGGCCTGGTCAACGGGCAGATAATCTCAGACTGCCGTACGGCCAAATGGCCGAAAACGTGCTCCAGAGTGCAGACCTGTTGCCGGTACCGAGACGTCGCAGGCGAGGACTTGGTACCAGCCACGGCCCATTACCGATGCGGCTTGCTGTGAGTGGGAGATTAGAACCCCCCACAAGTCAGGATATGTTACAGTTTTGGGGTCTGTTGTGAGCTAGCGAGGGTTTATCATCAATAAGGGCTGGGTCCGACACGGTGGAGGATTCCGAGGAAGGCACGAGTGCCTGTCATGAATGAGGTCGCGGTCCGTCACGATTAAGAATTATGAGGAGGCCACGAGGGCCTATCGCCAGTGAGGGCTCAGCCAATCACGGAAGAGATCTGTTCTGATCGGGGGTTCTTCTTACGGCGCATTCAACCGCTAGGTCATTTAGCGTCGCCAACCTCTCACGCCGATTGGTCGCGGGTGCACACGGTAAATGCCGTCGGTTGTGAGATTCGAACCCACAATCTTGCGATCAAGAGTCCAACGCTCTACCAACTGAGCTACCGTGGCCCCGATCTGTTCTGGTCGAGGACCTGTCGCCAGTGAGGGAGAGGTCCGTCACGATGGAGTATTCCGAGGAAGGCAATAGGGCCTGTAGCCAATGAAGGTGCTGCCCATAACGTCGCCGGGAGGATCTGTTCCCAGTAAGGCACGAGGACCAGCCACCAACGAGGGCGCAGCTCATCACGAGGGTGGATCTGCTCCGAGTGAGGTCCCAGGGTCTGTCACCAATGAGGGCGCAGCCCATCACGTCACGTAGGATCTGTATCCAGGAAAGCACGAGGACCTGTCGCCGATGGGAGCGCGATCAGTCACGACGGAGCGTCTGTTCTGGCCGAGGACCTGTCACCAATGAGGGCGCAGCCCATCACGAGGGTGGATCTGCTCCGAGTGAGGTCCCAGGGTCTGTCACCAATGAGAGCGCAGCCCATCACGAGGGAGGATCTGTTCCAAGTGAGTTCCGAGGGCCCGGGTGCGGCTCGCCACGTAGGATGGCCTGTGACGACGGACGGTGGAGCTCGCCGCCGGACCACTCACTGGACGGCATTGGCTGGCCCTTGTAGAGGTACTCGTGTCGGTAGGCCTGCTGGTGGTGCGGCGGCGGAGGTGGCGTCGGACTGCGCGGCCGCTTCATGCCCTGCGGCCACAGACGGTGTCACCACCGCCAACTGACAGACGCCAACACGTGCGGACGACGCACATACATCGAAGTCTTATGCACATTATGCAGGGGGCATGCATTAAACGCCAACCTTACTGTGAGGTGGATATCCCCCTCCTACCTCAGTGGGGAAGTTCGTGTATGGCAGCTCATAGCCCAGCTCACCCAGGGACAGAATTTGGCCAAAATGGTTCAGCACGTGGATCCAGTGGTTTCCACTTCCAGTTGGCTAAGTACACTCACATAGGCTCATTGGTTATGGATGAACATCACCTTCCCGACTCCCCCCCCCCCCACCGAATCCAAGTGAGGTCCCATCTCTGCACACACCCTCAAGCATGGGGACAGCACAAAGCTCAACAGATGGAAACGCATAACTGACACCACATGCAAACGAAGATAAGACGCATGGTATATGGCAGCACCCAACAGCACCGCCACACGAGTGCGACTACGGGCGGCAGGCTCGGCGCGCGCATGGCGGGGGGGGGGTGCACACACGCACCATCTGCACCAGCGACGGGTGGTGGGTGGGCACACACATACACACACCATCTGCAGCAGTGACGGACACACACGCACCATCTGCAGCAGCGACGGGTGGTGGGTGGGCAGCTTGTTGAGCGTGATCCGGCCGGAGCCGTGCTGCGAGATGGGCGGCTGCAGTATGACGGGCGGCATGGCCGGCGGCGGACCGTGCACCGCCTGCGCCGCCTGCGCGTCCTTCATCAGCTGCTGGCGCCGCCGCGTCTCGTCCTCGTTCAGCACCTTCTTCAGCTTCAGGAACATTTCGTGCTTCTCCTCCTTGAGCTCCTGCAGACGCGTCTCCAGCTGGCGAGGGGGCAGATGCTCAGTTTCTGTCGACCAATAAACTCTGGACGTTTCTTGCTAACACCAATGACAGCTGAACTGTTGTCGGCAAATCCGGATACAATAAAAGTCAGCCTGACTTCTGACTCCCAGAGTGTGGTCATGTTGGTCCTGTCTACCAAGAGAAACAATTGAACAGCATACAGACTGCATCTCCTGGTTGAATTTTGGTATTAAGTTTGGGTGTCAGAGTGAACAATTCTGACAAAAACAACAAACTGGAATGCAACCGAATTGCATGTCTACCTTACAATGAAATCAATCCACCGAATAAGTGGACATGAGCTCCTTGGACACTTTTCGAACACGGATTCCGAAATACTGGCAATCACAAAAACATAAGATGAATGTTATTGAGAGCACTCAATTCATTGGTGTAAAATAATCAGGATACACCATGTTTTTCCAACACTGTTGGATATTGTTTAACCACGCACTAATTTTACTGTATTAGTTACGAAGGTTTGCATTCTTGCCAGGGATATATTAAATTGGGTGACAGACTACTTATCATGACCTTGTAGCATGCACATGATAATAACAGGAACTGTCACATCCCTGCCATCCACCTCACGGAGAGCATCTTCAAATACTTATTACCTAATTAGGAACTTGTGGGATTGGTGCTACGCTAACAACATGGGAGGGCAAGTTTTACCTGAACAGTTTCAGCTATTGTGTCTTGTAGTGAGGTCTTGTGTTGCTTTTTTAGCTGCTCCCGCTTTAATCTCTGCCTGGCTTCCTCTGCATCGGCCTCCATTTCTGAAACATGTGGGTAATGTGAGCTACAAATACACCGTTACTTAATCATCATAATTCCAAACACTAAATTATACACACACAACTAAAAACGTATGAGTAAGAAAAAGACATGAGAGTTGGATATATATTTAATATTCATGGATTTGGGTTTAAAGAGTGCATCAACTGCACTGGTCATATGACATTCATGGCTAGGGGCATCATATTTGTTTTTTTTATTGCACACACAGTGCAAACTTCTCATTTAAATGTAACTGCATTACAACTCATGATTTTGGAGAGATGCTATCAATTGTTTCAGGGATTGAGTGGAAAAACAGCACTGATTTAACATGGACAGAAGGCCTTATGCTGGTACAGTACATGCATCCTCACAGTGCAGCACCCACCTACCAAAAAATGGCAGCTCACCTCCACACTCCACCAACCACCACTCCAAAAGGATTGACAGTGACAGCTGCTGGTCAGTGGCAAGGCCGGTGGCGGCTGCTAGTCAGTGGCAAGGCCAATGGCAGCTGCTAGTCAGTGGCAAGGCCAGTCGCAGCTGCTAGTCAGTGGCAAGGTCAGTGGCAGCTGCTAGTCAGTGACAAGGCCAGTGGCAGCTGCTAGTCAGTGACAAGGCCAGTGGAAGCTGCTAGTCAGTGGCAAAGCCAGTCACAGCTGCTAGTCAGTGGCAAGGTCAGTGGCAGCTGCTAGTCAGTGACAAGGCCAGTGGCAGCTGCTAGTCAGTGACAAGGCCAATGGCAGCTGCTAGTCAGTGGCAAGGTCAGTCACAGCTGCTAGTCAGTGGCAAGGCCAATGGCAGCTGCTAGTCAGCGGCAAGGCCGGTGGCTAGTCGGTACTGCCATGTATTCATATTCAAAATATCTGAACACAGGATCAGGTATTACAAATGTATTGACAAAGGCCATTGAAAGATGAGAAGCCTACATCCATACAGTCACACCAGTGATGTAGACAGATTCCTTCTCTTTCATAGCCCAGCTTTTTGTAGTAAAAATATATCTGATATTGGGGACACCCATGCCAGGTTTGGTGAAGTTGGTTCAGATTCATTTAGATTGTTATACTACATCATGCTATATGTTTTGGTATACTGTTGCACTATATTATGCTAGCTTAACCTTGATTGGCAGGGTTATGGTCAGTTTTATATTACTACATTCCATTTCTTAAAAATTGGCATGCTCTGACTTTTTGTGCTGGTAAAATGCATTCACATTGCATTCTGAATGATGCATACCACATCTTCACATATTTTGAATTTTTAGATGAGCCAGTTCCTTCGGGTTGGTTGTTGGTTTTACGACACGTCGACCGTTGAGTCATATAGCGTCGCCAATCTCTCACGCCGATTGGTCGCGGGCGAAGAGTAGTGACAGGTGAGATTCGAGCCAGTTCCTTCAGAGTGGTGGTTAGAGCTGTGTGTGTGTGTGTGTGTGTGTGTGGGGGGGGGCTGTGACAATTGTCACAATTTTCAACTAAGAACAGGATACACATACTGTACCATCATTAAAGATAAATCTGTACTACCCTTCTACTCATCACCAGTACGAAGAAAAAACAACACAGGAACCCATGAAAATAATAGCTGCAAGGCAATTATAGTTGAACAATTGCTGCACGTTATTTTGGCATTTATTGCAAACCGCATTTTCTATACATCCATGGTTCATTTGTCACATTTCCTTAGAATGCTATAAGGAGCATAGCGATACATAAACCCAATAATATTCAATACCAGTCATCACCCAAAGGCAAGCAGCAAGATACTGGCCTCTTATGACTGGAACTAGATATTGCTGAAGGAGCAGCCAGATAACAACACACACAAGCCATAGGAAACAGGACTAGGAAATGCTAGGCAAATGGTCGTAGTACTTACCATCTCTTTTCCTCTTCCTGTCTCTCATAATGTGCACCTTTAGTGCCTCCCATGTTGCTCGACACATCTTGCCTCGCTCCACTCTCATGCTGATTCTTTCTGTAACCGTTCACACAAAGCATTGAAGACACATGTCATTTTCCCACTACAAACCTTGAACCCTACAAACCACTACTTTTCTTGTCCGACAACACAGTGCCGTTCCCAGTGGGGTTATTTGCTCAAATTGTTGCTGCTCTAATTCCACTGCCACAAGATTCAAAAGTTCCTTCTCAAAGCATTGAGGCTATAAGCTGCGGACCTGTGCCTATGATGTAATCAAGTGTATTGACCGCCATTGACTTAAAAGTAATCATTTGCTGAGAAAATAAGTGGTTGCATCGTCTTAATCATGTAAAAAAACATCATATTAAGAAATTTTAAAAATCAAATTTTACCTTGATCAAAATATTTACCTACCTACCTACATACCTATTTGAAGATTACCCTATGACTTTGATCTAGTCTCCTACAATTATTGGTATTTTTCTCTTAAAAGGTGTTTTTGGAATTATTGGATTTTTTTCAGAATACCATGGTTATGAACGTGATTCGAAAGATGCGATCATTCATTTTCTCCGTAAATGCTTACTTCTCGGTTAATCTTAGCGATAATTTCTATAATGTGCCATATATGCCACACTGCTGTTCATTGTTCAATAATTTATCCATCCCTCACCTGGCACTTCTCAGACGTGATTAAAGGGACATTCAACACTTCACACAGTTGATTCAACACTTTCACGTTGAAAATGCTTAATTTCCGCCTCTTTGCCACATAGATGACACACCATTACTATTCCACCAGAACACCGAAAGAAACTAAAAACAGAGCACGGCTCGGAGCCGTGACGTACGGATGACGTCACAATAAATATTACGCTTGTGTTTTAAAATTATAATATATGAGTTTGTATTAGTTTAGATAAGAGTAGATTGTATTATGTTAGGTTAGGTTAGGCTTTCCTCTTTAATTATTAATTATCATACTGCTTGTTGGAAGTCGTGAGGAAAGACGACGAGACCGAGCAGAAGCAGACGGCCGGGTGGCGGGCGCTTGACAGCGACCCCCGGCCGCTCCACACTGTTTCTTAGTTTTCTCCGGAGCAAGTAAACACCGCAGTTTCATAGTGTGCTTATAGAAATGCGAACTTCTTACCGTGATTGTGTGACGCCGCCGTGAACTGTGAGTGTTTTAATCATCCGTAAATCGCCTTATCAAGTTTTGGATAATTCAGCTGTGCTGATGCGTGTATTGTGTGGGGGCAAGCCACATTTTCCGAGAAAACCTTCGTAAGCGTGTGACAAGATTCATAATTAAACCAAGTTCCCGGTCCTGTCATCGAAATTTCATCATCAGTGCAAGCTTCCGAGAAACCAGCAAAAAGTACAGAACTATCGTCATGTCCTCCAACCGCCGAACAGCCACCAGCCGCAAACGCGCAAGAACACCTCCATCAATCTTTTCGCACCCTTCCACCCCCGTCGACTTCCCCCCTAGGACAGCCGCCGCAGATGTCTGCGGGTCCGGAAGTCAGTACCAACCCGGGCCAGCCGAGCCCGGCCGCGGCCGGCGCTAACGTCAACATTGCCGAGCTGTCCGCTGGCTTGGTCCGCCCCGCCGAATCTGTCCCGGTCTGACGCCGACGACGGCTGAGGAGGCGAGGATGCCGGGGCGGACAGCAGGTGAAGAGGAGAGCCCTGCAACGAGCATTACTGTCATCTCAAAGGAGTGCTGCTCTGCATACCACTCCCGGCACTGGGGAAGCCCCCCGTCGTGTAGAGTGTCGCCCATCTTGCTCGTTCCACTCTCCGTCCACGGGACCGGTGGTAGTACAGGAGACTGCCGGCCAAGAAACACGCGCCGGATGTCGTGTTCATCAGCGGCGACATCGCATGAACCGGGTCACGGATCAACAGCGTTTCCGCGACAGGCTCCCTTCTTCTTTCGTCATTCCGTCTCGCCTCACCATCGGTCAGACTCAGCATACGCTGCGTGCTGCCACCTGCCCTGAGCCGGTGCGCACCCTGGCGATTGGACATGCTAACGTCCAGTCATTAGTGCCGAAAATGAACTGTGTTCTTCGCACTCTGCAAGAACACAAACTAGACCTTATGTGCTTATCCGAAACTTGGCTCTCTTCCGCCGTGTCCGACAGAATCCTAGTACTTCCAGGCTATAAACTAGTGCGTCGTGACCGTCCGGCCCAGTCGGGCCGCGGCCGTCCAGCTGCTGCAGCCCGAGGCGGTGGCGTCGCCATCCTATGTAAGGAAAAATTCAATATGAAGCTGCTGCCTATATCAAGTACCGGTTCGTCCTGCGAGACGCTGTGGGTGTCTGTGAGTGGCGGGGGACGCCGTGCTGTCACTGTGGGGGTGGTTTACCGCCCGCCATCGGAGCCCGTATCTGACGGCCTGGACGAGCTACAAGACCAGCTGCGTGCCGCCATCAGTCTCGGCAAGCCAACCTTCTGCCTGGGCGATATGAACATCAACCTTCTTCGTTCCGACTGCCCCGGTGTTCGTCGCTACGGACAGGTGCTGCAGGATCTCGGCCTCTCTCAGCTTGTCCGGCAGCCGACCCATCTGTGGCCGACGGCAACACTGCTGGACCACATCATCACCAATGTCCCGGATATTGAGTCGGCCATTCAACTGCCGCTCGTACCGATTGCTGACCATCTGACAATAATTGTGCGCGTGCCCTACCGCGGGCTGCGGTGTCGCCGGGCGTCCTTCATCTATCGCCCCTGGCGCAAGATTAACTGGGACGCCTTGTGCCTTCATTTCTTGCAGGCGGACTGGAGCAGTATGTACCGGGCAGCGGGGGTGGACGCGAAACTAAAGGAGTTCATGCACTTGTGGCATGTGGCGGTGAACGTGTATTGTCCCCTCGAGACCGTCCACCCCCGCCGGGCATGTTGCCCGTGGGTAGGTGACAGTCCGTACCTGCTGCAGCTCATGCGTGACCGTGACCAGGCTTTTCAGTCTTGGCGGAGCTATCGCACGGATTATTACTTGGTCGCTTATCGGAGGCTGCGAAGCCGTGTGAAATGTGCGTTTGCAAAAGCCAGGCGTGACTTTGTGTGTGCGCAAATGCTGACAGACCGTGCCAATTTCTGGCGCCACATCCGGGACTTTGCGCTCCGACCGGCCGGGGGAGGGGAGGGGGCCGTGAGGGGCCTGGCAGCGACGGTGGCGGACGAATTTAATCGTCACTTTGCTTCCGTGGGCCCACGAATTGCCGCTGATCTCGTTGCTGGTAACCGCGGCGTTCCACTCATCCCTCCGCGACTACCTTGTGTGACTACCACCGGCCTCCGGCTACACCCGGTGACCCTGCCCGAACTATTCAGAGCCATATGTGAGATGTCTTCGTCGAAAGCGGTTGGCGTCGATGGCGTACCACTGCACGCTCTCCGCAACTGTTTTCCGGTTCTCGGGCCTCACCTACTTCACATCATTAAGACTTCTATAGTCTCCTGCGTGTTCCCTACCTCGTGGAAAACTGCTTCGGTTGTTCCACTTCACAAATCTGGGCCTCGCGATGTCGCCAGTAACTTTCGTCCAATCTCTATTTTGCCAGTCTTATCCAAGTTATGTGAAAAAGTAGTATGTATCCAGCTGTCCTCTTATCTAGTCACTAATCGCATTCTTTCCTCCTCCCAGTATGCATACAGGCCATGCCATTCGACGGAGGACGCCCTGATCGACGCTGTCGAGTGGATTACACGTCGTGTCGACACTGGTCACATCGCTTCGGTCATCTCAATCGACCTAAGCAAAGCATTCGACAGCGTCGACCATGATATCCTCCTGCGGAAGCTGCAGTGGTACGGCGTCGACCCGAGGTGGTTTGACAGCTACCTTACTGACCGGTGGCAGGTGGTGAGGGGCGGCTCTCTATCCCTTCCGCTATCCCATGGTGTTCCTCAGGGATCCCTGGTTGGTCCCTTGCTGTTCAGCATCTTCATGAATGACCTGCCAGCATACCTTCCATACGGACGTCTGATATCATATGCCGACGACACCCAGCTGCTAGACTCTGCACATCCTGATGAATTACCCGTTCTTAAATCCCGGCAGGAGAACACCATCCTTGCTATTCAGTATTACTTCACATCCAACTCCTTGAAGATGAACCCCACTAAAACTACCCTACTGCTTGTCGGCACGACCCAATCCCTAAAAAAGCCACATCCTACCAACTCAACATTGGCAGTCACGTCCTAACCCCCTCGCCATTCGTGAAGATGCTGGGAGTCATCATTGACCGCACCCTATCCTGGGAGGAGCACATATCCCACGTTGTCAAAAAGTGCAACTCCACCTTGTTCTGTCTCCACAATATCCGTCACCATCTCACACCCGAAGCACCCAAACTCCTAATTCAGTCTCACGTCTTTCCATACATCCTATACTGCCTCACTGTATGGGGCGGGGCTGCCCAATGTCACCTTGGACGAGTGCATAAGGCGATCAATTTCGGGGCTAGGATCGTCGTAGGGGCTCGTCGTCGTGATCATATCTCGCCGACAGTGGCAACGCTGGGCTGGCGCAGTGTCCGTGACCTCATCACTCACCGCGACAACATCGCCGTGTTCAGAGCCCTGAATGATCCGCGAGCCCCCGAGGCGATCCGTTCTCTGTTCCGCCGGCGGTCGGATGTCTCCCGGCGCTCCACTCGTGCGACGGTGGCTGGGGCACTGGAGCCACCGCCTTTCCGCCTCAGCATGTCACGTAGAACCTTCTCCTTCCGGGCAGCCTCGGCCTGGAACCTACTGCCGCCGGCCACTTCCGCTTCTCGGACACGGGACGAGTTCGTCGCGATGCTGAACAACATCTTATAAATTGACTTCACGTGTTCGGTTTTCCCCTGTATACTGTTGTCTTGCCGCTTTCATTTTTGCTCATGTTTGTGAAATGTATCCGACTGTATTCTGACACAAACCAAATATTAATCCATTTTATGGAATCGGTTTGTTAAATCTCGCAAAAATACAAATACAGACTCTTTCAAATATCACTTCGCGGTCCGTCACGATAAACATTACGCTTGTGTTTTTAAATTAAAATGAGTATATATTAGTTTAGATAAGAGTAGATTGTATTATGTTAGGTTAGGTTAGGTATATATTTTTCTATTTAATTATTAATTATCATACTATTTGTTGGAAATCGTGAGGAAAGACGAGCAGAAGCCGACTTGTCAATATCACTTTGGGATCTGTTCAACAGTACGAAAATGGCTTCGGTGTGTGTGGGTTGTAATCCAGTCCCATATGATATAATCAAACTTTGCTATAAGGACAACCAAGCGAGCTTAGACTTCCTTAGACGCCATGGAGTTCTTCCTGCCGGAGTTGTCTGCTCTAAATGTTCCAAGGCCTGCAGGTTGCAGGAGAGTAGGCATCGGTGGGAGTGCACCGAGACGTTTCGTGTCGCCAGAAGTAAGGAGAAGAGGTGTGGGTTCATCACAAGCGACTACAAAGGAACTTTTCTCGACGGAACCCGCCTGGAACCGTGACAAGTTGTGTGCTTTATCAATCTGTGGTTAGATAAAGATTGGAACTATAGGGCAGCATCTCATTAAGGTATGTGAACGTTTGTAGCATTAGCCAATCGAAGCCTCAGTGCCATGCCTATGACGTCATCATACCGTACCGACGTGACTATGACGTCATCGTTCAAATTGAAAAGTAATCATTTACAGAGAAAACGAGTGGTCGCATATTCCGAATCACGTTCATAAAAATCGTGTTCCCAAAAAAAATCCCACAATGCCCAAAACACCTTTTAAGAAAAATTTACTTAGGGGGCACAATATATGAAGGCAATGGGTGGGACAAAGGCAATACATATCGGTGGGCACACATTGACATGGACTTGGGGCACTCTACTTGGTTGGTTGGTTATTGGTTGTACGACATGTTGGCTGTTAAGTCATATAGCGTCGCCAATCTCTCACGCTGATTGGTCGCGGGCGAAGAGTAGCGACAGGTGAGATTCGAACGCACAATCTTTCGATTGTGAGACGAGCATCTTACCCCTAGACCACTCGTCCCCTGGGGCACTCTACTTACATAGGGTGCTATGTTAAAAGGTTAAATCATTGGTACGCAAAGCAAACATTGAGGGGGCATTTATCCCTTCAAAAGCATATATCAATATAACAACACTCACATACCCACCTTATGCCTCCCTACCTACCATCCAAAATAAACTTGTACGCAACCACAAATGATCAGAAACCAGAAGTCGCTGCAAATAACATCAATACACGCCTGATTATTCCTGGCCACAAATACCGAAAACGGAAAGAATTCTTACCAACAGTCGCTCATTAATTTTTCATCACCGCTCACGGAAATTTTCCGAAATGTGACAGCAGTTACCAATGCCATGCAGCGAGAAATATAGGGAGTTAAGGCATTTATCTGATTCTGATTCGTGCAGACAAAATACATCAACAAGCATAAGATAACGCAGGTGATATCAAGTGGACATGTCAGATACCGAACATTGCACAGCCGCGGCGAACTACACCGCTGCTCGAATTTCGCATGCACCAATGAGAACCTGCTTACATCCTCATAGAATGCCGATTCATTTTTCTTAATCATAACTCTACGATACTCTATGACAAATCAGCATAACGAGCGAGATATATGCCTTTTTGGAGTTTTAAGGGAGGAGGCGAATCAGTCCGATCACATATGAATGTAGTCATCTCGGGGGAGGTTAGGTTTCAGTCTCCCAACGAAATGGTTGGTTGTGGGTTCGACGCCCACCTACCTGCCACTCCACGCCCAAGACCAATCCAAGCGAGATTGGCGGCACATGACCAAAAATCGTTTGCGCGGCGCAGAGCCATTAAGTATCATCACTACCACTGGGTCATTCCGACAATGCGACCCTAGGCCCTGCCCGAGATAGACAGTTGAAACAATAACATGCCATTTTCTTCAACTGCCACACTTTACTGGAAAAGCGTGTCGTAATGGTGGATTGAACATGACCAGTCTTATTACTTAGGCTGAAGTTAATATATATATATATATATATATTAACTTCAGCAATACTTCAGTAATAAGACGGGCCATGTTCAATCCACCATTACGACACGCTTTTCCAGTAGTGTGGCAGTTGAAGAAAATGGCATGTTATTGTTTGTATATATATATATTTAATGGAATATATGTACATAATGTGCAAGTACAACTTTATTTAGTTTTAAAAAATCAAATATTCCGAGATCGGCGCGTATTCCTGACTAGCCCCTGGCTGTCAGCAATTCCGGATTGATCCCTGCAAAACCCCCATTTCTAACTGTTATCTTTTATATCGCCGGCACCCCTGCTTCTACCAAAATGTGTAGTATTGTAGTCGCACTGTGCCCGCTGTATCGCCGTTGCGCATTTTAAAACCACGCGACTACTCATTTCTATTCTTCAACTCATGTATTATGCTTTAAGAACAGGCACTGTTGATCGATCGTTCGCTGCCACAGTCCTCAGTAATGGCTCCTGACGAGATGTGAAACACACAGTTACGCCACCATTCCGCCACAGCAGCTCTCCATCCGACGCATTGAACTCATCCACAAATATGTTCCTACACGGCGTTGCACACGGACTGAAAAAAGAGCACACTGCGAACCATATGGGACATATACCGTATGCACCCGGCTGGCAGACAAAGTATCACATTAAGACTACAGCGGTCAGTTTGCTCTGTAACTACGCATAACTGCTAACAGGCTTATAATGTTCAACATGTGGCGTTCGCCGCGCAGCTTTAACAACGACCTCGACGCTCCAGTGAGCGCTCGACTCTAGTCCACCACCCAACGCTCCGAAAACACTTGTGAATATTTAATACTGGTCCCTATCTACTTGACACAAGAAGCACCGCCACGGTGGACACATAAGCTCTCGCAACATTGAACCAGTTTCCAATAGCTAAAACAACCCGCCGTAATTATAACGAAATCGTGCTTCTTTTGCCATATTATCACGAGGAGCATGGTGTTACTGCGCTCCGTACCAGAGGTATCTAGTCGGGCATGGAGATGGACTCCTCCGACGATAACTTTGCAACCTCAGTATGGCGGGGGGAGGGGAGGGTGAAGGCATCGGATGCTGAAGGTTACGCGGTGCGGGGAGCCCTGCATGGTGCATTTTGTGGATAAGGGGAGAACGGTGCAGGGAGCCCTGCACGGTGTATTTTGTGGAGAAGGGGAGAACATAAAATGTTTATTGCGCGCAAGAGAGAATGACACAAATAGTTGGATAGCCTACAGGGGTGTCATTGTGTATACACTAAGGGGTCCCTGACCCCTTTCAATTATTCATAACCCTTCCAATCAGACCGAAGCCTGACAATTTGTCCTATGGACGTACACTATATAAAAATGGCCTTCCAGGCAGCTCTGGCCATGAAAGTCATTTGGCCCCACTCGATCAATTCCACAGTGACATCTGTGGCAGCCTGGGTCAGCTCCCTCTACACAGTGGAGCAGACACAGTGCTGTGATGCTCCACAGACCAGGTGCGGAACAACGGGACACCCAAAATACGTCATTTTCAATCCATCCACCTAAGGTCGATAACTGGGCGGTACGAACGAAATGGGTATGCAGTTCTCGAAACACATGAGAGGAAGCTCACAAGGAAGGGCCCTATATCGACAGCCATACCAGCTCCTCGATCGCAACATAGTGCCGAGTCTCCGAATAATTGAACAGCCAGCAAGTCAATACACAGGCATACTGTGCGCCACATGATGCGCATGTAATGCGCCATCTCAAAGTGGCTTAAACTTTAAAGCATTCTGGTGCATCGTGCAATTACCCAAACCGGCTGTTCGCACCAGCCATGTACGTGTGTGTACAAATAAACCGCAGCGAACAGGTAGTAACGTTCCACGATTATAAATTAGCCAGGAGTGGGCGGAGTCAGCCGCGGGCTGGGCACCCCAGCGTGAACTTCTCTAGCGGGGTCAACACTTGCCGAACGAGCTCTAAACGGGACGGTATTCGGCGGATTCGCCCCGGCATGTACTAGGTCAATCTGGATATCCCGATACCTTGCATGATACGCCGAAATTCGTCCTATATTGGATAGGCCAGGCCCGATTTCGTCTTCTCTGATGGTGGTAGTAGTAATGGTAATACTCTACATGTCTATTATACTAGTAATATTATACTATTACATCATAGTAGTAATAGCATACTATTATATTATAGTAGTAGTATGCCATTATACTTTAGAAGTAATATACTATTACTATAACATAATAATATTATAGTACTATTATAGTAGTAATAGTCATAGCCTGCATGCTAACCCTAGACGGTCTGTCGCGTCAACCCTGAATGGTCTGCCGCGTCAGCCCCCGACGGTCTGCCGCGTCAGCCCCCGACGGTCCGCCGCGTTAGCCCCCGACGGTCTGCCGCGTCAGCCCCCGACGGTCCGCCGCGTCAGCCCCCGACGGTCTGCCGCGTCAGCCCCCGACGGTCTGCCGCGTCAGCCCCCGACGTTCCGCCGCGTCAGCCCCGGACGGCCCGCCGTGTCCGTCCCAGACGGTCTGCGGCGTCAGCCCTGAATGGTCTGCTGCTCCACCAGTCGCCGGAAGATGCCGTCAGGGCGCGCCATCAGCTGCTCGTAGGAGCCCTGCTCGGCCAGCGCGCCGTGCTGCAGCACGGCGATCGTGTCTGCGGAGGAGCGGCACAGGCAGCGTCGTCAGATGACCCCCACCGGCGCCACGGCTCACTGGCGGGCCGCACTGGACACCACGGTGACGTGAAGCAGTCACGTCACGCGCTCAGCATTGTGTTCCCGCTGGCATCCCGGGGAGACTCGACTTGCCGTCCTGCTGTCACTGCTGACTTCAGCTGGGTGTCAAATGGAGCCGACGATCTTTTCTTTCTCACTAAGATGTAAATAAAAATCGAAACACATGGAACCAATATATACACGTGTACCTAAATATAGACAACCTTAGCCTGCTGTTGCAGCGTACCACCTGGCACCACCACTTCGCATAGATGATGCAAGTAAGCTACTGAGGCAAACTCACTTTGGCTGCATTTTGCTTGTATGTGTCCCTAAGATGCACTGACGTGAGCCTGCGGCGGAGGTAAGGAAGAGCAAAGCGTCTGACTTAACATGACGCTCCCCGTTCGTTTTCTGCCAAGCAATGCTTTCACCTAGACTTTCGAATTTGGCACTAGTCACGAGCTAGTGGCAGCTGTCCTGCCGCACCAGCCAAGGTCCCGTACCTGCCAGCCGGACAGTGTCCAGTTGATGGGCCCCGGCCCACCACCCTGTACATACCTGTCGGAATGTGTGCATTCGATGGGCCCCGGTCCAGTACCTGCCAGCCGGGCGGCACCCAGTTGCTGTACACCGGCCCCATGCATACCCGCCGGAAGGTGTACAGTTGATGGGTCCCGGCCCCGTAACTGCCCGCCGGACGGTGCTCATTGCTGGACCCCGGCCCCGTACCTGCCCGTCGGACGGTGCTCATTGATGGACCCCGGCCCCCGGCCCCGTACCTGCCCGCCGGACGGTGCTCATTGCTGGACCCCGGCCCCGGCCCCGTACCTGCCCGCCGGACGGTGCTCAGTCGATGGACCCCGGCCCCGTACCTGCCCGCCGGACGGTGCTCAGTCGATGGACCCCGGCCCCGTACCTGCCCGCCGAACGGTGCTCATTGATGGACCCCGGCCCCGGCCCCGTACCTGCCCGCCGGACGGTGCTCAGTCGATGGGCGATGGTGACAACAGTTCGGCCCGTCATCACACTCTGCAGCGCTTGCTGCACCAGCCTCTCCGACTCAGAGTCCAGCGCGCTGGTGGCCTCGTCAAGCAGTAAAATCCGCGGACTCTGTAGGAGACGGCTGTCAAGACCCGTGCACTGTACCGGGGGATAACTGTCGGAACCCGTGGACTTTGCCGAGGATAACTATCGGAACCTTAGCACTCTATGGGGGACAACTGTCGGAACCCGTCGACCACTACCGGGGACAACTGTCAAAACCTCAGCATTCTACCGGGGGGAAAATGTCAGAACCTCATCACTCTGCCAGGGGACAACTGTCAGAATCCGCGTACTATACCGAGGATAACTGTCAGAACCCATGGACTCTACCGGGTACAACTGTCAGAATCCGCGGACTCTATCGGAGAGGAGCACCGTCAGAACCCACAATTTCCTGCCGGGTGACGGCTGTCGGAGTCCTCGAACCTCACACAGCGCAATTGTCCGAGCACGCGGAGCTTGGTGGGGGATTCCAATGCTTATACATGTCTCAATGAGTGACTTTGGAGAAGCAAAGCACACGACCGAAACTAACACTCCCTGCACCATGCTGCGGCGCAACGAAACAACTACATGAATAAACAATTTCTAGATTACCTTCAAAATCGCGCGAGCCAAGGCGATCCTCTGCTTCTGGCCTCCGGAGAGCATCGCTCCTCTCTCCCCCACCATGGTGTCCATACCATCACCGAGTCTGATAACGAACACAAAACACTATCAAAAAGTGGCGTCATGGACAAACGGTAGCCCGTGGAGAAACCGCTGGGGCAAGCTTGATATTTACTGATAATTATTTATGACAAAGATGCAGTCACCGACCCTTTTTGGAGTTAAAACCCCATATCATCATTCACCACCTCCATGTGCCTTACCACCGCCACTGCTTTCGGTGGTTGCTGGTTTTACGACGCGTCGACCGGCTGGGGTCACATGGCGTCGCCAATCTCTCACGCCGGTTGGTCGCGGGAGAAGAATAGCGACAGGTGGGACTCGAGCAAACAACTTTCTGTTAGGAGACAGGCACCTTACCCCCAGACCAATTGCCCCTTGGCCGCTGCTTCATAACGGTTGCATGCATGAAGCTGCTTCAGCTTCATGCAAATAAACCAACCACTTCTCTGTAAACCAACTGAACAAAGGACTGAAAACACCGCTACCGATACACCACTTGCCACGACTCCACCGGAGTCCACGAATGCACCAGCTGTTCACCACCACCAGGCCCCGCCTCTGGTGATGACGTCACCTGACGCGTGACACACAAGTGCACCACCCCGGTCGGGTGCTGGGCGCACCTGTCTATGAACTCGGCGGCGTTGGCCTGTCGCACGGCCGCCCGCAGCTGCTCCTCGGTCACGGCGGCCGCGTCGTCCACGCCGTACAGGATGTTGTCGCGGATGGACGCCGAGAACAGCACCGGCTCCTGGGGGACGGGGCGGCTTGGAGTGGACGCCCGGAAAGGCGCCGGCTCTCCCCGAGGGCACCGTGTTGCTCCAGATGCACACCACAAATATGGAAGAATGGTGACGTCGCTGATGGGCTAGACCTGGTCCCACAGTAAAACTACACGACCTTGTGGAGACATTGTAAAATGTAGTACTTATGGACACTCGTGACGTTTTGAACTAGGGACGATTTGAGGCGCGGAATGTAAGAACATACCGGTATTGAGCAGTGCACTCTGAAAGTTGAACTTTATGGAAGATGAATGAGCCGTGGGGGTTGATCAGTGTGGACGATGCGAGCCGTGGACATGGTGAGCTGCTGACATTACAGCGCGGTCAGTCTAGTGACCTGACTGACGACGCCGATCTGGCTCCGCAGCCACATGGGGTCGAGCTCGCTGATGTCGGTGCCGTCGAGGGTGACGGTGCCCGCCTGCGGCTCGTACAGGCGCAGCAGCAGCCACGCCACCGTCGACTTGCCCGACCCGCTCGGACCCACCACGGCCAGCACACTGCCTGCGGGCCACCCGCCACAGTCGAGTCACATGACCACAGTCGGGTCACATGACATGGGTAGGTCACATGGCCAGTCAGGTCAAGAGGCCTGGGTAGGTCATATGGCCACAGTCAGGTGACACGGCCACAGTCGGGTCACAGGACATGGGTAGGTCACATGGCCAGTCAGGTCAAGAGGCCTGGGTAGTCATATGGCCACAGCCAGGTCACATGACATGGGTAGGTCACATGGCCAGTCAGGTCAAGAGGCATGGGTAGGTCATATGGCCACAGTCGGGTCACATGACATGGGTAGGCCACACGGTGACAGTCAAGTCACAGGGCATGGATAGGTCATATGGCCACAGTCTGGTCACATGACATGGGTAGGTCACATGGCCAGTCAGGTCAAGAGGCATGTGTAGGTCACATGGCCACAGTCAGGTGACACGGCCACAGTCGGGTCACAGGGCATGGGTAGGTCACATGGCCACTGTCAGATCACATGGCCACAGTCGGGCCACAGGGTATGGGTAGGTCACCTGGTCACAGGGCATTGGTATGCTACACGGCCACAGTCGAGTCACAGGTATGGGTAGGTGACATGGCCACAGTCAGGTGACATAGCAACAGTCGGGTCACATGGCCACAGTCGGGTCACATGGCCACAGTCGGGTCGCACAGCCACACCCACGCGCGATGCAAACATGGGTCAAGGCGACACGAGCAGCAACGTGTCATAATAGAGACACAGACGCCGTCTACTACGAACCGCCGGACAGTGACCGGCTGTGGCGCCAACTGCGTGACAAGCTGGGCGATGGCGGGAAAACGGCCACATAACCGCCATTTGAACACAGATTGCGGGTATCTGGAGGGAACAATGTGCTGGAAGTTGGTTAAAATTAAAAAAAGGTTTACTTCAGTGTTAAGCAATTGGAAGTGGGAAGACTGCCACAAATAACAAGAGGTTGGTTGGTTATTGGTTCTACGACACGTCGACCGTTGAGTCATATAGCGTCGCCAATCTCTCACGCCGATTGGTCGCGGGCGAAGAGTAGCGACAGGTGAGACTCGAACCCACAATCTTTCGATTGTGAGACGAGCATCTCACCCCTAGACCACTCGTCCCCTAAATAACAAGAGGCTACATAAGCTGAAGAGCGTGACGGTTAGGCCCTTTATGGGAATTTCCCTCTTTCGTATATAGAAAAGGCTCGTAGGCTCATGCTTCACCCTCGCTCGTGAACCTTGGACCCTTTTACGACGCACCGGACTGCTAGGCCATATGGCGTCGCCAACCCCTCGCAATGATTGATCGCGGGTGAACGCTGTAATCCGGCCGGTCGTGGGATTCGAACCCACGATCTTCCGATCAAGAGTTGAACGCCATACCCGCTGAGCTCCCGCCACTGCAGCCCTCGCTCGTGATCGTCTGTCCCTATCACTCCTCATTTGCTCTGACCATTGGACACGGTTCTCAGAACTCCACGCTCATGTACAGTGCATCCACCCGGCGAGATCGGTGCGTTTCCGCCCTCTCACGTCGATTCGCCGGGCTGATAGTACCGACTGGCATAAATATAATGATCAATCCACGCTCCTGTGGATCGCCAAGAGGCGAGGAAGGCAGATGCAGATGCATAGTCATTTTGCGGGCGAAAAGATTAGCACTGTGGCAGCATGCTTTCCTTGGAACGGTCCGGTGAAGTTGACGAGGACGCCGGCTTAGCAAAACTATCCCGCTGCTTTTCCCACTATGAAGTCTACCCGTGCTGGATGCTGCTCCATGCCCATCGTGGACATCAAGGCGTCATCAGCAGAGCTGTACAGTGTTCACTGTGTACAGACGACACGGGGACCACACCTTGTGTCGCAGTGTTGCTCGCCTTAACCGTGTGTCGTGACGGTACCTTGCGGGACGGACAGGCTGAGCCGCCTCAGTACGGGATCGTCGGGCCGCGTGGGGTAGGCGAAGGTGACGTCGCGCAGCTGCAGGTCGCCGCGCACGCCGGCCGGCCGCCGGCCGCCCGAGTAGGCCAGCTGCGGCTGCCGGTCCACCAGCTGCCACAGTCGGGAGCTGGCGCCCAGGCCGCGCTGCAGCTCTGTGTAGAACGAGCTGAGGCCCGCTGACGGACACGACAGACGGCTGGTCGGGCGACGAGCGTGGGGAAACGGCTGGTCAGCCCACACAAGTGGGTCGTGCCGTGAGTTACTGTGCGTATGCATACAACGGACGGCTTATTCTACACACCATCAGGCAATTTGTCCCTCACATGGCCACAACGCCCTCAACTACAGCCGAATTGACCAAGTCACGGTGATGCTCTCCTGCCAACCTACTAATCGCCTACGGTTACCCCCACCCAGAGCTATCCTTACCCCAGCTGGCCACTTCAGGAAGCGTGTTTGACCTACCACTACATACACAAACGGCGAACGAGTATCACTGGCCTGCGGCCACGCAGTGATCCCTCGCCAACCTACGACTACGCAGTGATCCTTCACTGACCCACGACTACACAGTGGTCCTTCACTGACCCACGACTACACAGTGATCCTTCACTGTCCCACGACTACGCAGTGACCCTCACTGACCTACGGCCACGCCCACGTAGGCGGCGTACAGCAGAAAGGCAGAGAGGTCGCCGATGCTGACATCGCCGGCGCCGACCAGATTGCCGCCGTAGTAAAGCACGGACAGAATCACACAGTTGCCGCTGAGGCCCGTCTGTGGGGTAACACACCACCACACAGTTACCGCTGAGGCCCGTCTGTGGGGTACCACACCACCACACAGTTACCGCTGAGGCCCGTCTGTGGGGTACCAACCCACAGTTAACGCTGAGGCCCGTCTGTGGGGTACCACACCACAACACAGTTACCGCTGAGGCTCGTCTGTGGGGTACCACACCACACAGTTACCGCTGAGGCCCGTCTGTGGGGTACCACACCACAACACAGTTACCGCTGAGGCCCGTCTGTAGGGTACCACACCACCACAGTTACCGCTGAGGCCCGTCTGTGGGGTACCACACCACCACACAGTTACCGCTGAGGCCCGTCTGTGGGGTACCACACCACCACACAGTTACCGCTGAGGTCCGTTTGCGGGGGGACCACACCACCACACAGTTACCGCTGAGGCCCGTCTGTGGGGAACCACACCACACCACAGTTACCGCTGAGGCCCGTCTGTGGGGAACCTCGCCACCAGTTACCGCTGAGGCCCGTCTGTGGGGTACCACGCCACTACACAGTTACCGCTGAGGCCCGTCTGTGTGGGGTACCTCACCACAACACAGTTACCGCTGAGGCCCGTCTGTGGGGAACCACACCACACCACAGTTACCGCTGAGGCCCGTCTGTGGGGTACCACACCACACAGTTACCGCTGAGGCCCGTCTGTGGGAGACCACACCACCACACAGTTACCGCTGAGGCCCGTCTGTGGGGTACCACACCACACCACAGTTACCGCTGAGACCCGTCTGTGGGATACCACCACACCACAGTTACCGGTGAGACCCCTCTGTAGGAGACCACACCACTACACAGCTCCACACCAAAGCTTCACTTCACCATCAGCTGGCTCAAACGTATCAACAACTTAACAGCGAGCCGACCGTCACGACGCTTCCAGCTAGCTTCTGTGAGGCCCCAATAAATGTGGCCCTATCACAGACCGCATGACTATGCAAGCCGCCAGCCTCCCAGTTGATTACCACGCCAGCTCACCGGCCTCCCAGTTGATTACCACGCCAGCTCCCCGGCCTCCCAGCTGATTACCACTCCAGCTCGCCGGCCTCATGCCACTCACCATGCCGAAGAAGCCGGCCCTGGCCCACGCCTCACGCTGACAGAGTGCCAGCACGGCCAGGGTGCTGCGCGAGTAGCGCTCCAGCTCGTGCTCCTCGCGGGCGAACATGCGCACTGTGCGGATATTGGCCAGCTTCTCCTCGGCCACGGCGTTGGCCTCGGCCAGACCGTCCTGGTGGACAGGCACACGCACACTCTTGGTACAATACAGCCTGTCCAGAAGACCGTCCTGGTGGACAGGCACACGCACACTCTTGGCACAATACAGCCTGTCCAGCAGACCGTCCTGGTGGGCAGGCACACGCACACACTTGGTACAATACAGCCTGTCCGCCAGACCGTCCAGGTGGGCAGGCACACGCACACACTTGGTACAATACAGCCTGTCCGCCAGACCGTCCAGGTGGGCAGGCACACGCACACACTTGGTACAATACAGCCTGTCCGCCAGACCGTCCAGGTGGACAGGCACACCACACACGTACAATACAGCCTGTCCGCCAGACCGTCCAGGTGGGCAGGCACACGCACACACTTGGTACAATACAGCCTGTCCGCCAGACCGTCCAGGTGGACAGGCACACGCACACTCTTGGCACAATACAGCCTGTCCAGCAGACCGTCCTGGTGGGCAGGCACACGCACACTCCGGGGACGAGTGGTCTAGGGGTAAGATGCTCGTCTCACAATCGAAAGGTTGTGGGTTCGAGTCTCACCTGTCGCTACTCTTCGCCCGCGACCAATCGGCGTGAGAGATTGGCGTCGCTACATGACTCAACGGTCGACGTGTCGTAAAACCAATAACCAACCGCACGCACACTCTTGGCACAATGCAGCCTGCCCAGCAGACCGTCCAGGTGGGCAGGCACACGCACACTCTTGGCACAATACAGCCTGTTCAGCAGACCGTCCTGGTGGGCAGGCACACGCACACACTTCGTGCAATGCAGCCTGCCCGGCAGACCGACCTGGTGGGCAGGCACACGCACACACTTCGTGCAATGCAGCCTGCCAGCGACGCTCGGGGAGGAAACACTCGGTGACACGACACTCGGATGCATGATACTCGGCAACACATTCGGTGACACGACTCTGTGACATAACACATACCACTCGGTGATATAACACTCGGTGACACGACACTCGGATGCACGGTACTCGGCAACACATTCGGTGACACGACTCTGTGACATAACACATACCACTCGGTGATATAACACTCGGTGACACGACACTCGGATGCACGATACTCGGCAACACATTCGGCGACACGACACTGTGACATAACACTCGGTGACATAACACATACCACTCGGTGATACGATGCAATTTCTGGATACACTCGACACTAACAAACACAACCACCACGGATGATTCTAGACACTTGACTCTCTCATACAATCACCACTTCCGCAGACATGCACTACATATAATTGACTTCTAAGTAGTATCCGTGTCCACTGCCCACTGCATTAGGAAGCTACCGAAAACAAACACATGGGTGACTGAAAGCTACCAGAAACCAGTAACGATCGAAAATGTTTTCGTAGGTTCATGATGTAGATACTGCGGATGCAATTGCACATTTGTACCTGAGCAATGGTGTCACCTTGTGGTGTCGTGCTGCTGATGCACGAATTACAGGCAGCGCTTCCGGCAGTGTCTGTCGGTATGGCGGATTACTGGAACTCAGAGGGTGGTGCTGCGGGTGTCTCGGGCTGCCTCACCTGGACGCGTCGGGTGATGTTGCGGACGTATCTGCCGTACACCACGGCTACCATGGCCACCGGTGGTACAATGCTCAGCCCCACTAACGCCAGCTTGGTGGACACGTAGAACTGCCAAGCACGTAAGGTGTTTAGTGCACACGTCCACACACATGCCAAGCACCGACTGTTTCGGTGTGCACACGGCCTGGACCAACGACAGCGACAGCACCAGAATGCATAGAAGTGAGATGCAACACCGATATAAATTGCATGACCTTTGTTTCCTTGCGCTCCTTACGGCAACAGCCATTTCTGTTCGGAAGTTTAAAGATTTCAAACTTCCGTTGATTGGCATGGATTCAAAGCTCTTGTCATCATAGAAACACACCGAGCCTGTATTGATTGGTTGGAATGCTGAACTGACAGTGGCCACCCCACGTCCGACACCCGGTACAACCGACGGTGGTGCGCGCGACCCGGGCGTACGATAACCTGGCCTGTCCTCTGCCGTCTATACTGAGTGCCACGTCACCACGACAACAGCCAAATCAGCGCTCACTCGATCATTGCTCATGAGACCCTGAGGCAGCGCTATCTCAGCAGCTACGGTAACAGTGCCATCGAGCAACTGTGGGCACAGCGGCACTGCGACACAGCGGCACAGCGGCACCACCACGACAGCAGCCGCGTCGCCGGCGGCGCACGGGCGGCGGCGGCGGCATGCTCACCATCATGGAGACGCTGGCGGCGGCCATGGCGGTGGCGCGCAGGCCGTCCGACACGTTGCTGGTCACCGCCTGGCTGACCAGCGCCGTGTCGGCCGACAGCCGGTTCACCAGCTCGCCGCTGCGGCTGGCGTCGAAGAAGGCCGCCTCCTGGCGCAGCAGGGCGCCGAACACGGACCGCCGCAGTCGCTGCGTGATCCGCGCACCTGGCGGCAGTCCAACACGTCTCACCGGCGGGTCGGCGTCGGCCGGCTCCGGCACCGCGGGCTCACTCCGCGACGAGACTTACGACGAGTGTCGGCATTCGTGGTACATGCGCATACACATACGTCACGTGAAGACAATTGGAACCGCCACATTTAGCAATGCTTGCAAGGCTCTGCATCAATGGGATCCAGGCTAGAGTTTACCTACCTGGCGGTTAAAACCGTTTCAAGCATGGTTGAAACCGGCGGTAAAAACTAGTTTAATCCACCGAAGTTATCTGACAGACATTAACTACGTTAGGTGTTAGAGTAAAATATGCGAGTAAAATGAAACCGTTCCATGTCAACCAAATTCTGCACTTTTACTTTCGTCTGCACCTACATTAATTATGAGATGCAAACGTATGCGAAGTAAAATCTACACTAGACATTTAGAATCAGTTGGCATTGCAACTCCAAACGTTGGCGTCGCGCATGCAGCACCTGCACAACTGCCTTTCCCAGCGACGACGCCAACCGAGCCTAGCGCAGCTCACTCAGTGGCGGCTCGCCCACCCACGAAGCGTCACCGCGCCCGACGGCCGCCCAGCGCGCCACACCGACCTGACGACGTCATCAGGTAGACGCGGCCGAAGTTGGCGCCGGCGCCCAGCAGGAACACGGCGGCCAGCACCAGGCAGATGTCCACCAGCCGCTGGCGCACCCGGCCGGCGTCGCCCTGGTAGATGACGTCCACCACGCGGCCGATCGCGAACGGCACCGCCATGGTGACGCCGCTGGAGACGAACAGCAGACACACCGCACCTGTGTCGGGGGCAGGGGTGGTGTTGTAACGACGCAACTCCGAGACGAACAGCATCTGTGCTCGAAGGTGCTGTACCACAATACCACACACAAAACTAGCATATAGTTTTGTGATCCCTCATGACCAACTCCCTCATGAAGTTGGTCATGAGGGATGTCACAACAAAGGATGTCATTGTGTCAGGAAGGAGAACTGCGGGAACGGTGTCCGGCCAGAGCTCCAGGTCACAATATCCTCCACCAGAGCGATAATAGAGATGTTGGTATCCCTGATGGTATAGCCGAGTGGACAACCGACATGACCCAGCTCGGACGGGAGAGATGTCGGAGTGGCGTGCTCTGATTCATGTGTGCGTCTGAGACTATTATCAGTACATGAAAGAACACCCAGATACCAACAAGCATTGCTTTCGTGGTGATATGCCTATTACGAAATCCTCGTGAAGTTTCAAACGGCCGGATGCAAAGTTTATGTTCCTCCAGGAAATGAACGGTGCTTTTCGTTTTCAGCTGAAATAAGAAGCAAGCAACTTCAGCAGAAAGAAGAAATAACTTCAGCAGAAATAAGGTCACCAGGTTGTGCCACAGATTCTCACTGGATGATATTCATACCTAAGGGCATGGCTATTCACTTATTCCACCTTTTGACACATTTAACTTCAGGGCTCTATCCAAGAGGAATTTGAAGAGCAGATTAGGAATATAAATTTCATCCAAGATGAGCACCCGAGAAGAATAAGTCAGGTATTTATTTTTCAACATTCAGTATCTAGTCAACCACTTGTTCATGGACTTCTGACATACGAGTTTTTCACTTTTTTCGCAAATAAAATGTTTTGAAATGAACAAATCTGATATATTGTACAGTGTGTACGCCATGCTCATCTCCTTCCTAGTTCACGTTCTACTCTTACGATCTCTATAGCCGCTATGACCGTATGGCTAATATATATTTTTACATCTGAATTGTTCGACATACATGTATAATCTCTTTTTGCATGTACCATACTACCATTAGCATACCTAAGAACTGCTATCATACACACTTTTGTCAGGATGACCTTCCATTCTCCAGATTACACTATGTCTGTGCATGTAATCAAGCCTTCAATGATATTGATAGCTGCTGGCCTGTGGGTGTCACAGCCCTACATCACAACGTTGGTTGGTTGTGGCCTCACAACATAATCCGCAGCTGAGGCCATATGGTGTCACCTGCCACCCATCTTGTCAGGAAGGGCAGGCACAGCAGGGAATCGAACCCAGTACATCTGGCATGTTGACACTCAGCTTAACCTCTGATACACAGACGCCCCACATCACAACGTTGCCGGTCTGCATAATCCAGTTGCAGACTATGAAAAGCCTGACAACTGGCATGCATTCCATTGCTCCCAGACAGCTTACAGTGAAAACTATGTGAGGGAATGCAGACTATGCTGAATGTGACATGAGGCACTTACCACTGCCTTTTACAGAGCGCTTCCAGTCCTCATTGGTGGAAGCAAACATATCTACACTACATCCATGTAATGAATGCACAAAACAGGCTTTAAATGCCATGGTATAAGAGGTGGCACTGTGGTAGGCTAAGGGCATGATGCTGTGGTGGAATGCACGTTGTTTGCCAGACTTATAGCAGGTTGAGTACTCTGCCTGGCAGTGACACAACATATAATTCGAAACAAAACAAGAAAACAGGATATAGTATGGAGTTCCATTTCTGATCAGGCTGCACTTTAGATAAGTAGAGTTACCTCCCAGCTTCCATTTCTCTGGCTTTGCTAGTCCCAAAAGTCGCTTCAATTCTTGGGGCATCATCTTTGATTTGCCAAGCTTCACATTTTGTAGGAGAGGGCGTCCAGTGAACAACTTGCGCAAAGGTTGCTTGAGGTGTTGTGCCACTGAACACAATGGACTGGCTGTTCTCCTGGTACCAAGATGCAGCAGGTGCAGAGTGGTACCTCCCAGTAGATGTCGAGCTAGCGCCATTTGCTGTCTCAGAAGTTATTTCTTGATGAAAAACCTGCATGGTCAAAAAAAGACATACATACCCAGCAATCGGGGTTCTACCACATCATAGTTTTGACAGGCTTTGATCTAAAAGTAGCTTCTCAAAATCAGCTTTAGCCATCTGGTGGTTTACTCACCAAAACTCATTCTGTTTTTGAGTTTTAGTGACTATAACTAAGGTACAAAATGCAAATATATCACTGAATCAAATCATTATGCATTGCTAGCATCAATTATCTGTCACTTAGATTGCATTCATGATGGATACTTTGCTACTTTTTCATTATAGTAAGACATAGGCCCAGTATTGGACAAATAGGCTGTTCCTTGATGTTTGCGATCCAGAACATTATCCTCTTCAGAAAATTATCCTCTCATTTTCTTACTTGCAGGTTAAATGGTGCTGCTTGACAATGAACTGATCCGTGATAAAGGGCTCAAGATTCACCAGAAAGTGCAAACTGAGATTCTGATGTTACAGGTTTGAAGACAAACATCCTCTCTATATTTGATTAGGCAAAAGTTTTCCTCTCCACATTCAGGATTACAAAGTACAAGTCCAACCTTGTACATACCTGTGATTGGTAGTTGGGCAAACATCTAGTCAGAAAGTCATATAGTGATCAGATATAGTGATTTGAGTGAACTTGATGCTCTTTTCATGGTCAAATGACACCCTATGAAAATATAAATACTTCAATTGGAATTTCTTACACCAAAAATATTCATTTTCCAAAGAAATAAATATCAAATTCATTCAAAGGACATCAGAAAGAACTTGGATAGCATATTTGGGATCAAAATTACAATAGGAACTTCATATGTATATTTACACATTTTGCTTCATGGACCTAACACATGTCAATAGCCTATCTCATGTTCAAAATAAACTGTAATAATGTGCTAGCTTCTTTTCCTTGGAATGAGGTGACAAGCAATAACAGAAATACTGCATGAAAGCCTGACAGCAGTATCAATGGTTCCAGGAGTGCTGAGTTGAACAATACTGGCTCAATAGAATACAGAGCTTAATGGACGGTACAGTAATATGATTTGATTTAAACTAAGCTAAGTCGAATTAAACTTGAGCTTGGTATAGTTTGAGTCCTAAGCAAACCAATTTATCCTATAGGAATGACAATCTACAAAAAAACGATGTGTTCGAGTAAACTGCATGTAGCGAAGAAAATTCTAACAACAGTACTGGTATAGGTGCCATGGAAGTGAAATAAATACCAATAAAATGCACCAGTGTCCACCGGCTCAATTTTTGTTCCAACTGCTGAGAGCTATGCTGCAGCACATGAGGTACATTTGCCGCATGTTTGACTGTTTAAGGATACCATATGAAGGGATTTCATCAGCACAAAATTCGTGGGTTCTTACCTCTCCAGAAGTTCTTTGGAATGAAACACAGGAATCAAAATAACCTCAACGACTCAGGGGCGGATCCAGGAATCTGGTGCCCTCCTGGAGACCTAGTACAGGACACTCAAGTTCACCCCTCCGCCTGTATTCTTCTGACTAATGTGTTCCTCTGAGTAGAAAAGGCGTCCTCGAGAACATGGCATGAGAACTCGAGAGCGTGGCAGGCGAGCCATCACCCCCCCCCCCATTTTCTCCAGCCTTAGTATTTAACGCACTGGCGCTAACGGAACAGAATTGACCAGAATGCTGGCTTGTCCACCCCTCACTGGCATTTGTCTACTCCACCGAAACCTGATCCTGGACCGCACCTCACGCATACGCCATATTACAAAAGGCCATTTTGGGTGGGCTGCAGAAGTGAAGGAATTACGTCACTGTTGCGCCCATATGCTACAAAATTGTCCGCCTGGCTGATTGCATTCCGCAGTCCAAGCGCTAGATCGCTGGAGTCGTACTACAAACTGGATAAAACCCGCGCATTCCCCGCTGAGGGCGCTAGTGCGCTCACTATGTATGACGTTTCGGTCAGTCTCGCCGACGTTTTCGCAAGCACTTACTAAATATGCCTTAGCTGTGCGGGGGGAAAGGTAAAAAGGGGATGTATCGTAACCCCTAATGTATCATAACCTCAAATATACCCTAACCTCAAATGTACCATAACCTCAAATGTATCACAACCCCTAGTTTTCATAACCATAATGTATCGTAACCTCAAATGTATCATAACCTCAAATGTACCATAACCTCAAATGTATCATAACCTCAAATGTATCATAACCTCAAATGTATCATAACCTCAAATGGATCATAACCTCAAATGTATCATAACCTCAAATGTATCATAGCCTCAAATGTATCATAACCTCAAATGTGTCATAACCTCTAATGTATCATAACCTCAAATGTAACATAAACTCAAATGTATCGTAACCTCAAATGTATCATAACTCCTAACGTACAAACCTCTAATATCAGCTGACGACGCCGGGCCATGGCAGGCGATTTTCGTCCGTACGGAGGTCCTACGTTCTTCTGGACTCTGCCTAGCGGCGCCGCCAGTGAAAAGAACCTGATGTTGGTATATTCTCCGCTAGATGTCCGCTTCATTAGCTTCACAGCGCCAGGATGCTGCCAACTTTGGAAATTTGAAGATCTTGGTGAAATCTGGTGGTTTTTGCTAGGGTCCTTTTGGAGGAAAAAGGGAGCGCAATGAGGCACGTCAAAACTTTTATCGGCAGATGGCAGGGCAACCGGTTCAGTCCAACTGAAGATCCCTCAGCACATCCCTGAGCTCACTCCTGCACCTTATTTTTTTATCCATATGTGTTGATTTAGAAGTATCGTCTTCCTATGTGGGACTAATTTGCTGAGCAGCCATGGTGGAAATGATATTTAAAAGATGTATGCAGTTTGTTGGTGGTTTTATGTCATTGAAGTAGGTAACTTCATTCAAATATTGAATATTACATTTTAATAAAAGCTTCTAATTTAGCACCATGCCACCATAGGTCCCATAGTCCCATAGAGCATCAGCAAATCCCTGGACAATAGCAATCAGCTGCTGGCGTCGCGTTTAGCTACATATGTGACGCTTCTAGGCGATTATGATCAATGTCATTTTTATACATCTACGAGCGCCAAATTGACCAATCAGAGTGCAGCGTTATTGTGAAAATAGCAAGAAAAGCTTTTGTCGAACGCTTCGTGTATGGGTGAGTCGCGTGCATTGTAGGTTGGATAGATTGTGTTCTGGAATGGTTGTTATTATTGGTACGCTGCGTAGTTGGGCTCGCATGTTGTGCATGGTGATTTTCGCCTCCCTGAAATAGGATTTTGTTTTGTGCAAGAATGCAGCCATCGGTCTGGCACAGCATGTTGTAGCTTTTTCCGGTTTCCAAAAAATCCGAGGATCGCCAATGCATGCATGGAAGCTTGCTGTGAGGTGTGCTGCTTTGGTATCCCCAATAATACCGCTGCTTTTAGGTTATTTACCATGAATACGGAGGTAGGTAGATAGGCCCCTGCCTGTTTGTTATGCATCAAGTAGTTACACACCTATGTCATCTGTCTTTTTAATGTTACTTTAAGCTAAAACTGTTTTAATTCAATCCTATACAAATGACAAGTGGCCATGGTCCAGACTGCAAAGTATGGCAATGAGCTCTGGTCTGTGGGAATCAGGGGTGGAGCCTTGGATATATTTTTAGGCCTCATGCTCAGATCATAATCACCATATGCCATTTCCACCACAAGCCTATGGGCATATGTTGGCTGTGGGTATGCACCATACATATGCTGTATACCCAGACTGCAAAGGATGGCAAATGGCTCTGTGAGGCCCACCAGCAGTGAAAAAATAAGCATTCAAATGCACAGGGAGGACAAAAACCTGCACCGGGGAGATTAAATACATGCACAAAATTCTGAAAATAACTTTAATAAGAAGGTTTGTGAATTTCCAGTTTGGTGTAATTTCTTATTTCTTTGAAGTTCTTTTTATGCAATGTTTATAAATGTGCTGAACATGATCTGACCACTCTAAGGAAATTTGTGAAGTTATAGTCTGGTGTAATTTCTGATTTCTTGGAAATTCTTTTTCTACTGCAATGTTTATAAATGTGCTGAACATGATCTGACCACTCATTTCCTCTGGAAATGCATACTTTTCAGTTGGGAGGCAAGATAACACCCAACAATTTTGAATTGCAGAATTTGAAGAAATTTTGCAATGTTTGTGATGTCTTTACATTGATTGGTTGACAGGTATATTTATGAGCAGGAAAAAACACTAAAGCAGCCCATTATAATCATTTCTAGCTTTACCTGAGGTGCAAACATGTTTTCAGAGATTGGATTTCTGAAAAGGTGCCTTTGGTCCCACTTTGATGTTGAGTAGCACAATAATTACATTTTCAAGTTTTCACATATTTTTGATGGAGGACACATGAAAACACCCATGTAGTACATGGACAAAGGTTCAATATAATATGAGGGCATAGGTAGAGTTGGACTTGACTGCCTGAGTTAGTGTGAAATCCTCTTGTGGCATTTGGCATACAAATAAAAATGTACATTGAGCATACGTACAATGGCATTCTTGTTGCAGTTTTATATGTCACAGTAATAGTGTATCTGCAACAGAAGTGGCTGCATCAGTCTTACCTGTTTGCAGTATTTCTCCAAATTTTAGAATGCATTTTTTTCCAATGTTTGCTCAGCCATTTATGGAAAGCCTTTGTGGCATATGTTTGATTTGTTTTTACTGCATGTTATTAACAAATTTAAAAGTAATTTCATTACAACATTATTAAGAACCAAAGCAGTTCAAACTGATTTTCTTATATGTGCATTATGTGTGACACTGTCTAGTTCATTAGCATTTTGACGATATTATTTTGATGTTTCAGTGCTTCTGGAAATCCTGAGCCAGCAGCAGAGCACACTGGAGACAGTTATGTTCATTAGCCTGATGATGATGTTCTGTTTGAACGTAAGGATGCTGATGCTGGTCCCAATCCCAGCTGTCCATCACCAACACAGGGTGACATGAAGAAGCAGTTGGAACTACTTCAGCAGGAGCCCAGCAAGTCTCGGGGTGCATTGGTTGTGGCAAAGGGTACTGCCGCTAGGGAGATGGTGAGCATGCTCAAAGTTCTCACAAAAAGAACACCAGCCCGTCACCAGTCGAACTGCTGCACTGGTGCCGCCCCGGCCGCGTCATGCCAGGCGCCGATGCGACCGGAGACCGGGTCGTTAGCCGATTTCCAGAGCTTGGCTCTCGACCGGCCCCAGTTTTGTAATGATATGTTACTAATTACAGTGCTACAGTAACATTGATGTAAAAGACTCGCAATCGGACGTTCAGACGCGATGCCATGCGACAGTGCCATCGGATTAGTGCTGATCTGTCGTGATGTGAGGGATGTGTGGACTGTGGAGGGCTGTTCGAAATGTATCACGCTCGGCTGGCACCTGCACATTACGGCTATTACGAATCCTCCCAGACATTGCCACTTGTCATAAAGTGCTCAATTTGTGTCATGGTTGGCCCAGTTCGTCTCAGAGTCCAAATATGTGTGCTGCATGTTTTGGCTTGGTTGGCAAATAGGCTGTGGTACCCCTCAATGAGGCAAAGGTTTACGGGTTTGCTCGTAACGCTAATGCAGTCGTGTTTTACTCATTGAACTGGAGCCATTCCTCTGTGCATGACATCGTCACTATCGTCAGCCATGGTCTGTAGGTGGCATTCAAATAACCGAACACTGCCAGGGCAATCCTGTTTCGCCTACAAACGCCTTTTCTCTCTGTTGTCAAGATGCAGACAAGGTCGTGTTCTTGCTATTGTGTTGTACAGACTGGCGAAACGTAATTAGGCACATGGAGCCGGGCAAGTCCTTGTGTGACCTGGCGTGTATGCAATTCTAATTTCCTCAAAGCCGGAACGTTAAGCCATTTTGTACTGTTGAATGCCGGACAGAGTTAAAGTGATGCACGTTCAATACAAAATATGTGGAAACATGTGGCAAAGGATATGTTTCATTTATATTACCAACCACGAATCATGCGCTATTAGGACGATTGTATACAGCCGTCGGAGGTGTCGTGTGCCAATGTTAGTCGTCGGGTTGGTTTAAATGCAGACCGAACACGCCTGGCTCTCCTCACAGCGTGTTAACACGCGCCCTGGAGGGCCTCTGAAAACTGCGCACTGGAGTGTGGGGGGGGGGATTCCACACCCCCCCCTAAGATCTCGGCTCACATTAAAGCTAGAGTTACGAAATCTTCAGTGTAGATGGGTACAGTGGTAAACTTTATTGTGTGCAAATTGCATGACCTTAGGTCTATATCTTCAAGGTCAAATGAGGTAACATGTTAATTTTGCTTGTTTTGCGTGCCTTGGCTTGACAGTGCTATGGATTGCCCCACAATGGGCTTCCATGATGCTTTGAGCATGACTAATGATGTAATAAGGATGATAGATGCTGCATTTGACCTCAGGTCACTGATATATCAGCACTTTATAAAGGTCAAGGTATGCATTTTCATGCATTTGATGCATTTGAGGGAACATTACGCTTTGGGACATGTGAGGAAACTATAATGGGTATTGTCATAATAATAATGATAAGAACAGCAATAATAACAATAATAATCATACTACTACTATTACTACCACTATTACTATTACTGCTAGGTATTTCACAAGCTCCACCAGACACTAGCGGATCCAGGGAGGGGCCATTCCGGCCATGCCCACCCACCCCGAAGCGCTTAAAAGGGGGGGGGGGCATAGTGTCTTTTGCTCCCCCCCGAAATGCAGTAAAATGCAGCAACCTTTGCCGAGGTTAAAATTATCGTCTGGATGAAAGAATCTCCAGTTTTAAAGGTATTTTTTATAATTGTTTGGAAGCCAATATGGCAGCATAGTAGATTCTGACACACATCGAGGGTTCTATGCTGCTCAAGTTCTGCTTACAGCAAGAGTTGACAAAATCGGATCTGCCAGTGTGTACACGTGCACGAACGTTGACTTAGTATGAACGTGAACGTTTCGGTAAACAAGAACAAAAATCTCATAACTTAGAAGCGGTGGAGGTAGGCTGGGGACCCTACACAGGAAATTATGTTGTCATTAATTATTATTGTCAAAAAATGGGTCCCTTTGACAAATAGTGGTAGAAATCCGATGCTTTTAACCAAAAATAGTGGGAGAATGGGCACCCTCCAAATCCCTCCGACCCCTCCACTGATGCAATTCCTAAGTACGCCACTGGAGAAGGGGGGGGGCTGACGCCGAAAACCGAAAGTTTCCCCCCCCCCAAACCGGTGGGCTAGATCCGCCAGTGACCACAGACGCGAAAGTGGAATTTGGCGGCGCTTGCTGCGGGCTGGTCGGTTTCCCGGCGTATGGCCAGAGTTTCCATATATACCGATACTCGGCATCGGCCACCGACCGGAACAAAACGCCATATTTGCCGGGCTTCGAGGGCATGTAAACCTTGAAACCACAGCGTCCCCGGAATCGAGCAAGCGTCTCGTCCACGCAGACGTCTGACGGCTTCAGGTGGCGCCGCAGGTTTTCGTCAAACATGCCGAACACCTCACGAAACAGGCAGAAGTTGTCGGCTTCACGTCTGACAGGTCGGCTTGTGATATCGTCAAACCGAAGGCAGCGCAGGAGCTTCATGTAGCGGCGGTGGCTCATTGTGGCTGAGAAGGGCGCAGGTGCAAATGCACTCTGGAATAGGTCCTCAGCTATGCTATTTGCACCCACGCAGCCCCGCAGCAGAGAGAGGCCGACAAAAGCCATCAGTTCTGAGCGTGTCACTGGAGCGTACGTCTGGAGGTGACAATGAGTCCGGATCTTTTGTGGTCCTCTCATACTTTGCCTTCTCCTCCAGCAGTTTTTCGTTGGTGTGTTTTAGATTAAGGTCGATCACGCCGTCCTGAAAAAAAACAATCTGAATGCTGCCATATCCGATGATACGGTCCTCGCCTCTCCGATGAGACCTGGCCTCTGGCGCGTCAGGTTCACGTCCAGCCTCCTGGAGCGCTGGGCAGGCGGCTGCAGCGACCACTCAGCCACTGTGTTGTGCGGCGGTCACGCACGCAGAAGGCGCCCGGGTTTTGCTGAAGTGGGACGTACTTGCCTTCCTCCAGGGTACGCTTCGACTTTGTAAGCTCTTTCTGCATGCTCCGAACGCTGGGTGCCGGAACGGGCTGGTCCCGCAGTACGGAGGCGGCCACGGCTTCAGGGCTGGTCGCGCCGGTCGCATCAGCTGACGTGCCAGCTGATGGACTGGCTGACGGGCCGGCTGACGAGCCGGCTGACGAGCCGGCTGACGAGCCGGCTGACGAGCCAGCTGACGGGCCGGCTGACGTGCTGGCTGACGTGCCGGCTGACGGGCCGGCTAACGTGCTGGCTGACGGGCCGGCTGACTGGCCGGCTGACGTGCTGGCTGACGGGCCGGCTGGCGTGCCGGCGGCAGCGGCTGTAGACACAGAAGTGTTCTCGTCATCCGTATCGTCTTCGTCTGGAACGTACAGGGCATCTTCTTCTTGGCTGTCCAAGTCCGACGATGCTTCAATTTCGTCTTCATCGGAGTCGATCAGCGGGATGAGATGCGCTGCTTCAGCGGCGCTAAGGCGGCGGAGCGTACGGCGGGACATGATGAGCGATCAGCTTTGCGTCCGACCTGTACGGGCTCAGAACAGAAAATGCTTCACGGCACACCTGTTTTCACAAACGCCAACTCCTATCGACACACGGTGGGGGAAAGCGATACAGGGTTGACCAAACCAAACACCACGTCCAACAAATATTATCGTGGTCGTGAAGGTCTTGCCCACAGTTTGATCTTCGTACCGACCGAAGCATTGATATGCTCGATACGCCCTCCCAGAGCCCTCCCTCTTCAAACACCGATAAACCTTCACGTCCCGCTGCAGTAATTGAGGCATATTTTAACAGCGACAAACAAGGTGCTGTGCAAACAGACCGATTGGTGTATGCCCATCTCCCGCTCAAGTTACCAGAACCGGGCCGCCTGCCCGACTGGCCGGCGGGCGGCCCTGTGCAATCGGCTTCACGAAGAAAGGGCTGAAGTACATGAATGAAATGTGCAAACGCTTAGGTTCACAATGAAAAAACAGTTGTGTTCAGGATGTGTAGGGAGTAACATGCGAAATGGCATGAATCGCATGAGTCATTTGCGTTTATGACAATCTTCCAGTTGACCTGTCATGAACATAACCTGACTTGACCTCGGTGACCTTACATGACCTTGGAACTATATAGCATAACAATATACACCAAACAAGTCGTTAGTGTTGCCAAGAACACTTCTCTTTTGCCAATATACGGGAAGCGCATCAGCACCGATTTTTGTGGTCTGGGGCTACAAAATGTTTTGACTTTGATAGCCTCTAGCTGGAAACATTTTCGGCCAATTTTCGTTTTTCTAACGTCAAACGACGTGCAGTACATTTTTAGGCAGGTACACAAAATTGCGTATATCGACCGGTACAATCTGGAAATATTTGCGAAAAACCGGAGGGGTGGGCGGATTTCGCCCCCTCCCCCTCCAGTGCGCGTGTTAAGACTACATTCGTCAGATCGTGAATATACTATACTATACGTAATTGGACGGGAAGACAGTATCAATCAAACCACATGACTCATTTGAGTCAGCTCGCTCAGCTAGCTCATTTTGTTGGGGGAAGTCCCCCAGTCCTCTAGATCAGATTGCTACATATATTTCATGAATTTTGATAAGTGCGATTTACTCGTGATCTCGATGAAACATGGTATGCAGGTGAGAGTAATGTTTATTTAACAACAGCTCTGGAGTGAAATATCACTCGGGCGTTAATATGACGTTTTTAAGTGAAATTGAAGAAATTAATATGATAGAAGTATTACCCATACATTGGAATGTGTCAATTGGCACAACCGAGCAAAGTTGATCTTATTATCCCCTATGGCGTGATCTTCATCCATCACAAACACTATATTTAGTCCATTAACAACATCCAAACCACTTCTGAAACGGTTGGACGAATGCTGTATTCCGAAATCGGGCTTGAGCACCCGAACCCTCGGATGGGGTTCGGGTGATAGCGACGGCAGGGGGGGGGCAGAATCCACCCCTCTCCCTTCCCTTTCCTTCGGTATGTTCGCGATAGATCTGGAACTAACTTAGACATCTACGCGACATTCTCAGCAGCTGAGCTTTATGAATTTCGCACACTAAGGTAAAGCCCAATTATGGGTGATGTCAGGACATGATATTGTAAGAAGGCTTACATTTTTAACACGGAGTTTCATGCGGTTGTCATGCGGCCCGACTACACGAGAAATCCAGCCGCCGCGACCGGAAACCCGTGGCAGGTGCGGATAAATTTGTGAAAAGCCAGCGCAAACACGAAGCCTACTCGTCGCCGATACGCCCACACTGTCAATAGCGGCCACTTGGAGCTGCCGTGAATGCAAGTAGTGACTTCCGCCCAGCCACGGGTATCAGCCTGACCCAGTAACCTGGAAACAGCTACCGCTCAGGAACTGCCAACTGCCAACCGCCAATCAGCGGCCGGCAGTCGGCAGTCACCAGTCACCAGTCACCAATCACCAGTCACCAGCGTCACCAGCCGGCACCATCAGCCACCAGCCAGGCCACGGGGCACAAAGAGCCTGACGTGCGTTGTCTGATAACAGGCGCATTTACAAGCGCCACCCCGGGAGAGTCGAGGAGACATCACCCAAGGCAGTCGTCGGAGGCGGACACCACCCGAGGCAGCCGCCGGAGGCGGGCCACCCCGGAGGAGTCGACACATCACCCAAGGCAGTCGTCGGGGACACACCACCCGAGGCAGCCGCCGGAGGCGGACCACCCACCGCTGCGACGGAGGAGGAACATTGGACGGAATCGCCGAGAAGCTCGCACATCCAGCAGAATCGTCCGGGAGTCGCTCGCGAGCTGAGTGGAGCGATTGTGAAACGGTGAACTGCGCTCGCTTTCGTCGACACGGCAACTACTGAAAGACTCTGCGGAAAGCGAGTGAATACCACGACATGTGAGTGAACTGGAGCAAGGAGTGGCAATGTCCCCGTGAACTGTCATGAAACCCATGTGACCCGTCCGCCACCGGCCCTTGTAATGCATATGTGATGACCCCAGCCAGCGGTGGGATGTGGGTAACCGTCTGCCCCGGGAAGGGTAAAATGGAGGAGCGAATTGTGGCAAATAAGGTTCTTGTGGAGCATAGTTTTCAGGGTTGGTGGAGGATACCTGAATGTTATATCGTTTAGACATGCTTGGTATTTAAGGTTGGTGTGGATGATACGCGAATGTTTTGTTTATATACATGAATGCTTATACTTTGAATGGAAGGAAAAGAATACATAGCCACGCACACCCATTACTGATAAGAATTTAAGTGACGGAGGAGCCGGTTTAAGTGACTGAGGAGCCACGTGGTTCCGGGAAGATGTCAATGAAGAGTGCATTAACCACTGACCATTAAGTGGCCAACGTACTAGGTGCGAATGAGGGATTTAGCAGGGAATAAATTCCGAGTTCGTCCGTTACTTAAATGTAAAAGCTAGCCGGCAAGACAGGACAGGACGAACCCGACTACCGTCTGTGACGGAAAAACGTGAGACAGATTACGCAATAAGCGAGGAGACGGCCTGCAAGCCGCCCTTCCACGGGCGATAACTTCCATGGGCCCAAAGGTGAGCCTCCGCCCTCTTCTCTTCGGAGGAGACGGAGGAGGGCTGATAGAAGACGGGAAAATGACGAAACACTGTTGGTTGAACCCCTGGGAAAGCGTGCCGAAAGACTGGATAATTCAAGGCAGCTGGTTCACTTGAGAAATTCTAGGCCGCAAAAACCCTCCGGCCTGGTGATCCCAGAGCGCGGAAGGGCATCCCGAGGGTGGTCAGATCCGACGGGATCCATTGAGTAAGCTCGCAGGCAGCGGCACTCAATTTTGGGTCGGGATGAATCTGTGCGCACAGTTAGGTAAAAGCCAAAAACGGCTAGGTCGGTATTCCTTTCCCGTCTCAGCTATTCCAGTAGGCCTGGGCCTCTCGATTACGGCACAGGCAGGGGAGATGAAGTTTGGCGTTCCGTAAGCCCCCCCCAAGGATAGGACAGGCAGGGGATTTGAGGGTCTCCCGACCATGACCCCGGGCAGGATAGGTTAGAAAGACGATAGAGGGTCATCCCGACCGATTTGTGGCCCAGGACCACCTGTGGGGGTGCCCGCCGATTGCAAGTTAGAGCAATGCTAGGCCTGGCAAGGCATTTGACTCATTTAATCGTAGGTATGTCGGCCATTAATACTCAAGCCCAGCATTAGACCATCAGAAACTAACGAAATATCGCAGCCCAGTGTCATCGAGCCTTGAAGGCAGTAAAGTAATAGTATATCATTCCCAACCAACAGTGTCGCGTCAGCCGGTCACAGTTGTGGACCTAAGCACGGGTAATTAACATTTAACTTTGGGCTAGAAAGCCCTAAGCAACGGTCAGAGAAAGTAAGACTAGCTGAATGCGCACATACCACTGGAAGGGAAAATTCGAGGGCCAAACTTTACATTTGTCATTAATGGAGCGAACGTTCAGAATGAAAGGGAATGCATGTGAGTGTGCATGAACTAGCTAAGGGTATTTAAGGACCAGTGGGGGCTGTTTGGGGCCCGATGTGTGCATGCAGCTGTCAGAAACCCATCGTTGTCAAAATTTGACCCAGAATAATTACCTAGGCCCTCAATTTGCCAGTCCGGTGACCCGTGTGAGCATGCAGGTGGATGACATTGAGGGAAACAAGCGGGGACGTTAACACTTAAGAGGGCCCCGAAGCTGGACGAGGGCCGGTGACGGACGCATTTCCAACTCCAATGTCCGTCCATTACTCTTGTGACTCCCCCTCCCCTCCTAGGTCTCTCTAATCATGTGGTTCCTCTATCCCTGGCGCCACGACCAAGCCAGGTTCACTCACGGATGGAAGTGGTGAAATGAGAAGATTTGACCTCGCTATTATAAATTTGTGTTAGGATAACGAGTTACGGGGCGCCGACAAGATGACTATACGAAGACACATATGATGACAGCACAAACTACACCGTGGACTCGCAGGTCACCGCTCGCTGTGGGCCGCCCCGGTTGGGGGCCGGCGGCACGCCGGAAGCGGGATCGGCACGGGCCGGGGAGCCGCCCGGCGCCCGTGAGCGTAGTAAAACATGGCCGCCGGCCGGCGGCCGTGCGGAAACTATTTTTTAAAGGTCGCTCCGAACAAGAGTGCCACCATTCAGTGCGAAGACTCAGACCGACCACTGAAGACTGACACACGGACAAACCACAAAACCCCCCTTACCAACCCCCTTCCTACCAACCCCACCCCCACCTACCCCTCCCCATCCATCCCCCACCCCACCTTCCCCTCCCCATCCATCCCCCCACACCGACCCCGCCCCCGACCTCGCCGCCCTACAATATATGCGGTTGTCACGGCTCCGCACAGGTACGTACTCCATGATCCTCGGCTTTGCGTGCTTTTATTGGGCATATTCCGCAATCTACGCACCACTTATATTAGCAATAGGCTCCCAGTTGTGGATGTAACCAGTTTCGTGTGGTATTGGGGCAATTGAGAATTCTGAGATTAATGACATTTCCACATTTTCGTCATTTGGAGCATTCGGAGTATGCTGAAGACGTTAACGACGATGTCAGCACATACGTAGCACTTGTAAAAGTGCATGTGTCATGTAAAGTCTGTTCTTGGTTAGCCTGGCTTGACCTAAGTTCAAAGTTGCCAATGATTGACCTGTGTGGGCCATCATTGATACCATTGCTCTGCCTGTTACGGTTTTAAAACTCGGCTAGGTGGATTTGCCTTCCATCCAAGGATGCGTTTGTAAAAAGCCCTCGTGTCACAATGGTTAAGCGTTGATTGCAGTAGCCAACAAGGAGAGTGTAGCACGCCCTTGATCTGAAACGTGCCTAGTCCACGCTTCAAAACACCGCACCGCATCGCGATGTCGGCTCCCGCTGATGGTAGGTATTGGGTGCATTTGCTTGAAATAGAAGGTGCATCCCTCTCAGCTGGCAGCAATTTGCCGCATATAACCTTCAGGTATATTTAATCTTATCGGTTATTGGCATCTATCTCCCTCAAAATGCATCCACCGTTTGCGATCAAGTCGCTGCGCGAACGATGGGAGCCATTAGTTGAATAAAGTAATTGGCATTGTCACGCAGGCGTAATTTCTCGAATGGATCTGACGTTCACATAAACGATGTAATTGAAAATGTCATCAACAAAATTAAGTTATATTTTTCGACATATAGCAATCAATTTCTTAAATATAGCTATGGCGGCAGACAGTGGCACAACCAGGATTTCAGTTCGGGGGGGGCAGGGTTGGAGAGCGGGCCCCCTCGCAAGCGGGCCCCCTCATGTTTTTAAAAAGTCTGCGGAAAACATGCACTTACTTTTGAACGGGCCCCTATGTTTGTAAAACTTCGCAGAAATAAAAGCACTTTTCCTTTATCAGGGGCCCCGATTCGAGGCGGGCCCTGGTTAAAACGGGCCCCCAGATTTTCAGTTGGTTCAAAGGGCCCCTGATTCGAGCCACAGAACCGCTTCGCGGGCCCCTAGCCAGGGCTCTGAGTAGGGTGGCCCACTCCGAGCCGCTGGTACAACAGCCGCGAGAACCGCAGTGATCGAAAGAATTATGACGTCACCTTACTGGGCGCTGACTGTCCTGCTGCGAACACGAGCGAGACAGAATCTACGTGATGTGGACTGCGAAAACACCTAAAGCCAGTCTGTTTCAGGAGCGCCGTGATTGACATCGTCTTTTGAACACACAAGACTAGCGCTCCCATGGTGAAAATCATTGCCAGATTGGCAACACGGAAAAATCTTCAGATGTAGGAAAATATCAAAATTGGCAGCACTTATCGCACTACACAAAAAGTGCATGAACTAACGTGTTGGTCTGTAGCCTTTGCATGGCCGTAAATAAAGCAATGCATCAATAAATCATGCCTTGAGTCATCATTTATTCGAAAACCTCTTTGCTAATCAATGAACTATAAAATTGCACACACACACACACACAATAGTTTTGGTCCTTGAAAACAATCATGGTGCAAATAAATAGCATGCTGCCACCTAGCGAGGATACGGTATACTTCAAGTTCATTTCTTTTTCACAATGGTTTTCCGTAAGCTGAGACATGTTCTGATTTAGTACGGGCCAAAATCGCACGCCACACTTCTCCATCGTCAGCTGATATTATGGGTTATGACACATTAGAGGTTATGATACATTTGAGGTTATGACACATTAGAGGTTATGATACATTTGAGGTTACGATACATTTGAGGTTATGATACATTTGAGGTTATGATACATTTGAGGTTATGATACATTTGAGGTTATGATACATTTGAGGTTATGATACATTTGAGGTTATGATACATTTGAGGTTAGGGTACATTTGAGGTTATGATACATTTGAGGTTATGATACATTTGAGGTTAGGATACATTTGAGGTTAATGTACATTTGAGGTTATGATACATTTGGGGTTACGATACAGACCCGTCCGCTTGCCCGTCACTGGCTAAACAAACTTCATGAACCTATCTGACGAAGGAATAATGAAACTGCTGATTTCGTCATCTCTTGCTGTAAGCAGAACTTCAACAGCATAGAACCCTCGATGCGTCAGAATCTACTATGCTACCATATTGGACTTCCAAACAATCATAACAAAATACCTTTAAAATTGGAGATTATTTCACCCGGAAAGCTATTTTTAACCTCGGCAAAGGTTACTGCATTTTAATTTAGTTTACTTTTATTGGTTTGGGGGGGCCAAAGACACTATGGCCCCCCCTTTGAAGCGCTTGGGGGGGCCATGGCCGGAATTCCCCCCCCTCCTGGATCCGCCAGTGCCAGTGACGTACCTATATTTTCGTCAAGGGGAGGGGGCAAACGTATTTGGAGGGGTACACCTACTCAATAAAAAGTCTTCCGATTTCGACCCCTATTTTGTCAAAGTGGACCTATTTATATAAAATAATTAGTGACCAACTAAATTATCCTGTCGAGGGGCCTTAGCTACCACTATCGTTTCCGATTCGTCGGATTTCAACCCTGGCTCCCCCATCCTGTTCGAATGTATTCTTTTGGTATCCCTTGATAAGTCACCTTGCACTGCTGAAATTGCACCTACACAGATCACTTTAAAATGTAAAATTTACCAATTTCAGACATTCCAGTTCATAATGCCCGGTCGCCACGAAGCCAACGTTAGTGCATGTGTACACCCATCTTGCGCATTCGGCGTATTCGCCACACTTCGTGCGATGCTACGGATTCTGCTGGGCCTCCTACGCTTTGCTAATTGCTGCCACATGATAGACTTGCGCCTTATCTGAAGTGATGAAATGCTTTGTATGGGCGTTCGCTGCAAAAATTCGATTAATTAAATTCGATCATTAGTTCCCTACTTCTCATATTTTAAGATGAAGAAATGCGGATACCCGCTGAGCTTTGATGCACCTCATATATTTGATTAAACATGCTTCCAGGTTGGCTACCGAACCGAGGCCCTGCCTGAGTGTACTTCTTTGGACCCGATTCGTATTTCTTCGTCTACGGATGTGTCTTAGGGCTCCAATCCATTTTGTTCGAGGCCCAATGCATTTTCGAAACCCGTGCTCGTTTTAGGGTTTTGTTGCTTCTTTGTGCACCGATGATTTTTCTTAGTTGTCGGGGCGCTTTCAATGATCTCAATGTATTTATTTAGTGCCCGGTATTTTTGTTCGTTCTGGTACCATGTTGCTTATTGCGACCCCAGCCTCTTTTCAGGCCCTTGTGCGGTCGCATGGCCCCTGTGTGCCTTGAGAGCTTCCGATATTTTTTGTGTTTTTTTTTTAGAGTTCCCGCTATATTTATTTATGGCTGCAACGCATGTTTTAGGGCCCTGTCGCTTTTTGCGAGACTGCGCTTTGGAGGGCCAGTTACATTTTCGGTCCCCGTTGTGCTCTTAGGGTCCCGCTGTGTTTATTTGGGGCTTCTGACGCACATTTGTGGGGCCCAGTACGATTTTGGGTCTTCGGTACGATATTTCTGGGTCTTAGCGCAACTTATCGCGCCCAGGCGCGTGGTTCCGGGGACCCAACGCCAGTTATCTGGGGTCAACGCGATTTTTGTGGACCTCTTCTGAATTTTCTTTAAATTCCGAATCTCGGCCTGACTTTTCGAGTCCCTGGCGCCATGTTTTTCCATCTCACCTCGATTTTCTTCGAGCTCCGGTATGTTTTTCGATGCCGTACGCGATTTTTCAAGGCATCTGATGATATGTTCGGTGCTCCAGAACCATTTTCCTGACCAGGACTTTTTTTGGAATCCCTCCTTATTTTGGAGGGCTCCGGCTTTCTTTTTCGGATACCGATGCGACTTTGGGGTCACACGGTGCTTATGTGGAGCCCTAGACGCCAATTATTGGCAGCCCCGACGTGAATTTTTGATGCCCAGACCAAATTTGTGGTACTACCGATGGGAATTATGGGTCCGAGCGCGATATTTGGTGGGACCGGTTGGAGTTTGTGGGGCGCGTTGTACTTAGCTGTGGCCCCAACGCGATCTTGGCGGTTCCTGTTGCAGATTTTCGGGCCTCGGAGCGAGTTTTCTGGGGCCCGCCGCATTTACTTGGAGCCCCTACGCGAATTCTGGTGGACCGACGCGAATTTTTGTGGACCCAGCGCGACTTTTGGGGGCCTCAGCTCGATTCTTGGGAGCATATCCCTCTTAGGAGGGAGGGGCATTTGCCCCTTTGATATGCCACTGCGGCCACCGAAGGAGTATTTTTTTCAACCGATGGCACCTTTCGGAGTGTAAAAGCCCTCCGGGTAATTTTTGCCGGAACTGTTCTTAATTTTCCGGTGCTGGGGTCCATTTGATCGAGTCTCGGTGTGAACTTTTGGACATCGAGTTCTATTTGTTTAAAGGTCTTGATGTGATATATTTGATGTGATAGCCTCCTTACAACCTGTAACCCCTTTGCAATCCAGGGGGCCTCCTTGATAATCCTGTGGGCCTCCTTTGCAATCCTGGAGGCCTCCTTGACAATCATGTGGGGCTCCTTTGCCATCCTGGGGGCCTCCTTTGTAATCCTGTGGGCCTCCTTTGCAATCCTGGGGGCCTCCTTTGCAATCATGAGGGCTTCCTTTGCAATCCTGGAGTCTTTTGCAATCCTTGGGGCCTCCCTTGCAATCCTGGGGGCCTCCATCGCAATCCTGGGGGCCTCCTTTGCAATCATGGGGCCTCTTTTGCAATCCTGGTGGACTCCTTTGCAATCCTGGGGGCCTCCTTTGCAATCCTTGGGGCCTCCTTTGCAATCCTGAGGGCCTCCATTGCAATCATGGGGGCCTCCTTTGTAATCACATGGGCCTCATTTGCAATCATAAGGGCCTCCTTTGCAATCCTGGGGCCTCCTTTACAATCCTGGGGGCCTCCTTTGCAATCCTGGGGGCCTCCTTCGCTAGCCTGGAGGCATCCTTCGCAATCCTGGGGGTCTCCTTTGGAATCCTGGGGCCTCCTTTGCAATCATGGGGGCCTCCTTTGCAATCATGGAGTCCTTTGCAATCCTGGGGGCCTCCTTTGCAATCCTGGGGGCCTCCTTTGTAATCCTGTGGGCCTTTGCAATCCTGGGGGCCTCCTTTGCAATCTTGGGGGCCTCCTTTGCAATCCTGGGGCTCCTGGGCCTCCTTTGCAATCCCGGGGCCTCTTTTGCAATCCCTTCAATCTGGGGCCTCCTTCATCCTCCTTTGCAATCCTGCTCCTTTGCAATCCTGGGGCCTCCTTTGCAATCCTTGGCCTTTGCAATCCTGGGGGCCTCCTTCGCAATCCTGGGGGCCTCCTTTGCAATCATGGGGCCTCTTTTGCAATCCTTTGCAATCCTGGGGCCTCCTTCGCTAGCCTGGAGGCATCCTTCGTTAGCCTGGAGGCATCCTTCGCAATCCTGGGGCCTCCTTTGCAATCATGGGGCCTCCTTTGCAATCATGGGGGCCTCCTTTGCAATCCTGGAGGCCTCCTTTGCAATCCTGTGGGTCTCCTTTGCAATCCTGGGGCATCCTTTGCAATCCTGAGGGCCTCCTTTGCAATCCTGGGGGCCTCCTTTACAATCCTGGGGGCCTCATTTGCAATCCTGGGGGGCCTCCTTCGCTAGCCTGGAGGAATCCTTCGCAATCCTGGGGGTCTCCTTTGGAATCCTGGGGCCTCCCTTTGCAATCATGGGGGCCTCCTTTGCAATCCTGGAGTCCTTTGCAATCCTGGGGGCCACCTTTGCAATCCTGGGGGCCTCCTTTGTAATCCTGTGGGCCTTTGCAATCCTGGGGGCCTCCTTTGTATTCCTGGGGCCCTCCTTCGCAATCACGGTGGCCTACTTTGCAATCCTGGGGGCCTCCTTTGCAATCCTGGGGCCTCCTTTGCAATCCTGGGGGCCTCCTTTGCAATCCTGTGGGCCTCCATCGCAATTCTAGGGGCCTCCTTTGCAATCATGGGGCCTCCTTTGCAATCTTGGGGGCCTCCTTCGCTAGCCTGGAGGAATCATTCGCTAGCCTGGAGGCATCATTCGCAATCCTGGTGTCTACTTTGCAATCATGGGGCCTCCTTTGCAATCATGGGGGCCTCCTTTGCAATCCTGAGGGCCTCCTTTGCGATCCTGGAGACCTTTGCAATCCTGGGGGCCTCCTTTGCAATCCTGGGGGCCTCCTTTGCAATCCTGGAGGCCTCCTTTGCAATCCTGGAGGCCTCCTTTCCAATCCTGGGGTCCTCCTTCGCAATTCTGGTGGCCTCCTTTGCAATCCTGGGGGCCTCCTTTGCAATCCTGGGGGCCTCCTTTGCAATCATGGGGGCCTCCTTCGTAATCACGGGGTCCTCCTTTGCAATCCTGGAGGCCTCCTTTGCAATCCTGTGGGTCTCCTTTTCAATCCTGGGGGCCTCCTTTGCATTCCTGGGGGCCTCCGTGCCAATTGCTGGCACTCTCTTGATTTCTGGAGCCTGCTATCTTCTCCTAGGTGACTCCTTCTTCGAATTCGGGGCTTCCTCTCATGTCTTGGAGGCCTCCTCTCATGTCTCGTCGGCCTCCTTGGTGACTTTTTTCCTGTGCATTTCCGGATAGGGGCCTCCTCAAATTTCAGGGGGGCGGCGCCCCCCCAGTTTCACGACAGGGGGGCGATTGCCCCCTGCCCCCGGTGGCGACGCCCTTGCCCATAGCCTATCCGGGGATAAATATTTTCCATTTTCCTGTTTGCCATGAACATGAAACATTTTTCATGGAAAACAGGAAAAGGGAAATAATATTTATGAAAGAAATGTTGTTTTTTTTAGATGACAAAATATACTGACCCAAATTAAGAGATAAATTAGTATTTGAGTGTATTGATCGAACCAGGGCTGACCACTCCCCCCCTCCATACACCCAACTGATCTTGTCCTATACCCCTGTGTACTCACCTGCTTGTATTCCGCCTTCTCGTTGGCAGAAACCATGTTTGCTCGCATGTGGCCTGGTTTGTTCACAGCATTGTTTTTTTCCCTGCCCATCTGCACCGGCTTCTTTCCTAGACAGCAGTGCGGTCTCAAACCTTCAGTACTTCAAGATTGACAGTCCACGAGTAAGTGTGCGTCTATAATAATACAAGGAGAAAGTATGCAGTTGCAAGGTTTTCGTTCACCGTTGGTGACGCGGGGCCAATTCAATATCGACATTTGTTCTGCTAATTGAGTTTAGAAACGCTATGAGACATGTATGAGATCGATTTTACATCGTTCACGACGGCTGCTTCATTCCACCACATGTCTACCTTTACTAGTAGGGCACTGGTACTGGTAACGGTGTTGAGGTAGCAAGGGTCGTGGTGTATTATGATGGGTTACAGGGGTGTGCTATGGTCACACACATGCATTTGTACATCTTCATGGTGTCGTAGTCTGGCTGTTGGTGAAAGACCGCGGCAGATGGCAAATGACGGTGCCGTTCCTAAATAATGCTGTGTTGTATGCTATGTGCCCTCAGATTACTAAAGGCGAATGCGTTGTATTATTTTCTTCATCATGGAATTTTTCAACAGCTATCACACCCTCATCTTCTCATGACAAGTCATGAGAATGTGAAGGTCAGAAAGCGCCTGACTTGATTTAGATTGCCAGATATAGCCATACTTAACACTTATTCGTCCACACACCTTTCCCAGGCAGCGTTCACCTTACATGTATGGACTAGCTGTTCAGACAGAGTGAGCGAGCGTTGCGAGCGAACGCAGTGATACAAAAGCTAAAACCCACTTGGTCTTGCTTGCATGGATTTTGAGGATATCTTGAACTAGGGCTCTTTTCAGGTGATATTGGTATTAGATAAACTGACGTGAAGACGGTGGGCGGTGCGTTAGATATATTTAAATGGCAACTGCACTTGGTCTGGATTAAATATCGTCATTCTTTTCATGGTCAAGAACACATGCAATAAATGACATAAAATTGATTAAAAAGTTGCGTATAAGAACTCAACCCTTCATATTGAATGTTAATATTAATAATATGCTAAGAGTTCGCCACCAGGCATCGGGGTGCAGGTGGGCTCGCAGATTGTAAAGTAGCTTTGCTCGTTGATATATGAGCAACGGAGTAAACGTGACTGGTGAACACACATATAGAACGATACGTTTCGAAAATTGCATTCGCTGTTCTTTTGTCGGGCTTTCAATGGACTCGGATAATTGTCTACCCCATGGTCTTCTAGTGGTTATATTTTTATATTCCTCTTCAGCATCACATCAATTATAAATGTATCCCATCAGCAGATTAAGTGGCCTAAATCTTGCATACAAACATAATTGAGGACAGGATCCATAAACACGCACGCTGGAGGGCCTCTGACACAACGCGCAGAGGACGGGGGGAGGATTCGGCCCCCGCCGGTAACATTTCTGAAACTACTGAAGCTATAGGTACACAATTTTGACAGTAGATTATGTTTGTAGTGAACTCGTTGCAATACAATTTGAATGGTCCCAGGCCTTCAAGATCAAATGAGGTCGTGAGGCCTTTAAGATCAAATCGCCTGCCTCATCGCACCGCCTCTCCACCGCACCGACGAAGCCTTTGCGACCTCGAACGTTCGCCGGCCGTCGCCCGGTCGGTCGATTTGACACCCACGCAATTCTTATATTTACTCACGGATTTCGACTTTTTGTTGCATATGATGCGTTTATCAATCTTTAACGAAGTCACCAGAGTGCATTACAATATCGCTGCCTGTTTATGAGATAACGTAACAAAAAAAACCCTGAGAAATGGGCGGATTCCACCCCTTCCCCTTCGGTGCGTGTGTTAAACAGCTGCATCTTATACGTACATCAATCCTGTTGCACATTGCCCCGAATAATTGCCATGAAACAACACCCATATATATATATATGAATTATATTTCGACAAGTTATGCATAAGTGGCACAGTGATAAAACAATATTTTCATGAACAAACAAGTCACCAATGTCTCGGCCACAGGCCTTTAGGGTGACACAATACAAAATAAAAAAAAAAAAAATAAACACACTATCATGCGCTCGAAATCCAGCGTAAAAACGTGACACGCATCGCAATCTCTCGCTGGGCTGACAAACGATATATTTCGAAACACTGCGTCAATTCGCGAAAGGCGACACAACAGAATACACAAAACCGTGGATGGCATTCGACAATGCCAGATCTATTATCATTCACATCGCCCTGTGTGCATGCCACGGCGCGTTATGCAGGTATGTGCGACACCGATAATTGCATCAATAGTTCACCTGGGTTTGTCAAACTTGCCAGCATGATAACGTACCTGGCGCAGGCGATGTGCTGGAGATGCAGCGGGCATCTGACCCGGACTAGAGAGTTTGACCCACACCTACACATGCAAAGATACACACACACACACACACAGGGATGTAACCACTGGGGGCTGAGGGGACATGTCCCCCAATTTCTGAAAAGTGGCGATTTGTCCCCCTCAATTTTTGCCATGTCCCCAAGCCTCAGCTACCTGAGTATGATCGCCGCAAAATTATACTTAATCATTGATAAAGTGAAAATATATATGCAAGAGAATGACCAAAAATATTGGAAACCGATCAAGCCAATCAACGGGCTTCACAGGCTATCTGTCGCCACAAAATCTCCGAATTGTAAATCAGCAAACGTAGAAATATCTGCTTCCAGGCTATTCTTGAATAACATGAACCTTGGCCATCTTGTGTTATCGCTTCGGTAGAAAATTGTGCTTTGCCAGGCAACAAATTTGCATTATCACAAGACTTTATTACGTTGCATTCCCCTGCGCAAATATTGATATATCTTGAACAAACGTGACTCTGGGTGCCCTTGGGTATTTTCAAAACTATGGAGGAGAGTCATGGGTAGCTTTAAGCAAGTACGTCAAGTTAACGTCGTATTCGTATTCGTATTTAGCGAAGTGTTCGCCAGAGGCGTATTTGCATGGGCATCGGCATTCAGCGACGGGTTTATGATCATTCGAATCAATTACCACAAGTGATTCTGCTTGCACTGAACACGATGTAAGCAAACACATAGGTCTCACATTACCACCTTAACGGTCAAGGTACAACGCAAACCGGTTTCTTCGGTTTCCTCCCTGTTTTCGTTTTCACCCAAACCTGCCCGAATCTGGTATTGAGCCTGTGTTGAACCATGGCGTAACATTTGAAACCGGTACATGCCAAGGAGAAACTTCTAGGTCAAAGGTTAGCTTGATTTATTATATGGTGATATCGAAGCGATATCGACTGAACGCGAGGTTCGGTTGCTATCGCATCAATTTCCATCAAATGGGCGTCATTCGACGTGACTTGTTATGCGCTATCAGAACGCTAAGCAATCGAATTATTTTTCAAGGGCAAAGGCCAAGCTGTTCATCCGGTCCGCTCAATTGTCTTTCGTTTTCGCTCATACCCATCCAAATCTGATAGCAAGCAATGACCAGTGGTGAACACTCGAGTAACATTTCAAATCAGAACATGTCAAGGTCAAATATTTGATTGAGTTCTTCAATGGCCTCGCGTCTCGTCGCTATGGCTTCAATTTGCAGAAAATGATGTCATTCGACGTCGCTTGTGCGGTATCAGACAGCGGATAAATTGAAAGCATCTCGACGGGTCAAAATTCAAGCTGATCTCTTCGTTGGTCTCACATTTTTTTCTGGTTTTCATTCAAGCCTACCCAGATCCACTATCAAGCGATAGCCCATGGTGAACCATCGAGTAACATTTTGAAACCGGGATATATCACGGCCAAACCTCAAGGTCAAAGGCTAGTTTGACTTTTTCAAAGTCCTCACCATCCATCGCTATGGGTTCAATTTGCATCAAGTGGGTGTCATTTGACACGGCATGCCGCGACGCGCCTAAGCTGCTTTTGAAGAAGAAAAAAGTGTTGTTTGAAATTTTTTGTTGATGTTTGGAAACCTTTCGGTGTTATTGTGCTTTAAGGTGGTAACAAGAACAGTTTTTACACGCATTTCCTCCATAAAGCAAACAAATGGGTTAGGTTTGGTTAGGCTAGGTTTGTTTAGTTCTTGTTCGAAATAAAAAAATCAAACAAAATGTCCCCTCCATTTCCACAGAAAATAAGTGGTCCCCTCATCCTAGTCACGTTCATAAACATGGTATCCTTAAGACAATTGTTGGGAAAAACACGCAATACTGCAAATTTACAATTTTTGTCAGCAAAATATTATTTTTAACAATGGCAAATCACAAAACCAGACATTGAAAAAGAAGTGACTGAAATCCAAGAGTTTTTTTTTTTGGGGGGGGTCCCATATATCTTGTCCAAACTTACCGCGTGCCTAGTTTGTTCCCCCCTTCAATTTCGAAACCGTGGTTACACCCATGCACACACACGCATAAAGCGCCGTGGCATGTACACGGCGGTGTGAATGATAATGGATCTGGCATTATCGAGGGTTATCAATGGTTTTGTGTATTCTGTTGTTGCCTTTAACCTTTGACGCCGTGTTTTGCATTATATCGTTCGTCAGCCCAGCTAGAGGTTGGGATACGCGTCATGTTTTTAACGCTGGATTTCGAGTGCATGATTGTGTTTAGTAATTTTTTAGATTTTGTATTGTGTCATCTTGAAGAAGGCATACGTGGCCGAGACGTTGGTGATTTGTTTGCTTAGGAAAAGTTTTCTTTTTTCACTGTGCCACTTCTGCATATATATATATATATATATATATATATATATATATATATATATATATCCGACAGTAGTTTGCGTTGGTATTCGTTAATATTGTCACCCAGTGTAGTCAGACGAAGATCACATACGCGCAATACTATGGAAGGTACTGAAATACATTGTGGGCCGGCAAGGCCACACCAACAACACGAAACAATAGGAGCACGTAAAGTGTAGCATAGGATACAAAACATTAAACTTCCTGCAAGCAATTGACATTCTATATTTGGAATTTCCTGAACTCAAAAATTAATCAGATCCACAACATCGGATAAAATGTTTTCTGACTTGTGGAGAAGTCAGGTCATTCATACACAAAATTATATAGCATGTCTCCATCTGCGAAGTTATCAGGGCAGGATTTCCACTTTATAATCCTGCATAAAAAGAGGAAAATATATGGGTGCACGAATATGAAGAATATTTTTACCAAAACCTATGACATGAGAATCTCATTCTGCACTTACCAGTGAATGGTGAGCGCTTCATTACAAGCAGCTCATTGCCAGAGGACGATTGAACGTACAAATGATAAAATAGGAAAATAGTTTTCGTCGGAAAATGTTCTGGATGCGAAAAGTCCAAGAAGTCCACTTTCTCGAACCATGGAAGTCATTGCTAGATACATAATCGTCCTGCATTCCCTACGACTATATTCGTACCAGACACACAGATTGGCAACGTGGGCGCATGCAACTGCTTACTTTGTTACTTACACAGTATGAAGCTATCACGGCTGCCAGCAACATGATACCAGTTAGTTAGTTATTAGGGCTTTAGGGCGCATGGACTACATCGGTCATATAGCGCCCTACATTATCCACCAAAATGTCAGCTTGAATTGCCATCACAATTGCAACGCCAACATCCCACGCTATCGTAATAGTTCTGCGTATTGCGTCCGGTTGTTCAAGATGATAAACGAGACTTCACAATGATTGATTCGCTGCCGCCACTAGGAGTGCAGCCGAACTATAACGTTAACCAACGATAAGCTAAACCAGCTCAGAGAAACGCAATGGACGCAAGATTTGCGCGACTACTATAACGTTCCTGCTCGATTATGTGAACTGCAACAGCGTCGGCATTACCATTACTTTTGATGTACACATTACATGGGTGTGGTAAGCATTGTACCCTTTGGTTTAGTGTAAAATAATGGCGTCGGAAAATGAAATTGAACGAATTTCACGTAAGAAGTGTTCGTAGGTGTATTTGGTGGATTAAATATGCATCCAAAACGACATGGAATATGGTGAGAAAGCACACAGCAACACGAGGGGATCGAACGGCCACAATGGACATAATGGGGCGCCGAGGAATGGGAAGACTTATTGCCAGAGTGACTAATACAATAATGCGACTTTCGTTCGATCAGGTCTGCGGCTGACCGGGTACGAAGAGAGTAAAATAGAACATTTGACTGCTGCGTATCACAAACCATTTCATGATCAATTGCGTCGGTGACGCACTTGATTTAGCAGGACATAATCACGCCCACCACCGACCGCAACGCCAGCATGAAACACGTGGCTAGAAAACAGACGCGAAATTTCACATCAATATTTTGAAGCTGGAGTACTTTGGAATAACCAGACATGAGAGCAGTCATCGCGCGCGACGTAAAGCTCCGGTGACTGAAGATCTGGTATACCGGCACTCCATCAGCCATGCGGCACCGGGTGTCGAAAGTGGCATTGATGACCACGGCGAATGCCGGCTGGAATGCTCGGCGCCTCTTTCCGGAGACAGTTCGATAGCCTGGCTGCAATGGGTTCGCTCCGAGTGACCATCACACGCCGGTCGCCCGACAGATGTCCCCGGCAGGTGGCGTCCCTGCCGCTCAGGGTGCGGCAGAATGGGAGCGTGACTACAGGTTACAACATCCGATTCGTCACCGTCCCGAAGAGCCAGCTCGACAGTAGACGGCGGTGTCCAACGTGCGGTGATCACACACGAACACTCATGCTGCAGAGTCTGGCCGTGGCATTACGATTTCGGTAGTCCTGTGCTGCCAGCACAGTAGGACGTCGGGTTATAGTACCGTTCGGTGCCAGCGGCACGATCTCGGCTAAAATATCGCCCTGTCCCGCGAACGCTCGGGCGGCAGACCTCACTTTCACCATCCACCTCACCCCCAAGGTGACGGTGGGTCTCAGTTCCAATGCAGTCACACTAGCATCGCGGCCGGGAGCGAGATGTAAACTCCAGGGTGCACATCTCTGGCCGCCCGGCAGCACCGTGGTGCCTGCACCGTTTCGTCCCACTAGCCGTCGGCCTCTGCGCTGACTGCCGCCATCACCGTGTCACCGTCAGGGCTTGCGGACAGAGCCGGCGCGCCGGTGGTGGTCGGCCGGGTCGCCGGCGGCGTGGCCGCTCCAGGTCATCACAGCTGGCACTCGCTGGGCGGCGAACGCACCACGTCCACATCATCGCACAGCTGATGGTAGTTCATGACGCTGCAGATGTACGTGCTCTCGTCCCGGGCCGTACATCTCGATGGTCTAGGTAGGTAGTACAAACGAAGCCGTTCACCGCGTACACGTGGCCGTTCACCCCGGCGAGCCCCACCTGGCGGGCAGGGCAGACATGAGCATATTTATCAGAAACGGTGAGCAGGTTAGACAAAGAAAATCGGCATGGTCAGTGAAGCGTTCTCGAATTCCAACAGCTGGGTTAAAATCGACACCAAACAACGTTGTCTTACATCGCTTTCGATATATTTTTCCAGCCACACATAATCATTCAAAATCCATGAGTAATTACGCTGGTTGCACGACGCGCTGGATAATACTAATGAATTGTTCAAAAGGTTACCATACCACGCCAACTGTACTATATGCATCCTTCTTTATATATGACATTTATGCCAACAACCCAAGTAGATAGTACAACATTTAACATCAGAAAGAAAGCTGAAGAGATTTACAGACTGAACTACCCGTGATTCGTCACCTAAGAATGCTACTATGCAGTGGGACTGACCACTCCGGAAAGACGTCGACGCTCCAGAGCATACCTCGGAGATGAAATTAGAATGTGAGTGTGACACTCTATTTGCACTGCACCACATCTTGGACACAGTGCCTTATTATCATCATTTAGGACGTAACTATGGATGACATAAGCATGCCCAACGAAAACATGGCAGAGGATCACCTCATCTCGCCTTGTCCCACGCTACCACGAGGGACACTGACCGCGAGAGGGCGAAATTGTCCGTACTTTGTTAGAAACAAGCTCATCCCAGCTCGCTGGCCACTTATTCCTCCGGAAAACCGTGATCCCTAGGCTCCTGGCAAGTATTGGGAATGCTCTGCATAAGGGAGCCTGTGCTGCCCATCTGGCAGCACCGTAGGTTTCTTCATTGCCTATTCTACCAACATGGCTCAGAATCCAGCGAAAATGGATGACTTTCCCATTCTACTCTGGATAAAATCTGGACCATGAGGTCCAGCAGCTTTATTACATTATATTTTCTGCACCTGTTTTCCATATCTTCTCTAGCTACTGTAAGATCACAAAGTCATAAAGTGTTCAGACTTAACAAGAGCTACACAGACCAATCTGGCTAAGCCCATAAAGGGAAGGTACTATAAGTCGAGACAACAATATACTGTAGGGGTGGCGGCTCTGCCGTCGGTGGGGTGTGGGGGTGGTGGCTTCGGTGGCTTGGCGGGTGTGGGGTGTTTGGGTGTGTGGGGTGTGTTGGGGTGTGTGAGTGTGTGAAACTGGGGAGGCTGCGTGACAATTTGGGCTCTATCTTTACTGAGAACACTTTAGCAAGGCTGAGCATGAGCTGACTCTTGACTTATACAGGGCTAATTAAAACTGAGCTAACTGACTCCATTGCTGATTATACATATGTCAGGGGTGTGTTGTGCTGTGTTTCCCCGCCACCTCCACCACACATTCCCCAAACCCCAGCCGGCTTGATGTTGTTTGAGCTACCGTCCCTAACACGAATTTATATGTGTGCGAGGTCAAAGTTTTGGGAACACCATATAGGTAAATGAGTGCGTCTAGCCAAATTAGAAAGATTACGTTGTATTTAGAAAAAAATATGATAAGGCAATTTGCCCTTGGTTACAATGAAATGTTCCGAGATGGGACTTTTGGATGCTAATAGTAGTATAATTTTGTACAATGTACCGCACGAAATAGGTGCCTGTGATTGAGCCCCAAGCGGCTTCCGCTGGTCCTTAAAGCTACCTAACACACATTCATTCTCCTCATTCACTTCACATTCGTTCGTCCCATTCATTCTTTCCTTATTAATTAATGAAATGCTTGGTCCCCAAATTTGACTCCCTCCCCCCCCTTCAGCGGTACACAAACACATATATCGCGGACCATTGCTCTTTTTGTGGTATATTGGCCGAATATGTAAATCTTCCACTGCCATCATAGGTGGTCTCGCCATTATGGACAGTGTTCCTCGCCTGGATGAAGGCTTAATGCTACGAGGGGGGCTCATCGTACTGGCTCCGAGGGCTTATACAAGTGCTCTGGTATCTTTGACTGACCTACCCTAGCTTTAAATGAAAGGTCGGTGCCGCGCCGGGCCTTATCCGCCGTATACTGATACTGTGCGACCAGGTAAACGTGCTCACGAGCGGGCACGGATCCCTACCACGTTGGGCACGTCCCCTGGCCGTCTTTATAACCTAGCCTGCCCTACCCTTTCAGCCTCGGGGCTTATGGCACGCCAAATCCGTCCGACCTTCCCCCCGCCCCGAAGGCTACACGGTTCCGTGCCGAAACGTATAGCGAACGGGGGGCGGACTCACGACCTTGCAGTGTTTTGCTTTAACCTAGTGTTTGGCGCCAAACTCGACGGACGCAAGGTGGGGCTCGACAGCCCATCCGACCTTGCATACTGTGCCCGCCACCAGCTGCACGCCTGGGTCACAGACGCCAGCGGGCTTCTGCAGTCAAAGAACCAGAGCATGTGCTTAATGCCCCCAAAGTATACGGTCATCGCACCCCTTATCGCAATTGGACATCATCCAAACGCAGATCATATATATTTATATAAACAACATTAATATTCTAGTCAAGTTAACAACTGGCTTTCACACTCATTACCCTTACCCGGGAACGTTTAGTTCATAAGAGAACGGCTAGCAGATCGTCTGCCTCGCTTCGGTTTCACCGCATCCCAGCGAGCGTGGGGCTCCCCCTCGAGGGGGATTCCAAGTGGGCGGGGTGACCCTGAGGGCAGAGTCGGATAGCCCCGCCCCCAGATGGCCTGGGAGCCTGCCTCGTCTCTGCCGTTCGCTCTCCCTATCACTTGCGCCCACTATGTCGTCCGAAGAGGAACGCTGTTTCAGTGAAGAGGAGAGGGCCGAGGCCGAACTGATGTTCGCCCGGCTGGTCGACCAGGACCCCGACGACATCCCCCGATTTCTGCCCGAGGTCGTTTTAGACCTTGGGCCCGACGACTTTCGGGGCCTTCCCCACCTCCGGGAGATTGTGGCCCGGAGGCGAAGACGGCTGGGGAAAGCCCTTCACCCAGACCGGCATGGGGATCGTCACGAGGTGGCCTTGCGGTAAGTCCCCTCCCACTCCCACAATCCCAGTGAGTGTCATAGTGTCGTTAGTGTCCCCCCCCCCCACCCTTTTCAGAATGTTTTCATAGATTTATCGGAATTCCGAAACCGCTCAGCCCTCTCTCCTTTGGAGAGAAACGGAATAGTGTCTTTCCCTTTATCCAACATTTGTGGGTTTTCTTAAACTAAGAAGGCGTCATTTATCCTGGGGCGCGTTCTGATGTCGCAATGTTGAATTCCACTACGGCTTTGTCGGGGAAGGAGTTGGTCACGTCGGCCCTCCTACTCTTGCTAACCACATGAACCTGTTACAGGGACGTCAACCGGGCTGCGTCCTTCTTGGACGAGTTTGGGGGGCGTATGCCATCTGGCGAGGCTACGCCCCCGACGTGTCGCCGCTGCCACCCCTGCCCGACAGCGCCCTCGTTCGAGCGGCGGCGCGGACAACATGGCTGGCGCCGGAGGACCGGGCATCGCGCCTGGCCCCCTTGTTACGTGAAGGTGCCCTCGCGGCCCTTTTGAGGGATCTGGTGGCTGGCCGGAGCGCGGCTCAGGAGGGGCAGTCCGCCTCGTTGGTCGCCGTCGCAACACCTGCGATGGCGGCCATCACCGGCCCGCTGAGCGTCGGTGGCTCCACCCCCCGGGGGTGGAGACCGCCCAACGGTTGGTGCAACTGCACCGGCTAGTAAATGCATTTTGCGACGTTGACCTGGGATCGTTCCCGTATCGTGTACGCCGAAGTGTGACCAGGTTGCAAAGTCGCTTCCGGGCGAGTTTGGGAAATAAATAAAACAAAACCATTTCTCAGCTACTACGTTTTCCTATCACCACGTCGGCGCTACCGCCTGTCGGAAGATGGGTCGGGGTGAAGATAGTACAACAGGGAACCAACTCATGAGGATCGCAGCGGCACGTGCTTTTCAACCCCTTCACGCGGATCATCGTTCAGTTTAGACGTAAATATCCTCCCCTCCGTCCACCTGGTAGCTGAGGCATCTACTACGCCCGCGTCGCTTCGGGAGGGTCGTATTTCTTACGTCATCCATTGACGTTAACTCCCCCCCCAAGGAGGGTCGGTGACTCGGCCTTCGGCTTCTAACCCCAATGCCATCTGATTTACCACGAAAGTTACGCCACTCAATGCACGTCTGGAGGCGCCCCCAGGGTTTGTGGATAACGGTGGGTAGTCAGGCTATAGCATTACCTCTTTAGCTCCGGGGAATGTGAAGGTCGAACGCTTTGGACGAGGAGGGAAAAACATGGATATTGCAAGCACAGTTTTCAACGTGCTTGCTGTCAGACCGAACGATAATCATTTGCACGATCCATTCCGGCCGGTGGCGGTGGCAAGGCGGATATTGCACATACAGTTTTCAACGTACGGCATGTTGGGCTGAGCGATGGCCATTTTCACGACCCACCCAGCCCAGGGGCCTGCAGGTGGATATTGCTCGTACAGTTTTCAACATACGGCATATTGGGCTGAGCGATGGTCATTTTCACGCCCAGGGGCCTGAAGGGATATGCTTTTCAACGTCGGCATATTGGGCCAGCGATGGTCATTTTCACGACCCCCCCCGGGCCGGAAGGTGGATATTGTCGTACAGTTTTCAACGTACGGCATATTGGGCCGAGCGATGGTCATTTTCACGACCCACCCAGCCCAGGGGCCTGAAGGTGGATATTGCTCGTACAGTTTTCAACGTACGGCATATTGGGCCGAGCGATGGTCATTTTCACGACCCACCCAGCCCAGGGGCCTGAAGAGAAGATGCGAGGATCTGATGTGTGCATAGTGCCCCCGTTCGGCATTGCAAACTATGCCCCCTTGCTTTATTCCAAGTATTCCTGTCACCGCTAATCCCGCCCGTCAATGGCTGGGCATCTGCTTCGTGTCTCGGCTGGTGTACTGAAACATTTCTATCATCACGGGTAATATATTTACATGTATTTACATTTTACGCCAACAGGACCGGGACCGATTCCTGGCACACGTCTTCGCCATCCTACCCCCTCCCCCATACATGCCTACCTACCCTACCCTGTGCGACGCCAACGCTACCGTCCGTTTCGCACGTCCCTCCCCGGCTAATCACCCCATCAACGACCGGGCGGTACTCTCGTGGGTTGGGGCGACGGCGCCGGGCGTGGAGAGTCTACACGGTTTCGATGTGTAGCGGCCATTGGGTAGCCCGAAGATGGAGGGAAGGCGTCGGTCTGTAAAGCACTCACATTTTCGCTGGTGATTTGATGCACGGCTTGTTCTCTTCTCCACTGTTTCGGAGACTCTCGTCCCATCGGAGGATGTGAGAGCGTTTTCGGTCGGTCTTTCAGTTTTGTTCGAGTTTCGGAAGCCCCGCCTCTTCTATTCGCTGGCCACTCCCAGGGCTTCGGATTGTGTTCTTGTTTTTCGATTGGTGGGAGTGCAGTTTTTTTCTTCCCCTTAGGCCGGGTATGTTATGAAATCGCCTGGGGCCGTCAGGATGGTCTGCCGGGACTGGAAATTTTCTTCTCAGCTGGCGGTGTTCCAGACCGGGGTCACCGATCCTTCTGTTGATCTAGATCAGCTTGTTTTCGCCCCTCTAGGGGCCAGCTGGGCGCGGAGGGAAAGAGGGTGCCAGGCGATTAGCCTGGCTCGCCGTGAGTTGTTTTGCTCAGATGCCGCCTTTGATGTTGTGTCGTCCGTGCCGCTGGAGTTCGTCTGCGCTTGGAAACAGGTGTCTTTGTTTTCGGTGAGTTGTCGTGGGAAGTGCAGAACGCTGTCCGACGCCGTCGCCCGGTTTCTACGTTTTTTAGAAAAGATAAAAATGTAAACCTGCTTACATTTAGACTTCCCTTTTTTCATCACGCCCTCGTGATTGTTAAGGGACCCTCTATCTGGTTCCCGTACTAACCCATGCTACACCGTTTGACATACAACTATATCCTTCTCCCGCTTTCCCTTCTCGGTCCCCTGGGATCCTACTCTAGTGCTAACGAACACAACGGAGAACACGTCAATCCTACGCGTACAATGTTCCGTGACATGCAAACATGACGGTCTTTACAAAAAGGGTTTTCCAGGACAATTCAACTCATACAGTGCTGACCCGCCACATCTCTCCGTTCGCCAACGCCGCTGATGACAGTATTTGGTTCCTCGGTCGACACTCGGTGCATGTCACAAGGTTACCCGCATACACAGTACTATCTATCGCGCACGTTGTCACCATGTCTGCGCAGTTCATACGGGCGGCACTCGCAACCGGCCGAGCACTGTTTGCGTTGCAGTCCGTACCTCGGCCTCATTCTGGAGAAGCATTCGTTAGATTAGCATCCGTACTTGCTCCAGGCCTCCTCGTATCTCCTGCAGAGCCTTTTCAAGCTGGGCTATGCGTTGGGATATCTCGGCAAGTTCCGCGCGCGTGACTTCAGGAGGTCCGAGGGCTGGCTGTTTTGCTGGTGGGATGGCTGGCGCTGTCGGCAGGAGGTCGTGGAAGGCTCTGGTTGGCGAACGCTTTCTGGCGCATTTGCGCCTGAAGATCAGCCCGACCAGCAATCCTGCTAGTCCGAAGATGCTGACACCGGCCAGTGATGTGGGCAGGTGGGTGGTGATGGCGGAACTCCAAGTCGTTAGTTCTTCGGGTGGCTCCACCCAGTTCCTCAATTGTTCCTGGATTGCTGCCAGGGGGTTTGGGCGGAGGTTGTCAAGGGGGAGGTCGTTGAGGAACTTAGTGAGGTTAGTTGTGGGAAGGGATTTGTTTAGTTTGATTCTTGTAAGGAATGTACTGGCATCCAGGCTGTAGCTGAAAAAGGTGAGGTTTGTTAGCGGAATGTCAACGGCTGCTCCGGCTTTGGCTTTTAAATGAGCCGGTATCAGGAAGTGGTCTCCCGTAGCGGAACAACCAAATGGTAAGGCCAGTACGCCGGTACCTTGGAGTGTGAGGATCCTTCGGCGGATAGTAGGGCACCTGATTACAAAGGATTCTGTTTTGGGTAACACGTACACCCAGGACGTTTCTGAAATGGTAAAAAGGTTCGGTGACGGGTTAGAAATGTGCCGGCGACAAAATGCATCGGCCTTGCCGGTATCTTCTCGGAATGCATTATACAAGCATCCATCTCTGGTTTGTGTGATCAGAGGCGTGAAATCCAGACAGACTGTCCCTCCGCTGTACTTGTGGCATTGATTCACTTCTTCTTCGTTTAGCTCGAAGTGCAGGCGCTGGTCGTCTGAAATGGCTAGGTATTCCCTTTTCAACTCTGTGATCATTGCGAATGAAGTGTTTTGGAAATGGGTAGGGACTGGGATGGCTTTGTATAGTTGGAATTTTGAGTAGGGCTGATGACGGAGAGGGACCTTGGCGTGCACTTCCCATCCGTTACGTAATGGCACTGCTTTTGCATCTAGGAGTTTGTACAGGTCTGCTGCGGTGGAAGTGGGAGGAGTGGCTATGGTCCAGCCTTTGGGTAGTCGTTCCCCTATTTCCGTCAGGGCCTCCTGAAGCAGTCGGGGAGGAATGATGGCCGGCGTCAGCGTTCCCTGCTGTATGTGTGTCATGGCCCGCATGAGTCGCTGGGCTTCATCCTTGTATGACGTAACCGCAGCTCCTGCTATGCGAATAGCAGAAGCCACAGAGTCGCTGAGGTCCATTTCGCGCCGAATGTTTATGTGGACCTTTCTGTTGGTGTCCCGGTTGATGAGAACAGTACCTGCGAGTTTTTTCGTCTCTTCTGCGAGTCTTCTGATATTGAGTCTTTCTTCCTCAGCTTCCTTAGTAAGGGTGTTCATGACGGTGGCCTGTAATTTTACAACGTGGTGGAGCTTGCCGACTGCAGTGTGCACGCCCTTTAGTTCATTATGTAATCGCTTGGTGTCCTGCTCCGTGGATGTTCCGAAAAGCCATTGGAGTCCATCCCCAACAAAATTTATTAGCCCTCTGGTCTTCCTGGTAGTACCGAACTCGTATCTTAATTTGTCCATGTTAGCCTCAGCAACTGCCATGTCATGGGTCATCCATTTATGTTCCTGTGCCCACATGGTCTCGAGTTCTTGGATGAATTCCTGTCGTCTCCCTTCTTCTTCGGATGTACTAGTTAGGTTTCCTACTTTTTGTTGGACCCTTTCGCTCAGGGTTTCCAATGTGGAGGTTATTTTTTTCAAATCATGCTGTATAGTTTGTGACTGTTGTTTCAGATGCCCATCCTTCACTCGCATCACCAGGGTCCAAATGCCCGTTGCCAACACCAGTGGCCCTCTTGGTTTGAACAATATTCCCGTTGATAGATTCGGCTCCGTCTCTGGTTGTCGGGTGGCCGTAGCCCTCAGGGCGGCGATGAGTACTGCAAGCTTCCAGAGCCAGCTCCTAAAACAGGCACAACAGGAGTTGGTGCTTTCCGGTTAAGACACAATGCACATACATTGGCGAATGGGACACCGTCTAAAGTGTCTTGCGAAGGTTTGGAACGTGTGGTTAAAGGGGAGGAGTGAGGGCTGTGGGAGTTAGGTTATCTTTTCTACTGCAGGAAGTGGTTTTCACTTCAAGTCGATCGGGTATCTGGTGCGGGTCGCCTTTTAGTCCAGCCTTGTCAGCTCCAATAGTCTACGGCGTATCCTTTCCGACCTACGACGAGGAGGCGTCGTTGGTTGGTTCCCAGTTGCCTGGGGCCACACTGCGGGAGTGGCGCGACGGGGAGTCCGAGGTTGTAGTGGCGTCCCAGGAGACCCAAGCACGTGTGAGCTGGGGATTCCGAGTCTTGGCTGGACGGTAGGCGTGGGTGTACGGTGCCTCTGTTGTCTAACGGCATGCTGTTCTTGTGCGGCCTCTTCCTCGGAGGAGGTGCCCTCTGAGCACTGACCCTCAGGTGCCTCCCTGAAAGGTTTATACTTTGTTCGCTCCGTAGCCAACCACTCCTCAAGCTGGCGTCCGGGCTCAGTTTTTCGAACGGCTTTGTGCATCGGAGGGCTTGCCTCTGGTGCTTCTTCCGGCCAGACCAGTTCGGGTATGGCGATTTTTAGTCGGTTGATGTGGACCCTGTGGATTTTCCCCAGGCGTTGCGGGTGTTCAACCAGATAGTTCAGTGGCCCTATTTTTCGTACTATGCGGTATCCTGGTTTCCACGGCCGATGGAGTTTCTTGGTTTGGCCCTCCTGCACCCGCTCGTCCAGTAGCAGAACTTCGTCGCCGACTTTTAGTTCGGACTGTTTGCTCCGGCGATCGTGGTATCGTTTCTGAGCCTCGTGGGCTTCTGATAGCCTCTTTCGCACGACTGAGAAGGCGGTACGCATGCGGTTGATGGCATCGGGAGCAGTTTTTCTCACTTCTTGGGCAGGTTCGGGGTAGTCTTGCCGGTGCTCGCGAAGCATCAGGTCCAAAGGTGCGCGACAGGGTCGTAGGAACATTAGAAAGAAGGGAGTTTCTTGGGTGGTTGCCTGGGTCGTGGCCCTATAGGCGTGCATGACGTAGGGTAGGTATACGTCCCAGTCACGCTGGTGTTCCGCGACGAAAGCTCGCAACATCGAAGCCAGAGTACGGTTGAAGCGTTCGCATAACCCATCAAACTGCGGATGGTAGGGTGTGGTGAAGAGTTGGGTGGTCTGGAGTAGGTGAAAAAGTTCTTTCAATAAGCCGGACCTGAAGTTGCTGCCATTGTCCGAGATGATCCTTTCTGGCAAGCCGTATTCCAGGAACTTGTCCATTAGGACCCGGGCGGTTGTGGCAGCGGTCTGATCTCGAGTAGCGATGGCCAGAACATATCTGGTAAGGTAATCTGTGAGAACAATTACATATTTGTTGCCACGCGTGGTCTGCGGCAACGGACCGAGAACGTCCACTGCCACCGTGTGCCATGCTCCGAGGGGCTCGGGCATATTGCCAAGGGGCGCCTTCGCCTTCATTCCTCTGTCCTTCTTCTGGCAAATGGCGCAGCCCTGGACGTATCGGTGGCACGTGGCGTACATGTGCTTGAAGAAGTATTTAGCTCGCAAAGTGCTGAGGGTTTTCTGGACCTTGAGGTGTCCCGCATGGGCGTCCCGTACAGCTACGGGCACCAGTGTCTGTGGAAGCACCGGCCGACGAACCTCTTCTCCGGTGATGTCGCAGGCCAATTCCTCTAGTATGCCGTCGGCGGCGATCTGAAAACTATGGTCCCGGGCCCAAGGGCTTTTCTTGCTTCCCTCGGCTATGGCTTGCACCAGATGCTGACAGTCCTGATCCGCTTTTTGAAGGTTCTGCAGCTGTTCTCGATCGATCCATAGTGGTGAGCTTGAGTTCCTTCTTTCTGTAGTAGTACCCTGCTCAGGGTTGGTCAGTGTTGGACTTCTCTCCTCATCAGGCTGGTTTGGGCGCTTCTTTTCACCGGTCGTTGCTCCGGGCCGACCAGCCGACTCTCCCTGGTTACTGTTGGGCTCGGCGACAGTCGGGAATAGTGAATGGTCGAGTGTTTCGGCCGATGCCTGTCGCGTCGTAACCGCTCCGCATTCCTTGTCTCCTTGCTTTGCTTCCTCGTCTACCGGTGTTTCTTCGTAGAGGCGGGAGAGGAAGTCCGCATTCCTGTGTTGTGTGCCAGGTTTATGGCGAATGTCCAGGTCATACTCCATAAGTGCTTGGCGCCACCGCTGAAGACGTGGTGTGAGGGTTTTTGTAGTCATGAGCCATTTCAGAGCCCAGTGGTCCGTGATGACTTCCGTTCTCCGCCCAAGGATGTAATCTCGGAAGTGATTGACGGCCCAGACGAGAGCAAAGCATTCGGACTCGCAGGCCGAGTAGTTTTTTTCCAGAGGCCCCGTCTTCTTGGAAGCGTAGGCGATGACCCGCTCCTTGGCATCCCCCATTCGTTGACCGAGAACAGCTCCGAGACCCGTGGCGCTCCCGTCAGTCATTAAGACGAAGGGCTTCGAAAAATCAGGCAGCGCTAGCACCGGCTCATTCGTGAGCGCATCCTTGAGGTCGTTGAATGCGTCTTGTTGCAACGGACCCCATTCAAACCGTACTTCCTTCTTAGTGAGCTCCGTTAGTGGTCGGGCCCGTCGGCTGAAGTCAGGGACGAACATCCGGTAGTAAGAGGCCATGCCAAGTAGGGATCGCACCGCTTTCACTGTTTCTGGTGGGCGGAGACTTTTGATGACCTCGACGTTGCCTGGATCGGGCCGAATCTCCCCTGGAGAGATGACATGTCCCAAGTATCTCACTTTCCCCTTGGCGAACACGCATTTTGAGGGTTTCAGCTTGATTCCCGCCTCGCGCAGTCGCTGGAAGATCAGCTTGAGATGTCCGAGGTGTTCGGCCAAGGATCGAGAAAAGCAAATGATGTCGTCTATAAAGACGTGGCAGAATCGTCCCGTGTAGCCGGATAGAACATGCGACATCAGCCTCTGATAAGTCGCAGGAGCATTTTTTAGACCGAAAGGTACCTTGATGAAGTGAAAGAGTCCCAGGAAACACCTGAAAGCCGTCTTGTGTCTGTCCTGTTCAGCCATCTTGACTTGCCAGTATCCTTGCTGGCAGTCGAGGCAACTGAAAATCTTCCCTTCTCCCATGGTGTCGAAGATTTCGTTCCTGGTCAACGGTAAAGGATAGTGGTCTGCTCGGGTTATGTCGTTTAGCGCGCGATAGTCAACACAGAAACGAGTTTCCCCGTTCTTCTTCGGGACTAGGACTACCCCCGCTGCGTATTCCGACGTGGAGGGCTCAATGACGCCTTTCCTCAGCATCTCCCGTACTTCTTGTTCGATAATTTTCTTGTGAGTGTGGGCTGATTTATATGCCGGTCTCTGCACAGGTCGGTTTGTCACTAAATCAATCCTGTGCTCCAGGAGGGTACAGGTGCCCAGACTGCCATCCCACGAGAAGCACTCCTTTTGTTCCTGGATGAGTTGCAGAAGTTGTACCCGCGCTGCGTCTGGGAGCTCCCCGGTGTCGATTTTGCTCTCCCATCCCGAGCCTTCTTCTTCCGTCCCTGGGTCCTTCGCTGAGTCCTTGTTCTCGCTAAGGTAGTGTGCGTTCGTTGGGTCATCCTCCTCTTGTTTATTATCCGAAGGTGGGAACGGGTGGATGCTATAGGACTGATGAGTTGACGTCTTCATGGGGACCTCCGACGAATCCTTCGTCGTGATTACGCATCTTTGGCCGTGGACCGTGAGGCTGTGAGCCTTGATGAAATCGAAGCCCAGGATGCCCCCATATGCGAGATTCGGGCAGACATATGCCCAGTGGCGTATCGTGCAGTCTCCTAACCGAAATTCCACCCAGGCTTGGTGGGTCACGTTCAATTCGTGCCCTGTTACGGACCGTAGTCGAGCAGGCGGTGGTCGAGTGAGCTGGTTACAGCGATCGACAACGGTTTTCCGCACCAGGGTGACCATCGAGCCAGTGTCCACCAAGAGTGTGGTTATTTGGTCGTTGATCTCCCCGCCGATGACACATGTTTGGACCGGCTCCGTTTCGTTTTTAAGCTCTTGTAGGCTTCTTAGGTGATGCTCAGCCTCGCCATAGAATACATTTTCGGCATGCCAAGAGGGTGAGAGGTGGGCGTTGGTCTCCTCGGTTTCCTCCGGAGGTTCCTCTTCGGTTTTCCGCCGCATATTGTGGGGGGCGACTCCAATTTCTGCTTCTGACAGGATAACGGGTGCCCGGGTGGTCGTGGCAGGAGGACTGGTATGCACTCGGGTCGGCTGGCCCCCTAATTCAGCCGACGGTTCCCGTTTCCCGAGGGCCTTTCTGGGTTGAACCACGGACAATTCCTCCGGAAGTGGCCCTGACGGTGACAGTTGAAGCATCGGCCGTGGTCAAAGTCTTCGCGTTCTTGCAAGTCCAGCGCGTGTCGCCAGGGGCTCTTGGGCATAATACGGGGGCGCCCTCCTTGGGCCTGAGGCTTCGGCACTCCCGAAGTAGAGGCGTGGTTCCTCTTAGCCCACTCCGGTCGCCTGGGGAGGGGGAGCGGTTCCTCGTAGCATCCCTCGCCACCTCTTTCCTCTTCCAGGTGTCTTTCCGATGGGCGGGGCCGTACGCCTGCCCGGGCGCGAGGCCTTGGACGGGCTCCGTCGCTGTCGTCTTCGCTCTCCTCGACTGGGTCGCGGTACCTTACTGTTTTTGGTTGACTCCTAGCGCGTTGATTGGCGCGTCGATCCTGGTCTTTCGTTAGCGTTTCCTCGGGGATGTGTTTTTCGGCTCTGGCTTGTTCCCTTAAGTCAAGAGCGGCGACTATTCGTTCAACGAGTCCCTTTGTGGCAGCATTCTCAGGTCCAATTTGATAGCAACTTAATACTTCCTCTTCCTTATAGGCTGCTTCTAATGCCTCTTCTTCGGCGGCTGCTTCAATGGCCTCATCAAACGTTTTGCATTTTTTTCTCCATACCATCTGTCTTAGACTGCTTTTTAGACCCCGTTCGAAATTTGTCCTGCGGAGATAGTCCAGCATAACCCTTCGAGCTTCCGTGCTGGCCTCCGGGTGATCTTCTCCCGACGGCTCACTCCCTTCTTCGTCTCGGGTCTCGACCTTTGGGGCTACAAATGGATTATCCCCTAAAGCCAGTAGTGATAATTTACGTACCGCTTGGGCCCATTCTTGGACCGTTTTGGCACCCTGTGTACCTGTGTTCAGCAGGTATTGGTGCCACTGTTTTCTGCCAGCCGCTTGGTAACGTTCCTTTAGGGCCTTGCATATATCGCTCCAGGTTTTTATTTTCTTCTCTTCTTGAAGCTGATCTATGTATTCTCCCGCCTCCCCCCGCAGACGGAATAGTGCCGCTCGAAAGGTACCGTCCTCCGACCAGCCGGCGAAGGAAGCCGCCTTCTCGATCATCTGTATCCATTCCTCCAAATTTTGCTGGCCGTCGAAGGCGTCCACCGCTTGTAACATCCTCATTCGCTCCATCTCCGTCTGGAACGGAGTAACTTTCGTCATTTACGATTCCCTTTCTGGGTTCATCTGACTGGGTGCACCGTGCGCATGGTAAGGGCGCAGTTCCCCTAGCTCTAGTGATTCGCCTCATTGTCTATGAAAAACTCGTCCGTCATACTCTGAAGAGACCTGGCCTTGGCTTTTCCCGGCCTTAATGCCTTGCGCTCGATTGTCTCGTTCGAGTTCCTGATACTTCCCTTTTAATACTGACTTATTGTATTAATTGACCAGTGGTGATTCTGAGCCGAATTTTTGGGGGGACGAACCTCAAGAGGCCTGATGATTGTCATGGTGTGTTTTTTTTTGGGGGGGGGGAGGGAGGTATAATTGGGCAAAGGACGATCGTGATTATAGGCATGTATGAAATTTGCGGTGCCCCAAGGTCCTAAAGGTTTTTTTTTTTTTTTTTTTTTTTTTTCTTGCCCTTAGCTTCGCTTAGTGCTACATAATTACCAAATTGATAATGTCTCCAGATATTTGCAAATGATTCCGAAGTTATCATTTATTTTCCCGTTACGATCTTCTTCATTTTGTCTTCCGGTTTCCATCTTTCCTTCAATGTCCATCTTCATATCCGTGGTCAATTCAATCCCAATCCGCGGTCGTCGTTTCCGGACAAGGATGGTTTGTCTTTGTTTCCCTCTTCTCGTAGGGCTCCTAACTGGTTCCAATACCCTATCCTACCGCTCCTGGGAACTGCTTCTGATGTTCCTCCGGCATTTGCAATCAGTTGCCTTGGTAGCCTAGCCCGAGGGGCTGCGGGGATCCATTACTTACTGGATTCGTCAATATTTTATTCCTTATGCCAACTCTTCAATGTCCCTTGGTTCCCTTCTTGTCTGACACGTGTAGAGGCACGCATTCCTAATTGCATTGCTCCAGACTAGTCGGCGGCGCTCAGAGCCGAATTAAGGGTAACAGCTGGGCATATCCTAGGGACTGCTATCGCCTTGAATTGTTTCTTCTTCTTTTTGTTTCCCCTTTTTTTCGGGAAATCCGGGCATACCTGTACGTATTGAGCTGTCCGTTGCCATGCGGCAAAATGGACACCCCGGAGCAAGTGCAATCCCTGCCCTAATTAAGTGGCATATAGCGGAAATATGAACCATCTCCGTCAAAGGCAATCCCCAGTACCTTTGCATGGCTCGTTCATCTAGGGTGGCTGCAAAATCTTTTAATCTGATTAATGTATAAGTGCGTGCCCGTAACCTGGCTGTCACCTTGCCATCCTGCCGCTTTGCGCTGTAAATCGCATGACATTATGAGTAGCCTCCCAAACTGTACTTAGTAATGGGGGGTCAAACTAAGTTGATAATTCTTGAGTTTTTTTTTCAGAGTGTAACGCGCCAGTCATAGGCCGGTCGTGTACGTTCCTTGCCCTTTGAATGGGGCGGGGTGCCGCTTTAAGACGGGAGACTTCCATTTTTTTTCTCCATCACTACCTCGGATCGTGCACTGTCGTCGTGGACTGTTGCGTGATAAAATATGATGTAGCTACTACATCTTTGTCTACCTTGAAGTACGCTCCCGGGTCCGGGGATAATTCGGGTGGGCTGGCACCACCTGTCGGGGAGCTGTGATTCTCGTCTGTGCCACTAGATAGCGCTGGCATTGAGTTACTGCTACCAGGCTACGCTTCGGACCCCGTGGGTAATTCAGCTGGGATGGGTGCCCCTGACGAGGAATCACAGTGTTCCTGCGTGCCACCAGATGGCGTTGGCGTTGAGAGGGCCTGAGCCCCGCCATGCTGGGAGAAGCCAGGCGTTCGCCGCTAAGTGTCATTAGGTAGTTTCCAAACGGGCTCGCCGCGACTCCGTCCGTAACCTCCTACGCCGTACAATGGCTGCGACCCGTACCTTATCTGCCTCCGATCATCTGTCGGAGAAGCAGGAGAGAGACCGCTAGCCCCTTCCCTTTCAATCGATGCTTTGAGGGGTGTGCTCTGAGAAGCCCGTCTGTGCCCCGAAGCAATCCGCTAAAACGGTTAACCCCCAAAAAAAATGTTTTCAGCCGCGTCCGGTTGCCTGGTCTTTGACCTCGAATGACCTTAGGAGCCACCACCACAGGAATGTGTGTAAACCGAGCAAAATAGTGTTCAAATATACCCGGAGAACCAAACAATCTCAATGCTCCAATTAGGGGGCTTTAAGGCGCATCGACTACATCGGCCATGTAGCAAATGAATGCTCCAATACCCCGACAAAATTTCAGATTTCCTGCGACGGATACACGCTTCGGCTGCGACCTCCTGATGCCGACCCCAGCTTTCATGGACCTATGTAACACACCTCTATATATGCTTTGCACTCCTGTTTGCACTTCAAATTGCTGGACTTTCAATTTTAAACGGAAACTACAAGCCGACATATCTACTTCGTCGCCTCCATGTGCATTCCATCAATGCGTTACCCTCTGGGTTCGGCGACCTGTGCCAGTTCCCGGGCTTCGTGGTGACCCAAAATTTTGAAAAACCCCCACGTTGGGCGCCAGTGTAGGGGTGGCGGCTCTGCCGTCGGTGGGGTGTGGGGGTGGTGGCTTCGGTGGCTTGGCGGGTGTGGGGTGTTTGGGTGTGTGGGGTGTGTTGGGGTGTGTGAGTGTGTGTGAAACTGGGGAGGCTGCGTGACAATTTGGGCTCTATCTTTACTGAGAACACTTTAGCAAGGCTGAGCATGAGCTGACTCTTGACTTATACAGGGCTAATTAAAACTGAGCTAACTGACTCCATTGCTGATTATACATATGTCAGGGGTGTGTTGTGCTGTGTTTCCCCGCCACCTCCACCACACATTCCCCAAACCCCAGCCGGCTTGATGTTGTTTGAGCTACCGTCCCTAACACGAATTTATATGTGTGCGAGGTCAAAGTTTTGGGAACACCATATAGGTAAATGAGTGCGTCTAGCCAAATTAGAAAGATTACGTTGTATTTAGAAAAAAATATGATAAGGCAATTTGCCCTTGGTTACAATGAAATGTTCCGAGATGGGACTTTTGGATGCTAATAGTAGTATAATTTTGTACAATGTACCGCACGAAATAGGTGCCTGTGATTGAGCCCCAAGCGGCTTCCGCTGGTCCTTAAAGCTACCTAACACACATTCATTCTCCTCATTCACTTCACATTCGTTCGTCCCATTCATTCTTTCCTTATTAATTAATGAAATGCTTGGTCCCCAAATTTGACTCCCTCCCCCCCTTCAGCGGTACACAAACACATATATCGCGGACCATTGCTCTTTTTGTGGTATATTGGCCGAATATGTAAATCTTCCACTGCCATCATAGGTGGTCTCGCCATTATGGACAGTGTTCCTCGCCTGGATGAAGGCTTAATGCTACGAGGGGGGCTCATCGTACTGGCTCCGAGGGCTTATACAAGTGCTCTGGTATCTTTGACTGACCTACCCTAGCTTTAAATGAAAGGTCGGTGCCGCGCCGGGCCTTATCCGCCGTATACTGATACTGTGCGACCAGGTAAACGTGCTCACGAGCGGGCACGGATCCCTACCACGTTGGGCACGTCCCCTGGCCGTCTTTATAACCTAGCCTGCCCTACCCTTTCAGCCTCGGGGCTTATGGCACGCCAAATCCGTCCGACCTTCCCCCCGCCCCGAAGGCTACACGGTTCCGTGCCGAAACGTATAGCGAACGGGGGGCGGACTCACGACCTTGCAGTGTTTTGCTTTAACCTAGTGTTTGGCGCCAAACTCGACGGACGCAAGGTGGGGCTCGACAGCCCATCCGACCTTGCATACTGTGCCCGCCACCAGCTGCACGCCTGGGTCACAGACGCCAGCGGGCTTCTGCAGTCAAAGAACCAGAGCATGTGCTTAATGCCCCCAAAGTGTACAGTCATCGCACCTCTTCTCGCAATTGGACATCATCCAAACGCAGATCATATATATTTATATAAACAACATTAATATTCTAGTCAAGTTAAGAACTGGCTTTCACACTCATACCCTTACCCGGGAACGTTTAGTTCATAAGAGAACGGCTAGCAGATCGTCTGCCTCGCTTCGGTTTCACCGCATCCCAGCGAGCGTGGGGCTCCCCCTCGAGGGGGATTCCAAGTGGGCGGGGTGACCCTGAGGGCAGAGTCGGATAGCCCCGCCCCCAGATGGCCTGGGAGCCTGCCTCGTCTCTGCCGTTCGCTCTCCCTATCACTTGCGCCCACTATGTCGTCCGAAGAGGAACGCTGTTTCAGTGAAGAGGAGAGGGCCGAGGCCGAACTGATGTTCGCCCGGCTGGTCGACCAGGACCCCGACGACATCCCCCGATTTCTGCCCGAGGTCGTTTTAGACCTTGGGCCCGACGACTTTCGGGGCCTTCCCCACCTCCGGGAGATTGTGGCCCGGAGGCGAAGACGGCTGGGGAAAGCCCTTCACCCAGACCGGCATGGGGATCGTCACGAGGTGGCCTTGCGGTAAGTCCCCTCCCACTCCCGGAGTGTCATAGTGTCGTTAGTGTCCCCCCCTCCCCCTTTTCAGAATGTTTTCATAGATTTATCGGAATTCCGAAACCGCTCAGCCCTCTCTCCTTTGGAGAGAAACGGAATAGTGTCTTTCCCTTTATCCAACATTTGTGGGTTTTCTTAAACTAAGAAGGCGTCATTTATCCTGGGGCGCGTTCTGATGTCGCAATGTTGAATTCCACTACGGCTTTGTCGGGGAAGGAGTTGGTCACGTCGGCCCTCCTACTCTTGCTAACCACATGAACCTGTTACAGGGACGTCAACCGGGCTGCGTCCTTCTTGGACGAGTTTGGGGGGGCGTATGCCATCTGGCGAGGCTACGCCCCCGACGTGTCGCCGCTGCCACCCCTGCCCGACAGCGCCCTCGTTCGAGCGGCGGCGCGGACAACATGGCTGGCGCCGGAGGACCGGGCATCGCGCCTGGCCCCCTTGTTACGTGAAGGTGCCCTCGCGGCCCTTTTGAGGGATCTGGTGGCTGGCCGGAGCGCGGCTCAGGAGGGGCAGTCCGCCTCGTTGGTCGCCGTCGCAACACCTGCGATGGCGGCCATCACCGGCCCGCTGAGCGTCGGTGGCTCCACCCCCCCGGGGGTGGAGACCGCCCAACGGTTGGTGCAACTGCACCGGCTAGTAAATGCATTTTGCGACGTTGACCTGGGATCGTTCCCGTATCGTGTACGCCGAAGTGTGACCAGGTTGCAAAGTCGCTTCCGGGCGAGTTTGGGAAATAAATAAAACAAAACCATTTCTCAGCTACTACGTTTTCCTATCACCACGTCGGCGCTACCGCCTGTCGGAAGATGGGTCGGGGTGAAGATAGTACAACAGGGAACCAACTCATGAGGATCGCAGCGGCACGTGCTTTTCAACCCCTTCACGCGGATCATCGTTCAGTTTAGACGTAAATATCCTCCCCTCCGTCCACCTGGTAGCTGAGGCATCTACTACGCCCGCGTCGCTTCGGGAGGGTCGTATTTCTTACGTCATCCATTGACGTTAACTCCCCCCCCCAAGGAGGGTCGGTGACTCGGCCTTCGGCTTCTAACCCCAATGCCATCTGATTTACCACGAAAGTTACGCCACTCAATGCACGTCTGGAGGCGCCCCCAGGGTTTGTGGATAACGGTGGGTAGTCAGGCTATAGCATTACCTCTTTAGCTCCGGGGAATGTGAAGGTCGAACGCTTTGGACGAGGAGGGAAAAACATGGATATTGCAAGCACAGTTTTCAACGTGCTTGCTGTCAGACCGAACGATAATCATTTGCACGATCCATTCCGGCCGGTGGCGGTGGCAAGGCGGATATTGCACATACAGTTTTCAACGTACGGCATGTTGGGCTGAGCGATGGCCATTTTCACGACCCACCCAGCCCAGGGGCCTGCAGGTGGATATTGCTCGTACAGTTTTCAACATACGGCATATTGGGCTGAGCGATGGTCATTTTCACGACCCACCCAGCCCAGGGGCCTGAAGGTGGATATTGCTCGTACAGTTTTCAACGTACGGCATATTGGGCCGAGCGATGGTCATTTTCACGACCCACCCAGCCCAGGGGCCTGAAGGTGGATATTGCTCGTACAGTTTTCAACGTACGGCATATTGGGCCGAGCGATGGTCATTTTCACGACCCACCCAGCCCAGGGGCCTGAAGAGAAGATGCGAGGATCTGATGTGTGCATAGTGCCCCCGTTCGGCATTGCAAACTATGCCCCCTTGCTTTATTCCAAGTATTCCTGTCACCGCTAATCCCGCCCGTCAATGGCTGGGCATCTGCTTCGTGTCTCGGCTGGTGTACTGAAACATTTCTATCATCACGGGTAATATATTTACATGTATTTACATTTTACGCCAACAGGACCGGGACCGATTCCTGGCACACGTCTTCGCCATCCTACCTCCTCCCCCATACATGCCTACCTACCCTACCCTGTGCGACGCCAACGCTACCGTCCGTTTCGCACGTCCCTCCCCGGCTAATCACCCCATCAACGACCGGGCGGTACTCTCGTGGGTTGGGGCGACGGCGCCGGGCGTGGAGAGTCTACACGGTTTCGATGTGTAGCGGCCATTGGGTAGCCCGAAGATGGAGGGAAGGCGTCGGTCTGTAAAGCACTCACATTTTCGCTGGTGATTTGATGCACGGCTTGTTCTCTTCTCCACTGTTTCGGAGACTCTCGTCCCATCGGAGGATGTGAGAGCGTTTTCGGTCGGTCTTTCAGTTTTGTTCGAGTTTCGGAAGCCCCGCCTCTTCTATTCGCTGGCCACTCCCAGGGCTTCGGATTGTGTTCTTGTCTTTTCGATTGGTGGGAGTGCAGTTTTTTTCTTCCCCTTAGGCCGGGTATGTTATGAAATCGCCTGGGGCCGTCAGGATGGTCTGCCGGGACTGGAAATTTTCTTCTCAGCTGGCGGTGTTCCAGACCGGGGTCACCGATCCTTCTGTTGATCTAGATCAGCTTGTTTTCGCCCCTCTAGGGGCCAGCTGGGCGCGGAGGGAAAGAGGGTGCCAGGCGATTAGCCTGGCTCGCCGTGAGTTGTTTTGCTCAGATGCCGCCTTTGATGTTGTGTCGTCCGTGCCGCTGGAGTTCGTCTGCGCTTGGAAACAGGTGTCTTTGTTTTCGGTGAGTTGTCGTGGGAAGTGCAGAACGCTGTCCGACGCCGTCGCCCGGTTTCTACGTTTTTAGAAAAGATAAAAATGTAAACCTGCTTACAGTCACCACCCCGCAGAGGCACGCGACCCGCCGTGGTCACCACCTCACAGAGGCACGCGACCCGCCGTGGTCACCACCCCGCAGAGGCACGCGACCCGCCGTGGTCACCACCTCACAGAGGCACGCGACCCGCCGTGGTCACCACCCCGCAGAGGCACGCGACCCGCCGTGGTCACCACCCCGCAGAGGCACGCAGTACACCGCGGTCACCACCTCACATATGCATACAGCCCGCCGTGATTACCACCCCGCAGAGGCACGCGACAAACTGTGATCACCACCCCACAGAGGCACAAAACCCACGTGACACCACCCCACAGAGGCACAAAACCCACGTGACACCACCCCACAGAGGCATACAACCCGCCGTGGTCACCACCCCATAGGGGCACACAACCCATCGTGATTACCACCCCACAGGAGCACACAATCCACCGTAGTCAGCCCCCCTCATAGTGGCATACAATCCACCATGATCACCCCCCCTCCCCATATGGGCATACAACCCACCGTGATCATCATTCCACAGAGGCACGCGACACACCGTGGTCACTTCGCCCACAGAGGAACAACACCCCGTGATCACCACCCCACAGAGGAACAACACCCCCCGTGATCACCACCCCACAGAGGAACAACACCCCCGTGACACCACCCCACAGAGGAACAACACCCCCGTGACACCACCCCACAGAGGAACAGTACACCCCCGTGACACCACCCCACAGAGGAACAACACCCCCGTGACTACCACCCCACAGAGGAACAACACCCCGTGATCACCACCCCACAGAGGAACAACACCCCCGTGACACCACCCCACAGAGGAACAACACCCCCGTGACACCACCCCACAGAGGAACAACACCCCCGTGACACCACCCCACAGAAGCATGCAACCGAGTGTGATCGCCACCCCGTAGAGACATGCAACCCACCGTGATCACCACTCCACAGAGGAGGCGTTTCCTTAAAGCAGGCAGGTAATTTAGTAGAGTTCCTCCCCCTCTCATCCCCTCTGGTGGTTTGTCTTTAGCTCCTAAATGTTTTGGCGATCATCCTGAAATTGGCCACTTCGTTCTTCTGCATGAGATGCCGTTCTTTTGCTCGCTATTTTAGTCAGGGGCTGCTTCAAGAGAGAGAAAGAGAGAGAGAGAGAGAGAGAGAGAGAGAGAGAGAGAGAGAGAGAGAGAGAGAGAGAGAGAGAGAGAGAGAGAGAGAGAGAGAGAGAGAGAGAGAGGGAGAGGGAGAGAGAGAGAGAGAGAGAGAGAGAGAGAGAGGGGGACAAAGGGAAAGGGAGAGAGAGAGAGAGCGAGAGTCTTTTACAGGCATGTATGGTAAATTACCTCGATATTTGTCACATAGTGACGTGCATGGCTTATACCGTCGTCTGTACCTTCGAAAATAATGTGATCTTGTGTCACCAAGCTTTGCAGGCAATGTTGAAAGGTCACTCTATGCACCGTAAGGGTGTCTGTAATAGGGGAATTCCACGACAGATCGACCAAACATTTTCCAATCTTGCACACTCAAAATTTGCATTCCATGAAAAATTGTCTTAGCTTTGAACACTCCTGAACCAGTTTCAGCTCGGTCTGAGTAACGGGTTTGGAGCTATATCTTCATGCAGTGTTTTAGGTAAAAGATAATTGGTAGCTTTGGCGTCGGATATCTTATCGAAAAGAACAGAACGTGTGGCATGTTTACATCTTTGAGACGAAGTAAAACTATTTAAAAAAAAAATTTCCTAAATAAGATATCAATATTTCGTACCTTTGACCTCGTCACCTCATGACCGCATAGCCTCCCGTGGCCTCTACCCAAACGAAATGTATAACTTAAAGCAGCGGAAATAAAATCCGATGTGACTTGGCTGAGAAAACACAAAAACAATAAAAATTAAAACATGCGTTCTTCTTATGCATATCCGACGCCGCCTCTCGTTTTTCATGACTCATTGCGTGTACGAATGAATAGACGCAGACACAGAAACTTTCAGTACCTGATGCATCTAGTCCGTAGATATTGTTGTGCCATTCATTATCCGATTGAGGAAGGCTTTCGACAGCCACCAGTATGTAGTGTAAACGTACATGAGATGGAGTTCGAGTTTGTTGACTCAGCAAGTGATGTCGGGAACAGTAACGTCTCTGGCAGTAATGCTGGGCATAATCTAGTCGGAAGCAGTCGAAAGTCTGCAACACTTGAACATCCCGCAACGAATACAACTGTAGAAGACCACATGTCTGGTTTTATCAGAGTGTGATTATAATGTCTGCATGAGGGCATGTATCAGGCATGTATACATTGGCTGCGCCTCTTGAAAATACACTAGATGCACACCAACCCCACTATCATGTTGGTGTGTTTAAAATCCATTCAAGTCATTACGCTCTCCATCAGGTTTGAACTGACTTAAACCCAAAATTGGCAAATCTACACTAAGCTAACCTAGCCTAGCCTAGCCTAGCTTAGCCTAACCTAGCCTAACCTAAACTAACCTAACGAAACCTAAGCCGATTGGCCGCAACCCGTTCTCCCATCACATCGGTGTCGCTCACGTGCAGCACATTGACTCGATCGCACCGAAACTGTACCCGATGGGTAGCCAACACTGTGGGCTTTCACGTAGTGTGACACATCCCTCATTCTCTGCGATGTGAGCCGAGCCGGGCGCCAATATGAAGGCGGTCGCGTTTTTCGTCGGGATAAGTCGCAGCCCCATGTTAAACAGGAGTGGAGGTGTTGGTCGAATATGAGCGCATGGCACGCGCTATGCTTCGCCCACCCCTACAAATTGCACATTGCCGGATAGTCCATGTAACGGCTATCAGTCCACCAAATTTGATAGCTCTAGTGTGCGGCGCTCTTGGCTTGGAGGTGCCCAACACAAAACAGATGCACGTGCCTGGCGGTCGCACGGTACGGCGCACGCGACCGCCGACCAGAAAAGCACGCAGTTCCCTATGGGGCGCGTGTTTCCAAAGTTTCACATTCGTGCGACCTGTGGTATATGCTGTGGCCCTGGCTAACTGATCTCGACATGACCCCAGTTGACGGCACGTGGCACGTGCCCACGTGACACGCGCAACCCGAAACCACCGCCATAGTCTGTCCCCCGTACCGGCGCATCACGTGTGAAAATTTGAGCGAGATCCGGCCGGCCGTTTTGGCACAGCATGCGTCGAAACGGCACATACACACACACAGACAAACATATTTTTCGACAACTTTAGAAAACCGACCGCCATGTATTAAATCTCCAATAGAGATTTATCGTGACATAGTCACTCTAAATCGCATCTACGATGTTGAACTAGTGATCGTATGTGGAAGAGAAGCACCATGACATTCAAAACCTTCAACACTCGATCTTCCTATTAATTTCTGCTTGTTGTTCATCTATTGGCGACGTTCGCGCTTTTGCACTTAAATAAACCATTGCGAGAAAGGTTACATAGATACTCGGACATCCATTTAGATGGTTTTCTTGTCTTATCATTGCGTGACTCAAAATATTCAAAATATATTGATATTATGTTTTCAGCCAATGGTGCAAAATATCCGACTGAGTGGGACAGCACAAAGGTTTGGTAGCCTTCGTGATGGCATACACAGTAACCTATGATGAATTTGGATATTTTGGAAATTGCTGCAAAAATTCAGATACCAAATGGTAGCGTACGTTCGAAGATCCGAAGGGATTTAATGAGCGAAAAGCTTTACCTTCAAAACAAATGGACATGGAGTATCGGCTCACAAAAACCGAACAGTCCATTGGCACCCGAACCTTATCCCATAGGTATCCGAACCGTAATTTAGCCTTATTAAAACAGCTTAGGTACCTTACCGAACAGGTTAGGGTAAAACCAGCATGTAGCTGACAAGATCGAGCGAACCGTAGACGCAACCTGAGTCCACTGATGTCTTCTCTTAGCGGTGGAAGTATTACTTTCCTGTGCACATTTTCTGACTCCCGACCAGAAGAGTTCAAAGGTTTTCTTTCTCGTTGGCTGCCACCCTAAGTAACTACTAGGTACGTCACTAGCACGCGTCTGGCTGCCACCGTAATGAACTATTAGGTAAGTCACCGACACACACACACATTCAGCTGTCACCCTATTGGACTACTAAATACGCCACTGATGCACACGTTCGGCTGTTACCCTAATGCGCTACTAGATACACCGCTGACACAGACGTTCGGCTGTCATCCTAATGCGCTACTAGATACACCGCTGACACAGACGTTCGGCTGTCATCCTAATGCGCTACTAGATACACCGCTGACACAGACGTTCGGCTGTTACCCTAATGCACTACCAGGTACGCCGCCGACACAAATGGTCGTGCCAGTCCAGTCCCACAGGGAGTTTTGCGGAACGGCACGCATGCATAGCATCACGTGAATGAAAGTACCTGAAATGAAAGTAGAATGTCCTGGTGAATGTTGAATTTCACGCAGAACCCCACGACGCCTGATTTTTCTTCTCGCGAACCAGAATTACAGCGGGTGTCACCCGTTGCGCCGATGTTCTTTAGTCACACCGCAGGACCAGTATGCCAACGACATCCAACCAGGTTAACCGAATGAGAAAATTGTATATGGATGGCATCGTGGCGAGTGACCTAAGCTGACCCCAGATACGCTTAGTGGCTAGGGGCGAGCAAGGTGATCAGGAATGAATTGCAGGATTGCGGAATCCATGTTGGCATCTGTATTGGTGGATTGAGTATGGATTTACATTCCTTTTGTGTTGCCGCCGGATGGATTGCACCGTGCTCCAACGTGTTGTCATCCAGTCGAACTACAATCCCTGTGTTCTGAACTCGCGACTTGTTCTTGTTTGGAAAGCAGTGCCAACGCTTGCGTGTCACTCCCACCCTACTTTGGAGAAAGAAGGATTGCAAACGGATTGCAATTGGATGGCAATCCGCTTCATGTAAACGGATTGTGGATAGGAGTGCCATCCTTTTGAAAGGATTTTAATTATCCCTGAGAGCCAAGAAGAGATCCAGCACATTCATCCCAGCGAGCCAGGCAGAGAGCCAGAACTGTCATCCCTGGGAGCGAGGTAGAGAGCCAGAAAACAGGAAAACAAACAAATTCATAATTAGGAACATATATTTAATTACCTTGGCAATAGCTCTTCAAACTAGGTCCACACTTCGTAGTGGTGGCTGATAAATCACTTGCCTCAGAACATTACACAAACATGCCGTTATTGACCATTGGCATACTCAGTTCAATACAACCGTCCACATCAGATGATCGCGCGGCTGCCCATGCATCGCATATCATATCATCGCGTATATCGTATCATATGATATATCACCTTTATTATATAATATATCGCATACGGTGGTACACGCCCGTGGGCAATATATACGACATATAGCGGCGCCAACTGTACGGAAATGTTCTCTACTGTCGCCGTTAACCTGCTGTACAAAGATCGCCGCCGGGTAACATGGACGTACTCATGGCACGAATTTGAGTTGGGCATGTGAAATCCAACATTCGATTTTGTCTTCAAACCATTGTATTATTAGCTGAAGAAAGCTGGCTTCTTACGTTGGGTGGTGCTGCAAATTGCACATCCCGTGTACTTCCTACTTGTAGCACCGCTGAGCAGTCCGAGAGTCCCACGGGCAGATTCCCACGGTGGCCAACATGAACGTCGCCCTGAGGGTAAGTAGCGTGGAAAGTGTTGCGCGTCATCTCCTCGGTAAGCTGTCCAAGTCGCGACGTTGGTGTCGGGGCTCCGCATCGATGCAGGGAACATGGAGACCGCAAACATTTCATCTACATGGAAACATATCGAATCATCTGCTAAATTTGACGACGTGTTGAGAATGTGAAAAGGACGAAGGCCCGAAGAACATAGAATTTGCATGTGTACCATCCCAATGGACGTAGGAACAGGGGACGAGGGCCATGGGGTGCATGTGTGCCATCCCGATGTAAGTAGAGACAGGCGTGAGGGCCAGGGGTTATTCTCTCACCCCCCCATATTCTCCGATCATGGCCATTAACCATGTGGCGTTGACTGGAATGAATTTGCTCAAAGTTGGTTACTCCTCCCCCACCCCCGATGATTAGGCCGCTCCTACGCTGATGGCGATGCCGAAACAAACAAAGTGTATCAGTGTCAGTATCAATGTCAGCGGTAGCGTTGCCTTAGGGTGCGTGGGCCATCCGCGGTGGTTGTGATGAGCAACTCTTCGTGGCACGTGTGGACATTCGAGGGAATAACACTGCAATGCCTTACAACGGGCGCACGTTCTGAGAGTAAAACCCTTGTATTACTGAAGTTCTGAGGCCACATTGCTCAATGTGGTACGTCCCGACACCATTGGAGCATCTGGAAAATAGGCATAGTTCATGGTTAAGGTCACATTGGTGGTAGATTGGAGTTTAGGGGCGCGTCGACTGCCAAGGTCATTTTGCGCCCATAACTATGTTTACAGATAATCTATCGTGCTCTCACAGGGTCAGTAATATATTATCCTTAGGATCGGCGATATATAACATCAAAGCGTGCTTGTTGAACGAAGGTAAAAATGCTCCCAGACGTCACGTCCTCAGAGTAGTTTCCTATTAGCGTATGCAAAGTAGTGTCGGCGTCCTGCTGTCCTAAAATCTGGCGTCGTTGTGGTTCCAAAGGTACACCGTGGTGTCGAATTTAAGCGACGGTATTTCCGAATCCAACCGTGGACCATCTATGGTCGTGCAATCCTAAACAAGTATCCAAGGACCGGAACATGGGCGTCATCCCGGGCACCGCGAAACATGACCCATTCTGTGGTGCAGTCTTTCCAAAACTAGGTCACTACTCAATGGTCTCATCAACCTGATACCTGATACGTTCAGGGTATGTCACGTTCAGAGTATGGCATCTTCAGGGTGTGTGTCATTTTTCCAGCTCGGCCACTAGGGCTAAATCCGCCTACAGCTTGGGCGGCCTCATGGACGAACTCGGCCTTCTTCGGTTCGCCCAGTTCGACATCACGTACGTCGGCGCCTTCTCCGGTTCAGCCAGCTCGACATCACGTCCATCGGCGCCTTCTCCGGTTCAGCCAGCTCGACATCACGTACGTCGGCGCCTTCTCCGGTTCAGCCAGCTCGACATCACATCCATCGGTGCCTCCTCCGGTTCAGCCAGCTCGACATCACAGTCATCGGCTGGTATGTAGCGGCGACGATGCCAGTCGTGCATGTGTTGAACGTTCTGCGGAGCCAGAAGAACATCCACCTGGGTCTGGTGGTCTCGACGGTGGTCCAGCTACAGAGGATGTTGAGGGCCTGGGGTGAACTCCAGACATGCTGTCCCTTGGTATGCGCAGTCTTGTGTTCACTGACAATGCTCGTCGGGCCGACGTTCAAGGACGATAAGGGCATGGGTACCACCACCATCCGTCCATGTTTAAAACACACGTATGCAGAAAATTCCAGAAAAGCACTTGGCAAGCAGCTTGTTTATCTAAGCAGAACCCACCAGGCCACCAATCCACTTCATGGAAACGGGTTGTGGATCGGAGTACCATCCTTTTGAAAAGGATATTGATTATCCCTGGGAACGAGGAAGAGATCCAGAACAGTCATCCCTGCGAGCGAGGCAAAGAGCCAGAGCAGTCATCCCTGCGGGAGAGGCAGAGAGCCAGAACAGTTTTTCTTGAGCTACTAGAAGAACATCGGTCGAAGCGGCCCGAGCAGACAGGCCACAAGCGCAGATAACTTTTCAACGAAGTTCTTTAGTCCAGAAAAGACACAGACGCTTAGCATCCGCATCTTATTTCGTCTCTGACAAAAGTCGTATTTTAATTGATCTTGGTGCTGACTCATACCATTTTTTCCCACATCATTTTATTTGGTGTCCTGTTTCCAGTTGGACCCTTTCATCCGGTGAAGTTGTTCAGCAATACAACACAGTGAGGAATATCAGACTTGTGCGTGGGCCCAAAATGAACTGCTAATCGAGCCTGCTTAGAGGGCACTGCGGATAGTCACACACAACATTAATGTTTAAAGCACATTGCATAATGTCACACGCAACTTTACTGTTTATAGCAAACTGTATACTATCACACACAACTTTACTGTTTGAAGCACACTGCATAATATCACAACCAACCTTACTGTTTAGAGCACATTGCATAATGTCACACGCAACTTTACTGTTTAGAACCCACTGTATAATGCCACACACAAATTCATTGTTTAGAGCACAATGCGTAGTGCTACACGCAACTTTACTGTTTGGAGCTTACTATATAATGTCCCACACAACTTTACTGTTTAGAGCACACTGTATAGTGTCACACGCAACTTTGCCTTTTAGAGCACACCGTATAATGTCACAGACCTTTACTGTTTAAAGCACACTGTACAATGTCACACTCATGTTTACTGTTTAGAGCACACTGTATAGTGTCACACGCAACTTTGCCTTTTAGAGCACACCTTATAATGTCAGACCTTTACTGTTTAAAGCACACTGTACAATGTCACACTCAAGTTTACTGTTTAGAGCACACTGTATAGTGTCACACACAACTGTGCTCGTCACAGCACACTGTGCAATGTCACACTCAACTGTGCTCGTCACAGCACACTGCATAATGTTACACACAACCTTTTTCCAACGCGTAATTTATTAAGCACGCGTTGGAACGCGATATTAAACAGGAGCTCCATTGGTGAACATGCCATGATGAGCGAGGCAGAAGGCCGAGAGAGTCTTCATCTGACGGAAGAAAAAGGTCAACCTAAGTGGCCTGTCCCAGCCATACAGGCTTTGAGAGAACGAGCCCTGCGGATCGCGGGATAATCAAGACGTACTCTCCTTCAGTAATAATATGTTGAAATGCACGTCGTTCTGACTTGGTTTTCCCCTACGTCGTGTCATATGCGGTTACGTGTTCGGGTTCTTACGCTGCCCAGCCTTGCGGAGTTCTACCATGTGCAGATTTTCCCGTGAACCAGAGTCGCTCAGTGGCTCTCTGTGTGAAGTTGCCTAGTACCGGTATGCATGCAGTCGCCCAGTGTCAGTCTGCATGAAGTCAGCCAGTGGTAGTATGTGTAGAGTCGCCCAGTGGCAGTATGGATGGAGTCACCCAGTGGCGTCTGCATGAAGTCGGCCAGTGGTAGTATGTATAGAGTCGCCCAGTGGTAGTATGGATGGAGTCACCCAGTGGCGTCTGCATGAAGTCGCCCAGTGGCCGTCTGAATGGAATCGCCTGGGGGCGATTTACGCGCAGCTGCCATTTAACGTTTGCTTTCATCCAAATATTAGAATGCACCTGTAAAACTTCAAATATTATCAGCGAGCCGCAAATTCAGAGGCCATGGACCATGCACGTAAAGTTGCATCTTGAAATGTCCCGAAATGCACTTTCCTCTGTGTTTTGCTAGAGTAACATGAACTGTTTAGGAATTCGCAAGGGAAGGGAGGAAAATAAAAGATTTGAGAAGTTAGTTATTAAGACGGAAGTATGTAAGCAGGGTATCCGGAAATATACCACGCTTGTTCGACGTGGAGAGCCTCAGAACGCCACTTGGTTGTCCCTGCAAGGCGTCCTGCAAACACTAAGCAAAAGTCACACCAAGGGTGTGACATGAGCTCTCTACAGAGCACTCGTGTGGCAATGTATATGTACCAAGCATGCGAACATAATAATCATGTTATTGGCTTATATTGGCATAATTTGTTTTACGTGAGTCAGCAAGGTGTATTCTTACGGCTTCACAGATATTTGCAGCTTATTATTTGCCGGGACACCTACGGAAGATGTCGAGTAACAGGAAGTAGATCCATCTACGGGAGAAGCACAGTCTGTATGAACTGAGACAGCGCGGGCGCTCTGGTATGTATCACCATTGTCGGAGAAGACGGGCTCAGCGGGGCTGAGACCGGCCGCTCCGATGGTGAAGTCGGGCTCAGCCGGGCTGGGACCGGCCGCTCCGATGGTGAAGTCCGGCTCAGCCGGGCTGGGACCGGCCGCTCCGATGGTGAAGTCGGGCTCAGCCGGGCTGGGACGGGCCGCTCCGATGGTGAAGTCGGGCCCAGCCGAGCCGGGACCGGCCGCTCCGATGGTGAAGTCGGGCCCAGCCGAGCCGGGACGGGCCGCTCTGATGGTGAAGTCGGGCCCAGCCGAGCCGGGACCGGCCGCTCCGATGGTGAAGTCGGGCTCAGCCGGGCTGGGACCGGCCGCTCGATGGTGAAGTCGGGCTCAGCCGGGCTGGGACCAGCCGCTCCGATGGTGAAGTCGGGCTCAGCCGGGCTGGGACGGGCCGCTCCGATGGTGAAGTCGGGCTCAGCCGGGCTGGGACGGGCCGCTCCGATGGTGAAGTCGGGCTCAGCCGGGCTGGGACCGGCCGCTCCGATGAGTCCGTGTCACCTGCCACGTTATCAGCAGCGGCCGTGACGCCTCGGATGAACAGGCCGACAAGGCCGCCTGCAGCGTCACGCTTCGCCGCCGCCTGAGGTGCACCTTCAGTCCGAGTACACGCCGGCCCAGCTGAACGGCTGCCATTGCCGGCACGGGGCACCGCCGCCTGAGGTACACCTCCAGTCCGGGTACACACTGTACACCGGCCCAGCTGAGCAGCTGACATTGCCGTCACGGGGCACCGCCGCCTGAGGTACACCTCCAGTCAGGGTACACGCCGGCCCAGCTGAGCGGCTGTCATTGCCGGCGCGGGGCACCGCCGCCTGAGGTACACCTCCAGTCAGGGTACACACTGTACACCGGCCCAGCTGAGCGGCTGTCATTGCCGGCGCGGGGCACCGCCGCCTGAGGTACACCTCCAGTCAGGGTACACGCCGGCCCAGCTGAGCGGCTGCCATTGCCGGCACGGGGCACCGCCGCCTGAGGTACACCTCCAGTCAGGGTACACACTGTACACCGGCCCAGCTGAGCAGCTGCCATTGCCGTCACGGGGCCCCGCCGCCTGAGGTACACCTCCAGTCAGGGTACACACTGTACACCGGCCCAGCTGAGCAGCTGCCATTGCCGTCACGGGGCACCGCCGCCTGAGGTACACCTCCAGTCAGGGTACACGCCGGCCCAGCTGAGCGGCTGCCATTGCCGGCACGGGGCACCGCCGCCTGAGGTACACCTCCAGTCAGGGTACACGTCGGCCCAGCTGAGCGGCTGCCATTGCCGTCACGGGGCACCGCCGCCTGAGGTACACCTCCAGTCAGGGTACACACTGTACACCGGCCCAGCTGAGCAGCTGCCATTGCCGTCACGGGGCACCGCCGCCTGAGGTACACCTCCAGTCAGGGTACACGCCGGCCCAGCTGAGCGGCTGCCATTGCCGGCACGGGGCACCGCCGCCTGAGGTACACCTCCAGTCAGGGTACACGCCGGCCCAGCTGAGCGGCTGCCATTGCCGTCACGGGGCACCGCCGCCTGAGGTACACCTCCAGTCAGGGTACACACTGTACACCGGCCCAGCTGAGCGGCTGCCATTGCCGGCACGGGGCACCGCCGCCTGAGGTACACCTCCAGTCAGGGTACACGTCGGCCCAGCTGAGCGGCTGCCATTGCCGGCACGGGGCACCGCCGCCTGAGGTACACCTCCAGTCAGGGTACACACTGTACACCGGCCCAGCTGAGCAGCTGCCATTGCCGTCACGGGGCCCCGCCGCCTGAGGTACACCTCCAGTCAGGGTACACGTCGGCCCAGCTGAGCGGCTGCCATTGCCGTCACGGGGCACCGCCGCCTGAGGTACACCTCCAGTCAGGGTACACACTGTACACCGGCCCAGCTGAGCAGCTGCCATTGCCGTCACGGGGCCCCGCCGCCTGAGGTACACCTCCAGTCAGGGTACACGCCGGCCCAGCTGAGCGGCTGCCATTGCCGTCACGGGGCACCGCCGCCTGAGGTACACCTCCAGTCAGGGTACACGCCGGCCCAGCTGAGCGGCTGCCATTGCCGTCACGGGGCACCGCCGCCTGAGGTACACCTCCAGTCAGGGTACACACTGTACACCGGCCCAGCTGAGCAGCTGACATTGCCGTCACGGGTCACCGGTGGCATGGTCTGGGGGTGCTACAGCAGAACAATCGCGGTGTAAAGCCGCAGATAGGAAGAGAGAGAGAGAGAGCGACGAAGGAGACTGAGGCAGAGCCGTGTACATACAGGAAGACAAATAATAATACAAAGATGGATATGTATATACATATATGTCTTTATATCTATATATATATATATATACATAGTGAGAAAATGGGAATTGGGAGCAGGATTGCAATATTGTCACTCGTCTCAGGTAGTGAAAAATGTACGTATCCGCTTCCATTTCAAATCACAGATACAACGACGTGACATATCGTTCCTGCCAAGTGCAATTGAGTTGTGTAAACGTGAATGTGTGGTGATGCATGTGCTGGGATAACGGCTGACTCATAAATCCTGCCAACATACACAGTCGGTCTCGAATGTTTTCCGACACCACTGAAAGGGAACTGCCCGGCTCGGCAAGCTCGATGCAATTACACACGTGGTATTCAGCGCGGTGATATGTATCGTGGCGACGGTGATATGTATCATGTCGCGTTTCGTCACCTGTGCCGTTTGCGTCATCACATTCCGTGCGGTGGGCACACGGCTTCCCTGGAACGCGCCGGTGACGATGCGACACCCGATGGCCAGCCGGGCCGGTGACGATGCGGCACCTGATGGCCAGTTGGGCCGGTGACGATGCGGCACCCGATGGCCAGTTGGGCCGGTGACGATGCGACACCCGATGGCCAGTTGGGCGGTGACGATGCGGCACCCGATGGTCAGCCGGGCCGGTGACGATGCGGCACCCGATGGCCAGCCGGGCCGGTGACGATGCGGCACCCGATGGCCAGTTGGGCCGGTGACGATGCGACACCCGATGGCCAGTTGGGCCGGTGACGATGCGACACCCGATGGCCAGTTGGGCCGGTGACGATGCGGCACCCGATGGCCAGCACGGCCGGTGACGATGCGGCACCCGATGGCCAGTTGGGCCGGCGACGATGCGACACCCGATGGCCAGTTGGGCCGGTGACGATGCGGCACCCGATGGCCAGGTGACGATGCGGCACCCGATGGCCAGTTGGGCCGGTGACGATGCGACACCCGATGGTCCGTTGGGCCGGTGACGATGCGGCACCCGATGGCCAGCCGGGCCGGTGACGATGTGACACCCGATGGCCAGTTGGGCCGGTGACGATGCGGCACCCGATGGCCAGTTGGGCCGGTGACGATGCGACACCCGATGGCCAGTTGGGCCGGTGACGATGCGGCACCCGATGGTCAGCCGGGCCGGTGACGATGCGACACCCGATGGCCAGTTGGGCCGGTGACGATGCGACACCCGATGGCCAGTTGGGCCGGTGGCGATGCGGCACCCGATGGCCAGTTGGGCCGGTGACGATGCGGCACCCGATGGCCAGTTGGGCCGGTGACGATGCGACACCCGATGGCCAGTTGGGCCGGTGACGATGCGGCACCCGATGGCCAGTTGGGCCGGTGACGATGCGACACCCGATGGCCAGTTGGGCCGGTGGCGATGCGGCACCCGATGGCCAGTTGGGCCGGTGACGATGCGGCACCCGATGGCCAGCCGGGCCGGTGACGATGCGACACCCGATGGCCAGCCGGGCCGGTGACGATGCGGCACCCGATGGCCAGTTGGGCCGGTGACGATGCGACACCCGATGGTCCGTTGGACCGGTGACGATGTGACACCCGATGGCCAGTTGGGCCGGTGACGATGCGGCACCCGATGGCCAGTTGGGCCGGTGACGATGCGACACCCGATGGTCCGTTGGACCGGTGACGATGCGACACCCGATGGCCAGCCGGGCCGGTGACGATGCGACACCCGATGGCCAGCCGGGCCGGTGACGATGCGGCACCCGATGGCCAGTTGGGCCGGTGACGATGCGACACCCGATGGTCCGTTGGACCGGTGACGATGCGACACCCGATGGCCAGTTGGGCCGGTGACGATGCGGCACCCGATGGCCAGTTGGGCCGGTGACGATGCGGCACCCGATGGTCAGCCGGGCCGGTGACGATGCGACACCCGATGGCCAGTTGGGCCGGTGACGATGCGACACCCGATGGTCAGCCGGGCCGGTGACGATGCGGCACCCGATGGCCAGCCGGGCCGGTGACGATGCGGCACCCGATGGCCAGTTGGGCCGGTGACGATGCGACACCCGATGGCCAGTTGGGCCGGTGACGATGCGACACCCGATGGCCAGTTGGGCCGGTGACGATGCGACACCCGATGGCCAGTCGGGCCGGTGACGATGCGGCACCCGATGGCCAGTTGGGCCGGTGACGATGCGGCACCCGATGGCCAGTTGGGCCGGTGACGATGCGACACCCGATGGCCAGTTGGGCCGGTGACGATGCGGCACCCGATGGCCAGTTGGGCCGGTGACGATGCGACACCCGATGGCCAGTTGGGCCGGTGACGATGCGGCACCCGATGGCCAGTTGGGCCGGTGACGATGCGACACCCGATGGCCAGTTGGGCCGGTGACGATGCGGCACCCGATGGCCAGTTGGGCCGGTGACGATGCGACACCCGATGGCCAGTTGGGCCGGTGACGATGCGGCACCCGATGGCCAGTTGGGCCGGTGACGATGCGACACCCGATGGCCAGTTGGGCCGGTGACGATGCGGCACCCGATGGCCAGTTGGGCCGGTGACGATGCGACACCCGATGGCCAGTTGGGCCGGTGACGATGCGGCACCCGATGGCCAGGTGACGATGCGGCACCCGATGGCCAGTTGGGCCGGTGACGATGCGACACCCGATGGTCCGTTGGGCCGGTGACGATGCGGCACCCGATGGCCAGCCGGGCCGGTGACGAGGTGACACCCGATGGCCAGTTGGGCCGGTGACGATGCGGCACCCGATGGTCAGCCGGGCCGGTGACGATGCGACACCCGATGGCCAGTTGGGCCGGTGACGATGCGACACCCGATGGTCCGTTGGGCCGGTGACGATGCGGCACCCGATGGCCAGCCGGGCCGGTGACGATGCGGCACCCGATGGCCAGTTGGGCCGGTGACGATGCGACACCCGATGGCCAGTTGGGCCGGTGACGATGCGACACCCGATGGTCCGTTGGGCCGGTGACGATGCGGCACCCGATGGCCAGCCGGGCCGGTGACGAGGTGACACCCGATGGCCAGTTGGGCCGGTGACGATGCGGCACCCGATGGTCAGCCGGGCCGGTGACGATGCGACACCCGATGGCCAGTTGGGCCGGTGACGATGCGACACCCGATGGCCAGCCGGGCCGGTGACGAGGTGACACCCGATGGCCAGTTGGGCCGGTGACGATGCGGCACCCGATGGCCAGTTGGGCCGGTGACGATGCGGCACCCGATGGCCAGTTGGGCCGGTGACGATGCAGCACCCGATGGTCAGCCGGGCCGGTGACGATGCGACACCCGATGGCCAGTTGGGCCGGTGGCGATGCGACACCCGATGGCCAGTTGGGCCGGTGACGATGCGGCACCCGATGGCCAGTTGGGCCGGTGACGATGCGACACCCGATGGCCACCCGTCAGCCGCCCTATCGGTGCACACTGCTGCCCATCGGTGGGATATTGGGCGGCGCTATTCCCTGGTGAGGGCAACGGTGTGCCGCGGCTATACTGACCCGCAGTGTGTCGCAGCCCTCCTGACCCGCAGTGTGTCGCAGTCCTCCTGACCCGCAGTGTGCCGCAGATCTCCTGACTCACAAGAGCCATGACCGCGAGCCACTGCAAAGCGCACAGTGGTGAAGTACATCGAGTCTTACATGCTTTTTCTAGCAGTTTTGCTTTTGCCAGCAATGTCAACACACAAACAGCGTGTTGCGCGTCACGAGATATCGCGATTGCTACCAGATTGTGATGTCTTGGGTCACCTGATAATCTCTTAGGTCACTGTGAATGTAAGTTTTCCCAAATATCGAAACGTCTCACGTTCAGTTCACGGGTGTAGATTTCTGAAAATTATTAGGGTGAAAATGCATGAAGGTAATGCTTAGGCCCACATCGATTTGGGGGCACACTTCATAGTGTCCCATGCTGAAAGTTAAAGTTATGGAGGTGGAGAAGCCAACTTTGAGGGTGCACTTGCCCCCTCAGAAGTATATAAAACATCAACCCTGGTTCAGTTGTTCATTGTATGAAAATATTAGCAGAGATGCGCTTCAGATGTGCACTATTGTGTTCCGCAGCATCTCGGAATACGTGAAACGTGCGTGTATACGTGTAACTTGCCACATTTTGACGAATAGGTAACGTGCCAGTTGAGAGCTCATAGTGTTGAATTGATGTCACAGATTTCGGAAATAGTGCCCGAAACACTCTTGCATAGTGCCCAGGAATAAAACTAGACGCAAAGTTCAGTTTTGCGAATCCCAACCCCAAAAAACGTCATGTGAGATCAAGTTCATTGACCTAGGATGACATTGGGAAGATCAATGCGCGGCGTAGACAGGTAGATGAGTCATCACCCTACCAAACAGTCGTTAATTTTGACGAAATAAGTTAGATGCATCGTCGATAATTCGCAATTTGGAGAAAAAAAGCCTACCATGTACTGTATTATGCCAGTAACCTGGTACATCTTCAATGTTCGAATCATATGGTCAGCAGAATATGCCCTGTTAGCCATGCCAAACGAAGACACACTGAGACACATCGCTTGTCCATGGTCGCCAACCATGCCAACCATTACACCCCACCCACCACCTCCCCGTACACGATCGAGAACCAAGAGATAGGTGGCATAGCAATAGTACACTTTGGCAATGGCAGAATCAGCAAATTGGAAGAGGAATACCACTTGTATGGAGCTAATGGAGATGAAGCATCTGTGTTATTTGAAGTTCACGCCTAATGTGGAATCTTTCGGCAAGGAGATAGTACCAGACTTTCTTTGTGAGTATTTTATTCAGAAACAAAGTGAGGAACATATGTGACTGTCCTTACAATCAGTTATGACCACAGACAAGACCGGTCAGTTCATAAAATAGACACTTGAGGCAATATCTTCCTCCTAAAAATCCTTCCCCTTATACCATGGATGTTGTTTTACATTATTTCAGGGGAAGTGCCCCTTAATGTCCCCCCCCCCAGTAATTTCAACTTATAACATGGAACCCTATGGAGTGTGTCCACCCCCAATCCATTTTGGTCTGCCCATTGCTTTCATGCATTGTGCCCCCCCCCCCCAACGCGTTTCTGAAATCAACGTCCCTGTCTACATAGTAGCTCTTTTGACAGCAAAATGCATTAAAAACTGTTCGGATACATCACAATTTCCGCTCAAGTCTTCAGGCAGCAATGAATAGCCTCAGCACCTGCACTTGCATATTAGGTTGGAAAAATATCCGACGCCTTTCATGCGACCGTCCTTGATGAGCAAATTGATTTCAGAGATGCAAAGCTTCACATAAACGCCTTGTAGCAGTTATTGTTCACGAAAGTGATGAAAAGCCTGCCAATATATCGGAGCTGGCAAATTTTGGTTATATCGTGACCCCGAACAACACGTCTTGAGCCGCATCTGGCGAAATTTTTCCACCGATCTTCCGAAATATGTAATGTGTCTTCAACATGTTCATATATAAGAAGAAAGTCTGAATGTTAATGATTATATGTACTCGCAGAGCCAAGTTCAACGCCACATATTGCCCACTCTGCATCCCCCTGGTGAGCATCCCCTGGTGCTTCGCATCCCCTGGTTCCGTTGCATCCCCCTCAAGTGAGCTCGTAAGTTCTAGACATTCAGCTCCTCCGCACGATAGCCTTGTAATAGGCGCTGTAGTCTTCCGATGATAACTTAAATACATTGAAGAATCAGAAGGAAGACAATCTCCTCCCTTCGTCCTCCACCACAAAAAGCCACCTGGAACCACTCGTGCCCAAAGCTTAGTTTCGAAGTTCTCCAGAACACTTTCACATATTCAATAATCGTTCATGTAGCCCTGCAATTCTTTAGTGCCACCAACTGCATGAACTTCGGCAGTAAGCCTTTACCCGATTTCCTACCAATTTTGGACGCGCCTTTGGGAAGCATGAGAACTACAAACTCTCAAGTAATGCAGCCGTGGCCTTTCGACATTGGTTATCGAGTTTGGTGAAATACTTTCGAAGATGCAGTCCATAGCAACGAAGCATGTCACGATGTGACAAAAGCTGAGAAAATTGTACAGAACATGCCTTCGAAAACTCGTTCCTGGAGCTGACCACAATACAACTAAAGTAGAGAACGAAGAAATTGACACCCGGTCTGAAAATGATCGTTGGAAAAAGTAATGCGGCTTGGGGACAATCGCTACAAGCATTCAGAAGCTACAGGCAAAACAACCTCAGAGGAAGAGGAGTAGAGTCCCCTTCCAGTAATGCAGTCACGGGTTAATAAACCGTATAACATCTAGCTTGTTGGCAAGTTATAGCCGACACAGAAACGATATAACTGGGCCAGCCAGGCTGCTCAAATAGGCGTCTTGATATTTGAAGGAAGACTGGGCGCGCGGACTGCGGTATCGCTAGTAATAGAGAATATTGCAGCGCACTGGGTATGCCAAAGAGCGAAGCAGCACTGTGCATGCGAAGGAGCGAAGCAGCGCTGGGCACGCCAAGAAGCGAAGCCCTGCCGCGCGACGTGCTTGATGACCACGACAAAGCCTTCTGGAGTTGTCATCCAATCCACTTCTCGATGAGGAAAAACCAATGGTCATGGGCCATGGGCGCTATGCACCCGACCCCATACATTCACCGTTGATGCTCTCAATCCAATACTTCGTCAGTGGGCGAAAATCACCCTAATGAGGATACTGTAGATAGCTTGTCGGCAGTTGCCAAATGTCTCGGCCCACTGGTGTCTTGCGCCACATGCTCGCTGGGGAGGCGCGACTTGCACAGTCGGGATGCCATTGGTGGGCGGTGGTCGCCAGGTCGGAGGTCAGGCCACTGGGTCACCATCAGTGTGGTCACTTGAGCTTCAGCTAACCTGGTGTGGCTCCCAGATGTAGAGCACCCCATGGGATAAATGCCAGTCAGAGTTTGGCACATTGTCCCCCAGATGTAGAGCAGTCCATGGGACAAATGCCAGTCAGAGTTTGGCACATTGTCTCCCAGATGTAGAGCACCCCATGGGACAAATTCCCGGCAGAGTTTGGCACATTGTCTCCCAGATGTAGAGCACCCCATGGGACAAATGCCAGTCAGAGTTTGACACATTGTCTCCCAGATGTAGAGCACCCCATGGGACAACTGCCAGTCAGAGGTTGGCACATTGTCTCCCAGATGTAGAGCACCCCATGTGATAAATGTCAGTCAGAGCGCACCACATTATCTCCCAGATGTAGTGAACCCCATGTGACAAATTCCAGTCAGAGGGCAGCACATTGTCTCCCAGATGTAGAGCACCGCATGTACCAGTCAGAGAGAGGGTAGCGCATTGTTTCCCAGATGTAGAACATCTATGTGATAAATGCCAGTAAGAGTGCATACAGTGTATGTCTTTGGAGTCGCGTACTGTAGGCTAACAAATCCCCTTTAAATACGTAGACGGTAAATGCGACAACTAATAATTGCATCAACATACACAACTCCCCTCCCCTTATGCTGACCGTGTTTGTGGGCGTGGCTGGGTGCACAACCTTCGGTGATGCAACTATAAGTGAGCTATTCTGCACTGCGGCGCATGACTCATGATCTCATTCACTTCAACACTTCGGCGCTGGCTCACGTCTCCGTCCAAACTGCACATGTTGCCACCAAGAGCATCTCATCTGGACCTCAAACACCGCCTGACACGGCACCGTCTGAGTGACGTGTGTGGGTGTTAACCCTCGCCGCCTTCCCCAGTGCAGGGGAGGGGCTGTTGCGACACCACCTCGAGCGTTTCTAGACGGCGATGCTAGCGATGTGAAACCCAAACCATTGTGTTACATGCGATGAGTTCTGGCGATAAATATCTGATGTTCGTACTTCGAGTAGGCCGTTAAGGTCAATGGTACGTCAGACTCAGGAATGTGTACGTTCAATCGTTGTCTGTGCAGCACCAATAGCCGACACGCGTTTGCTATCTTCAACATAGTATATGTATAGTATATGTATAGTATATGTATACTATATGTATAGTATATGTATAGTATATGTATAGTATATGTACAGTATATGCATAGTATATGTATAGTATATGTGTAGTATATGTATAGTATATGTATAGTATATGTATAGTATATGTATAGTATATGTATAGTATAGTACCCTCAGAATGGTATATGTGAATGCTAACGATGTGCGTATGTTGAATTATGTTCTGCAGACAAACTGCTAGATGCGGTCGGAAAGTTAACACCTATTTACTCCGAGACTTTCGAAGTTCTGCATGAAAACACTATTTTTACATAACTAGATGGGAAATGAACACAATGCTTCCGCGTCAATAATCTGCTCCAACCTCCGAGTGACTACCAAGCAGGCAAGATCATTTGAAGTCAAGTTGGGTCACTGACATCGAATGGCCTCGGAAAAATAGCAGGTTAGCTGAGTTGTTCAGCATACTACCGCACCCAACATTGTCCATTTGGGGCTAGCAGGCAAGGTTATTTGTCAATTATTCGCGAATTGGCGAAAATGGCCTCCTATAACATCATGGGTTAATGACCTGACAAAGCCTGAAGCCACGAATTATATGTCAGCAAGGCGCTATCGTTAACGTCTTGGGAAATAATCAAGGATTCAAAGCAATCATGTACTTTATAGTTGTTTTAGCTCATAGCTTATTGTGAGCATATTGAGTAGATATAGAATAACTAGCTTGGTCTCAAACTCTAAATATGCAGATGTAATATCTGGTGTCAGTTGAGTGGTGCCGATGATGTAGAAATGGAGGGAGGGAGCACCACTGCAAGCACTAAACCATTGGGCAAGATATCAAGCATGACATTGGAATAGTTTGTTTTTGCCATTTTTAAAGGTGTTGCAGTCGACAAGGTCGTTCAAGAAATATATTGTTTTTGTCTGACTTCTCGAATTGGGGTATCATGAACATATGATAATTTGTCTTCGTTACTCAGGGAAGTACAGCATGGCTTCAGGATGGAAAGACCATGTATTACTCAGCTATTACAGTTTTCAGGATATATCAATCAACATTGATACAAGAACCCTACATATGTGATTTATTTAGATTTCAGTGAGGCCTTTGGCGCTGTGCCACATATAAATCACATTATTCAACTTTAAAATCATGGCATTATGTGGCCACAAAAAGCAGAGCGTAATAGTAAATGATTCACAATCACGCTGATGTCAAGTTAAAAGCGATATTTTACAATAGGGCACTTCTTGAGGGCATTACTCTATTTTTGGGGGATATCTGGCGCAATTTTGAAGGCTCCAGAGTAATTTTCCGGGCCATGCAATTTATTTTTCAGGATCCCTGCTGATTATGGGTAGTCCGGCTTGATTATTTCGGATTCTGATGCAATTTTTGGAACCAAGTTGTATTGATTCGGGGACCACGATCGAAATTGTTGCGGCCCTATGCGATTTGTCCAGTCCACGGAGTAATTTTTTGGACGCAAGGGCGAGTTTTCGGTGACCCGACTCGAGTTGTCGGGGACCAACGCGAGTTTTCTGGGACCGACGCGACACGATTTGTCGGGATTTGTCTCTCTTGAAGTTGTGTAGTCCGAGTCGCTTTTCCGTTACCCGGTATTGTTTTTTGGGGGCCTTGATCGATTTTTGGAACCTCTAGCGCGATATTTTTGGCCCCGGCAAGATTTTGGTACCTCGCGTCCTTTCTTTGGGGCTCCGCACGTTTGTTCGATTGTGCGGAACAATGCAGAGCGCACTCGTTTAAAATTAGAGAAAAAAAACTCGTAGAACTCTTCTTCGACAGTAACAATTCAGCTTCAGAATCGTCAATAATTGGAATCGTTGGCTTGACGAAATGCCATGCATTCCCATCGTTGGACTCGTTTGAGAATAAGCTAGATTCGCACCTCTCCATAGTATTGTTCAGTTTGGTCTTGTGTGACGCTGTGGGCTGATGTGTGATAAGTACTCTGTAGGATGATGTGTGATGAACACTATGTACGATGATGTGTGATGAGCACTCTGTACGATGATGTGTGATGAGCACTCTGTACGATGATGTGTGATGAGCACTCTGTACGATGATGTGTGATGAACACTATGTACGATGATGTGTGATGAGCACTCTGTACGATGATGTGTGATGAACACTCTGTACGATGATGTGTGATGAACACTCTGTACGATGATGTGTGATGAACACTCTGTACGATGATGTGTGATGAGCACTCTGTACGATGATGTGTGATGAGCACTCTATACGATGATGTGTGATGAACACACTCTGTACGATGATGTGTGATGAACACTCTGTACGATGATGTGTGATGAACACTCTGTACGATGATGTGTGATGAGCACTCTGTACGATGATGTGTGATGAACACTCTGTACGATGATGTGTGATGCGCACTCGTTAATGCTTCCATAAGTTGCAAATTGTTGACGTATCCGACCATCCCCGCCGTTGAGGCGGGGCTGGTAAGTTCGCGCGATGTCAAGTTGCTGTTTTTCTTACTTTTTCTTGGAGCTTTGTGTGTGGGCGTGCTCTCCTCCATATCGTAAGAAGCCTTTCGAGCCGTTGAGGTGGGGCTGGTGCGATGTTCTCGTGGTAAGCGTGACCATGAAGGGCCCCAATGGCCCAAAGTTCTGCAATTACATTGACTGAATGCTATATTGATTTAATGAAATTCATTTAATTGTGAGAAGAAGTGGACGATTTCTTTGCTTGCCATGATTGCAAGTAAAATAAGGTGAAACGTTTTGGCCCACATTGACAAGGAATGCTGTGCTTTTAATACAAAATAGATATATTAGATCTCAAACTTTTCGATCATGGATCATTTTCAAGAGTGACAATATTTTGTACACATCAATTCATGACAAAAATCATACACTGAAATCACGCTCCGAATTCGAATCGCATCCTCGCATATTTTGTCGCCTTAACAAGAAATCACCTTCACATCTCGCATGCACTAAGATCATGTTGATCTTAGTGCATGCGAGATGTGAAGGTGATTTCTTGTTAAGGCGACAAAATTTGCGAGGATGCGATTCGAATTCGGTGCGTGATTTCAGTGTATCATTTTTGTCATGAATTGATGTGTACAAAATATTGTCACTCTTGAAAATGATCCATGATCGAAAAGTTTGAGATCTAATATATCTATTTTGTATTAAAAGCACAGCATTCCTTGTCAATGTGGGCCAAAACGTTTCACCTTATTTTACTTTCAATCATTGATTTAATGATATTGATATTGATTGATATATTGATTGATTGATTGATTAATTATGACACCTTCAAATTTCTTATGCGACTAGATCGGCAAAAGATGCCACATCAGTCATTCCAAGTTGTGGCTCGTGAATGCACGCCGTTTTCCCGTGGTAGCGAAAGAAAACCTTTGGTGGAATGGGGTGGTCACGGTCGCACGTGTTCCAGTTGTGTCGTTCACGGTACAGCTGTGCGGCGGAGCGACTCGGCTGACCTCTCAGAGGCCATTACAACACGGCCCGTCCAGTCCGGACTGGTCGCGTTGATGGCTTAGTGTGGCCATACCATGCTCATACCATACTGCCTCGTAGACGGCAGCCACGCTGATCCAGCATCTCAGGCGACAGCCACGCTGATCCAACATTTCAGGCGGCAGTCACGCTGATCCAGCGTCTCAGATGACGGCCACGCTGATCCAGCATCTCAGGCGACAGTCACGCTGATCCAGCATCTCAGGCGGCAGCCACGCTGATCCAGCATCTCAGGCGACAGTCACGCTGATCCAGCATCTCAGGCGGCAGCCACGCTGATCCAGCATCTCAGACGGCCACTATCCAGCATCTCAGGCGACAGCCAAGCTGATCCAACATTTCAGGCGGCAGTCACGCTGATCCAGCATCTCAGGCGGCAGCCACGCTGATCCAGCATCACTAGAGCGCAATACGGCCAAGCGAAGTCACGCTGATCCAACATCTCAGGCGGCAGTCACGCTGATCCAGCATCTCAGGCGGCAGCCAAGACTTCGCCGACACTGGCGGATCTAGGGGGCACGGGGACCATATCTCTCCCCATCCCCCCCCCCAGAGCCGATTTTGTCGAAATTGTTTGCACTAAAATGTCATGTTCTCGAAATCTAAAAGCAATGGATAAGATACATATTGTCTTAAGGAGACACGACGAATTGTGGTCATATCAGAAGAGTTTTTCGATATGGGAGGATTTTTTCCGATTCTCCCCACCCTCACCCCCACCCCCACCCAACCGGTCCTTCTGGCTCCGCCCGTGCTCGCCGTCACGGTCACATGCCATCAAAGACGCGATGGGAGCCAAACGTGGGGTGCTGCGGTGACCCGCTGCCGGGGTCAGACACCAGTCCCCACACACGTGTGACCCGCTGCCGGGGTCAGACACCAGTCCCCACACACGTGTGACCCGCTGCCGGGGTCAGACACCAGTCCCCACACACGTGTGACCCGCTGCCGGGGTCAGACGCCAGTCCCCGCACACGTGTAACCCGCTGCCGGGGTCAGACACCAGTCCCCACACACGTGTGACCCGCTGCCGGGGTCGGACGCCAGTCCCCACACACGTGTGACCGGCAGGCGAGGTCGGACGCCAGTCCCCACACACGTGTGACCCGCTGCCGGGGTCAGACACCAGTCCCCACACACATGTGACCCGCTGCCGGGGTCAGACGCCAGTCCCCACACACGTGTAACCCGCTGCCGGGGTCAGACGCCAGTCCCCGCACACGTGTAACCCGCTGCCGGGGTCAGACACCAGTCCCCACACACATGTGGCCCACTGCCGGGGTCAGACACCAGTCCCCAAACACGTGTGACCCGCTGCCGGGGTCGGACGCCAGTCCCCACACACGTGTGACCCGCTGCCGGGGTCAGACACCAGTCCCCACACACGTGTGACCCGCTGCCGGGGTCAGACACCAGTCCCCACACACGTGTGACCGGCAGGCGAGGTCAGACACCAGTCCCCACACACATGTGACCCGCTGCCGGGGTCAGACACCAGTCCCCACACACATGTGACCCGCTGCCGGGGTCAGACACCAGTCCCCACACACATGTGACCCGCTGCCGGGGTCAGACGCCAGTCCCCACACACGTGTGACCCGCTGCCGGGGTCGGACGCCAGTCCCCACACACGTGTGACCCGCTGCCGGGGTCAGACACCAGTCCCCACACACGTGTGACCCGCTGCCGGGGTCGGACGCCAGTCCCCACACACGTGTGACCCGCTGCCGGGGTCGGACGCCAGTCCCCACACACGTGTTACCCGCTGCCGGGGTCGGACGCCAGTCTCCACACACGTGTGACCCGCTGCCGGGGTCGGACGCCAGTTCCCACACACGTGTGACCCGCTGCCGGGGTCAGACACCAGTCCCCACACACGTGTGACCCGCTGCCGTGGTCGGACGCCAGTCCCCACACACGTGTGACCCGCTGCTGGGGTCGGACGCCAGTCCCCACACACATGTGACCGGCAGGCGAGGTCGGACGCCAGTCCCCACACACGTGTGACCGGCAGGCGAGGTCGGACGCCAGTCCCCACACACGTGTGACCGGCAGGCGAGGTCAGACACCAGTCCCCACACACGTGTGACCCGCTGCCGGGGTCGGACGCCAGTCCCCACACACGTGTGACCCGCTGCCGGGGTCGGACGCCAGTCCCCACACACGTGTGACCGGCAGGCTCCGCGATCGGCAGCGATACGCTGCTAGTTATTTATTTGTCGCTGACGCGGGTGGCGGCCATTTTTCAGCGTGCCGCAGATGGCATCTCGACCGCGCCGTTGATCTAGACAGGATGGAGAGGAGGCGGCATATGGAATGTCGTATTTCAACACGCGTGACCCTGTTCGAAGGAATAAAAAATGAGGTAGTCCTGATATTCTGATGCACCGAAACTTATATGAATACTGACTCTGAGCACCAAAGGCATTCCCCGCCAGCTTGAAATATTCCGCCATTGTATTCCGGTTGCTGGGTCGAGTACGGCTTAGTTGCTGGGTATGGTTCCGGCTGTTGGGTATGAAATAGCATTGCTGCTGGGTATGACTCGGGCTGCTGGGGTATGGTATGGCATCGTTGCTGAGTATGGTTCGAGCTGCTGGGTATGGTATGGTGTGGCTGCTGAATATGGTATGGTGTGGCTGCTGGATATGGCTTGAACTGCTGGATATGGTAAGGAATGGCTGTTGGGCATGGAACGATATCGTTGCTGGATATGGTTCGAGCTACTGGGTGTGGTATGGTGTGGCTGCTGGGTATGGTATGTTATGGTTATTGGGTATGGCTTGAGCTGCTGAGCATGGTATGGTATGGCTGCTTTGTATGGTATGGTATCGTTGCGGGGTGTGGTTCGAGCTGCTGGGTATGGTATGGTGTGGCTGCTGGGTATGGTATGGTATGGCTGCTGGCTATGGCTTGAGCTGCTGGGCATTATTCACCCGGAAATTTCAACCCACATTAGATCGCACCACCTCGGACTATTAACACGCGCACTGGAGGGGGGGGGGCGAAATCCGCCCACCCCTCCGGTTTTTCGCAAATACCTGCAGATTTTACCAGTGGATATACGCGATTTTCGGTGTACCTGCTTAGAAATGAATGGCGCGTCGTTTAAAGGAAGAAAAATGGAAATCGGCCGAATATTTTTCAAGTTAAGGGCCGCTAAAGTAAACAAATGTTATAGCGCCAGACCACAAAAATCGGCGCTGATGCGCTTCCAGCATACTGACAAAAGGGAAGTGTTCTAGGCAACACTAGCGACTTGTTTGATGCATATTGATATGCTGTATAGTTTCAAGGTCATGTTAGGTCACCAAGGTCAAGTCAGGTCAAGTTCATGACAGATTAATGGAACCAAACTTGATCAACTGGAATGTTGCCATAAATGCACTACTGGTTGTCATTTGTACTGTTTGTCATTGCGTTTCCATACTTTATTCATGTACTTCACTCCCTTCTTCACGAAGCCGATTGGTCCGAGCTGCCCGACGGAGCAGTCGGGCGGGCGGCCGGTTCCGGTAACTGGAACAGGTAACTGACCTGATAAAGTGGTGCTATATAGGTGACCTGAGGTCACATGTTGGGTCTAGCATCTGCATTGCATCATTAGTAATGTCCAAAACATCATTGATGCCCATTTGTGAGCATTTGAACACAATCACAGCGATCCATAACGATGACAAGCCAAGCCACGCAAAACCGGAAAATTTTGCCAATCTGACCCCATTTGACCTTGAAGATATTGACCTAAGCTCATGAAAATTGCACACAATAGAGTTCACTACCGTGCCCATCCACCCTGCGAATTTCGTTCCGCCAGCTTTACTAGGAGCCGAGATCTTAGGGGGGGGGAGCGGAATCCGCCCCCCCCCCCTCCAGTGCGCGTAATTCTCAGAGGCCCTCCAGGGCGCGTGTTAAGGTGACATATATCTCCAGTGCTCTCTCAACCGCATGTAATTGCTATCTAGGTTTTTAATACATTATTTTCGTTGTTTGTGGCTATACGACGCGCTAAAAACCTGAGGTAATTGGTGTTGCGTGCCTCTCATCCTGGAAGGAAGGAGGGCACCACGTGGAATCGAGCCCCGTACCTCTCGCTTCCCAGACGGTCAGCTTAATCAGTGAGCTGCCGACGCCCCGTACATGGATGATCTACCGCCACAATGTAGACCTGCGTTCGGTTATCATGTCCTGCCATGCATCAGCACCTTGTTCTCCACACGAACATTGCCAGATGCTAACTACCCGAAGAGGATGACCATAACGGGAATAGCTAGTAATTGAATAGGCTTTCGTAGCACTGATCTTTTTGTCTTGAGGTATAATTGTAAACATGCATATCTGCATGCACATAGGAATCTGATATATGTATATATATATATATATATATATATATATATATATATATATATATATATATATATCGGCACAGTGATGTGGGACTGACTGAAGGTTGCTTGATGTCGCTCTCCGTGTGGTGTAAGCTGTTGAAATCAGGGTCAAGGAGTGCTATGATAAGCAACATGTCGCCAATTTATCCTCTCATTTTACGAAGACAACCACACCATGAGGTACTGACTGAAGGTTGCTTGATGTCGCTCTCCGTGTGGTGTAAGCTGTTAAAATCAAGGTCAAGGAGTGCTATGATATGCAACATGTCGCCAATTTATCCTCTCATTTTACGAAGACAACCACACGAGTGCTGCAGCAAAGCCGTAGCGTATAAACAGCTGGCGACAAAGTGGCAAGTCATGTGGGAAAGACGAGTGTGCCAGACAACCGAAGAACGGGGCATACACTTGCCATCGGTAAGGAGACTGTAATGCAGAACATAAAACTCCGGAGAATGCAATGCACCAAGACAGACTAGCTAGTCACATAGGGTTAACGCTGCGGGGTACCCAGATAAATATGTGCCGTAACCTATCGCATCATGTATGTTGGTACGATGACATTTGCCTTAGATACGCATATTTTAGCTTGCTCATTCTGGTAAATGCTCGTGTAAATATGTAGATGTCGGTTTTGGAAGTGGGGACCTACGCAACTCCTCAATCTGAAATGTTCGCAAATGCAAATATTTGCTTGCGCAAATATTTGCATACGATACCATTCGTGGAACTTTAATGTACGTAGATATCCCTCCATAAACATACGCCAATGTTCGCATTCCGTACATGCAACACAGCATCCAAGCCACGTGGAACTACACTGGGAACCCCAGCATTGCTGCCAATCAGGCTCAAGTCCTATCAGTTGACCACTCAGTCCTCAGCATCAACACCTTTATTCATATCGACAGACTAGTGATGATGCATGAGAGAAACCGTTCTATAACTACTAGCACTGAATACCGGGAAGAGCATCATGTGTGTAATGGAGAGTAGAATGTGCTACAACGTCAGATATCGGAAGCCAATAAGGTACGAAATTATCAGAATGAGATGGGGAGACAGCAAGGGAGAGAGGGACAGAGAGAGAGAGAGAGAGAGAGAAAGAGAGAGAGAGAGAGAGAGAGAGAGAGAGAGAGAGAGAGAGAGAGAGAGAGAGAGAGAGAGAGAGAGAGAGAGAGAGAGAGAGAGAGAGAGAGAGAGAGAGAGAGAGAGAGAGAGAGAGAGAGAGAGAGAGAGAGAGAGAGAGAGAGAGAGAGAGAGAGAGAGAGACAGGGAGAGAGAAGAAAGAGGGGAGATAGAGATGGAGAGCGGCTAAACACCCGACTGGGGTCGAGAAGGTGAAAGGCAAATGCTAAAATAAGCTAATCTAGGTCAACCCATATAAGTAGTTCACCTTACAGGACGTTGATCTGGCTTCATCTGGCATTAATTGCAATGATATCGAGTACACCTGAGGGTTTTTCACCCAAAGAATCGACGTGGTGCATACCAGCTTGGCATAACCGCACATATGACAAAACATCAACATCAGTATTGTTGTTAGTCGGAATTCTACGGCCTGTTCTGACACCGAAGGTCGATCTCCTGGCAGACTTCCATTCGGCTCTAAAAAGCCTTATTTTATCTGACACATAGCGAGGTTAGAATAGACAGAATAGACAGCACAAAGAGAGGGCCCTGTCTTCGCTGCGCATCGATGAGAGGGAGCAGTGGTGTGCTGATTCTGTCCGGCCGGCCACTCGACGCGTGTCAGCTCACCGTCCGCCAGCCGGCCCCACTCCGGCCCCACTCCGGCCCCACTCCGGCCCCACTCCGGCCCGCCAGCCGGCCCCACTCCGGCCCTACTCCGGCCCCCCAGCCGGCCCCACTCCGGCCCCACTCCAGCCGGACCGTGGTGACGGCTGTGTCAGCCGGCCCCACTCCGGCTCCACTCCGGCCGGACCACGGTGACGACTGTGTCATGCGCGCGTCGACACGCAGACGCCACACGAGCTCACTCAGCCCGGCCCGGCCGGCCGGCCGAGTGTGCTCGAGTGCGGAACAGACCGCGCGCACCCACTGACCGGCACTCGCATGATTGGCGACCATTCGGGCCGCGCGACGTGACGTCATTGGCACAGACCGGCCGGCGCGGCGGCCACTCCCCAATGATCGTATGGCCAGTGTGGCAAGCGGCCCACCGACGTCCACTGACGAAACAGCACAAATCGCGCAACGCGGTGTACTCCCACGATGCCTGGCTAGGGGTGCGGGGCTGGTGAGCCAGTTCAGGCCAGCCACGTGCTGTGATACACAATCTGGCAGCCACACAAATGAAAGAATACCAACATAAACAGAATGACGGCTTAGAGCACAGTCCTGGCGTCCTGAAATGGCTTCTTAAGTGGCGCCTTAAATGCTGTGTTCGTCTTCGACTACCGAGACCGTTGGTATCCACACGCCATCAGTCACAAATATGGAAACGAAGGTCAGCAGCCAATGGGATCTAAACGCAAAGCGTTTCGCCACGGGCAAACAAAGTTACATATTTGTATATCCACTCATCTCTGCTGTGTCGGGATCAGTGGCGCCAGACGGGTCAGTGGCGCCAGACGGGTCAGTGGCGTCAGACGGGTCAGTGGCGTCAGACGGGTCAGTGGCGTCAGACGGGTCAGTGGCGTCAGGTTACGACTGCCAGTGAGAGGTCAGTGGCGTCAGGTTACGACTGCCAGTGAGAGGTCATTGGGACTGGATTGGCCGAGCTGATGCCATGCCGCCTGAACCACTTGTACCGTGTCTCCTCCGCCTATACCGTGGGTACTGTACCGCCTATACCGTGCACCGCCTATACCGTGTCTCCTGTACCGCACATACCGTGTGAATTGTATCGCCTATACAGTGGGTGCTGTATTGCCTATTCCGTGTGTACTGTACCGCCTATACCGTGGGTACTGTACCGCATGTACTACGGTGGGTATTGTACCTCTTATGCCGTGGTTACAGTGGGAATTGTACCGCTTATGCTGTGGGTATTGCACCGCCTACACTATGGGTACTGTACCGTCTGTACCATGGGTATTGTACCGCTTATGCCGTGGGTATTACACCGCTTGTATCATGGGTATTGCACCGCCTGTACCGTGGGTATTACACCGCCTGTACCGTGGACATTGCACCGCCTGTACCGTGGACACTGCACCGCCTGTACCGTGGGTATTACACCGCCTGTATCATGGGTATTACACCGACTGCACCGTCGGTATTACACCGCCTGTACCGTGGGTATTACACCGCTTGTACCGTGGGTATTACACCGCTTGTACCCTGTTCCGCTTGGGCCCTGACTCCTGCACGGCCTGTACCGTGACTCCTATGCCATCTGTATCGTGACTGTTACACTGCCTGTACCTGGACTCCTACGCCGCCTGTACGGGGAGTCCTGCACCACATGTACCGGGACTTTCGTACCGCACACACTGTGACTCCTGCGCTGCCGACACAGCACACACTGTGACTCCTGCGCTGCCGACACAGCACACACTGTGACTCCTGCGCTGCCGACACAGCACATTTGTCTTTCAGGCGGCTTCGGCGACTATGACGGACCGTTCTTCGGAACCGAAAACGAAAGTGGTCGTGTGGCGTAACGGCCGCAGGACGGCCTTGTCAGGCGCGCGCGGAATTCGGTGTCGTTCGCGCGCTGGGAGGGCGCCGCGCCGCGAGCACATCCCGCTCACGCACGCGTACTATGCGGCGCCAGAACCCAACTGGAGCGCGCGGCGGATGTCAGTGACCCTGATGGACACGCACGTCACGGGTAAAAAACAGTGCGCCTGTTCCGACAGACTGGTTCGGAGACATCAATCTTATGCACAACTCCAGGCCACTTGTAGGCAGGTCACGGTGTTTGGCCTCGTTTAATGTCTTAGTGTTGCTTCAATCAAAATGTTATCCAGGGCGATGAGCCTTAGAGTGTGTTTGCGGAGCACACTTTATCCAGGACAGGTGGTGAAAGACTGCAACCTGCCTGGAGAATAATGGAAAAATTAAAGGTCGGCCTCCGGAGCTTGAACACGCACATGCTATGAATTTACGCTGGCTATGCTACTTTGAAAATCAACTTTTGCATGTTACAAACCTAACCTTTTAATTTGCTGCAGGAGCTTTCTCATTCATCTTCCATTTATGCTAATGCGCATAGATGTTTATTCATCACAGCTACACATTTAATTATCTTCGATAACTGGAACTCATTCATCACACAAAACATTTCCAGACGCAGAATGTTGTAAACATTCGCCATCAGGACAGACATTCTAAGACCAAATTATCGAATGGTGCGGTGTCAAAGATATAATTGACAGCAGCTACAAAATAAATCGGTAAAAATAGACCAAGCTGGAATGAAGCAAACCAAGTGCAACAAATCTGATGAAATCAAACCAACATATCAGACCAGAATAAAGTCAGTCAAAATAAAGTCAGAGAAGCATGGCGACAAATTAGTTTGTCATGTTGATATTTTTCTCAGGTGGTCCATTTGGTCAGCCAATTGGTTTTGTTTGACATGTTTTCTTCTCGTTAAATAGTAAATGTAGGTGAATTTGCATCCTAGCCACGAACATTAAAACTGTCAAATTCTGCACTGCTCGGATGCTAAGACTATCACCCTATTGTTGTGGAGATGTGGTGGGCAGATGGCTACAGGAAGGAAGGTAGGTTCAGAAGACATATAAATTCGTTTCGCCGATATGCATTTTTCCAGTTGCATTTCATTGTTGCTTTCTGTAAGACTAGAACATTTGTCTGCCAAGCTGAGACCTTCGCCTACAGAGGAAGCCCCTTACTGACTTTGGCAACTAACCAGGCGCTCTAAATTGTAAGGAAAAAAGGCCGACATGTATATCACCTAGATGAATGCGCATGCATCTTCCCTACATAAGTGAGAATACGCCAAGACATCACATCCTCAGAGACCTGTTGACTTCACCCACACTGCAACCGATGGTGGGTGCATTGGTGCTGCATGCCATGTCACATTTCAAAATGGTGCCGAGCACCATTGCAAGGGCAAGTCAGGCGTAGGACTGTCTTCTGTCCGTCAGAGCACACACGCAGTAAATTCCGGCTGAGTTAACACCGCACGATTTGCTGCGAATGTGACTTGAGCTTTGCTTCCTGCGTAGTCTCTGCACTCAGAAACACATCAGCAAGCAACGCAAGCACAGAGGAGAGGGATCTGTGGCTTTGCCACTCATTATCCACGCTGCTTCTGAAACACAGCTATTTTTTTAACAATGGCGACTGCACAAAGCAGCGCAGCACGGCGATTGGAATGACATAATGGTGATGTGCACTTTTGAAGCTCAGTTGGAACGTTCGAGCATATTATATTAAAATTTGCAAAGCTAAGTACTTCTATCTTTCAGAAAAAAAAGTTTATTTTTCTTCCTTTTTATCTACATAAATATTACTTAATTATTCCTAGTCAAAGCATATTCTAAGATATTCTTAAGTACATAGCTAAAAACATTGACCTCTATATATAACTAGACAGACAACTCGACTTTTCAAAACGGTCCCGTCGGCGGCGCCGCGTATGGGAAAAACAGCGGCGCTGGTAGACGCTGCGCAGTGTGTTGTGGATGTAAAGCGGTGATGCTGGGGCGCTCTAGGTGGTGAAAATGACAATATCATTTTCAAATGATATATTCATATATGAAGCAGAAACTTTCTTTATATATATGCATATATCAAGCAAAAACCTCATCATCTATTCCCCATTAAGCCTGCACTCCGACCTGCCGCGTCCCTGCCGTTTATCCCCTTGCAGAGACAGATACCGAGGGCACAGGGGACATGTGTCCGCTCATGGCAAGGTGGCGCCCATCTTACCAGGAAAAGTGGACCTACAGTGAGGCTCTAGTGCAACCCTTTCTAATTTTTCAGCTAAAGGCGCCCCTCCGGATGCAAATGTGACCCTTAGAATCATTGAGTGCACCCCTTGAATTTTCAGCCGAAGTCTCCCTTCCAAGACCCTCGAGTGCGCCTCTCTCGAAATTTTCAGCTGAATGCACCCCTGGGGCTCATCCAGTGGCTCTAGACATGCCCCTTCTATGAAAAATCCTGGATCCACGCCTGCCCTTTTGGCTACGCCCTTGGAAGAGGTCCCGGGCTGATAGAAGGAACTACAATTGAAGAGGAAGTCCTGAGCGCACGGATGTTGATTTCTGAAAATTATTCGGACGGGGGGAGGGAGGGCAAAATACATGAAGGCAATGGGCAGGCCCAAATTGATTGGGGGAACACACTCCATAGGGTCCCATGTTAAAGCTTGAAATTATTGGCGGGGGCAAAGCCAACAATGATATGACACTTGTCCCCTCGAAAGTATATAAAGCAACACCCCTGCCTGAGCGTCAACCCGTGCCCTGCAGGATGGTCGTGCGGTTTCAGGGATGGTCGGCGGATTCAGGGACATGTCCCCATGGAATTTGGAACCTGCGCCCCTCCGGGAAGGCTCGAGTGCTCCCCTTCATATTTTTCAGTCAGAAGCACCCCTCCAGTGTGCTCAAGTACACGCCCCCTCCCCTGCTAAACGGATTTTCTGCCGGAAAATACCTGAAGGGCGCCCCTTCAGGTATTTTCGCAGAGTGCACCTCCTAAGAAATGGCGCCCCAAACAAATACCTCTCTCCCATGACAATTCCTGGATCCGACCCTGATTAGGATATAGGGTGCACAGTGTGCACCCTATATCCTAATATGTGTGTGTACTGCACACGCAGTACACATATGCTGTCAACTACAAACATTCCCAGCATTACTTCGCTAGCGTTTATCGGGTATCTGGGGTCTTAATTCAATGGGTACACATGCCGAATACCGCACAACGTTGGCAAAACGATGAAAGAAGTGGGACCTCAAAAGCACAATTACAATATTTTACAAGATGTTTCTCCATTTCGATCTGCTCATCATGAACCCAGCATTATTTTGCACTACTTTTTATCAAAATATATCCACAACTTTTCATTTTACAACATTTCATTCCAGGGCCAAAATGCATGGGAGCGGGCGGCGCGCTCGATTTTTTTGCCTATATGCCGCTGCTCCAGCCGAGACCGGCCGGAATAGGACCCGGAGCGTGCGGCGGGCGGCGAGTCGGCCGTCTAGTTATATATAGAGGTCAAGTGCTAATAGGCTTTGTATGTGATATTTTTACGAATCTTTGGCAGATTGAGAATCAGTTTGTGTATCTGTAGAGAAGTGTTGTTTTTCTTTTGTCGTTTAGGCCCATATTGTTTTGTTATGAGGTGAATTGTTGCTGACGTCTTGACTTCGAGCCCAACAGCGGATCTATCGAACAAACTGGGTAGGGGAAGGGGAATGTTCTGCTTGGATAAGTTGGCCTACTCTAAGAATTGAGGAAGAAGAAAAAAAACGCCAGGCGACTAGAGCAGAAATTATTCAGACAATTTTATACATCAAGATGCAACTTCACACATTCCACCATGGCGAATGTCGTTTTTTTACAAACCGGTGTCGTGAGCTTGTGGCTTACTCCCTGACACACGAAAATTAGTAACTAAATAAATAAGAAACAAATCAATGGGGAAATAATTAAATATCAAATCAAGAAATAATTAGCCATATATGTATATATGTATATATATATATACATGTGTGTGTATATATATATATATATATATGTATATATTTTGTGGGTATGGTACCCCATCATGTGCTTGCAGCATCCGAAAACCAAAGTCAGCCTCGTGCTCGGAGTCATTCGGCGTCCCTAATGGTGTTTTGTACTGGTAGGTATAATTAAGCTGTGCCATGCCACTCAAATAGGCCTCTTTGAACTACTTGCATGGATGCAATCATTTTAAGTATCGAGAGGATCATGAATAATCAGGCAAGACACGGGCAGGTAGTGTGGCGACCGCCTTTAGCGATGGCGCGTAACCGGGACCACATCAGAGAGACTACGATAGCAGAGCAGTCAGGATATTGAGTAATAACAACTGCCATAAAAGCATGCCGGCACGCTGCCAATATATTCAGGTCAGAATTGAGGTCAGCGTTGACGTCATCTGTGAGGAATCAGAACATGTATTCCAGGGAGTTGCACTGATGTAAGTCGTTTAATTTGATTGCTTCGGGCGTGGTGTCGGCTTCACCACTGGATCGCTGTTGGGACTAGCATCACTGGATCACTGTGGGAACTAGTATCACTGGATCACTGTGGGAACTAGCATCACTGGATCACTGTGGGAACTAGTATCACTGGATCACTGTGGGAACTAGCATCACTGGATCACTGTGGGAACCAGTGCCACTGGATCACTGTGGGAACTAGCATCACTGGATCACTGTGGGAACTAGTATCACTGGGTCACTGTGGGAACCAGCACCACTAGATCGCCGTGGGACCTAGTTTTACTGGATCACTGTGGGAACCAGTGTCGCTGGGTCACTGTGGGGGAACCAGTAGCACTATATCACTGTAGGTTCCAGTGTGTAGAAGGAGCTAATTCTACCAGTGTTCGCCCGCAACAGTTGATCGGCTTTTCTGAGTTGCCCAGCAGTGGTGATGTTATTCTGAGTCGTGTTCCCATGGGCCTGGCAGCGACATTTTCACTAGAGTGTGCAGTAGGGCAACTGGTCCAGAAATATGCGCGAACCTGAAGTAGTTTGCAAGTTTAACCGATATTTGCTCTGCAAATTACAAAATTATCCGATCATTGGAAGTGGGGTGTGGGGGAATTGCCCCTCCCGTTACCATGCTATTTGAGTCCCTTCGTCTTACCTCTTGCACCATGTGAATACACCGTCCATTGTCAGCAAGTCGACTGGGAAAATAAAATTGGCATAAAGTATTTTGAAGCGTGAGCCTTTTTTTATTGACATGGCTGTTTCTTTGAATGCTTCAGAATTATAGGTGACATTTCTTGTTCGATGAAGCGCATGCTGATAAAATTATATTTTGCATTTTAATGGCATTTCAGTGAATGTCTTTCTCTCTTCAAAATAACTAAAACAGTGCAAGCAGTGGACAGGTGATTGACATTGCTGCATGCTATGTTGCTATTGTTCCTCACAGTATGGTGCTAACACCAATTTGTCCTCAATTATCGTCATAATTGACAGCTTATTTGGTGAATTCAGTCCAGCATAGATCTTCGTGACGGGCAGAACATTAGACGACACATTTTATTCCGTTCGTTTCAGCGCTGTTGACCGGTCCGAGCACTGTGGATGGACCTGGATGGACCTGGATGGACCTGGATGGACCTGGATGGACCTGGATGGACCTGGATGGCACCAACAGGACCTGGATTAGACACCAACAGCCATTAGACACCAACATACATTAGACACCAACAGACATTAGACACCAACAGACATTAGACACCAACAGACATTAGACACCAACAGACCGTTCTGCTCGGTACGCAGACACTAATCCCGGCTGAAATGTGGGCTTGGAGCACATTGCAAGTGCTCCGGGCCCGTCACACATCAGATGCAATGGGTTCTGAGCGCATCGGATGTGATTTGAGCTGAGCACATAGGAAGTGATCTGAGCTGAGATCTGAGCTGAGCGCATCGGATGTGATTTGAGCTGAGCACATAGGAAATGCGTAAGAACATGCGGCGCGGGTAGCTCGGGCATTTATACCACATTTCAAACGAACAGTGTATATACCTACAGCTATATGAAGTAAGCATAAAGAAGAAATCCAGGGATTACTTTTGGGAATTGCTTGCGCAATAGTGTACGCCTTATCCTCTTCTAAGGCTGGGATGCATCCCATGGGTGTCACGTTAACAAGTTGGTTGTGGGAATTAAGTGACCTTTTTGATGTGTAAAGCTTCCCTGAAAACGATTTGTAGTGCACGCCCATTGGCCCACTGGTTAAGCTTCAGTCTAATTGGGGCCAAGTCAATGATTGAAAGACCCCCTTAGCACACACAAAGTAACATCCCTGATGAAATCGGCAGCGCGGTAATTATCTGCTTCTTTGGTTGAGCAACCAGCACTTGAGTACTGATAGTGCTTGGGCTGTGGAAAGGAGCAGGGAGCTTTCGGAACAGTGAAACTATGTTTAAACCCTTCTTTCGTGCAACTCTAAGAGGTGAATATAAACAATTTCCAGCATGGCCAGTGAAGACGTTACGCCACCGAAACTCCATCCTGGTTGTGAGACAGCGTTCCCTTCTCCCTATGTAGTGACATTGTGCTATGAGCTGAAATTCATAGGGCACTTCTGAAGGCGTGTTGTATTGAGCTGGCAGCACTGAAGCCGCTCAAGCGGGCCGCTTTGTGATGTGGCAGCGCTGATGCCGTACTAGCGGGCCGCTCTGTGATGTGGCAGCGCTGATGCCGTACTAGCGGGCCGCTCTGTGATGTGGCAGCGCTGATGCCGTACTAGCGGGCCGCTCTGTGATGTGGCAGCGCTGATGCCGTACTAGCGGGCCGCTCTGTGATGTGGCAGCGCTGATGCCGTACTAGCGGGCCGCTCTGTGATGTGGCAGCGCTGATGCCGTACTAGCGGGCCGCTTTGTGATGTGGCAGCGCTGATGCCGTGCTAGCGGGCCGCTCTGTGATGTGGCAGCGCCGATGCCGTGCCAGCGAGCCGCTCTGTGATGTGGCAGCGCTGATGCCGTGCCAGCAGCCCGTTCTGTAACTCGGCGGCGGCGGCCGGCCCGCTGATCGGTCTGAAGTCGCAGTTTGGACGGTGGCCAGGGCAGGGAGGAGCACGTGACCGGTACCCAAGGTCTGCAGGCCGACCGTGACACACCTCCCGGGGGCGCCGCGCCAGGCGGCACCGACCGGGAAGGCCCCGACCGGCCCCGCCCGCAGCCGCCAGCCGCCACAGACGGGTCTACAGTCGAGGCGTAGCCAACCTCAAGCGGGGCGGTGTCACCCAGGCACTTCAGCATGGATGGAAAGTGGGGAGACCACCGAAGTTACTGCCACTGCTAACTCGTGAGCTGTGAGCAACAGAACTGTTGCTCGTGCTGTGGCTATTTCTCACCAGTCTGTACACATAGCCCAATTGTCTCTCCTCCTTGACGAGGTCCGGTGACAGCAGCGTGACTTCGGAAAACTGGCTTACATCTTTACTAGAAGAGCTTTTCGATACCATTTAACCTTGGTGTAAACGAAGCTAGAATGTAAGATCCACTGTGGCTATATCAATGTACATGCTTTAGCGGCTAAATGCGGGAGGCCGGTGTTTGAAACAAGAAAGAAGTAATTCATTTATAGAAAATGCCTATCTGCAAGAATTTGCATATTATACGAAGACAATTTGCGAAGCTTATTATGAAGGAAAGTCAATCACTGCCACCAAGTCACGGTAAGATCACGTTGCCTAAAGCTACGCTGCTACTGGGTGAAAGTTTGGAATAAGAAAAATCCATGCCAAGTAAGATATTATTCAGTTCAATTCCAACTTAGTAATGCATAATTTTCGACTAATTAAATTATGTTCATTATATATGAAATTCACGAACATGCCCAGAAGCCATAACTCCGTGACCGTTGATGTGATCGAGCTGAAACTGGCACAACTCGAATCGGAACATTGGATAACCATGCAGACGTAGGTACTTATGGATTTACGGAAAACCCAGCTAATTGAAGTGAGTTAAAAGCTCAAAAGCCCTATCTCTCAGCATGGGAGGATTTTTTTCAAAGATATGCTAAGTGCTGGATCGCCTGAGGGTCAAGAAAATGATTTCGTAAAAAGGAAACTATTTCCAACTTAGCCTTGAAGAATACTAACTCCCATGCAAATTTCCCTCCTTTGATATTCAAGTTCAGAAATGGCACAGTCTGGCGCGATCGACTATTTTGGCGCCATCGCCTATTCTGGCGCGTGGTTGTTGAGCTCTTCGACCTATTACGGTACCGGGAAGAATCATTCCCCCTACGGTTTTTCACCACTCATATCGTAATATCATTCATATATTGCGTGCTCGGTATCTGCCGCGACCAAATAGTGCGCCTTATACACGACCAAGACATAATGTCATGTTTATGTGCTCCGTACGGTTCACTAGGTACCCGTCCACATGCATCGCACCATATACCTTGGAACATTTGAGCCATCCCAATCATTTTCACAAGACGACACCCCTGCTGCCGAACCTGGTTCTGAGCAGACGAGTGCGACTCTGGCGCCCCCCCCCGGGAAACCCTGAGCCAGTCCACCAGCTCCGTGTGCGACGTGTTGGCTCGGTGGCGTCGGGAACGGGGGTTGGCTATGGCCTGACGGCCACTGTCGGCGAAGCAGTGGGTGTGAGAAACGGTGCAGGCTTTTCGACCGGGAGCACGCGGCTTGACAACATTTCGGTTGGAGTCGAGTGGCGAGCGCGGCAGCACGTGAGCGCGTCGTCCACTTCTGGTGCGACCACAGCGCCACGAACGATTCCAGTGAGTAGTTGTACGTGGAAGGTCGTCGCGGCCCAACTGTCACTTCGTGTATTTGGCGACACGTGCAATGCCAGCCGGCCGCACTGTCACCGCAGGCGGGCCAGCTACGATGGGAGTGTCGGCGGCGGCTCGTTACCACCGGCGGCCGGAACTGTCACGTCTCCGCCCTCGGCGGCTGTCGCACCGACCGCCCGGCCGCCGTCACCTGCCGGCGATTCGCTCCATTGTGCAAGTGCATGTGGTGCGTGTGAGTCGCGGACCGGGTGGGTGTGCAATTACCGGATCTCTCTCGCTGTCGGTTCCGTCCGGTTTTCCACGCGGGGAGGAAGTTGTTATCAGCAGAAGCGGTGCGGCTGATTGGCCAGTTAATTTTCGGCCGATATCAGACGTGGTGTTCTGATGTTTGACTGGTATGCACAGTCCGTCAACACTGACCCCATTACTGTGCTTTCGTCATTTTAGCAGCCCTTCGCAGTGATTTAACCCGCCAGCTGCCGTCCGCAGGCCGCTACCATACTTTTGCTGCGGGGGGGGGGAGTGGAGGGCGACAAATATTCACCCTCTCCCACTTTTGTTCTAGACGACGTAGAGAAACGTGGTTTGAACTGATTCGTAGCGCCATCCTTCATCTGTCCAGTGGTCCAGTGGTCCAGTGGTGATGCATATGAATGCATCTGCTTTTTACCATTCAGCCTCCTGATCTAGTCAAATGGTACAAGGAACGGACCTTCAGGGGCCTAATTTATTTCCAACTTTTGAAGTCACCGCATTTCTGTCACTTCTTTTGTAGAGATCAGTATTCGATTGTTGGGAACGTAAAACACCTTCATCTAGACCTCCAGCGAAGAAGGATTCGTGTAATTTTCGGTGCCCCTGTGAGACCCTTAAATATGGAGATCCCCCTGGTAACTGGGGGAGCTTGCACCATATACTTTTACAATACGAAGCAGATAAAATGCGAGTCTTTGGATGGAAGCTTTTTGTATAGAAGCATTATCCTAATGCGAACCTTTGTGTATGAATCTTTTGCAAGCCGGACTTTAATTGTTACCAACTGCTTATGAATATGTACGTCTCCCTTAGCTGTGCCTAAACTGCATTAATATGATAGGTTATGTACATTAAATTATGTGAATCTTAACCCATGCGAACTTTTGGATACGAACTGTATGCTGTGTGAACCTTTGCATTCTCAGGGGCGATGATTGGTATATAAAATAGGTAAACAACTTAGAAAGGGTAGTTCCGCTGTAATAATATATGGCCACCAATGGGCTTCACCCGTCAGCCAATGGGTGTATTTGTTGGGAATAGAATAAGATAATGTAGACTATCCAATTTAGTACGTCGCATATATCTACCGTAGTGTGTGGAAGGCACGGACGTAGCCAAGGAGGCAGCGCGTCGGTCGCCACCCCCCCCCCGGCTCACACGAGCCCCCGGCGTGGCCCTTCGGACCGCACTATGGGTTCGTACGTAATCGTCTACGAGGTTGCCACGGCGGAGATAGAAAGTTCAACGGCACTTGTTATGGCCACTGAGACTGTTGTCGAGCCCCTAAGAAAGCATACGGGCCCTCACGAACGTCTACGGGTCCTTACGATCGTTTATGAGCCCTTACGAACATCCACCGGCTCTTACGGACGTCTGCGGGCGCTTACAAACACCTACGGGTCCTTGCGAATTTGCACGGGCCCTCATGAACGTCCACGGGCTCTTACGAATTTCCGCGGACCCGTACGAATGTCTACGAACGCTTACAGACGACTACGGGCCCTTGCGAATATCTGCGAGCCCGTATGAACGTGCACGGACCCTTGCGAATATATACGGGCTCTGGCAAATGTCTACGGGCGCTTACAGACGTCTACGGGCCTCTACAAATGTGTGCGGACCCCCTACAAACGCTTAAAGGAAACTAACCACCTTTATAATGGGATTTTAACTGAGATAGCAGTTTTGAAGACCACGTCGAGAAATCACTTACCTCATACTCCGTTCGGTCCGAAACATCTTCCAGCCGAAGTTATAAGGCCTTTTATCATCGGTTTTGGGACATGGACAGACTCGGTGGGCGTTGTGAAAATTCCTGCATATGGAAGCATATGGAAGCAAACAGCATTTCAATGGAAATTAAACCTTTTATTTAATTAAACCTAATTAAACCTAATTAAACCTAAAGGCTTTAATTAAATTTAATTTAAATTTAATTAAAAATTAAATTAAATTAAATTAATTAAATTTAATTAAACCTAAAGGCGAACCTTCAGAGGCCTATGATAAAAAAAGAAAAACCTTCCAAAATCCCGTTTTTTGAAGTATGGGCATAATATTTCGCAAAACCAATGTCATATTCATCATTTTCAGGTGCCAATACCCCTAATTAGTATGATTGCAGAATTTCGGCAAGGTGGTTAGTTTCCTTTAAGGGCCGTTGCGGACGTCTACGGACTCACGGGCTCTCACGAACGTCTACTGATCCCTACAGGGGTGTCACTTTGCATATGCAGTGTATACTTTGCATAGTAAGGGGGGCCACTGCGCCCTCAATCATTGACTTGGTACCCGCAATCAATTATCCCCCCCCCCAATCAGGCCGAAACTTCACCATTGGACCCATGGGCGTACGCCAGATACAAGTAGTTCTCGGGACAGTTTGGCATCAAAACGTGCATTTACTACGAGCCTTTGCGAACGAACTTTGCCCTGTGACGGATGTGTGGATCTGAATTGTATCAGCCCTGTGACGGATGTGCGGCTCTGATGTGTGGCAGATGTGACCGAGGGTCCGAACTGTTGCCAAGGTGAAGACGACCATGACACGCTTTCACCCGTTTTTGGTGTAATCGCTACCTTACCGAAACGCAGGCACGTGATCTAGAGGCAGAGAGAGAAAGAGAGAAAGAGGCGCATCGTCGGTTGGGTGGAGTTTTCGGCAGCTATCGGTACGGCGAGGCCGGATGGTAGGCTGGCACACGGGCACGTCCGGCGAGGCCGGATGGCAGACTGACACATGATGGGCGGCACGTTTGGGACGTTGGCGAGGCGATGCAACTGGCGGTGGGGGGGGGGCACCGGGGCCGTCCGGCGATAAGAAATATGGGACAACGTTGACGGAGGCGGATGGTAGGGGCACGGGGACGTCCGGCGAGGCCGGATGGCAGACTGACACATGATGGGCGGGCACGTCTGGCGAGGCCGGATGGTAGGCTGGCACACGAGCACGTCTGGCGAGGCCGGATGGCAGACTGACACATGATGGGCGGGCACGTCTGGCGAGGCCGGATGGTAGGCTGGCACACGACCACGTCCGGCGAGGCCGGATGGCTAGCTGGCGCACGTGCACGTTACTGGCGCGTGGGCGACAGCTTGCAGGTAATCCGTTCGTCCTTCGTCCGGACTGCCTTGTCTCGAAGCAGCCCTACCTCAAGATAATGAATGGTTGGTGCTGCCTTGTCGGCACGGATCAGCTCCCGCTAATCGCTGTATTGGAGTGCGTCGACTCGGCATCTGCTTGCAGTCGGGTAGACAGGTAAAGACGAGGTAGACCTATCGAATCCTGCGGACTTGATAGCCATTCCGAGCATCAGCGCACAGTCGGGGCTTCGGGGTGGGGTGAGGTAGAGCGAGGCACTGAAAAGGAGGATCAATAATTGATGCCAAATGGCTCGTAGTGAGAAATGCTATGCCAGTGCTGAAGTATTATAGCAGATTTTGACCACGGATGATGCTCTTTAAGAACTGATTGGAGAAGTGGCAATGCACCTAGCATCCTGGAGGACCTGAAGCACAAGGGCGCAGTCCTTCAGAGTTTCATCTCAGGTTCGGAGAAAATTGAAGGGAAGTGGAGAAATTTAACTCTCAGAGTGCGGGGACATGCTTGATCCCCCAGGAGGGTTCTGAGAAAACTCCTGAATCACTTATGAAATCGCTTTGAAGTGTTTACCCTCCGGCAATTGATGAGCGCACATTGTGCCAAACGCTTGAGTTCCAGTCTCTTGAGATACCGCAGCTAGGGAGACCAGATTTAGTTACTACACTTCTTAGTCCGGTTTTAGATGTACATTAAAATGTTTCCATCAACAAACCATGCAAGATACCGTCAAAAGTAAAGTGTGGGTGCATAAGCAAATGATGAGAAAAAAAAACTCAAAATGCAAAATGTGACCTTAGGGTCAAATAAAGGATTAAAATGTGATCACTGGGTCAAATAAAGGCTTAGCGTATAAAAATATTTTAATTCGCAACTTCAGAGCAAAACAATATGGTTTAAAAAATCCAATGCATGTGGTGGAACATTACGTCCTCTACCCGTGTTCAAAGTTCCACGACAATATCCGGTCAGGTCACTGAGACAATATCCGGCCAGGTCACTGAGACAATATCCGGCCAGGTCACTGAGACAATATCCGGCCAGGTCACTGAGACAATATCCGGCCAGGTGACTGAGACAATATCCGGCCAGGTCACTGAGACAATATCCGGCCAGGTCACTGAGACAATATCCGGCCAGGTCACTGAGACAATATCCGGCCAGGTCACTGAGACAATATCCGGCCAGGTCACTGAGACAATATCCGGCCAGGTCACTGAGACAATATCCGGCCAGGTCACTGAGACAATATCCGGCCAGGTCACTGAGACAATATCCGGCCAGGTCACTGAGACAAAATCCGGCCAGGTCACTGAGTTATGACCTGAAATGTCTCGAGGATACATGTATTCTCGGTCACTCCTGGCGGCAAAAGTACGGACTATTCGAAACGAAATGTTTGAACCAGGGTTATTTTGCATGCCGATGTTGGTTGGATGTGACCATGATCTCCAAATTTGATACGAAAAGTTAATTCAATGGGGATGGATGATTGGAAAATTGCCTTTTTTTATTATCCAAAATGGCGGGAAAAAATAGTTTTGCCTTTGCGCCACTCATTGCCTTTTCCGAAGCGCCAAATGTTTAGAAAATTGCCATCATGAACAATTCATCACATATTTTCATGCGTTTGACCTTGACGGGATCGATGTTCATGACAATTGAACGCATCACCGGTGTTTGACGAAGTCTTCAGTTTGCAGTCATCAATGTTAAAGCACGAAATCGCATCTCTTTTGCGACCAGGGTTCCGAAAATAACGGCGAAAATGTGCGACCTAGTGCACCCCGAGAGTGACCTGCTGGACCCGACCTACAAGCTTAGCCAAAAGAGATGGATAAAAATGTGTCAGGTAACTCTGAAAGTTCAAGGATTGAGCTTGAGCATGCTGTTTCTCTCTATTTTCCTTGCTAGGGAGGATTAAAATGCTCTCATTCCCACCTGCAAGGGATTGGGAATTCTCCCGTACTATGAGGGGTTGGTGGAAGTTCTCATTCTGAGACGCACAACATATCTCACATCTGTCTTCCGTGCACTAAGCATTCGCCAGGCCTATGCAGACGGCGACGAATCTGGCTGGTGTGCTGCATTTCTCGGTCATTGGTCACCGGCTAAACATCCTACGAGCTAGCTTAATGACCTACTTTGCTACAACGTACATGGTGCCCACGCTGGATCACTTATCATATGCGCTTAGGACGATGTAATATCCTCGTTCCCAATGCGATTAATGAGTGTTGGCACCCCTAACTAAGGCCAATGAAAAACATTGATTGTGTGGCTTTTGATATCTTTACAGGATACTGAGCACCCTATAACAGCCGCAGGAAGTATGCAGAACCACCAGGTTCCCCTTGGTGATACTGAATTGAGGGATTCCGTTGCCCTGAAGACTGCCAAGAGAAAGTCTTCAAATAAGGAGCTTCAAAGAAACTGTGAGTAAACCTCTAGAGTAAAGGGAAATGAAGCATACCAAAAACAGCTGACCAGGCATTGAGAGACACATCAAATTGTGCGAGACCATAGGTGATACTGATGGATCAATGGCGATTCAGCGGACTTCGAAAGGAGCTCCAAACATCTGCAGTGCCATGCAGTAAGCTCACAAAAATGTTGAAGAAACCCCAACAAATATACGAGCTACGCCGGGCAATTCCCGGAAGTTGTGATTCTGGGGTGCCGCCTGCACTGGTACACTGAAACAAGATTCGCGGGAGCAGTGTGAAGGGCAGAGAGCGCTCGTGGGCTGTGAAGTGGGCGCTGCGTCAGCACGTGAGATGGCGACGTCAGCCTTGGCACCGAGCCTCGACCGTAGGTGCCGTTAAGCACGCTTGACCTGAACCGATAACCGGTGCGAGGCTCCCTGCATGCTCACCACTGAGTGCCTATCCATAAGCGGCGGCAGTGCTCCGGCTCGCGCAAGCGGTGTGCGCCTCAGAGAATGGCGCGACCCGAAGTGATTTGGCGCCACCTCTCACCATACCAGCGGCGCCACCTCTCATCATACCAGCGGCGCCACCTCTCACCATACCAGCGGCGCCATATCTCACCATGCCAGCGGCGTCATCTCTCACAATGCTAGCGGCGCCACCTCTCACCATGCCAGCGGCGCCACCTCTCACCATACCAGCGGCGCCACCTCTCACCATACCAGCGGCGCCACCTCTCACCATGCCAGCGGCGCCACCTCTCACCATGCCAGCGGCGTCACCTCTCACCATGCCAGCGGCGTCACCTCTCACCATGCCAGCGGCGCCACCTCTCACCATGCCAGCGGCGCCACCTCTCACCATACCAGCGGCGCCACCTCTCACCATACCAGCGGCGCCACCTCTCACCATGCCAGCGGCGCCACCTCTCACCATGCCAGCGGCGCCATCTCTCACCATACCAGCGGCGCCACCTCCCACCATACCAGCGGTGACACCTCTCACCATGCCAGCGGCGCCACCTCTCACCATGCCAGCGGCGCCACCTCTCACCATGCCAGCGGCGCACCTCTCACCATACCAGCGGCGCCACCGGTCAACCGTCGCGCGACAACCTGGAATCGACCCGACCAGCCAGACACGGCGACCCCGGACATGGCGACCCCGGACATGGCGACCACGGACACAGCAAATCCGGAAACGGCGACCCCGGACACGGCGACTCCGGACACGGCGACCCCGAGGCCCACCGAGCCACCATCGCACCACCACCACCCCTCCACGGACTCGGCTAACTGAATGGCCGCTGCCGACCTGATTATGACAATGCAAGTGGACAAGTGTAGGCCGGCAGTCGGGTCACGACGAACAAAGGCGGCCGCAGTGAGCTGCCGGCGCCCCCGGTCGACGCCGGTAATGGACCGGCAAGTGCATGTGACGTTATCAATCGCTGTCGTCACCTGCAGTCGTCACCTGGAGTCGTCACCTGTCGACACTTACCCCCGGTCGACGCCGGTAATGGACCGGCAAGTGCATGTGACGTTATCTATCGCTGTCGTCGCTTGCAGTCGACGCTGCAATGAATATCGTCAGAGAGCGTGGAGAGGCGCAGCGCACCCGATCTGGGCGTCGAAGGAAGAGTGGTGGATGAAACTCGACCGGGTGTCCGTGGAAAGAGTGGTAGATGAAACTCGACCAGGGTGTCCGTGGAAAGAGTTATAGAGGAGACCCGATCCCAGTGTCGTAGGAGGAGTTATAGAGGAGACCCGATCCCAGTGTCGTGGGAAGAGTGATAGAGGAGACACAATCCCAGTGTCGTAGGAGGAGTGATAGATAAAACTCGACCGGGGTGTCCGTGGAAATAGTGATGGATGCAACTCAATCCCAGTGCCATGAAGAGCGATAGATGGAACTCGACCGGGGTGTCTGTGGGAACAGTGATAGATGAAACTCGATCCCAGTGACACGAAGAGTGATAGATGAAACTCGACCTGGGTGTCCGTAGAAAGAGTGATAGAAGAAACTCAATCCCAGTGTCATATAAGGAGTGATAGATGAACCTCGACTACGGTGTCCGTGGAAAGAGTAATGGATGAAACTTAACCGGGGTGTCCGTGGAAAGGGTGACAGATGAAATTCGATTCCAGTGGCATAAAAAGAGTGATAGATAAAACCCGACCAGGGTGTCCGTGGAAAGGGTGATAGAGGAACTCGATCAGGGTATTCGTGGAAAGAGTGATGGATGAAACTCGACCAGAGTGTTCGTGGACAGAGTGGCAGAGGAAACCCGATCCGAGTGTCGTGCACATGGATGACAGCCGCTCTGTAGAAGAACAGCCTGACCATAGAGCAGATGGGTCGCAGAGATACCGAAACACAACCGGTTGGAGACTGCGGATGGTGTGTGCCTTACACTCTCTACGGCGCGTGCACCCTCGTAGGTCATGCAACGCCGCCACCGGCTTACTCCGATGGGTCGCAGGACACCGAAATCGAAAGCGAGTGGCAAGGTTTGAACCCGTTACCTCACAGTTAAGCCACATAAACACTACTCACTAGACTTGCGTCGACTCCTTAAGGGCATTCGTCTGATCGGAGCTGATTACCTTTTTACCAGATTGAACAATCGCGAATTGCTCGAGTATGAGTGAGTTCAAGGAGGGTGTAGATTTGGAGGCTAGGGGTGAAGAGTTCAATGTGAGGCCCCAAGGTCACATGGTAACTCCCATAGTGCGGAGGGGGAAATCTTATCCCCCCTTAAGTTTTTCTGAAACAACCCTAAAGCCGTTTAATAGACATTGCTTTGCAATTTGGCATACCCTGTGATCATTGATGAACGCATATTATGTCGAAAAATGGAGGTCCAGTATATGAACAGCGCTAGGACAGATCAAAATACGTTCGCCACCTCTTTTCAATACGGTTTTTGGCATACATTGAAGCATTGTTCATGAACAGACTATGCAAGGTGCAGTCGAAAGCTAAATATGAATGCATAGAAAAATGACGACAGAAAAACGTAACGATACAAAAAGTTAACCTGAGCTCAGGTCACCAGGATGTGGAGACTTAGCTACATATATGTTATCGCAAAACACTAATATATTTATTGCCTATGGAATTTAGCTACCTAGCACAGGCAAATAATGATATAGAAGCAGCATTGCAATACAATTACATACTACAGGAATGTAGCATATGATGTAACGATGCACATGATGTGAAAATAGCATGCATACAAAAGTTATCACGTTCTCTTGCATATAGATGCTTACTTAGCTTTGCTGGTACACAAAGGCCGAAATAAAAAAGTTCGCATAGGTTCTACATGTTCAGCTCTATGAACCCCATCCCGTTGGATGACTGGATGACAGATCACCAGACAAAGATACCGCTTCTGGTGCTCGCAAGTGCCACACCAGGTAGCCGAAAGACCACGTCACACAGCCAGACGTGCACAGCCTGACGTGTGATAAGCTGCCACGGTATCGTCAATAGGTATGCCGCGGTATCGTCAATAGGTATGCCACGGCATCGTCAATAGGTATGCCACGGTATCGTCAATAGGTATGCCACGGTATCGTCAATAGGTATGTCACGGTATCGTCAATAGGTATGTCACGGTATCGTCAATAGGTATGCCACGGCATCGTCAATAGGTATGCCACGGTATCGTCAATAGGTATGCCACGGTATCGTCAATAGGTATGCCACGGTATCGTCAATAGGTATGCCACGGTATCGTCAATAGGTATGCCACGGCATCGTCAATAGGTATGCCACGGTATCGTCAATAGGTATGCCACGGTATCGTCAATAGGTATGCCACGGTATCGTCAATAGGTATGCCACGGTATCGTCAATAGGTATGTCACGGTATCGTCAATAGGTATGCCACGGTATCGTCAATAGGTATGCCGCGGCATCGTCAATAGGTATGCCACGGTATCGTCAATAGGTATGTCACGGTATCGTCAATAGGTATGCCACGGTATCGTCAATAGGTATGCCACGGCATCGTCAATAGGTATGCCACGGTATCGTCAATAGGTATGCCACGGTATCGTCAATAGGTATGCCACGGCATCGTCAATAGGTATGCCACGGTATCGTCAATAGGTATGCCACGGCATCGTCAATAGGTATGCCACGGTATCGTCAATAGGTATGCCACGGTATCGGTATCGTGCAACAGGCTGCCACGGCATGCCACATGTTGGCTTGAGGATGATAGGCAAGAAGTGTTGACGACAGTCAACGCTGAGCGACAGGGTCGTGCCCAGCAAGATGTGGACTACACCATGCCGAAGACAGGCGAGCACCAGGCGCACTGCACGGTTTCAGCACGCTGGGGCCACCCCACATATGGCTGGGGGAAACTCTGCGGCGACTGCAGGACCGATTCCAGGGCACGGTGATCCCCATGAAGATCGACAACAAGTTGGCCCCACATTCGCACGACTTCAGTCCGCCAGAGTATTTCCTGTGAGGTTATGCACAAGACCGTGTGCATGAGCAATACAAACCGTCAGTGCCCTTACAGAGAACATCACCAAGGCCATTCGGCCAATGCCTCTCCAGATGTGATGGGATGCACTGACGAACTGAAAAGTCGGATCGACAAGTGCAGACGCAGTGGAGGAGCCCACATCGAACACGTTCTGAAATGATGAGTTATACCATGCACAAATGCCTGTATCTGTCATTCTTGTTCCTAATAAATCCCTACGCGTTAGCAATGAAGTGTTAAGTTTCGTGACGCTGTGTCGACCAGTTCAATTTGCATACTCAATGCAAGTTGTGTGGATAATGTGTGGATAAGATGTGCGCAATGTGTGTCAACGATCGGGCGCTGGCTGGCCAATTTCGGGCGGCTGGGGAGCCACGTCCCCACCACGACACGTGTAGGGAAGATGTCTCGGCATGGCTGATGACTGACAGGCCCTGAAGTCGCCGTTGTCGGCGAAACGCTCACTGGCGTCACGCGTTCCAGGGTGGACGCTCCGATGTTTGCTAATCGGAAGAGAAATGAATGAAGACCAGGTATACAGCGATGCGGAAAACACCGCTAGTTGATCAGGTATTCTGTGTCAACAGCAGCTGCGCGCCGGGACCTGCCGGCTGCCCGGCACGGCTGTTCAGTATTCATTCGTCACGGGCGCTGTCGCCAGCGGATCCGACAACTCCGCACAATCCCGACAAATAAGCGAATAAATCGCAGCCGGCCTTGTAATCTCGGATACACTGGCCAGTGTCCATGCCTGCGATGTGTTTCTCCGGACCCCTCCCGAGGAACACCACTGACACGCAGCAGTAGCACAGTCAGCGGATCAGTGCTTCTCCGGACCCCTCCCGGGTCACACCACTGACGAGTGGCACAGTCAGCGGATCAGTGTTTCTCCGGACCACTCCCGGGTCACGCTACTGACGAGTGGCACAGTCAGCGGATCAGTGCTTCTCCGGACCCCTCCCGGGTCACACCACTGACGAGTGGCACAGTCAGCGGATCAGTGCTTCTCCGGACCACTCTCGGGTCACACCACTGACGAGTGGCACAGTCAGCGGATCAGTGCTTCTCCGGACCACTCCCGGGTCACACCACTGACGAGTGGCACAGTCAGCGGATCAGTGCTTCTCCGGACCCCTCCCGGGTCACACCACTGACGAGTGGCACAGTCAGCGGATCAGTGCTTCTCCGGACCACTCCCGGGTCACACCACTGACGAGTGGCACAGTCAGCGGATCAGTGCTTCTTCGGACCACTCCCGGGTCACACCACTGACGAGTGGCACAGTCAGCAGATCAGTGCTTCTCCGGACCACTCCCGGGTCACACTACTGACGAGTGGCACAGTCAGCGGATCAGTGCTTCTCCGGACCACTCCCGGGTCACACTACTGACGAGTGGCACAGTCAGCGGATCAGTGCTTCTCCGGACCACTCCCGGGTCACACCACTGACGAGTGGCACAGTCAGCGGATCAGTGCTTCTCCGGACCCCTCCCGGGTCACACTACTGACGAGTGGCACAGTCAGCGGATCAGTGCTTCTTCGGACCCCTCCCGGGTCACACCACTGACGAGTGGCACAGTCAGCGGATCAGTGCTTCTCCGGACCACTCCCGGGTCACGCTACTAACGAGCAACACAGTCAGCGGATAAACCACCGACAGTCCGATGCAGATCAGGTTTGAGCTTCCAAATGCCACATGTCAGAAGCTGGACGACTGATCACATAGCCGTCACTCATCGATAGCAGACCGGTGCCCTTCATCCCCCTTGACCACATCAAGCATGCCGAGTGGCGACTGTCAATCACCGTGACTGGCGCTCGAAACGCAACGATTGGGACTCTAACAATGAAGAGATCATGCTGCAGAAAATGGTCATCGTTTGGCGTCTTGTTCGCACCGTGTCTGAACCGTGTCCGCTCAGTGTCCATGCTGTGTCCGCACCGCGCCCGCACAATGTCCGCACCGTGTCCGCTCAGTGTCCATGCTGTGTCCGCACCGCGCCCGCACAATGTCCGCACCGTGTCTAGCGTCACATGATGTAATGATGCAACGGCAGCCACATCACTCAGGAGGTAAGCACATCACAGGCGTGCCCACTCACGTCCGCCTGTGGCCAATGCTGACCACTGATCGGGGCAGCTCAGAGTTGGTCATTGGTCGGGAAAGTCAAACATTGGTCATCTGCCTCGGTAGTTCAGTATTGGTCATTGGTCGGAACAGCTCAGAGTTGGTCATTAGTTGGGAAAGTCAAACATTGGTCATCTGCCCGGGCAGCTCAGTGTTGGCCATTAGTCGGGAAAGTCAAACATTGGTCATCTGCCTGGGTAGTTCAGTATTGGTCATTGGTCGGAACAGCTCAGAGTTGGTCATTAGTTGGGACAGCGCAGTGTTGGTCATTAGTCGGGAAAATCAAGCATTGGTCATCTGCCTAGGCAGCTCAGTGTTGGTCATTGGTCGGGACAGCGCAGTATTGGTCATTCATCGGGACAGCGTAGCATTGCTCATGTGTGTAGGTAATCCAGCAGTTGTGTTTATCTCCGCACTATGTTGTGTTTGGGTTCTAGTGCAAATAAACGATAGCAGAAGCTTTTGTCCCGAGATGCATATTTATAATTGGGATGTTTTGACCTCACCTAGATGGTTAATTATTGGGCCGGCAATGCTGAGTGGGGCGTCAATGGTTTTGTATCAAAGCAGGCTTAACTTCACTTTTTCTCCCGCGGCTCTGTTAGTTATGTACTGAAGCAGGCTTGCCTTCATTGTTTCGCCCGCGGCTTTGTTAGTTCTGTACCAAAGCAGGCTTCACTGCATTGTTTCGCTCGCGGCTCTGGAAATTCGGCACCAAAGCAGGCTTCACTTCATTGTATCACTCGAGGCTCTGCTCTTTGTAGTAGCTCTGTTGTTAGTTGTATCGAAGCAGGCTTGACTTCACCGGTTCGTCCGCGGCTCGTCAGTTCTGTACAGAAGCAGGCTTGACTTCATTGTCTCGCCCGCGGCTCGTCAGTTCTGTACAGAAGTAGGCTTGACTTCATTGTCTCGTCCGCGGCTCGTCAGTTCTGTACAGAAGTAGGCTTGACTTCATTGTCTCGCCCGCGGCTCGTCAGTTCTGTACCGAAGTAGGCTTGACTTCACCGGTTCGTCCGCGGCTCTGTCAGATGGATTCAATGTATGACCCGGAGAGTATGCGATGTCCAACTTTCTAGGAAAATTTGTCATTTGATCTGCCCCGCATTCCTCTGACCGACCAAAATTATAACATAATGCTCGATTTCAATTGCAGCATGAGACCCACTGCTCCTTTCCATGTGGCTGTATCCCAGCTGAGGGCTCAATGGTCAGCGGCCCCGACGCTCCCTTCCCCTCCCACTCGGATGGACTGGTGACATGATATCGCCAGGCAAAGGACAGGACATTTCTTTGGGCGTCGGTTGCCCACCAACTGGTGGTGAGACGACGCTCGGTGTGCATGTAGAAGCGCGTGCCAGCATGTTGCATACTTATGTGCAGATACAGTAACAGTGTAGAAGGGCTGCCTGAATGGGAAGGACGCTTCAATCACTGTGCGAGGCGCATTTAGGAGCTCCGCAGTAGAAACCTCACACAGTTCAGCTGTCCGGGCTACCAGAACAGATCATACACTTCGCCATTGGTAAATCGAAACAAGCATTTGCGTAGCATCTGGGGAGACCGGGTTGTACATGCAACCTCAAACAGCTGGGGAAATGCATGTGTTGTGTATTTTTGCGATTGGAAAGGTGCCCGAAGTGCAATTTGTGCATAACCCAATTTCCCATCCAAACGTATGTCAAGTATTCACATAGACGAAGGCTATTTACATTAGGTCAACGAGATGAGGATATTCAGGGCACATTTGTTTGAAAATGGAAGCAATATTTCGACACGTTACACACGCATCGGCCAAGCCACCGGTGAAGGCAAAGTGAATTCGCCATCCCCATAACTAAGTGTCCAGACACACGATACCATTTTATTCAAATTTCAGCGATCGTAGAGCGGCAGCACAATTATACGAAGGGAGCCCTAATGCGACCAAAAGTAACGACAGATAGGGAAATCATGTGGCTTGAAACCTGCCTTACGGGACAAAAATGGTTTGTCTCTTCGAAGCGATTTTTCTCTTCCTTCTAGATTCTACGCTATATGGGACATAGGCCACTGTTTGCCATATTACGTTTTCATGTCAGTATGTATTATCTTCCCGTTTACGTTAAAAGAGTGTTCATCATTTTCCCGGTTTATGCAGAGCGGATGGGTGCAAGCTAGGTGACGCCATATGATAATTGGCAGCACTGGACCAGACGCAGTCACATCCGGGGGTTTAGGGGCGCATCGACTGCAGTGGTCATGCAGCCCGCAGCCACATCACTGGCTCCGATGTCACCATCTGTAACGTCATCATGTTTGTCTGACGTCACCACGTTGTGACGTGACCAGCACCAGATGGCAGTCAGCTGCTCTCTGTTCACTTCCGCAGAAAGTGGCTCGGTTCAAGCCAGTTGGGCTCATCGTGGCTGATTTAGGCACTATTGGTGTGTACATGGCCGCTAGATGGTGCTGGTTATCGCGGGCACGACGATCCCAGACACCAGGTCATCCCAAGATGACGCTAAAGAAGTCGTGCTTCTGAGAATACCCGGACGGCAAAAAATATTCAAAGGTTATGATGTCCCACGCGAAATATTGCATCCAGTTAGCCGTTCGAAGCCGTCCGGACGACCAAGAATCTATCAGACACCCCGAAGGTTCTATGTGAGACGGGCAGAATATTGCACGGTACCTGGTCGGTGCTTACGATCATTGCACTTTTCTTTTTATGAGGGCATGCTTTGCTGAAGCATTGCATATGGCATCCAGTCAGAATGGGGGCTGCAGGGGCATTGCAGCGAAAAGCTAATGTGAACATCGTTATTTTTCCCACCGTTGGTTGGATACAGAATATATATATATATATATATATATATATATATATATATATATATATATATATATATATATATATATATATATATATATATATGCCTCAGTTATCCTGAGGCCAGCATATACAAGGTAGTGCATGCGCGACAGGTCGGAAACCCCCTGCCTCCTGAAGCGGATCTCTTCGTCCAGCAGCTTATCTTGCCACTACTTGTAGAATTTGGACCGATATAGTGATTTTCGGTATCACTGAAATCACAAACACCCAAATAAAGTGGCATACGTCTTGTATGTCGTCAAGAAAACATGGTCATGTTCACATTTTGCTACATTCTTGCGAAGGTCGAGGACGTTTGTCACTTGCCGAAGAATGCCATGGCAACTCGCAATACGCAAACCGCCGCCATCCAACGTTCAATACCGAGACCACCGCCGTCTAACGGTCCACATTGAAACTACCGCCATCCAACGGTTCATTCGCATCCGAAGTCAGCCGTGCATCACCCAGCGTATGCTGTGTCAAAAGCAAGCTGCACGTCGGTCAGTAATCACAAAACTGCACCCAAAAAGTCAGCCATACGTTAGCGTTCAACAGCTTCATGCACAACCTGACCAGTAACGCCAGCTCATATCGACAATGTGACCTGAAAACAGACGCACACCACACGCGCGCACTTTCTTTATCGACGACCCCGAACAAGCCTCCCTGACCGGCCAACACATCAACTGGGTTTGCCGGCGCCTCGACAGAGACAAGAACCACCACAGACTGCGAGCCTCGTCCGGCACGTTGGCAGCACCCACAGACAAACACCACTGAAAGCGCCGAGGACTAGAACCACCGCCGGTTGTGAGCCTTGTCAGACACATTGGCAGCATCGAGAGGAACAGCACACGCATCACCCGGAGCGCCGGCGACTAGAACCACCACCGACTGTAAGCCTCGTCGGGCACGCTGGCGGCAGCGACATGCCGGCGCCGGTGTGCAGCTAGCCCGGGCCGGCGAGCAGCCAGTCGGCGAGCGGGTGGTCGCCGCACGCGTCGGCGGCGGTCAGCGCCACCCAGCGGCCGCGCAGGCCGGCCTCCACAGAGCCGGCCGTCAGCAGGTAGGCGTGCTCGCCGGGCCGCGGCCGGCGCGGCCGCACCAGCTGACCGTTGCTGTCGGCCAGCTGACTGTGTCGCCACACGGCCGGCCGCCGGCTCTTGGCCTGCCGGCACACCAGCAGCAGCTCGGACGGCAGCGGCCGGAGGCGGGCGGCGCGCGCCGCCGCCGCCGTCACCAGCTGCGGCGCCGCCGGGTACACGGTCTCCGCCACGGTCGGCGGCCGCGTGTCCGTCTCGCGCGCGTCGTCGGCGTCGGCGGCCGTGCCGACCAGCACGCCGCACACGAGCGCCCAGTGCGCCGCCGCGCCGCCGCACCTCGTCGGCTCGTGGTTGCGGTCTGCGTCGTAACTGAGCCGGTCAAGGCTATTCGATGTCGACCAGGGCTGACCCGTTGTAAGGCGGATTGGAAAGATCAGCGTCTGTTTGGCATGCTCGAGTTACAATGGTATTAGGTGTGGTGTATAGCCTTTTGGCTCTAGTTTACCTCTAAACATTGTCACCACTACAAAGATATCTACAAAAGCCATGAACTGCGGTAAAATTTACGATAAATCTAACCGTGGCGGAGTCCACATCCTGGGCTTGCCAGAATATCCATATTAATACCACCAACAATAAAATACCTCAACACGCTTCGCCGTTCGTATTCACACCAAGGCCATATGACATGTACCTTCACGTCTGCCAACATACTCACCAACGCTGAACTACAGGTGCAAAACGCGTCCACGTCCAAATCGACAACGTCCGCCGTCCACGGACAAAAGGATACGGCACCAGTACGGCGGCGCCGCCGAGCACGGCGCGCGCCACGGCCGCGCCGTCGGCGAAGTCTGCGCGCGCCTCTGCCGACCCGCGCCCGCCCAGCCGGCGCGACACCAGCCGCGCCATGTCGTCGGCCGAGAACATCTCGCCCTGGGCCGTGAAGCGGCGCCGACGCGCCTCCGCCAGCAGCTCGGCCACGGTGACGTCGGCGAGGCCGAGCGAGCGCAACGCCATGACAGCCGCCACCAGACCACAGCTGGCGACACACGAACACAGCGCCATGACAGCCGCCACCAGACCACAGCTGGCGACACACGAACACAGCGCCATGACAGCCGCCACCAGACCACAGCTGGCGACACACGAACACAACGCCATGACAGCCGCCACCAGACCACAGCTGGCGACACACGAACACAACGCCATGACAACTGCCACCAGACAACAACTGCCACAAACACACGCCAACAACCGCCACCAGACCACAGCTGGCGACACACGAACACAACGCCATGACAACCGCCACCAGACCACAGCTGGCGACACACGAACACAACGCCATGACAACTGCCACCAGACCACAACTGGCGACACATGAACACAGCGCCATGACAACCGCCACCAGACCACAGCTGGCGACACACGAACACAACGCCATGACAACTGCCACCAGACCACAGCTGGCGACACACGAACACAGCGCCATGACAACCGCCACCAGACCACAGCTGGCGACACACGAACACAGCGCCATGACAACTGCCACCAGACCACAGCTGGCGACACACGAACACAACGCCATGACAACTGCCACCAGACCACAACTGGCGACACATGAACACAGCGCCATGACAACCGCCACCAGACCACAGCTGGCGACACACGAACACAACGCCATGACAACTGCCACCAGACCACAGCTGGCGACACACGAACACAACGCCATGACAACTGCCACCAGACCACAGCTGGCGACACACGAACACAGCGCCATGACAGCCGCCACCAGACCACAGCTGTCGACACACGAACACAGCGCCATGACAGCCGCCACCAGACCACAGCTGGCGACACACGAACACAGCGCCATGACAACCGCCACCAGACCACAGCTGGCGACACACGAACACAGCGCCATGACAGCCGCCACCAGACCACAACTGGCGACACCGAACACAACGCCATGACAACTGCCACCAGACCACAGCTGGCGACACACGAACACAGCGCCATGACAACTGCCACCAGACCACAACTGGCGACACCGAACACAACGCCATACAACGCCACCAGACCACAGCTGCGACACACGAACACAACGCCATGACAGCCGCCACCAGACCACAGCTGGCGACACACGAACACAGCGCCATGACAGCCGCCACCAGACCACAGCTGGCGACACACGAACACAGCGCCATGACAGCCGCCACCAGACCACAGCTGGCGACACACGAACACAGCGCCATGACAGCCGCCACCAGACCACAGCTGGCGACACACGAACACAACGCCATGACAGCCGCCACCAGACCACAGCTGGCGACACACGAACACAGCGCCATGACAGCCGCCACCAGACCACAGCTGGCGACACACGAACACAGCGCCATGACAACCGCCACCAGACCACAGCTGGCGACACACGAACACAGCGCCACCAGACCACAGCTGGCGACACACGAGCCATGTTACTGCTCACACAGCACCACTTGCACTCTCCGCTACTGAACCTTTTCACACGGCGAGAGTGGGTATTTGTGTACCGTGATAAGGCGTCATGCTCAACTCTTTGGCTGGCGCGGTACACTAGGATGCCAGCTGTTGGCCTCATCCCGACAGTATCCATGTGGTTAAACTTGGCAATCGGCTGGGTGTTGACTGAGGACACAGCAACTGCCGACTAGGGTATGGGTCAAGGAAAAAGAGCGAGTCATCCAGCGGGTTCTAACCCTATTTGACTCGGTGCCCGCCCATATAATGAATGATAAGCGCGCAGATCATTGCGGCTGACAAATGTCCGGACAATCACAACGGGGTATAAAAACGCAATTTTTGTCAGGATGGAGGAGGGATATTCTGGATTACGAACATCAAAAAGTTGCACTTCAGATCAGAGACAGACAGCCTCCCTCTTCTATGCAGAATTCGGTATTTCTGAGTGTTTTCGAATCCAGTGCGATTTAACAAAGCAGGTGGTCGCATTAACCCGTCATGCAAATTTGTAATATATCAACGCTTCAATGATCGCCATGTTCTCTTGGTTTTCTTAAACATTGCACTCTACTTTCAAAACTCAAGCATCCAGCCTTGCTACAAGCTCAGCTATATCCATAGCGTAGTGTATAACTTACGAGCGGGGGTGGAACTCGATGGAGTCTAAAGCTACCCGCACCAGGCGCTCTTAGAGGCGCTGGGCAGGTGAGAAGAGGCGGGCTACACCGCTCCAGAGTTGTCTACACATGATCGGGTAACAGGCCGTTGCCGCCGGGGAGCGATGGTGGCACGGCCGCCACAGGTCTTAGGTTACACCTCAGGTAACACCAAACGCGCCGGAAGTGTCGCAAGAAAACCATTTTATATCACTTGAGAAGAACTAGTGCAATTGAAGTCAGGGAAATAAAATCCAGAACTCCTCCCGAGCGAAGAATTCAGTTTTTGACATATTGTATCAAAAACGTTGTTATAATTTCAACCGTGTGCGACTCGGGGTCTCGGGGGTGGGGGGAGTACTGCCCACTGGCGAACATTTGCAACAGCGAAAAACTGCGTGCGCTAGCGCGTCGAAATTTGAGGCCCCTATTCCTGCATCAATATTGCATGTTGTATCGACATTTTGGTGCCAGGCGTCAGAAGTCACCGATCTACGTCAAGTTAAGTGAGCTAACCTCCAAATCGACGTTTCAACTTACCCCCCTCGCCCCTAGGGTCGGCAGCCGAACGAGTCCCACTGTTGCGGGGGGAGGGTGGCAGAGTCTGCCCACGCTTAACTTGAAAATTTAGGGAACACATGCATTGCATGCACATCATTGCATTTGAGAGCCCAGTCGAGGACCAGTTAAAAGCACCAGTCAGATTGGGATGTGCTGTTGAATTATAATCATTTCTCCCATATGCACAGGAACGGATTCGTTTTGGCTTTGCTTTGCTTGAGACAGAGAACCAAAAAACAAAACACACACACATACAGGCAACACCATCACTTTTCAAACCTTAATACGCGTTTTCTACCACGTTGAAGGTCCAGCTCTTGCCGTAGGCTTGTTTGCATTACATTTGGACGTTGCCTAATTTTGACAGCAATATTTACTCTAAAACAGTCGCAACCATTGTTCAATTCAGCTGTAACGGCTCATCACATGATTCCCGATCCTATGACTGCAGCAAACGAACCTAATAGTTGGCCTCTTTCCCCGCTGATCCAGTGTCCCAATGGCGACATATACTGGACTAGGTGATCACACAGGTAGTGGAAAGTCGACTGCCGATACTCACGTGGGACCCTCCTGGATGAGGGGTGTCACCTCTCTGATGTGCAGCACCAGTCGGTGGAACAATGTAGCTCGTGCCGCGCGGAACGCCACAGTCTCAACATCGTCTTGGTAAGAAGCATCATTGGTGGGCTGGTTTGGCGACGTGGGAAGCGACGACGGAGGTAGCGGTGGCGGTGGCGGCGGTGGAGGTGGCGGTGGCGGTGGCGGTGGAGGTGGCGGTGGAGGTAGCGGTGGAGGCGGCAGGGTATGTGGTCGTGGCGTCAGTTGAGAGCCAGCAGAATCTCCTGCCATCTGGAAATCATGCTAGGTGATGGTCGTGGAAGACGTGTCAGATTCAAACAAATGTAATAAAGATCCTCGCTCCAACTAACTCGCCGGTATTCTGAAGCCACAAGCCTTGGTCCCACTCAAAGCCCCTGATGGCTCTGCTCAGATTGCTTATGGTGGCGAATGACAAAGCCCAACAAGATGGGCTCAGATGAGACAAGTATATTGTAGTGTTGCATGTGATGTCACAGTTCATTTGAAAGCTTAAGCTGACTTATTTGGCAAAGGTCGATTTGAATAGAACACCATAAGATTAAAAGCAACACAGAGGGTAGATTTAGTGCAGCCATGTTCCTTGCAATGTAAGAAAGCCAAAAAAGGCATCTGTGAGTAAATATAAGGTCAAGGTCATGGTGGGTCAAATGGTATCCTGTGTTTAAATATTAAATCTGGTCTTACACAAATGCATTGCATGTTTCTGCACCAAAATTGTGCCAGGAACCCAAAAGATGCATGAAAAAAACTTGCCAGAACACATGGGGGAGGGCACATGATTTTCTTTAATGGAAACAAGATTTTGAGAACAAACAAAAAAATGGTGAAAATCTTCTGTGGCTCTTGTAATTAAGCTTTAACCTTGATGGCTATATGAGGTCATACCCAAGACATGAAATATGTAGCATGTGATGAAGATTCACATACACTAAACCCAATGGGTACAATTGCAACAACTGCACCCAATGTCGCACATTTTTCTCAAATTTTGCATGAATTGGACTTGAGCAACAGCTTTGTATTGATGCTGTGACCACAATCAGTCTATGCTTGGACATACTGGGGCAACTGGTATGGCAAACTCAATTTCAGCCAAAGTTCAGTCCAAGCCATGTAATAGCAGGCCCAACTCAGTACAGATTGGGTTAGACACTGGCATACTGGGGCAGATACCATCAGGAGAAAATCCAGTTAGGTTGGGTTCAACTACTGCCTGCCTGAGGTGCCAAAGCAAAACATAGCTCTGTCCATAAAAAAAATGCTGGCTGGGCTGTATGGAATAGAACCTTTGCTGCTTCAAGCATTTTGTTCAAGCCCTTGATATGGCTTGCAATCAGAGCCACAATGCAACAGACAGAGATCTGGTGGCACTAAGGATCTTTGAAGAGCAAACAGCTGCACACACATGGCAAAGAGCCTTGGCAAGCAATGGTTGGTTGGTTATTGGTTTTACGACACGTTGACAGTTGTCATATAGTCGTCAATCTCCCACACTGATTGGTCGCGGCCAGAGTAGCAACAAGCAAGACGCGAACCCACAATCTTTTTATTGTGAGACGAGCATCTTACCCCTAGACCACTCGTCCCCTGGCAAGCAATGGTAGAGAACAGCAAAAAGCATATGACATCATCACACCAACTGCATATCATGAAGTGTATCATGGTATTCTTCAAGTATTACCCTGCAGACTTCCTTTAACTCGACAATGTAGCCAAGCCATCGTCAGCTGACTGTCAGTCAGCTGTTGGTGACATTACTCAGTATTGAGACACCCCCCCAGTTGGGTGCACTGAATGACCCAAGGGCATCACCAGGAATATTTATAAAGGTTAGGTTAGGTTACATTTTGTTATTGTTAGGTTAGGTTAGGTTGCGTTAGGTTTGGTTATTGTTAGGTTAGGTTAGGTTAGGTTAGGTTTGACCCCTTATAAATATTCCTGGTGATGCTCTGGGGTCATTCAGTGCAGTCGTATGGAAGTGTTGTTTCTGTACGTTTGAGTGACGTCACCAACAGCTGACTGGCAGTCAGCTGATGGTGACTCTGATGCATTGTTGATATAAAGAAAGCGTGAGGGGTAACACTTGAAGATTACCGTGTATCATGATGTATCATGAAGTGAAGCAAGATGAGGATATTCTAATTTTTAGTGGCTACAGGTAAGGTAAGGTTCTTATGTTTTTATGCCAAAGGCTGAAACACAGCAGTGGCATACTTAAAAGTTCAGAGTTACAGCTAACTTCTCAGGAATTTCAGAATAACTTGGTTAAGGGATATTTGCTCAGAAGACATAACTGCTATATCAGAAAACAAAATAACAGATTTTAAAAGAAACTGGGTGGAAACAGAGGTGCTGCCAAGGGGGGCATCCCCATTTAGCACTGGAAAATGCACTAGATCAAACAATAAATTTTTAGATTTTCACTGCACCAAACCTTAACAGACCACATCATAGATAATATATTTACCTGGTATTGTGCTATGAGGTGCTTGTGTATCACAATTTGTAATGGTGAGTACAAGAATGCAACCTATACACAAAATACTTTAAAAAAACATGATGTGGAGACTTCAAAAACATGCATCGAGAAGCATGTTGATACCTGCTTGGAAAGGATATCAATTCAATGTATAGGAAATGGTATATTCCACCTTATTTATGAATAATTGATCACTGCTTTGCCTGACCATGTCATCATGTCAGAAACTGTTCTGTGTTCAAGGTCTGAACATGCCATCATGCTAGAAACTGTGCTGTGCTCAAGGCAAGACTGTCCGAACATTTAGAAGATCTTTTTCATCATGATCAGTGATTTGCAGTGCAGGTTGTATAACTGTTCCTTGATCACTTGGAAAATCCATAGTGATGTGGTGAATATCTTATATGCAGAACAGCAGAAAAGAACAGAAAATGTAATTATATTTTGCCTGAAGATATAGACACACACATTCCAGTCTTGTATCAGAGCACAGTACACACCAACTCATGTTCTCTCCTAAAAGACAAATATGTCAACCAAATTAATAAACATTGCATTGGTAAAAGGAATTCAGACAAATCAAAATAACCTAAGAGTACCTACAAATTTACCGAGGTTTTTGGTTCAAAATATGCACTTTTAAATAACTTCTTTTGGAAATTTTACCAAAAAAAATTAAAAAGGTTAGGTTAGGTTATGTTAGGTTATGTTTGCTATGCTACCTAGGTCATGACAGGATTTTTATTTATTTATTTGACATCCATCATTACACCTATTTGATCCCACTCAATAGCTATCCTTTTTGTTATTGTTTTTATCGCCAACTAAAGAGTAAGCAGTTGCAATGGAATGAGTGGTCACATCGTCTTAATCACGACAATACACGTGACAGGCAATGGAACATTTGCTAAAATCAACATCTGCAAATTTACGTACTTTTGTTGATTAATTGAAACCTGTCCTCCAGAATGTGTTACATATGTACCGTTCCCTTTGCTAAAGTGTTGCTACCAGTTTCACAGTCATTAAAATGCAGCTTTGAATTTAGTGCAGTGACTCAAAATTAACTCTACTATTTCGGTCAATTTTGTGCAGAGATATGGTAAATGCCACTTTTTTTTTTATTTCTCAATTTTAATGCTTGAGAGCTGTACATTTCCAGTAAATTTAGCGTAGAAAGCCGAAACATAAGACGTCATATACGCAGTTTTCTTCCAGCTAAAGGATTGATATGGCGGTTGCAGGGATGCGGGCTGATACCTGCAGGTTTCTATTATCGGAATGAGAATTATGGGTGAACATTTCCATGTAGTAATTAAGCTAAATCGTATTTTTCACATGGACAAGTTTGACAGCGAACTTCGTGAGTGTGATTGGGTTGATGAGTACTTTTGTTTGGTGTACCTTGGGTGTACCCAGGGGGTGCGCTCCAGCATTGTAGTCCAATAAAAAAAGGGAGACGCTGGAGCCGACCAATCAGCGTTTGACGACCTCTGCCGATCGTGGCAATGGTAGACGCCATAGGGAAGAATTTGTGGACGCCATTATTGATATATTATTCCATTCTTCGTGAAAATCTTTTACAAACGTGTTGTTGCTGTTCTTGCCTCTTTTTTCAGCTCTAGTCTACCATAAAGTCACCGCTATCGACACAAAAAACTGTATGTTTGTGTGCATGTCACTCGTTCCGCCGCGTCAAAGACAAAATATTGTTACCCGTTGTTTAATGTGTCAAACATGTGCTGTTATTCCATGACAGAATTGATTGATTTTAGCTATTTTAGGTAAATGCAAGCGTGACTGTTCATACGATGCGTGCTGACATCTTGTGATGTGATATTTAGATTGCTTTGCAGGAGTGTCAGACCACTTATTTTGCAGTCTTGAGGTCCAGACCTGAGGTCTGTTTCATTCATTCAGATCCCTGGCTCAATGCATTGCACCATCTTTTTCCAAAATGCTTACAGTGATGTCATCCATTGTCCTGGTGTAAGGGCGTCGGTAGCTCAGTGGTTAAGCTGAGCGTCTGGCAAGCCAGAGGTACGGGGTTCGATTCCCCGTGATGTCTGCCCTTCCTGCCAGGGTGAGAGGCAGGTGACGCCATATGGTCTCAGCTGCCGAGTGCATCATAAAGCCACAATCCAATCCAATCCAGTCCTGGTGTAAGTATGCAAGCTATGTTTTGCTCACATTGTGCTAAGAAATGCACTGCTGAGCAGGGGTGCATCCATTAATTTTCCAATGTCTGGATATTCTCAAACTTTAGTTTTTATGGCAAATAATTATATTCATATGATTTCCTTTTTCATATCAAGTGCAACTTTTGCTTTCTTATTGCATGTTATCAGTAACATTTTGGTCTTGGGTTAATGATTAATGGCTTATTGCAGCAGCACTGCTAAATGAAAAAGTGGCAGATATACCACTGACTACCATCATGGAATAAGCAATTAATGTCATCAAAAATCACTCAATGGCATTATCCACATCAATTTGGGCATTTTTTTTTTAATGAGGTCCACCCCTGAAGTACCTCCCCCTACACAAAATCAATTTCATTGCTGTTGCCCCATGTTCTGGGTGGAAAGAAGATGCTGCTTTGATTCAAACTTACACAAAATGTCCTACTGAGATGTTTTTGGTGACAACTCTGAGATCATCCACTCAGGTCAAATATATGGGTTATATATTGGCTACTGGTTATATATCAGCTACCCAATTTGATGTGTTATCCATTCCAAGATTAGGGCCAGGATGGCCGAGTGGTTAAAATGTTGAGCTCTGGGTACCAAAGGTCCCAGGTTCAACACTTGCACTGCTCAGGGCATTTCCCAATCCTGTGCCCCACAGGCAAAGCAGTGTGGGCAGCACCATTAGCCATGATCATGCATAAAATGTATCCAGAACCACCCAATAAACAAACAAAACAAACCATTCCAAAATTAGAGCCATGCAGCCAAGTGTCATGTGAAAAAGCACATATTGGTGCTACATAAGCAATAGCAGCTGATGTACTCCTATGCCCAAATAATCAATAAATCAATCAAGTAACCTGTTCATGTTATGCCAACCATCTTATGTAGCCTAGCATATTGTTATATTCTTAACGCTTGGTCTCTTCATTAATGGTGCTCATTCTGTCATCAGTTCATTTGCTCAGCTATCACTATGGAAAGGAGTATTCACATTTGTTCAGTATGCTCGTTCCATGTATTTTTTTGTACACTTAACACAATGACAAAGTTCCAAAAAATTAATAGTAAATTTGTGCTCACAAGTGTTTTATGAATTCTTGAAATTTGTCCCAATGCAATGTTTAGGAACATGATTAAGATGAGGTGACCACTCATTTCCTCTGCAAATGCTTCCTTCTCAGTTGGCAAGGAAAATTACACTAACGGGCTTGGAGATAGTTAATATAGCTTTAAAATAATGCTAAAAAAGAAGGAATGTAACATAACAGTCTAACCTAGCCTAACTACCCTTTTAAAATTAACAAAAAACCGGAAGGATTTCAAAGAGTATTCCTTAAAAAATTCCAAATAAAAACCTAACCTAGTGTAATTTAACCCAGTCTAACCTGCTTTTGAAGAAAGCAAAGCTCAAATTGTATTCTAGAATCCCACAACAAAAAATCACAATTTTCGAACCCAACACAAAAGCCTAACCAAGCCAAAACAAACACTTTTGATTGGGTTGTTTTATGGAGGTAAAATGTGTGTACAACTTAATGCTTGAGCACCTTAAAATACAACAATACTAAATTAAGCAACTGACTAGATAAGGATTTGTTTTGCAGATGTGGAAATTATATTTTTGCATTCCTAGGTTAGTTTTGATGAATTATGTTTCATCATTATTCATCATTACTAACATTTTCAAGATCTTGGACACGTCTTCAATGTTTCACCAGTAATTCAGCACTTGGTATAATTTTAGGCCAGTTATATTGCTGATTCCTTTGATGGGGTTTTAATGCATTTACCTTGTGTTCTCCAGTCAGTAAAGAAGAATTTCAGGGCATTCGAGTTCGATGTTTCAGTTTGATGTTCAACAGTTAATTATTGCCAATTGAGTGAGGAACTCCTAGTCTGGCTCCTCACCATTGCACTAGTCCACCAGGTCATTGGAGCATGCAATCCCCCACCACAGAAAGGTGGTGCCTCATCAGGGGAGGGGAGTTAGTCTCATGTTGACCTATGAGTAGCATAAGTAAGTGTAAAATTAGGTAAGAAATACACAAAATCAGCGACCATTTTAAAAGTGCTAAGTTACAGATCAGGAACACATCATTAGTAATGCTCATCTTTAGGTGTCACATAACATTCGTAACACAACCATATACAGGGATGGATCTGTACCCCTCCCCCATTAAAAAACAATGGATCCCCTGGAGAGGCACCTGTCTATGGACTCCTGCCTTTACCCCCCCCCACCTCCCTCAATCACATAACCTTTTTCTCCCTTTCTGTGTTTGTTGCCCATGTGCCTATGCTTGTATTACCACCTGAACCTCTGCTCATGCCCGTGTCATTACCTGAACGCTTTCCATGCGAGTGTCACCACTTGCTATATGAGCACTACCTGACCTGTGCCACAATTTGACTTGCTCTGCCACCTGATCCTTCCCTGTGACTGTGTCACAACCCGGTATCTCAATATGCCTGGGTCATCCATCACCTGACCTCTCGTATTGCATGCGTCACTACCCACCTTCTCCCTGCGTCTATATATCCTGGTGTCATCAGCTGACCTCTCAAATTTCTGGTGTCTGCCTCACTTCTTTCGGTGCCTGTGTAACTACATGACCTCTCCCTTGGCCTGTCACTGCCAGACCTGCATCACAATTTGACCCATGCCATCACCTGATCTCACATTGTACATGTGTCACGACCTGGTCTCCGACATATGTCACCTACCTGACCTCTCCATGATCGTGCCGCCACCTAGCATACGTCTGCCTGCAATGTCGTCCAAGTCATGCCTTTCGAGAGACTGCCTTCGTGCGGCCACTTCCGCGGTGGCCACATGTGTTGTGCATAGCAGCAGCAGCAGTGACGGGGCTGTTAGAGCTGTAGTGGGACACATTTGTCTCGGCACCTAAGGTATCCGGCAAAAGGTGAGACTGAGGTCGCAATGAGGCGCAAATGAGGTTATGGGCCACTGCAGGCCAGAACAGGTCAGTGTGAAAGTTGTGGCTGTCGCATTACAAGCATGTCTGTGGAAGACACAGAGCTCCAGATGCTGGCTGACAGTCTATCAACAGTGAGCATACCAGCTAATTATGTCATGACCAGCTTCAGAAACTTCCCACGATTCTTGCAGATGTCCGGAACCTTACTGGTTATGAGCTACATGTGTTGGGACATACATGTACATGTTATGCTACAATCCCCCAGTGGCAGATCATGACAGATAAACCTGCATGTGGTCCAGACAGCGGCGCCCCTGCTGGGATAAGATCTGCGGGCACCGTTGCAGCTCTCCATCAAGCATTGTACCTGTGTTCGGACGGTGGTGGCGACGAATAATCTTCCGGCGCTGGCCGGATACCAGAGTAGGATGAGACTGACACTGGGGGTGGCTCCAGTTCAGCAACGTCTCAGTCATCTTCCCTTCTCCGTGTGTGAAATCGGCCCGTGTGTGAAACCAAATATCGGCCCATCCGTGTGCACGGGAGACGAAGCTCCATGCGGCCAACGCGTCCCAGGGCGGCCATCACACCGATAATGAGGCCAATCACAGCAGCCGCATCGCACTACTGAAGTCATGGGCACGGGCGCGACAGACAGAAAGGGTACTACTGAAGTCACCGGTACGGGCGCCACAGACAGAAAAGGTACGCTGCGAGCCGAAATGCCGGACCTAGAAGTTGGGAAGCTGTTCCTTCAGCCACAGAAGGGACCTCGGCCTCCGTTCTTGTCCGCTGTGCGTATCACGCATTATAGGGGCCCAGTCGCATACGGCATGCACAACGGGTCTCGTGTGCATACAGGGTAGTGTCTCGACGCCACGGACCGTTGGCGTCGCCGGACGGTGGCTCTACTGACTGGTGATGTATGTGTGAGCAAGACGGGTGATTTAGTGCGTTCGCGTTGGGCGGAAGTTCTGACGACAACTGTACTTTCCAGCGGCGTTCACCGATCGATGTTGCAAAGCCACGGAGAGGCAGTGCTGCACCACTAATCACAGCGCGCCCGACACGTGCCACACAGCGCGCCCGAAACACGACCCTGCGCGCCCGAGACAGAGCCGTCAGATGCGACTGGGACCCGACGGCAAGGAGCTCGTGCGGACATGATGCATGGTGTTGGTGATCACGGTGGCACATGGCCGCGCTAGACCCGTTTCGGACGCATAGTCCGCGTGCATCAGTGATTCGTTCCATAACTGTTCGATGTTGGGCCCGACGAGCGATGTTAATTTTGTTATTATGTTGGTAGAGTTGTTTGAAATTTCAAGGGTTACTCGTTCGTAAGTAGGAAAGGATGTGGTGTATGAACTATGCAGACATCAATATGTAGGCCGCGCTTCCAAGTGTGAACTCATTGTTAATTCATTTTTGGTTCGTTCGGAGAGTAACATAAGTAATAAGATAATTTAAAGTAATAGTAGTACTATTAGTAATAGAGAGTAAGTCATATTCTAAGAGTAAGTAGTATGTATCACATCACAAGTGGTATGTAATATAGCAATGTAGCAGTAAGTTATTGCAGAAGAGATGTTGGTATAACTGATTTTTTGACATTACGTGCCTTGAACACACGCTTAAAAACAGCTTAGCTGAGGATAAAAACTCGACTGGCGCGCCGAGATACAAGTAGTGGACCATGGAGAGGGCGGCCGTGACAGGTAGTGATGGTAATGGTAGGCTGGTGGTTACTGTGTGGTGGTGGCGCCGCTGATAAGACGGCGGTGGCGGCTGCTGCCGCTGTGATAGGCATACGCGGGACGGTGCCGGTCCCTGGGGGCCGGCGCTGATGTTTACCTCCATGCAGCAGCTGGGCTTCCACTGGGTATGCCAGCTGTTGAAACCACATGTCGTGAACTGAGTTGTCTAGAATATGTTCACAGTGCTATTAGCATTTTATAAATATAATGACATACTACACAGTTTGGGTTTGGTGCATGTTGGTTTCACTCAGGTGGTTTTCGGTGTTGTGGTTTTGGAACAAGTACGAGTAGTGCACAGTTATGAGCATTGTCAAAGCGCAATGATAGTCGATATAACTATATTCAATGCTGGTGTTCTCGTCGATGCAGGAAAATCGTCAACACACGCATATTTATGGAACAGACTAATGGAGCAAATGGACATAAAATATGCTGCTGTTCATGACTGAGACAATTGAACGGTGCCGATCCATGGCCTGGGATAATTGAACGGTGATTGGGGACACTTTCACAATTCATGCGAGTAGTGAGCGAGCGGTTTGTATGAAGAAACGACACCTTATCGGCCGACGAACATGCACAGGCCGCACGGGAACATGCAAACGTACCGTGCTTGATGCATGCATGCCGATTAACTGGTGCACTATGCATTGGCATTCAAGTTTGAGCAGCAACATTGCAATATGCCTTGCTTCTGGCGTGCAGTGAGTTAGATGTCGTTACACTCCACCATGCCCTTAATTATCGCTGAACTATATTAGTAGCTGGCCTACCCGTTCAGTGGACTGCATCACGCATCGAAAGTATGCACCTTCACCGATGATCAAAACGTGACTGAGGGTGCGCGACGATTACTGTCACCGACATCTCGGTCAAATACGATACAACATGCGAGGGCACTGAAAGTTGTTCACATTGCAAAAACACTCGAGCATATATACATCAAGGAGGGGGGGTCACCACAACAGCTAACTGAGGTAAAAATGACTATGAATGCACAGTATTACACACGAATTACGACTACATTCCACAGCATTCGAGGTGCATCATGTGGGTGCGAGCATTCATTTCTCAGCTTTGCCGGAGCTACGCAGCGTGCTGGCGGACCTGACGAGCCGACCTCCTGTGGTTAGCAGCTGCTGTCTTAGAATCGTTCAGGAGCTTTATACGCAGCCACATCCTCGTTCTGGCGAACTGTTCCACCACACGACCGTCGATCCCTGGCACACGCTCGATAATAGCTCGCTGCAAAATTGTTTGTACACAGGGCTCGCTCAGGTACCTATCTCCCATAATGCGGCGAGACACGCTCTCCATGACATTGACTTTGCCCAGCCAGGCTTTGCTGGGCACAAGCAAGTCACCGCGACTCAATCCCATAATCCAACTATTCGGCACGTTTAGATCAGCTGCTACCACCTCCTTCGAGTGAGAGCCTAGGCTACTGTCGATGTTGCGGCACTTAAAAGCGATGTAGCCGGCCAGGTATGACATCGCCTCCTCGGCGGGCGGCCCTGGCTTGGGATGTGTGCTGGCCGACTCTTGTTGGCAGTCGCCGTCGGTGTCCTCATCACTACTGTATATCGGTGTCCTGGGACACAGCACCGCTTCTTCCTGGGCACAGTAGTCGTGGTCCGTAAGATCGGCTGCCGCAGGAAGTTCGGGACTTGCATTTAACACGCCTTCGTCTGTCTGCAGCTCTTGCATAATTTTGTTTGTTCCGAACCCAGGCCATATCTCCTGCTGCTGGTGGTCAGCTTGCTCAGTGGCAGGTGCTTCGGACGGACGGGCAACCTCCTGCGCTGCTGCAGGCTGTCCTGTCAGGAAGTGACAGCCTCCGCTGCCTGTCTCCAGCTGCACAGGCAGAGACAGTCGACCGCCATGAGCTGCCAGGATTGGGTGAGGCGTCAGCAGCAGCATACGCAGCCTCGTCTGCGCCTCGCACGCATTAGGGTGGGTGTTTGCACCTGCAATGGCCCGAATCTGTGAAAACAGGTTTTCAACCAAGTCCTGGTTGAGGTGTGCGGTCATGATGTACCGCACACCCAGTCGCCGGACATCCTCCAGGAGGCCGCGCAGCGACGCTGCATTCCGCAGCACGCCTTCCTGGCACGGCAGCCTTCGAGTTTGTGTGCGGGTTGGCGGGCCATCGGTCCGTTTCGGCGCCAGTTTGACTGCGCCATGCATCAGGTCTTCCATTTCTTGCAGCGTCCGTCTCTGAGCTTCCTCCGCTTCGACGCTCACGCCAAAGCCCCGCCTTTCCAGCTTGATGTCGAATGGGGCTCGGCTGTTCAATACATCAAACCACCGATCAATGGTTCTGACGGCTGCCGCTTCTCGGGCACGATGAGGAAGATATAACTCGATCGCGAGTGCCGTACGCTCGCTGAAAAGTTGGGCGGCGAGTCGCACACGCTGACTTGTTTGGCCTCGACCCTAAGACAAAGGAGAAAGGCCAAAGAACGGTAAGGAAGGGGTGTATGGTAGGCATATAAGAGTGACGAAAAGGTCCCATCGAAGACTTGGGTACAGGTGTCAGGTAAGGTTGGCATCACGGGCAGCGGTGTCAGGTTGGGGAGACCAAAGTCAATCGCAACAATGAAGAAAAACATTTTAAGCTGTAACAGAGAATGGTTCACAAATAATATCCAGTATATCACGTAAATTATCGTTGTTTTATCTATTAAGCGACGATTAAGCTTCTTCCAGTTCTTTTTTCTGTATAGTAAATGTGCCAGTGAAAACCTCCAACTGCTACAATGGAATTCGCATTTCGTGTCAAACGTAACACCTGAATGGTTCAATTGTATCGGAATATCTAAATGGTCCATAATATTGAGAGGAATGTAGGGGAGTTTTCAGGGCCATCCCTGAAGGGGGAAACTCTTCTGGCACGTTGATAGTTTAGGGTACCTCAGCGTTGGACGATATTTAAGACCCCGGTTAAATTCAATGGTTCGAAGCCTTCCATCTCCGAGCTCTGATCTCACATCTTGACACGCACTTCCAAAACCAGCACTTCTATATTGTGCTATTAGTCAACAGACAAATGGCCACGAAGATCAAACAATAATGCGCAGCGTGATATAGCGTTAACAAGGTAGTTTCATTTTGACAGACAGGTGCAACTATTTCTATCAGATAATTACATCTCCACAAACAGCGACTCTCAGGCAGAGTCCAGGCGTACCTTAGTATGGGGCCAGGACTGGCCAGACGGCGGCCGCCAGAGGGGCGACCGCCCACCACGACCGTTCCTCCAAGAGAGCCCTACTGCCTCGCGGTACCGTCGCTAGATACCCTCGGCAACGCCTGTCCCACGTGACCAACACGTCACTTCTGCGTCGCATGGTCCGGACGTCGGGCCCGAGTCGAGAACAATAGCAGACTACTGCAGGCGGGCGCGCTCTCTGACATCAGACATCAGAGACACAATGTCAGCTCAGAGTCAGATATCAGAGCCGCCTCTGATGACATCCAGAGACTGGCCTCGCGTGGGAACGAGTGCTGAGACGGCACCTCGGTAGCCTCGCTCGGCCTGGCGCCGCACACGTGAGCTGTTCCGACAGGATGCACCGGATAGGCGACCCACAACAATCGGCTCGGTAAGGCGTACTGTTCAGACAGCCGACCGGCTCAGGGCGCTGCAGCCCAAATTACATTTCATCATCCAAGACACCCACATTCACATCACCCGGCATTGAACGTTGGGGGGTAGGGGGCTGAATGACTGGGATTTAGATGCCCCAAAACCTAACTTTGTTACAGGAAAAATTGAACATAATTTTGAGATGTGCACTGTGCATCAAGGTAGACAGATGTTAGGTTGAAGGGAGTGGTGGAACATTACATATTGCTTATGGAAGGGAGGGTTACTATGTGCGTCCTATATTTTGAAGCATACACTATTATTGATTAAAAGTTAATTGATGCAGATAAAATTATCCATGAACTTTGGTGCTCGCATCGTCGCCGAACTAAGCAACCCAGCTGATATTAAAGCAGACAAGAACTTTCAGCTCTCAAGAAATCCTCACCATCGGAGAAAGCGACGGTCTTTAAGATAAGCAGCAGCAAATTGCACCGCTGACCGTATTCCCCTCGAGCAAACAACCTTATGATTCGCTTGAACTCCTGTCTATACATGTCGTATGCAGAACTGGAGACCTCTCACGAAGCCAGGGGATCCAAGTCTCCTTTCAAGACATTTTCAGCTTGGATATGGTAAATAAAAAATTAACATAAGCAGGGTACCAAACCAGGGGTCCAGAACCCCCGACCCACCTGGAATCTCCAGCCATGGTCCCATGCAATGCTGTAAAGCCAAGTTTAATTACTAATCATATAAACATTCAAAATAGCGCTGGGATAAATTGGATTAGTTACGGTTTGCACCACGAAAAACGTTACATTCTACTCCAATCACACACAGTCATGTTCGAGTTTCGAGGCAAGCAAACCGAGAGCTCCGGCTAGCACATGCTACCATAGGATTGTATGAATGCTCCTTGCTTTGTCCCTTGAATGTCCCTCGTCACAGAACATGACGGCGAAATTCCTAAGCAGAACATGCAAACATGTTTACTGACATCGATAATATGCATTCTGACAACGTAAGTTTTCTTTACAATACCGGCTCAACCCTAACCCCTATTGCAGTACGATGAGGTCGATATTTGTTACTGCTTTCAGATTTGTGGAAGTCAATATACTGGAGGTTTCTTAGATTGAACATTTCATTCTTGCATCTGTTCTTGTAGGTATATACTAGTCACATTTGTATGAGACTTGTATTGCACGAATGATTAGATGAAAAACACCAAGCAGAACCATAAATGTATGTAGAACAATCACGTACATCTATGTGAAGGCGAGTCAGTTTTGGGCACAGCTTCATTTGTGCGGAGCCAGAGGTCGTAGCATCAGTGACTGGGTTGTCCAGGGCCCAGACTTCTTCGAACACGCCGGAGTCCAGGACGGTACCGTCGGCCAGCAGGAAGCCACCGGTCAACGTGTTGGTTCGTAACAGCTTCAAGAGGTGCGGCGGGTCCGCGAAGACCCAGACACGCCTGTACAAACGTGAGCGTTATGTTATGTTGTTGCGACCTTCATTATCATCCGCAATGTACAAGATGAAAATAGAAAACAAATATTGGATTATAACAAATCCAATTCCTGAATTGAAACTGCATTGTCTGGGCATTACGTACCATTGAACGTCAGTAGTTTTTAACTTGATATGCGACAGTATGTGAAGTATGAAATTATCTATTGTTATCAGGAAATCACCCGAGAAAACATCTGTGCTGTCTGATCAATCGGAGCTGCAACACTCTCATCGATACGTCATTGCCGAAAGCACTTCGTGTTACATCGCTTGCATCGTTTACACCATACATTTGGCTGGATAACACTACGCAGTACGCAAGCCAACTAGTCCTACATACGTCGTGCTAGCCAACAGAGAGCATATTAGGTAATAGAAACAAGGATTTCAAAATAACCTGCTTTCGATAAGACCCATGAAGGTAATACATGAGGTAAGAATGTTGTCATAATTGATAACACAAATATTGAATACCAAGGTTACACATGATTCCAAATGAAATTACAAATTATTCCAATTGAAATTACAAATGATTCCAAATGATTCCAAATGAAACAAATGAAACTTTGGAACTTGCTCTAACATATAGCTTAAAGACTACTAAAAATAATGGTGTTGAATGCAAACGATTACAAAGAAACAAGCGCGACTTGTTTTTGTTTTTTGTTTTTTTGGTACACTAAAACGTATCCTCATCGAGGAGAAAACCGCAACATTCACATACTTTGGACCTCTGAATTTTCTGCTATCAATGAGACTAAATGCCACACTCATCAGACTTAACATTGAAACGGATAACCTAATTAAAACAAAATACGTGCCTGCTTGGGTCTGCTGGATTGCAGAAAGACGTCGTGTAGGCCTCGTCAGAGGTGGTGCGCGAGATGCCCAGCTCCAGCCAGATTCGCTCGTTGGTCGAAGCCATGTCGCTGACGCAGGCGCACACCTGCAAGTCTATGGCCTCGAGCTGAGCGACGATATACCGCAGCTTTTTGGCCGTCATGGGCTCGTCCAGCTCATAGAAGATTGGCTGTTTCCAGCCACTGGTCAGTCCACGCGCCATAACGACCATCATCTTCGATGCCTCCTTGATTTGGTCAGCGGCCTGGTCATAGCATACGCGGCGATCCAAACTCATCTCGTCGAAAGCCAACACTGTCAGGCGCTCGGCGCTGGTGAAACTTGTGGATGCCGCACTCAGCACAGACATCGCTGGCTGGATTAGACCTGGCGACATCTGGAAGTCTCTCGTCCACTCGGCCAGTGTGGTAAGCGACGGAAGCGGGAGTTTCATTGCTTTGTTCACGTATGTGTAGGCCTTCTTGGACAGCATACGGAGACCCAGAGCTCGACCCACGTCTTCTTCTGACCAGCGCACACGCCTACCAGTGGTCAGAGTTCTCTGTTGCGCTTCCGTTAGCGGCATATCAGATGATTTTACTCGAGACAGGGCCGATTGGAGACACAAATTTCTTTGTCTCAGTTGATGAATTTCAAGACGCCGTTTTTGTGCAAGATATTTCCGTTTATACCTAACTTGGCGTAGGCGCTTCAGAGTTCCTGCTTTTTCACTTTCGCGCTGTCGGCGCTCAATTGCAAGTTTTTCTTCACACTGATGCAGGTCAGTTGTGGCCTTCTGTAGTTGAGATGCCAGCTGGGCAATCATCTCCAAAGGTGAAATGGCGGGTGAGATTCCCCCGCAGATCACGCCAGCTGATGTGCCCGCGCAGCTTACGCCGGCAGATGTGCCCGCGCAGCTTACGCCGGCTGATGTGCCCGCGCAGCTTACGCCGGCTGATGTGCCCGCGCAGCTTACGCCGGCTGATGTGCCCGCGCAGCCTACGCCGGCTGATGTGCCCGCGCAGCTTACGCCGGCTGATGTGCCCGCGTAGCTTACGCCGGCTGATGTGCCCGCGCAGCTAACGCCGGCAGATGCGCCCGCGCAGCTTACGCCGACTTCCGCAATTCTGAGAACGATAAAACGGCGAAATGAATGAACAAGGCTGATTTTTGCGTATTAAACAATTGCAGCTAATGTCATTATATCCTCCAATCAACACGTAAAATATGTTTCATCATACACAAGCCATTTGGTTTTGACAGTTAAAAAAATCGAACAACAGAAAATGAAAACTTGAAATGGAACTGAACAAACACAAAGGAAGACTTCATTGAGCTAGAATACTGGCAAACAATAATAGAGCACAGTAACACAAATTGACTTTGATCAGATAAGCAATGAGCCAACAATTCAGTTTCCTGGAAAGCGAATTTAACATACCTCCGTCGTTTTTGCCATGGTAGGTTTATCGATGGCACTGCACTTGCTATCAGGCTTCTCCGTGACAGGTTTTTGCTTTCCAGAAAGTTACTGCGTTCGAAATGTCCAGAACACACATAAGAATGTCTTAAATTGAAGTAGTCTTTCCGTTGGCATGCACGTACCCATTTCTTGTAAATTTTTTAGCTACGTGGAAAACGGTGAAATGAAATTTCTTTCTTCCTAGATTTTGATTTGGTGTTGTTGTTACAGCCCCACACAGCACAGATAGCCATAGCTTGCTATATTCATTAAGATATTCCTGAAAAAGAAATGGGATTAGTGGGACACAGTCATATATACCAGTAATGGAGAAAAACTGATTTCTTGAAATGCCAATGAATGCAGGCACCTGATCAGAACTCATCTCATTATTCATGTGGTTCAATCCTGAGGCTTCATGCCTTGAGTGATGCAAACAAGAAATGGAACCATGGAACTATGAAATGCAACATTTTCTTCAAGGCACATGCGTATCCAACGACGTCCTTCGGGACGTCGTTGGAAAAACATCCCCATATAGTTAATGATCCAAAGCAAATAGCAAATGGATCTGCAATGGGAATAAAACAAGTGATGCAGGTACATGCATATATGTAACAAGCACAGAGAGGGAGAAACAGATTGTTCAATGAGAAGCAGGGAGGTAGGAGGCAGCAGGTTTCTACAGACCAGCACCTCCCCAGAGAAGCCATTACTTATTGAATGGGCAGGGGGAGCTAGATCCATCCCAGTATATGGGCATCTTATGAATGTGATATGACAGACATAAGGAACATTGTTAATGCTATGCCCTTGGACATAAGCCAGGCATTCTCTATCGCATGTAGTTTTGATGGAGATTTCGCATGGAGATTTCAGGCATGGAGTTTTGATCAAAATGATCACTGTTTCATATCTGTTATGTAATATTCTTACCTAGTTTTATACTTACTCATGTGATTACTGGGGCAGCATAAGACTTCTCATTGTGGTACTCGTTGTCATTTGCTATAAATTTAGCTGAGAAAGCAATGTGGCTTTTTGGGACTCATTGTACAGTAGGTAAATGTGGCATTGATTGGGGTGTTGAGTATCTTTTGTCCAGGCATATAGTATATTCCCTCTGTAGGCCTAACACAAATGGGCCCATGTAGCTCTTATTCAGTCACTTTAAAGCATGCTTGCACTATACATGCAGTGTTCCAGCATCCTGAAATTCCTTCAACATCACAAAGTCATAGGCAATCCAAAATTGGTAAGTTCTAGGTTATCAAACATCAGTAGGCTAGGTTATGTTAGGTTAGGGTTGTTATACTGCAATTTTCCTTCATTCTTCATGATATATTATCCCACCAAACCCTATATTCTACCCCACATTTTCGTCATTATTTGTTGGGGAGAGGGAATAACATGTATCTTCATTGCTAAGTAATTCTGGTGTCTTTGAATGTTGTTTGCATGAATCTGATGTTCTTTTCTTGGTGAAATGACTACCTACTTAATTCAGATATAAGCATTTCAAATTAAATTGCTGTTATCTTCAAAAGTTGTCATTTCTCAATGAAATGAATAGCAAATTCCTTGAAATAATATCAGAAACACTAGAAAGGCATATTTTACAAAAAAATCACAAGAATTCTTCTATATATTTTCCAAAAAGCCATCTCTGAAATTAATATGATGAAAATGTTAATAGTAATGATGAACGTAATTCATCACAGCTAACAAAGGAGGGCAAAAGCTGTATTTTCATGAATTCAAAACAAGTTCTTGATTGATGCTAGTTTCTATTTACATTCCCGGAACACAATGACACTGCTGTTCAGTGGGCAAAATTCAAAATTCAAGTTAATCACAGCAGGACAAGGTTAAGACAGTCTTTCTTCACCAACAGGGTAGTAGAACACTGGAACCAGCTGCCAGGAACCATTGTCAGTAGCAACACACGGAATATCTTTAAAAACGGCATAGACAATCATTATAAGAATAGGGGGCTTGTTTTTCTTTATTCCAGGGAGGGTTGATCAACAGATTTCGTGGGCAACTGGTTCAGTGTCCAAGTGCAACCAAGAAGGGCCCTTGTGGCTCATAGTTGCACTGATATTTTGTGTGTTATGTCTGTATGGGAGGGCAACTTAATATGAGCCACAAGGGTCAATCTGGGTGAAGCCTCTAAAGAAAGATCCTATAAGCCAAGACAAAAAAGATACTCAGCACCCCAGCAAATATCACATCCTACATTCCAAAGAAAATATTCACCAACATTTTACACACCTATCGATGCCTACCTAGCCCTATTCACTCGGTCCCACATAACACTCATGGATCAAGTGCCCCCATCAATAATTTTCAAACTCTATTCATGCATGCTTAAAGCAGTCTGCAAAGTGTACACCTACTAGCACAAATATCACCACACCCGCCACCAAGTAGAACTAAAAAACAAGATTCTCCAACATAAAAACCCATTCACCCTACTGTTAAATGCGTTCATTGAGGCACTCCAAACAAGACTAGCAGACAGCCTATACCATTTATCAACCACCCATTGATAGGAAACATGTTATCGCTTAACTGTCCTACACCTTGACTTGTCTAACCTGAATTTACGACCCCTATGTGATACTCTAAATACAAATGAGTGGTCCTGTCATCTTAGTCACCATCATAAACACTGAATTGGAAAGACGAACTCCAAGAATTCATAAAACACCTTAAAGCACAAATTTACCAAAGATTGTTCATGTGCTGGCACCATTGGCGAATACACATAGACATTCACTGAAATTGGCTCACAGACATGCACCAATGGATTGTAGGAAAATATGTTTAACCTCAGATGCTGTGCTGCGTGGGATTCGTTTCCTCATGATGTAGTAACCTTAATGGACCTGGCTGCATTTAAAGCTGCACTGCTCCCAAATCTCTGCACATTGTTTTATGAATACATAGAACAATGAATGATATATGAATGAAGGAATAAATTATTTGAATGATATAACAAACTGATTTAAATACACGAAGAGAGTAGCCATGATAACATACTAATCAACCTTGAAGAGTAGCTTTGCTTCTTTGTATTTAATTTTGTTTAACTCACATTATAAATCTTGTGTGAAAACTATTTATTAGCAGATGTAATGACTACTCTAAATACCTAGGTAAATTCTGCTTAAGGTACACTTTCCAGTTCCTGTTATTTGCCCTGTCTATCTGATAATTATTTTTATTTAATAGAGGGGACTGGTATACCTGCAGATACCGACTCACCTCAATCGGCCACAGAACCCATTTCTGGGTGACATGGATAAGCTGGATAGACTGGGATATATAGTTCCATTGGAACTTAAGATAATGGATTGATTGGGGTGTGAGCATGTACTTTTCTAGTATCTTTTCAAGATAGGCTTAATCCAGATGGGTCCCCATGGCCATCATCAAGCCTGAACACTGCATGAACATTATATGAACTTTGTGGAACTCAAGAATTTAGGGAGCCAACTAGGTAAGTTAACTATTACTGAAGGGCTCTCCAAGTACTACATACCTTGTTATTGGTTAATTGGACAAGTAAACTATAGACTACAATAGCACAAGATGATATATTCCAGGAATATACACCAATGTTTCAGCTTTATGCCTTCATCAGGATGACAAGTAAAATATTGAGAAGAAAAAATAAATAAACAGAGGACTTCAGTTTTTGTATTGACATGTGGCACTACATCTACCATCTACTACAGGTTCGCAAGAGCCACAGACAAAATATCTGTGTGTGTACTTGATCCATGAAATGCATGTGCTCTCAGCTATTTTATCCATGTCTTTCATCAACCTTTAGTAGGTGGTAGATGTAGTGTCACATGTTGATTAAAAAATTCAAAACTGATTGAATTTTACCAAAAATCAGGTAATTTTTATAAAAGGTGTTTTGGGAAGTTTTGGATTTTTAGACCCATAGCCATGATTTATATAATGCACCATCCATGCAGCACTGCTGTTGTGAGTTAACTCACCATTCCTCACCTGGTGCTTCTCAGTTGTGGTGAAAGTGACATTCCACACTCCACTCAGTTGATTCAACACTTTTTGAAATACAAAATGCTTATTTTCCACCTATATCACACAGATCATGTACCATTACCCCACAAGAATGCTGATAGAAACTGCACAATGTCAACAGAAACTACACAGGGTGCTGCAATTGGGTTTGGGTTTTTAGACTATAATATATTAGTTTATATTAGCTTAGATTGGAGTATATTTTATTATATTAGGTTGGGTTAGGTTAGGTAATGTTAGGTAAGGTTAGGTTAGGTTAGATTAAGGTTTCCTATTTCATTATTAATTCTCATAGTAATTCTTTGAGGTTTTCAGAAGTCAAGACACACCAAGCTGACTGCAGTTTCTGTCTGCATTGTGCAGTTTTCGTCTGCATTCTTGTTGAGTAATGGGGTACATGATCTGTGTGACATACTCAGAAAATAAGCATTTTTCACATGAAGGAGTGTTCAATCAACTGCATGGAGTGTTGAATGTCCCTTTCATCACATCTGAGAAGCACCAGGTGAGTAATGGATGAATTATCTCACAAAAACAGCAGTGCTGCATGGATGGTGCATTACATAAATATATGCTATGATAAAGGTAAGCAGGTTGGGTTAGGTTAGGTTAAGTTAATTGAAGCATCTCATTAAGATATGTGAAGTTTGTAGCATTAGCCCGTCAAAGCCTCAGTGTCATACCCATGATGTCATCACACCATAGGTACTGATGTGACATTGTTCAAATTGAAAAGGAAGAATCAGCACCGATAACAAATGGTCACATCTTCCGAATGACGTTGATACACATTATCCTGAAAAAGAAATCCAAAACTTCAAAAACGCCTTTATAAAAAAACAAAACAAAAAATCATACTTGTCACCCTGATGAAGGCATCAAGCTGAAACATTGAACATTCCTGGAATATATAATCTTGTGCCATTGCACCTAGTCTGTATTTTACAACATACCTTGTTTGCTCATACAATGAAACATATCAGTGAGCACATTGGAAAAATTTGTGTCATGTACTGAGACAGGGAAGAACAGGACTATAAAACTGAGCTAAGTAGTCTCCAAAGCTTAACTTAAATTATGCATTTGAACATCACTTGATATGATGATAAATACCTTGCACTGTCACAAGAGAAATTGTATCGTATGATGTCAGCAGGCATTGTACAAACTGCAGATTGACATTTAACAAAAATAGCTTGAAGCAAATAATAAATATGGGAAATTTGTTTCAATATCAACTGCAAAAATATTTTGTTTTAAGTGCGGCGAGATCGGTGACATCTACAGAAATATCGATTTTTTCCCCTGTTAGCGGTGGCATTGTGATGAAGTAGTATTAAAGATCAAGATTAAAATAGCAAGAATGCCTTTGTATAAAATTAGTACGAAGAATGGAATAATATATGAATAATAGCTTCCACAAATTTTACCCTATGGCGTTTACTATTGCCACGATCGGCGGAAGTCGTCAAACGCTGATTGGTCGGCTCAAGCGTCTCCCTTTTTCGGAAGCGGAGCGCTCTACCTGGTGTTCTATAGCCTTGGGTGTACCCAAGGTGTACCGCATGCGAAGAAAATATTTATGAAAAGTGGATTCATGTGCTACCAAATGTGCTGCTGAATGTGCTGCCATTTTACGCTGCATGTTTAAATTCAGAAACCTGATTACGCGTTAATGATTTTATCTCGGTGTATGAGCCTGTGCTCGGTGTGATGATCTGAGTAGCTATGCATTGTCTATTGATCTGTGTGATGACACTTTGAAAAGACCAAGAGTCTGGATCTCCAAGACCTAATTTTCCTCTTACCTTGACCTGGCTGTAGCCGCTGTCCTGTTGTTGCTGGGTAGGTGTCTGAAATGTTTTGAATGCTGTGAACATCTCTTGAATGTAATCAAGGCAGTGGCAAAGTGCTGTTGTAGCTTGGTATCTAGTGCTTTTCAGCTAATTGATTGGGATTTGGAGCTTGGATATCGGGGATGAGTAGTCTAGGGGTAAGTTACCTGTGAAAGATTGTGGGTTCGAGTCTCACCTGTCGCTACTCTTCGCCCGCGACCAATCGGGGTGAGAGATTGGCGACGCTACATGACTCAACGGTCGACGTGTCGTAAAACCAACAACCAGAAGCTTGCATATCTTAATGCTGAAATATGATTTCATCATTTTTGTTTAATCCTCCTGCTACTGGTCCAGGGGACGAGTGGTCTAGGGGTAAGAAGCTCGTCTCGCAATCGAAAGATTGTGGGTTCGAATCTCACCTGTCGCTACTGTTCGCCCGCGACCAATCAGCATGAGAGATTGGCAACGCTATGTGACTCAGCAGTCGACATGTTGTAAAACCAATGACCAACCTGCCACTGGTCCAAGAAATTATTTCACTCATCAATCTTGGCAAATCGCAATCTCGGCAGTGGCAAAGGACTGTTGTAGCTTGGTGTCTCATGCTTTTCAGCTAATTGATTAGGATTTTGAGCATGCATATCATAATGCTGAAATACCTATTATTTCATCATTTTTTTAAATTCTGCTGCCACTGATCCAAGAAATTGTTCCACTCATATCAATATGAGTGATGCAAAAGGTGGTAGGCTGGAGGATCTTACAATAATTACAGAAGCTGTAGAAAAGCAGTTGCAGAATATAAAACCTAGTAAAGCTTCTGGCCAGATGATTTATATGATAGGATCTTAGTAGTGTGCTAAAGCTTTAGCAGTTGCCCTAGGTATCATTTTCAGGTGGTCTATGGAATATTCTGAAGTACCTGAAGATTGGAGAAATGCAAACGTGGTGCCAATTTTCAAAAAGTGTAGTATGAAGTGTGTAGGAAACTACAGGCCAGTAAGTTTACCTCAATAGTTTGCAAGGCACTAGAAAATCTGGGTAAGCAGAATATTCAGTTTCATTTTGATAAGCACAACCTTTTAAGGGATACTCAACATGGATTTTGATCTTGAAGGTCTTGTTTAACTAACCTATTGGAGTTCATGGAGTTTGTTACTAAAGAAGTAAACAATCAAATCAGGTTTGATGATGTGTATTTGGCCCTTAGCAGAGCTTTTGACAAGGTTCCACATGGAAGGCTAATTCATCAACTACAGCAACATGGGATTGGTGGAAAAGTTCTAGGTTGGATTGAAGCATGATTGATGGGAAGGAAACAAAGGGTAGTGTTAAATGGATGTAAATATGATGGGAAGGATGTTCTGAGTGGAGTACCACAGGGCTCTGTTCTAGGGCCACTTCTCTTTATCATTCTTATGAGTAACATTGCAGTATGGCTGAGGAATAGTGTTCAAATTTGCTGATGACATCAAGCTGGTAGCAGTGGCTAACAGTAGTGATCGATCTAGTAATATTCAATTAGATGTGGAGGACCTAAAAAAGTGGACTGCTCAATGGCAGATGTCTTTCAACTATGATAAGTGTAAGGTTATGCATCAGGGGTCTGGAGGTGAGACTTTCAGATATACAATAGGAGGGAGGGAACTGGATGTTATTGAAGAGGAAAGAGACCTAGGTGTATTGGATTCAGAAGATGTTAAAGCAGAAATACAATGTATCTCAGCTAGGAACAGGGCACTCAGAATGCTGGGATTCATTAATAGAAGTGTGAGATATAAGAGCAAGGAAATCATGACAACTGTGCTTATCATATGTGTGATCCCACTTGGAATATTCTGTATAAGCATGGAGTCCCTACCTAGAAAAAGATATAGATATGTTAGAAAGAGAACAGTGCAAAGCCACTAGACTCATCTGTGGAATAGGTAACTTAGAATATGGAGAAAGGCTTATGGCATTAGATATGTACTCACTCAAGTATAGGAGATTGAGGGGAGCATGATTGAAATGTATAAAATTGTCAAAGGGCTAGATCAGGTCAATATGAATGATGCTCTTCAGTTTAGAGTATCACATAGGGGTTATCAATTCAGGTTAGACAAGTTAAGGTGTAGGATAGTTGAGTGACAGCAGGTCTTCAGTCAAAGGGTTGTTGATCAGTGGAATAGGCTGCCTGCTGATGTTGTGGGGAGTTCCTCATTGAATGTATTTAAAAGTAGGGTGGACAAATTTTTTAGACAGGAATATCTTGTTTTTGAGTTTTAATTAGTGATGGATGGGGTGAAATTTATGCTAAGTAAGTATGCACTACACAGACCCCTTTAAGCAGGCATGGATGCAGTTTCAACATTTTTGGTAAGGCATTCAATCCGCATGTGTTAAGAGGGATCAAGGGAATAGGACTGGATAACTATGGTAGATGGGCATTGATAGGTGTGTGGGACGTTGGTGGATGATTTCTTTAGGATGTGGTGATGGTTGGGGTGGGTCTTTTTTTACCAGGCTTATGGTATCTTCCATTTACAGACTTACCTGGATGGGCCCTTGTGGCTCTTATTAAGTCTACAGACTTCATGACTTCATGACTAATATATCTATATGAAGAAAAGTGTGTTGCTCAATGCTGGGTCTCACATGACAAGCTTCTGGGTTGCTCACAAGAGGTCATGTAGATATTGCTGAAATGTTTGCTGCCTTGTTTGTTTCTCAGTAAATTCTCAGTCTAGGGTATTTTTTCAATTCTTGAAGAGAAAATTTTCAATGCAATGTTTATAAATATGATGAGACTGCTAATTTTATCTGCAAATGCAAAGGCAAGAGGCTTGGAATTTGGTACCTAATACAGCATTAAAAGTAATGCTCAATGGGAAAAAAGTAAGTTTGTGCTTTGAGGTGTTTTAATAATTCTTGGAATTTATCATTCCAATGCAATGTTTATGAATGTGACTAAGATGATGGGACTGCTCATTTTATTTGCAAATGCTTACTTTTCAGGTTGTGAGCAAAATAACACCAAAAATGGCTTTGAGTTAGGTAACATAGCATAAAAAGAAATGTTTAAAAAATAGCACAAAGATGCAACATAACCTAACCTAAGCTAGCCTAACCACCCTTTTGAGAACAAATAATCCCAAAACCAAATTATAAAAATTTCAAACAATTTATGTTCTCAAAACTTTTTAACTTAAAAAACCTATCCAACCTAGACTAACCTAGCATAAGCTGCTTTTTAAGAAAAAGAACAATTTCCTAAATGTTTTTGATTTATTATTAAAACAAAGTCCAACTTTTAAAAATGTAAACTAACCTAACCAAACCTCAAAGCCTAACCCTAACCCATCTGTTAATCGAACCTAACCAATTTGTTTGCTTTATGAAAGCAAATGTGTGTGAAAGCTTCTTTTGTTACCACCAGCAAGCACATGCAAGATTTTTTTTTTAAATAGAGCATTTCCGAACATTTTTCTCATATTTTCATACCAACAACTGGCCAATTTTTCCATCTAGGTGTTTTATTAATTCTTGGACTATATCCTTCCAATACAATGTATATGAATGCAACTAAGATGATATGAATGCATTCATTTTCCGTGCAAATGCTTATTTTTCAGTTTTTGATCAATTTTCATTTCATTTTATTCAAGCATTCTTCAAGTAATAGTGTTATTGTTTAACATAGCATATTATAGGTAATCCCTTTACCTGTAATTGCACTATGGGATGTTCGTTATCATGATCCCAAACCCATTATGGTGAGCAAAAGTAAGATATTGGTAAACTGGATACAGTTCGAAATGAGGCATGAAGTCTTCACAAACATGCACCAAGAAGCATAATATTGATGCTTCTTTGGGAAGGATGTCAATTCAGTGTTCAGTAAGTGGTATATTCCACCATATTTCACATATAATTTATCAATGTGTCTCAAGGTGGGTCAAAGCTGGTTTTAGGGCAATTCTGGGTGCTGCTTTTTTATTTGGCATTTCTGTTCAACCTGCAATGCCACAAATTGTTTTCAAGTCTCAAAAGAATGAAAACCGAATAATGACCCTGTATGACTTAACCTCACCTGCCCCTCATCCATATACTTACCTGCACTGCTGTATAACATGGAGGTCAAGGTGCTTTAAGGCCAAAATAACCTACCAGCCAACCTTTGTTTGGCTGCCCATCCCTGAGTTCCCATTTATTGAATTATCGTAATTATGTACGTTTGTTACAGATCGACCTGCTGTGAGTTAGAGCAGCCAGCTGACGACCGGAGTAGCCCTGAGCGGGCAGCACTGCTGGCTATGTCGGCAGCCGACTTTGTACACATGCTGACTGAGGTGGGCTATCCTCATGCCAAGCAGCTCAACCCGTCTGACTGGGACTGGATGTTTGAGGTATGTGACATGAGGCCGATTTTTGCACGTTTTCTTGATGCATAATTCCTGATCCAGTGCACCTCGTCTTCAAGTCAGCTTTTGTGTGAGAAAAAAATGGCAGAAAATTTCAGCAGAGGTCTCTGTTTCGATGTTGAGCATGGCTGAGCTAGAAATTTGGTCTGATGGTTTGCAGCTCTTGCAGATGTCCTTGTGCCTACTGATTGTGGTGTGAGTGTTGGTGCTGATGTCATGATTGTGATGGTGTGTGATGTAAGTGTTGGTGCTGATGTCATGATTGTGATGGTGTGTGATGTGAGTGTTGGTGCTGATGTCATGATTGTGATGGTGTGTGATGTAAGTGTTGGTGCTGATGTCATGATTGTGATGGGTGGGGAGGTTGGGCTGATGTCATGATTGTGATGGTGTGTGATGTAAGTGTTGGTGCTGATGTCATGATTGTGATGGTGTGGTGTGGCTGGAAGGTCTCCTGACTGTTGTAGGTCATCAGCTGAAGTCTTCATATATAATTTCTAACAGTATCTTGTTGATCTGGATCATGCTGATATTCACCATCGTGGATTGTGATGTACCAACATCTCTTAGCACAGTCCCAGGTAACAGGACTGCCTTACCTGTAGTGTATTACATGATAGCATTTGATAACAGCGTTAAAATAATGTTTTTCGTCAGGTGTGAGATGACAAAATGAGCATAGTAGGATGTCGAAATTAACATGGAAACAATGTCATTTAAAATACCTTATATGTCCTTTAGACCCAATGTTAAGCCAATAGTGTACCTACAAGGATACCATCTTGTTTGTTTCACTAGATACCTAATTTGGTGAGACTTATGTTCACGATAGCAGCTAAAAATCACCATACTACAAGGTGATATTGCACAACAGACCACATAATAGTTAATACATTTACCTGGAATTCAGCCACAACACGAACATCTCGTAACTTACGAGATGTTCGTGTATCGCGATCTGTGATATTAAGCATGAACATGATACTTGTAAACAAGATACTGTTAGAAATGAGGCATGAAGACTTCATCAATACAGATAGAAAAGGACGATGTCAATGCCTTTTGGGGGGGGGAGGGATGTCGATTCAGTGTTCAGAACGTGGTATATCCCACCCTAGTTCACGAATAATTAATCACTTAGTGTTAGTGCTGATGTCGTGATCATGATGGTGTGCTATGGCTGGAAGGCTGCCCGGCTGTTGTAGGCTATGAACTGTCTAGGTTAGGATGTACTGTCCTTGTGACTACCAAGTGTGATGTGGCATGACGTGAGTGTTAGTGCTGATGCCATGATCGTGGTGGTGTGGCATGGCTGGAAGTTCGTGTCGTCAGCTGGCTGTCGATGCCCGGGTGTCCTGGCTGTGTGGTGTCAGATAGTCACCTGGACGGCTGCTGTGTCGGCTGTGTGGTGTCAGATAGTCACCTGGACGGCTGCTGTGTCGGCTGTGTGGTGTCAGATAGTCACCTGGACGGCTGCTGTGCCGGCTGTGTGGTGTCAGATAGTCACCTGGACGGCTGCTGTGTCGGCTGTGTGGTGTCAGATAGTCACCTGGACGGCTGCTGTGTCGGCTGTGTGGTGTCAGATAGTCACCCGGACGGCTGCTGTGTCGGCTGTGTGGTGTCAGATAGTCACCCGGACGGCTGCTGTGTCGGCTGTGTGGTGTCAGATAGTCACCTGGACGGCTGCTGTGTCGACTGTGTGGTGTCAGATAGTCACCTGGACGGCTGTGTGGTGTCAGATAGTCACCCGGACGGCTGCTGTGTCGGCTGTGTGGTGTCAGATAGTCACCTGGACGGCTGCTGTGTCGGCTGTGTGGTGTCAGATAGTCACCTGGACGGCTGCTGTTCGACTGTGTGGTGTCAGATAGTCACCTGGACGGCTGTGTGGTGTCAGATAGTCACCCGGACGGCTGCTGTGTCGGCTGTGTGGTGTCAGATAGCCACCTGGACGGCTGTGTGGTGTCAGATAGTCACCCGGACGGCTGCTGTGTCGGCTGTGTGGTGTCAGATAGTCACCTGGACGGCTGCTGTGTCGGCTGTGTGGTGTCAGATAGTCACCTGGACGGCTGCTGTGTCGGCTGTGTGGTGTCAGATAGTCACCTGGACGGCTGCTGTGTCGACTGTGTGGTGTCAGATAGCCACCTGGACGGCTGTGTGGTGTCAGATAGTCACCCGGACGGCTGCTGTGTCGGCTGTGTGGTGTCAGATAGTCACCTGGACGGCTGCTGTGTCGGCTGTGTGGTGTCAGATAGTCACCTGGACGGCTGCTGTGTCGGCTGTGTGGTGTCAGATAGTCACCTGGACGGCTGCTGTGTCGGCTGTGTGGTGTCAGATAGTCACCTGGACGGCTGCTGTGCCGGCTGTGTGGTGTCAGATAGTCACCTGGACGGCTGCTGTGTCGGCTGTGTGGTGTCAGATAGTCACCTGGACGGCTGCTGTGTCGGCTGTGTGGTGTCAGATAGTCACCGGGATGGCTGCCGTGTCGCCAGATGAGTGGCGTTGCCGGCGTGTTCTCCTCCTGGCTGTGTGGTGTCAGATAGCCACCTGGACGGCTGTGTGGTGTCAGATAGTCACCTGGACGGCTGCTGTGTCGGCTGTGTGGTGTCAGATAGTCACCCGGACGGCTGCTGTGTCGGCTGTGTGGTGTCAGATAGTCACCCGGACGGCTGCTGTGTCGGCTGTGTGGTGTCAGATAGTCACCCGGACGGCTGCTGTGTCGGCTGTGTGGTGTCAGATGGTCACCTGGACGGCTGCTGTGTCGGCTGTGTGGTGTCAGATAGTCATCTGATCGGCTGCTGTGTCGGCTGTGCGGTGTCGGGTAATCACCTGGACGGCTGCTATGTCGGCTGTGTGGTGTCAGATGGTCACCTGGACGGCTGCTGTGTCGGCTGTGTGGTGTCAGATAGTCACCTGGACGGCTGCTGTGCCGGCTGTGTGGTGTCAGATAGTCACCTGGACGGCTGCTGTGCCGGCTGTGTGGTGTCAGATAGTCACCTGGACGGCTGTGTGGTGTCGGATGGTCACCTGGACGGCTGCTGTGTCGGCTGTGTGGTGTCAGATAGTCACCTGGACGGCTGTGTGGTGTCGGATGGTCACCTGGACGGCTGCTGTGTCGGCTGTGTGGTGTCAGATAGTCACCTGGACGGCTGTGTGGTGTCGGATGGTCACCTGGACGGCTGCTGTGTCGGCTGTGTGGTGTCAGATAGTCACCTGGACGGCTGCTGTATCAGCTGTGTGGTGTCAGATAGTCACCGGGATGGCTGCCGTGTCGCCAGATGAGTGGCGTTGCCGGCGTGTTCTCCTCCTGGCTGTGTGGTGTCAGATAGCCACCTGGACGGCTGTGTGGTAGCAGATAGTCACCTGACGGCTGCTGTGTCGACTGTGTGGTGTCAGATAGTCACCTGGACGGCTGCTGTGTCGGCTGTGTGGTGTCAGATAGTCACCTGGACGGCTGCTGTGCCGGCTGTGTGGTGTCAGATAGTCACCCGGACGGCTGCTGTATCGGCTGTGTGGTGTCAGATAGTCACCGGGATGGCTGCCGTGTCGCCAGATGAGTGGCGTTGCCGGCGTGTTCTCCTCCTGGCTGTGTGGTGTCAGATAGCCACCTGGACGGCTCCTGTTCGGCTGTGTGGTGTCGGATAATCACCTGGACGGCTGCTGTGTCGGCTGTGTGGTGTCAGATGGTCACCCGGACGGCTGCTGTGTCGGCTGTGTGGTGTCAGATAGTCACCTGGACGGCTGCTGTGTCGGCTGTGTGGTGTCAGATAGTCACCTGGACGGCTGCTGTGTCGGCTGTGTGGTGTCAGATAGTCACCTGGACGGCTGCTGTGCCGGCTGTGTGGTGTCGGATAGTCACCTGGACGGCTGCTGTATCGGCTGTGTGGTGTCAGATGGTCACCTGGACGGCTGCTGTATCGGCTGTGTGGTGTCAGATAGTCACCTGGGATGGGCTGCCGTGTCGCCAGATGGGAGGCGTTGCCGGCGTGTTCTCCTCCTGGCTGTGTGGTGTCGATAGCCACCTGGACGGCTGTGTGGTAGCGATAGTCACCTGGACGGCTGCTGTGTGCTGTGTGGTGTCAGATAGTCACCTGATCGGCTGCTGTGTCGGCTGTGTGGTGTCAGATAGTCACCTGATCGGCTGCGTGTCAGATAGTCACCTGGACGGCTCCTGTGTCGGCTGTGTGGTGTCGGATAATCACCTGGACGGCTGCTGTGTCGGCTGTGTGGTGTCAGATGGTCACCTGGACGGCTGCTGTGTCGACTGTGTGGTGTCAGATAGTCACCTGATCGGCTGACGTATCAGATAGTCACTGGGACGGCTCTGTGCCGGCGTGGTGTCGGATAATCACCTGGACGGCTGCTGTGTCGGCTGTGTGGTGTCAGATGGTCACCTGGACGGCTGCTGTGTCGGCTGTGTGGTGTCAGATAGTCACCTGATCGGCTGACGTATCGCCAGATGGGAGGCGGTGCCGGCGTGTTCCTCAGCTGGCTGTGCCGCACGGTGACGGCCGACAACGTCGTGTCGGATGTGTGGTGTAGATGGTCACCTGGACGGCTGCTGTGTCGGCTGTGTGGTGTCAGATAGTCACCTGATGGGCTGACGTATCGCCAGATGGGAGGCGGTGCCGGCGTGTTCCTCAACTGGCTGTGCCGCACGGTGACGGCCGACAACGTCGTGTCGGACGCGGAGCGCGCCGCCTTCTCGCGGCTCCAGGAGGTGGAGGGTGTGCTGGAGGGCACCAGACTGGACGAAGCGCTCGCCGCCATGGAGGAAGCCGGCGGTGACCTGGAGATGGAGGTGCAGCAACTGACGAAGGAGCTGGCAGTTCAGAAGAGCACGCTGGCGCGCGTAAAGCGGACGCGCGATCAAATCTGGTGAGCCGGCTTCCTGTTGAAAAGGTGGAATTGTATGGAAGAGTTGATTGAAGATATATGTTTTCCCACTGAAGTTGCTGGATAGCGAAATGGAACTTGCTCGGCGATGGCGTAGAACAGCAGTGTCATGTAATCTGGAAGAGCATTGTGCCTTTTTTCCTCATCACATATGTGAAATAAGGCGGTATAAGATATTCAATGCAATGGTCGCAGAATATTTCAGTCGGCTGGGAGATGTGGTTTCATCAATTCTTGCAACTACATGTTTGCATTGGGGACGAGTGGTCTAGGGGTAAGAAGCTCGTCTCACAATCGAAAGGCTGTGGGTTCGAGTCTCACCTGTCGTTACTCTTCGCCCGCGACCAATTGGCGTGAGAGATTGGCGACGCTACATGACTCAGCGGTTGACGTGTCGTAAAACCAATAACCAACCAACATGTTTGCATTGCGTGATCAGGCCATTGTCTTGTTCTGTGTTTGCTATCTACCTTATAGCTTTGTATATATGTTGTCTACATAAATTATTTATCTTTAATAACATATGCTTTTCAGCAGCTACCAAGTAACGTATGGTTGGTAATTATCTCTTGAAATATGCTTAAATGTGTAATATGAAATGAGATCTCCAGATATAGTTATCTGAAATTGTTATCGTATTGTGTATTTCCGTGCCTCCTTAATGGAAACCGATCATCTACGTGTCCGCAGCAACGAGAACTTGAGTCTGTCCATGGAGCAGAGCCGGCTGGCGGAGCGTCAGACGCAGGCGCGCGGCGCCCGCCACCGCCAGCGCCAGAAGCTGGCCGGCGACCAGCTGGCGCTGACGGCGGCGCGCTCCCGGCTGTCGGCCGCCGCGCGCCAGCTGACCGACCGGCTGAGCGAGAGTCGCGCCGGCCTGCTCAGCCGGGCGCCGCTCGACGGCATCGAGGCCACCGAGCAGCGCATCAGCCAGCGGCTGGTGGAGCTGGCGCGGCGCTGCGCCGACCCGGCCGCCGGCGCCGCCGCCGCCGACTGCGGTCTGGTGGACCTGCGGCCGGCGCGACTGGCCGGCGACGCGGCGCACTCGCGCCTCGCCGCCCAGCTGGCGCGCCTCGAGCGCGTGCTGCCCGCCGCCAAGCTGGGCGCCCAGTGCGCGGCCGCCCAGGCGACCGGACTGCGCGACGCCGTGCAGCTGGCGCGGCGGCTGCTGCGCGAGCCGGCGCAGCGGGCGCTGTTGGCCACGCAGCCGGTCGCGCAGCACGTCCGCGACGACGAGCTGCGCGAGGCGCTGGCCGCCGCCGTCGACCGATACGTGCAGGGCATTCTTGCGCGCGCCTGCATTGGCGATCACGCGAACAAGGTGGAGCGCCAGCAGGCGGTGCTGCGACGGCAGGCGGAGGCGCGAGGCGCGGCCGTGCAGCAGCTGGCGCGGCTGGAGTGGCTGCGCCGGGCGGTGGCGGCCGAGAGCGGCACAGTGGCAGACGCCGCCGACACGCTGGCTGCCGCCGGCCAGCAGGCGGCCGACCAGTACACGGCACTGGGCGTCAGACTGGTGAGTTGGGTCCTGCACACGCCGCCGACCAGTGCACGGCACGTGTCGCCAGACTGGTGAGTTGGGTCCTACACACGCCGCCGACCAGTGCACGGCACGTGTCGCCAGACTGGTGAGTTGGGTCCTACACACGGCCGACCAGTGCACGGCACGTGTCGCCAGACTGGTGAGTTGGGTCCTACACACACGGCCGACCAGTGCACGGCACGTGTCGCCAGACTGGTGAGTGGTCCTACACACCGGCCGACAGTGCACGGCACGTGTCGCCAGACTGGTGAGTTGGGTCCTACACACACGGCCGACCAGTCACGGCACGTGCGCCAGACTGGTGAGTTGGGTCTAACACGGCCGACCAGGCACGGCACGTGCGCCAGACTGAGTTGGGTCCGCGACAGTGCAGGCACGTGTCGCCAGACGGTGAGTGGGCAACGGCGAAGTGACGGAGTGGCAGACGTGTTTTGGTCACACACGGCCGACCAGTGCACGGCACGTGTCGCCAGACTGGTGAGTTGGGTCCTACACACACGGCCGACCAGTGCACGGCACGTGTCGCCAGACTGGTGAGTTGGGTCGGGTCCACACACACGGCCGACCAGTCACGGCACGTGTCGCCAGACTGGTGAGTTGGGTCCACACACACGGCCGACCAGTCACGGCACGTGTCGCCAGACTGGTGAGTTGGGTCCTACACACGCCGCCGACCAGTGCACGGCACGTGTCGCCAGACTGGTGAGTTGTGGCCTACACGTGCAAGCACCCACCGCATCTGTCGATTCATTTTGCTATTGCAAACATTTTTTGTTTGCTACATGTATCCCAGGGTTAGACAATGTATCTACCAAGGATATATGCATTCAAGGCATCGACAACATATGGGCGCCAGATGATCAAACCTGATTGACGCGCCCGAAAACTCAATTAAGCAACCAACCAAGCAATATATAGGCGGCTCCCTCTTCGTTGACATTGCGCTGTTTGGTGCAGCACATACAGGCTTTGCTCTCTGTGGTCACGTCTGCGACTGGCCGCCGGCAGGCTAGCCACGTTTAGTGCAATGAATGGCTTGAGCTTATCAAAATACGATGCTTTTCTGTGGTCGTCCGGACTGAGCCGGGACTTGCCTCAATTTGCGCTGGGAACGAATCCGGCTGTGGTGAGCTTTCTCGGGGTCCATTTTGCTCCCCGCTGTAGTTACAGGGAGTATTTGAGAATACTCGGTGATCAATGCTGTAAGCCGCTCAACATGTTTGCGTGTGCTTCAATGTGGAGCACCTTGCGTCCTCCACGCTAGCTATGGGCAGACACAACATCTCTCGTTTAGCTCTGTCGATCATTGGGATGTGTAAGGCTTGATATTGCGCACTTCACTTATGATGAAACACGCTCTGTCTGCAAACGGGAGCTGGACCTCGTTCATCACACTGCTGTTCGTATCGCCACTGGGACCTTCCACATGTCACCCACCTTCCCCTAGCAGCGCACAAACCTTCCTCTGCACCGAGAAAGGCGTGGGCTGCGCTGATTTTAAAGGCTTCGTCAATTTCCGGACCAGTCACCCTGCTCAGTACTATGCTTATTTCCGTCGTTGAGTAACCTTGTTCTCAGGAGAGCGGGTAGCATCGTTCCCTCTGACGTACGCATCATTTGACCCCAAGAAAGTCGTGTTGGGTTACAGGCAGTCCAAAAATGCCGAACAAAGAAGCTGTCATCTGGGAACTTGTAACAGCAGAGGTGAATGTGTCTCGTGCGCAAACAAGGAAGACGGATGTCACTGTGGACAAGTTTCGCGCACCAACCGTCGGAACACCTGAGGTCACTTGATTCACTCGTGGAAACTTACACCAACGAGTCGAGAACGGAGGCAGGTGTGGAAAGCGACCTTGTCGCAGGCTTACACCGGCACGTCGAGAACGGAGGCAGATGTGGAAAGCCTGCATGCTAGGCTCGATCGTTGGTTCGTCTTCGTTCCCGGGTGGACGAATCGGTGTACCCATCGGGATTTGTTTCCATCACCAGATATTTATGTTTGATTGAAATATCCGGTAACCCGGCTTGTGGTCTTCACCGACTCTTTAAGCGACCTTTTGATCCTAAGAGGCTTATATCCGTTTGACCCACCTTAGCGCGATATTTAACACTGCCTCACTAATTCATACCACCTCTGATCGAAGTGTTGTGTTGTTGGATCCCTAGTCATGTGAGAGTTTGTGGGAACGAGCTCGCTGATGCTTCCGCGAGGCGTGTGGCATATTCCCCGTGTACCTGGCTGGTCCTTGTCGCCTCTTGTCACCCAGCACCGACTAGTATCGCGAATTTGCTATCGTCCTGAAAAGGTGACTGTCAGCCTAGAATGCGCTACCTGCGAACAAGCGTATTATTGGACGGTGGAGCTTGTCCTCGCGTGGAAATAGACAAGTGGTCACACTATGCCGTACGCGTATAAGACGCACGTGTGTCACGCATGCCGATTTGCTGTGTGGAAGCGATGGGCCTCTGTTCTAGGTTGTGCGCAACATTAACCGTCCGGATATTTTGATCTTTTCCCCTTTCTATGATCAGTGCCCATCCATTATGTTTTGGCCGTTTGCCCTTCATAGGACCGTTACCCATCCATTATGTTCTTGTCTTTTTCCCTTCCTATGACCATCGACCATCCATTATGTTTTGATCTTTTGCCCTTCCGATGAGCACAATCGGAGCCACTCCGGTTGTGCTCAGGCGTCTTCCCTTCTTGGGGTTATGACCGATGGCTGGCGCGTTATCCAGTCGGGACGACTCATGCACCCTTTATCTGATACATCATTCCCAGTGATCATCTATTTGTCTGGAGATATTCGACACGACGTGTACGATTATACTGTAATGGTGTGGTTTAGTGGTGTGTAGGTGGCCAAATGGTCAAATGCCCCGGCACGTCGTCGACGGGAGCGGTGTCGGAGTCGCCAGTTTGGACGTCTCTGAGACTATTCTCGGCAGACACACAACACCGGGAGGGCTCAGACAAGCATTACTTTGGTGGCAATATGCCTGGTAAGTAATCGTGTTAAGCTTTGGTCCGGGGAGAAGCATATGTTTCAGTTCTAGTTTAAAGCTTTAGTTGAAGCTTGACGCTGCGTTTTAAGATTTAGCGTCTGTGTGGATGAGCTGTCTCTCGATGCTGCCTGATGTATGTGGCGTGGTGGTGTGCTCGTACGGTGTCGTCTTGCAGGTTCCGGCTCGACAGCGACTTCACTGTGGCTTGTATGTCGATGTTTCGTCTCTCAGGGCCGCCTGGTATATGTGGTGTGATGGTGTGCGCGCGGTGTCGCCTGATGGGCTCCTCCTCGACAGCGACTCATGAAGCGGGCGGCCCACCTCGGCTCCGAGACGGACGCGGCCGGAGACGAGACGGCGCCGCTGCGGGAGACGCTGCATGCGGCCGTCGGCCCTCCGCCGGACGCAGAGCAGGAGACACACCGGGCCGCTCTGGCCGCCCTGCTGGCCGACCAGTGGCGCCAGCTGCGCACCGGGCGCCGGCTGGAGGCGGCGCTGGACCGCAGTGGCGTGTCGGTGCGCTGCAGCCGCCTGGAGCGGGCCGTGCGCGGCGTACAGCCCGAGCTGAAGGCGCTCGTCCGCCAGTGGGACGAGCGCAAGTCGGGCCGTCGGCCGCACGACACGCTCTGGATGCTGATGATGACGGCGCCGGCAGGGCTGGAGCGGGTGGTGGTGGAGGCGGAGCGCGTGGCGGCCGGCGAGGGAGCTGTCGCGGCCGCCGTCGGCGGCGCCTCGTCTTCTTGAGCCCGTCAGTCGCCACTGACGTCACTGGCGAAGTGGCCGTCGGTGGAACCTTTTAGACCGACAACATTGACGTCTGACGTCGCTGATGCTGGCGACGATGGCCTCTGGACGGACGCTGGCGCGGCGACGGAGTGCCACGGACACCGAGCGTCTGTTGTGGTGTGATGTCGCGAGTCGGCGTGATGTGAGTCGCTTCCGACAGTGGACAGTCGGTGGTGCCCCGCACCGCCGCCACCCGGCGGTGGACACACCCCGGCGGCCGCAGCAGCCGTTGCCAGCCGCAGGCCGTGCGAAAGTACTGGGGAGTGGTGTGGCTGCCAGGATAGGACGTGTCCAGTGGCAGACGGGAGTGAGGGGTGATAACACCATTGTGATAACTAACGCGGTTCAAACAGCATTCTCCAGGACAGAAGGAGAACGATGCGGGCTGGGCTAATCTGCTTTATCTGAAGAGGGAATCTCGTTGGGACCAGGTGGGAGTTATCAGTGAGTTTTGGCCACCACTGCCTTGCTTCCTCATGCGGTGTAAGTTGATCTGCATGTGTCCACGTTCTAAAAGCTCGGCCAAACTGATTTTCACTTCTGTTGCTGAAATTAGAGGCTGGCAGTATTGATGTAAATATTGTGTATATATCCGTCTGTGTGGCATGCATGCTGTCTTCGGCACTTGGGAAGATGTTTGAAGTTATTGCTTTGCTTTAATAAGGAATGTGATGCACTATGAGTCATTTTCTCATCGGTTTTAAGAGGCGTTCTATGATGTCGCGTCTGAATGTAATCCCTGCAAGCTAGCTTCCGTACAATTAATCGGCTTCTTGGAGCTCATTTGCGGAGTAAAATAGCAATAGGTGATTCTTTCTATGAACCCTGAAATACAGAGTACATCGGCATTTCGCATGCTTTGTATCTAATGACATGCATTTCAGCGAGAAAGAGAGCACGTGAGGATCTCGAAGTGCACCCTGGCATGTATGCACGTGGGCTCGCCGTGGAGTTTACCTGGACGGGTGTACAGTCTTGTACAACCAACGTGCACGACGAAATGTTCGTTGCCAACAGACTGGGAGCCCATGGCGGGTGCATACACGCTGCCCATTCTGGCAGGACCTGATGGAGAATAGCTAAGTTCCCACACCTGTGGCCGCCCATGTGTTCCGACCGATGAGTTTCGCCACCTATATGGGATGTGGAGTTGAGTATTGTATTACATTACGTCTCCGTGGGCGTTGCGTGACATCCAGGAGCATACTATTCACATTATCTGCTTTTCCTGGCCGATCATTGTGCATGACGGAGGCCCGACCTGTGTTCCATGAACACCTGTCGAGCATATCGTGAGCCATGTCGTGATCACGCGGCATATTAGAGAGACGTGCCACACATACGATACTGCATCAAATCGTAGCATAACCCGTATTGTCGGGCATTTATAATATCGGCGAAACCGACCAGCACAAGCTGATTAATCCAGTATGTCTACATTTTCGACGCGTAGCATAGGTTTATCTTTTCAACGTCACAGCTTAGCTCTGTCTTTTATCGGTGGTGCGGGGATGGCCGAGTGGCTAAGGTGTTGACCTCTGGGTACCGAAGGTCCCGGGTTCAACACTCACCACTCGGGACATTTCCCAATCCCACGGCCCACCAGCGAAACAGTGTGGGCGGCGCCATTAGCCGTGATCGTGCAAAAAGTGCGTCGAAAACCACCCAATAACCGAACAACAATGTCTTGTCGGTGCAGGGTGGTAAGTTTTGAAATATTCTTTCTCGGGCCTCCCGATAGGTGCCGCTCAGGGGAGTGCTTTGTTGGGAACTTCACGCTGTTGTGACGGTGCCCGGTCGTGGCACAGAGTGCATCGTTGATTCATATGGACCGCCAGCACCAAGCAGTTCCAGCCGCCCGCGCTGTCCTCTACGCCATCTTGTAATGCATCGCCTGGGGTGATGTGTTGGAGCTGCGCGCTATTTCGCCCGTAGCCGAGGTACGGTCACAGAACGGACTGACGGATCGCCTGGTGCTAATAATGAACAAAGTAGTCGAAAAGCCCTCAAATCACAACTAGGGTTTGAACGCAGGATGCTATCGGTATCGCTGCTGAAAAAGGTCATTCCCATGCTTTTGTGGATCAAGATTACTGTACCCCGAAAAATCCAGTGCACGTGTTGTCTATGGAATATTAAATTACCATGAATGAAGTATTGCTAACTTTGTCGGATCCATTGTTTCAGATGTGGAAAATGCCAAGTTTGACTGCAATACCACTCGGACCGTTCTTAAGGGCAAGAGAAGTGACATAATAATACGGTTTACCATGTTTTAAACTAATTGATGCTCAAAATATAGAATACGTCAATACTCTGCATTATATAAGTGCATGATTTAATGTGCTGACATGTATGTTGTTGTGGTGATTTAGTACACAAACGCCGTGCTATCTTTTTCGGCCATTTCACAGTCGAACAATACGAATGTTTTGATTCAATGACATACCAACAAAATTGCTTCACGTTCAGTGCCCGCCACTCAGTTGATCCATTAAATATAAACAAACTATGACGAATAATTGAAGATTCTTTGTGATTCCAAATCAACATTTGGTGCTTGTGTGCATTCATCTAATGTTGGCACCAATTTTAATGTAAGTAGAGCTTCAATACATATTTGGTATGATGCATTGTGATGACTGTAATGATCCATTGTCATGAGTGAGAAGCCCATGACTAATTTCGGCATGGAGCAGGCAGTGGTACCTTTAAAAGACCGGGAAGTCCATTACCAGGCGACCAACGGGTGACACCGCCATGCGAGCGATTTCAACCCAAGTGGGTGTATAGGGTAGTCATCGGCGCTGAATCAATCTGTGAAAGTTTTAGCTTCGTACTGGCAGCGACCTCGGAGATATGGCCTGAGGAAATTTTCATAGGTCACGTTGCAGGTCAATCTTTGAGAGTGATTATCTCCGGTACTTTAAAACCTAGGATAAACATATAGCATATCTGTAGAATCGCAAACACCTCTTCTTTTCATTTCTTGGATCGGTTTTTAATTTTGAACAAATTTCGAAGCTGTGGCCGTTTGACCTCATGTCACGTGACCTCCCGTGACCCCAAGCCACTTCATATTCACATTTGTAACCACATTTACTATAGGGGTCATCGATTTTCTTTCGAAACAATAAATAAAAATGATGTTTATTTACTGATAACTATTAATAAATTGCCTTCATTCTACCCGAGTTTATTGATATTCGCACGTTTTGCTGAGTGGTCGGGTCAGTCTTTTGCTAGCGATTGACCCCCAAAGCTCATAGGCCTATGATTCAAGATATGCACTTATCAGGCATGATGAGATGAATCCGAACGTGCCCGATTTCATGACCTCAGGTCACCAGGTCATCTATCCAGTTCAGGTTAAATACATCAGTGGAAGTGAGAATGGTAATATCGGAAGACGTTTTGGACCCATAGTAGTGAGATAGATGCTGATTTACATTTAAATAAATATTCAATGTATGCCTGTTACGTAGTCAAGGAGAATTATTGGCAAAATCATTCACTTCATAGTTCTGGTACTCCCACCTTTGTGTTGCGGCTCGCGCGGTCAATCGCAGCTAGTCGACGGCGAAACTGATAACGGTCGGTCGAGATGTAAAATATTGAGTCGGGTCAGAGCTTTGGGGTCAGTCGGGTAGCGATTGACCCCAAAGCTCATAGGGTTATAATTTAAGATATACACTTATCAAGCATGATGAGACAAACCCGAACGTGCCCGATTTCATGACCTCAGTTCACCAGGTCACCTATCCAGGTCAGGTTAAATACGTCAGTGGAGGTGAAAGTGGTGATGTCGGAAGACGTTGGAAAGTAACTTAAACTTTACCTTGATGTTCGCCAGCCATGAGAGCTGAGAGGTTACCGTGAATATTTTTTAGAGATAGCATTAATATGCCAACATTTATTAATTTCACATGCAAAGTTAAAAACAAACACTGGCAACATACCACCATATGTACCTATATGCATAATAACAATAATATCGATGTGAGAATAAACGAATCCTCCAACAACAAAATTCCGTATCCACAAGCCAATGAAAATCTCATCACGCGTTTTTGTATTGGCATACCTACATTCGCTCACACTTGATCACCTAAAATCAACTACATATCAATGCTTACCTACTCATCCTTACAAACGCGAACGTAAACTCCTGCATTACTGGTTGGTTGGTTATTGGTTTTACGACACGTCGACCGTTGAGTCATATAGCGTCGCCAATCTCTCACGCCGATTGGTCGCGGGCGAAGAGTAGCGACAGATGAGATTCGAACCCACAATCTTTCGATTGCGAGACGAGCAACTTACCCCTGGACCACTCGTCCCCTCCTGCATTACTGGATGATGTTCAGAGACAATGATGTGAAACCGGTCAACTGGTCTAAACTTATCAAACCTTTGTGTGCCCTTGACAGTGAGAGCCTTGGTGAACCGCTCTTTAAGGGATTCAGTCACTTTTGAAACGCAATCTTTGGAAACGAATAGGAAGTGAATGACCGAAAAAAAAATTTCACTGAGAAATCGGTGCATGTCCTCAGCACTCAGAATCTGGTCCTGGCTGGGTCGTCTCAAACTCTCCATAGCCGTCGCTCTTTTCATTGGACCACCAACACCATCGCATACGCTTTTGCCATGGGAGGTACCGAAAAAGTACCACTCGCAGTCAACATCGAAATCTTCACGGTGACGGCACACATTCACAAAAATGAAACGGTTCTTGTACTGACCGGCGCATTCGTCTGAAACGTAGCGAATCTTTCTTAAACCAGGGACACGTGACTTCAAAATAGGAACTAAGTGTTGTAAGAACGCGTGGACAATAGCAGCATTGTGCTTCAGTGCATCGGATATAACACATAAACTCTGATGGAGTTGTGCTCTTTTCAATAAGCTACGAACGGATGAACCGTCACTTGAGGAGCGTCCCAATGATAACTCTGTACCTCATCCTGTACAACGCAGGTATAGTTATCGGCAAAATCGCCTAAAACTACTGCCTCACCCACATCGACTGAATCCTTCAACTCCTGAAAAGCACGCCACTGTTCCTTAGACACATTATGATGTCTGATCAGATTGCGGATCGTCTTAGACAAGGTCGTCATAAACGCGTCACGCGGCTCAATATTTTACATCTTGACCGACCGTTATCAGTTTCACGGTCGACTAGCTGCGATTGACCGCGCGAACCGCAACACAAAGGTGAGAGTACCAGAACTATGAAGTGAATGATTTTGCCAATCATTCTCGTTGACTACGTAACAGGCATACATTGCATATTTATTTAGGTGTAAATCAGCACCTATCTCACTACTATGGGTCCAAAACGTCTTCCGATATTACCATTTTTATCCCACTGATGTATTTAACCTGAACCGGATAGAAGACCTGGTGACCTGAGGTCATGATATCGGGCATGTTCGGATTCATCTCATCATGCCTGATAAGTGCATATCTCGAATCATAGCCCTATGAGCTTTGGGGGTCAATCGCTAGCAAAAGACTGACCCGACCACTCAGCAAAACGTGCGAAAATCAATAAACTCGGGTAGAATGAAGGCACATTATTAATAGTTATCTGTAAATAAACATCATTTTTATTTTTTGCTTCGAAAGACAATCGATGACCCCTATAGTAAATGTGGTTACAAATGTGAATATCAAGTGGCTTTGGGTCACGGGAGGTCACGTGACCTGAGGTCAAACGGCCACAGCTTCGAAATTTGTTCAAAATTAAAAACCGATCCCAGAAATGAAACGAAGAGGTGTTTGCGATTCTACAGATATGCTATATGTTTATCCTAGGTTTTAAAGTACCGGAGATAATCACTCTCAAAGATTGACCTGCAATGTGACCTATGAAAATTTCCTCAGGCCATATCTCCAAGGTCGCTGCCAGTACGAAGCTAAAACTTTCACAGATTGATTCAGCGCCCATGACTACCCTATACACCCACTTAGGTTGAAATCGCTCGCATGGCGGTGTCATTTCCCAAGAATTTTGGTCGCCTGGTAATGGACTTCCCCAGGTGCCAAAAAGGTCGCTTCGAAATCAAAGCAATATGAACTTGTGTAGTGGTGCGTGGGAATTTATCGCAGAGGTTTCATCGCCCTTGCGCTCGGACGGTTTCATTCCGGAATGGAGTTAAGGTAGACAAGTTAGACGTTCTTACTAGAACGAGGACGTTTTGTGCTCAGGTTCGTATGACCTTTTGAGGCCTTATTCCTGGTGGTTTCTAATTTATATCGGCTGGAGCTCGCAGTTCGGGGGAATTACTACCCAGGCAGTGCGACGGGTCAATACTATCCCCCACCACCACCAAGCATCTTTTTATACGCAAGATAGGGAGAGGTGTTCAACGGTGTAGTGTAGCTACATCTCTGTCCTTTTAGAGTTACTTCGAGCTGTCTTATCTTTATCTTCTGGTTGATGTTCCAGGTCAGGTGGAGCAGGTCAATGTCGGGGTGCCGTCAGTGACCCGTAGTCACCGTGGTTTTCGAACCCTGGCCGTAAAACGAATGTGATGTGCTTCGAAATTGGTGATACGCAGTCTGAGGGCCTAGTCTAACACATGTTCCACGTGTACAAGATAACCGATCTCGTCAAGATGAAATACTTGGAAATATGTGAACAGATGGCACTTAGGAGAAGGTAAGGAGTGGCACCAAAAGAACACAGCATTCTCCATAGTCCGATGATTTTCTTTTAATTTGCTGAGAAGGTCAAAATGTCCCCCCCCTCCCTCGCGCTACGAGTGTTAGGTTGTTCGCTCAGAAACAGTCGGACAGACGAGCCAATGCCCCTTACCCCCTACCCCCGCGCTGCGAGTGTTAAGGTTGTTCGTTCAGAACCAGTCGGACACACAAACCATTGCGCGCCCAAGCGTGCGTATCATGAAGCACTCGACGAGGAACACCAAACTTGAAGGACTGGGAAATTATCGACCCGGGCAGTTGTTTTCAATGGGAAAAAGAACAAAACTGACCCGGTTGGAGCGCCAGTTTCCCCATAATCCCACCATGGGCGCTGTATGACCATCGCAGTCGATGCGCCCCTAAGCCCAAATAACAAACCAACCAACCCATAATCCCACCTGTGACTACTACTCGTCATATCATGTAGTGATGCTAGTGTCACAACTGCTGCACCACGCATCACAGCCCCAATATAGTGATGTTGGTGTCACATCTGCTGCACCACGTATCACAGCCCCAATATAGTGATGTTGGTGTCACATCTGCTGCACCACGTATCACGGCCCCAATATAGTGATGTTGGTGTCACATCTGCTGCACCACGTATCACGGCCCCAATATAGTGATGTTGGTGTCACATCTGCTGCACCACGTATCACAGCCCCAATATAGCGATGTTGGTGTCACATCTGCTGCACCACGTATCACAGCCCCAATATAGTGATGTTGGTGTCACATCTGCTGCACAACGTATCACAATCACAATTTAGTGATGTTGGTGTCACATCTATTTCACCACTATCACAGTCCCAATGTAGTAATGCTGGTGTCACATATGCTGCACCACTACCACAGTCCCTTTGTAGTGATGCTGGTGTAACACCTGCTGCACCACGATCACAGTCCCAATTTAGTGCTGCTGGTGTCACATCTGCTGCACCACGTATCACGGCCCCAATATAGTGATGTTGGTGTCACATCTGCTGCACCACGTATCACGGCCCCAATATAGTGATGCTGGTGTAACACCTGCTGCACCACGATCACAGTCCCAATTTAGTGCTGCTGGTGTCACATCTGCTGCACCACGTATCACGGCCCCAATATAGTGATGTTGGTGTCACATCTGCTGCACCACGTATCACAATCCCAAGGTAGTGATGCTGGTGTCACATATGCTGCACCACGTATCACAGTCCCAATATAGTGATGCTGGTGTTACATCTGCTGCGTACGTATCACAGTCCCAATGCCAACGTCTCTCTAAACCTACATGGGGGTGTCACTTGTCAATACAAACGTCTTATTTTGCAACACCAACTTTGGCATTTGCAAGCACAATTTTGTTAATGATCTTCCACCCATAGCCACAAGCCATCCTCCATCACCACTGCCATGGCCACAAACCACACCCACCACCAACACTACCATGGTCATGGCGGTGGCGAACGTGGTCAATGCTTTCTTTCTGACCCCCTCGATCCCGGACACTTACTGTTTGTACTTACATGATGTGAGCGAGGTGGGTCGATCTGACCTATGCAAGGTGAAGCCAGCAGTGTGTGTTTTCTTATATACTTTTGAGGTGGAAAATGCCCTCTATATGCTGGCTTCCCCCCTCCCCAATAATTTCAACTTCTAACGTTGGACCCTATGGAGTGTGCCCTCAATCAATTTGGGCCCGTCTATTGCCTTCATGTATTATGCCACCCCCAATAATTTTAAGAAATCAACGCCCGTGGGTGAAGCCATTGCATCAGCAACATTTCGACTGCTTTGCTTCATATAATTATAGGAAGAACTGCCCTTAAATTCGATAGCGATAGTTCAACTTGTCGAATATTTCCATATTGTGATTGATTTCAATTGTAAATTAATGGTAGGTGATGTTGAGGAACGTTGAGCCAATTTTTACTCTAGAGGGCCTTGAGCACATGTGAGCACAGACATATTGATTATTTGTGCACATATTCTTAAATAGTGATCTTTTGGGCACAAACGAGACACGCGAATATTTTTATCAAACAATTATACATCAGTGATATTTTTAGTTCTTCTGACGTGTCACCCTTGTCTCAACTTTCCCCGGGCGTGGGGAAAGTTGATCCTAGTGGTGGGGTAAGTTTATCAGAAACCTCATTTATGTAAATAAATAGTGTAACGATTGCTGGGGAGTGTTACTTTTAGTGTTACAGGCTTTTTGCGGTCACTTTTGTCATCTCACATGTTCTGGCGGGAAAACATGAAAGCGATCAGAAAATGCCACATTATACATTTCGACCTAGATCTTCACCGCCTTTTTCTCTGGTATTGTCACACCATAACTCATCACAGAACAATCTGCCCAACGGCAATAGGCTGAAAGACAATTTTATGCCAATTTATGTCATGTTTCATAAGAAAAACGTCAGCAGCGTGCAACACATTATTAGGCCACTGCTCATCCACGGCTTATCTTGCTCCGGTCTCGATTGCTCAACTAGCCCCATACCCACCTCACTTCAGATAAAATATAGCTGCCCATCTCCTGACCATCCCATCCGAAAGTGGCTTTGGTGGATATTGAGAGAAAACACATGCCTATAATTGTGTGCTATGATCCGAAGCCTACTTGTTGCCAATTGAGGAAAATAAAAACAGTACCAAGTTAAGGAAAAATCACTTCAGACCCTAAAAACACATTTCTGTTCCGGGTTCATTAGATATCTACCGCTCCCGGCCCGCCGTCCAACCAAAAATATAGACTTTCTTCGAAGTGTCCGCAGCTGGCTTATAAGTCCTCATGACATCATATAAGGTGAGATAATGGGGCTGGCTCAACTTACCTGCATGCTCAACCAGCCTCACTTTCCCCTACGTACCTATATGCTCGTTCATTCTCACAAATAGATGTTCAGATGCCTCGCAGAGGAAGCAAATTGGCAACACTCAGCACGACACAATGAGACATGTACGTCTCAGGGATGCAGCAGCTTCTGAACATTGAACTGATCGGCTCATCACCCGGAGAGATTACCATCAATTCGAGCAGATTCCATGTAACCAAAAATTTTACAAACGCAACTAACAGTGCAACAAAAAGGAAGCGAACATTTCGAGGATACACTGTTTATGGACCTCACGCTGTCTGTTCATCCCACACTGTCTGCAGACCGCGCACTGTCTGTGAACCTCACATTGTATGTGAACCCCACACTGTCTGTGGCCGTACACTGTCTGTGAACCTCACACATCAGCCACACTGTCTGCAAACCTCACACTGTCTGTGGATCTCACACTGTCTGTGGACCTTACATTGTCTGTTCATCCCACACTATCTGTGGATGGACCCCAAACCCCAACCTCGCACTGTCTGTGGACCCCAAACTCTCTGTGGACCCCACACTGTCTGGAGACAGCACACTATCTGGGGACATCACACTATCTGTGGACCTCAAAATGTCTGTGGACCCCAAACTGTCAGTGGACCCCACACTGTCTGTGGACCTCACACCGCCTGTGGACCTCACACCGTCTGTGGACCTCACACGGTCTGTGGACCTCACATCATCTGTGGACCTCACATCGTCTGTGGACCTCACACTGTCTGTGGATCCCAAACTGTCTGTGGACCTAACACTGTCTGTGGACCTAACACTGTCTGTGGACCTCACATCGTCTGTGGACCTCACACCGTCTGTGGACCTCACACTGTCTGTAGACCTCACACTGTCTGTGGATCCCAAACTGTCTGTGGACCTCACACCGTCCGTAGACCTCACACCGTCTGTGGACCTCACACAGTCTGTGGACTTCACAATGTCTGTGGACCTCACACCGTTTGTGGACCTCACACCGTCTGTGGACCTCACAATGTCTGTGGACCTCACACCGTCTGTGGACCTCACAATGTCTGTGGACCTCACACCGTCTGTGGATCTCACACCGTCTGTGGACCTCACACTGTCTGTGGACCTCACACCGTCTGTGGACCTCATACTGTCTTTGGACCTCACACCGTCTGTGGACCTCACACTGTCTGTGGACCTCACACCATCTGTGGACCCCTTGTGGACCTCACACTCGTCTGTGGACCTCACACCGTCTGTGGACCTCACACCGTCTGTGGACCTCACACTGTCTGTGGACCTCACACCGTCTGTGAACCTCACACTGTCTGTGGACCTCACACCGTCTGTAGACCCCAAACTGTCTGTGGACCTCACACCGTCTGTGGACCTCATACTGTCTGTGGACCTCACACCGTCTGTGGACCTCACACCGTCTGTGGACTTCACACTGTCTGTGGACCTCACACCGTCTGTGGACCTCACACCGTCTACTCACACCGTCTGTGGACTTCACACTGTCTGTGAACCTCACACCGTCTGTGAACCTCACACCGTCTGTGGACCTCACACTGTCTGTGGACCTCACACCGTCTGTGGACTTCACACTGTCTGTGGACCTCGCACAGTCTGTGGACCTTACACTCCGTCTGTGGACCTCACACCGTCTGTGGACCTCACACTGTCTGTGGACCTCACGCCGTCTGTGGACCTCATACTGTCTGTGGACCTCACACCGTCTGTGGACTTCACACCGTCTGTGGACCTCACACTGTCTGTGAACCTCACACCGTATGTGGACCTCACACCGTCTGTGGACCTCACACTGTCTGTGGACCTCACACCGTCTGTGGACCTCACACCGTCTGTGGACCTCACACCGTCTATGGACCTCACACCGTCTGTGGACCTCACACTGTCTGTGGACCTCACACCGTCTGTGGACCTCACACCGTCTGTGGACCTCACACCGTCTGTGGACCTCACACCGTCTGTGGACCTCACACTGTCTGTGGACCTCACACTGTCTGTGGATCCCAAACTGTCTGTGGACCTAACACTGTCTGTGGACCTAACACTGTCTGTGGACCTCACATCGTCTGTGGACCTCACACCGTCTGTGGACCTCACACTGTCTGTAGACCTCACACTGTCTGTGGATCCCAAACTGTCTGTGGACCTCACACCGTCCGTAGACCTCACACCGTCTGTGGACCTCACACAGTCTGTGGACTTCACAATGTCTGTGGACCTCACACCGTTTGTGGACCTCACACCGTCTGTGGACCTCACAATGTCTGTGGACCTCACACCGTCTGTGGACCTCACAATGTCTGTGGACCTCACACCGTCTGTGGATCTCACACCGTCTGTGGACCTCACACTGTCTGTGGACCTCACACCGTCTGTGGACCTCATACTGTCTTTGGACCTCACACCGTCTGTGGACCTCACACCGTCTGTGGACCTCACACTGTATGTGGACCTCACACCGTCTGTGGACCTCACACTGTCTGTGGACCTCACACCGTCTGTGGACCCCAAACTGTTTGTGGACCTCACACCGTCTGTGGACCTCACACTGTCTGTGGACCTCACACCGTCTGTGGACCTCACACCGTCTGTGGACCTCACACCGTCTGTGGACCTCACACCGTTTGTGGACCTCACACTGTCTGTGGACCTCACACCGTCTGTGGTCCTCACACCGTCTGTGGACCTCACACCGTCTGTGGACCTCACACCGTTTGTGGACCTCACACTGTCTGTGGACTTCACACCGTCTGTGGACCTCACACCGTCTGTGGACCTCACACCGTTTGTGGACCTCACACTGTCTGTGGACCTCACACCGTCTGTGGACCTCACACCGTCTGTGGACCTCACACCGTCTGTGGACCTCACACCGTTTGTGGACCTCACACTGTCTGTGGACTTCACACCGTCTGTGGACCTCACACTGTCTGTGAACCTCACACCGTATGTGGACCTCACACCGTCTGTGGACCTCACACTGTCTGTGGACCTCACACCGTCTGTGAACCTCACACTGTCTGTGGACCTCACACCGTCTGTAGACCCCAAACTGTCTGTGGACCTCACACCGTCTGTGGACCTCATACTGTCTGTGGACCTCACACCGTCTGTGGACCTCATACTGTCTGTGGACCTCACACCGTCTGTGGACCTCACACCGTCTGTGGACTTCACACTGTCTGTGGACCTCACACCGTCTGTGGACCTCACACCGTCTGTGGACTTCACACTGTCTGTGGACCTCACACCGTCTGTGAACCTCACACCGTCTGTGGACCTCATACTGTCTGTGGACCTCACACCGTCTGTGGACTTCACACTGTCTGTGGACCTCGCACAGTCTGTGGACCTTACACTGTCTGTGGACCTCACACCGTCTGTGGACTTCACACCGTCTGTGGACCTCACACTGTCTGTGGACCTCACACCGTATGTGGACCTCACACCGTCTGTGGACCTCACACTGTCTGTGGACCTCACACCGTCTGTGGACCTCATACTGTCTGTGGACCTCACACCGTCTGTGGACTTCACACCGTCTGTGGACCTCACACTGTCTGTGAACCTCACACCGTATGTGGACCTCACACCGTCTGTGGACCTCACACTGTCTGTGGACCTCACACCGTCTGTGGACCTCACACCGTCTGTGGACCTCACACCGTCTATGGACCTCACACCGTCTGTGGACCTCACACTGTCTGTGGACCTCACACCGTCTGTGGACCTCACACCGTCTGTGGACCTCACACCGTCTGTGGACCTCACACCGTCTGTGGACCTCACACCGTCTGTGGACCTCACACCGTCTGTGGACTTCACACTGTCTGTGGACCTCACACCGTCTGTGAACCTCACACCGTCTGTGGACCTCATACTGTCTGTGTACCTCACACCGTCTGTGGACTTCACACTGTCTGTGGACCTCACACCGTCTATGGACCTCACACCGTCTGTGGAGTACACGTCGGCGGATTGCCAGCGGATGCAGCTGCAGCAGGCGTCCGTCGGGCTACGCTGGCCGATGTCTTGCCGTGTTCTCGGTTAGTGTTACAATAACAGCCCGTCAGCAGGCGTCCGTCGGGCCACGCTGGCCGATGTCTTGCCGTGCTCTCGGTTAGTGTTACAATAACAGCCCGTCAGCAGGCGTCCGTCGGGCCACGCTGGCCGATGTCTTGCCGTGTTCTCGGTTAGTGTTACAATAACAGCCCGTCAGCAGGCGTCCGTCGGGCCACGCTGGCCGATGTCTTGCCGTGCTCTCGGTTAGTGTTACAATAACAGCCCGTCAGCAGGCGTCCGTCGGGCCACGCTGGCCGATGTCTCGCCGTGTTCTCGGTTAGTGTTACAATAACAGCCCGTCAGCTGTGCTTGTCTGGCCACATAGAGCAATGAAGCGGCAGCAGCTATTTGCCGAATTTGAACGACAGGCGCACGTGCATACACTGGAGCCGTGTGCGAGTTTGCTGTGGAGTGTAGCCGGTGTTTCGGGACGTGTGCGAGTTTGCTGTGGAGTGTAGCCGGTGTTTCGGGACGGCTCAGCCGAACCAGTCTAGAAGCGTCACCAAATGATTTATGACGCTCTCATGATCTCAGGCAACACTGCCGACGCTGGCTTTCACGCTAAGCGATTGGGTGCTCCTCAGTGAGTGGTTGCGCTTCCGATGTGCTTTTGACACTCGGAATTGGAGTGGCTGTAAGTCGGCATTTAAGGTGAGCGCAGCACATGACAAATCGGAACCGACTCGGCGGTGGCCGGATGGCGTGACACCATTTATCTTTGTTACGTGAAGGAGAGCGAGTCTGCTACTGTGTACATATAGCATTTTGTGAAAGACTTCCATCGAACGCCTAAGGTTTTTTTGGTTAATCTGCAGCAAGTGGAGAAATCTTCTTATCTGGGTTTCTCTGGGGTCAGAAAGTCGGTTTTACCTCGCACCCCGAACTGCTCCTCAAACGGATCACTTGCTCTTTGCCTCAGTTTCTCGAGGAGAAACGAAAGAGCGAAATTGAGCAAACAGAAAAAAACGAACGAAGGAGTGCAATCGGCTGAAATCGAGTGCTTCTGTTCCTTATCAAGTTGAAGTATTTATGAACTTGGAATCCTTGGCCATATTGGGTCAATGACCTGGGTCAGTTCACCCGTTACTACCCCGGAAGAAGCTTGATCGTTGATACTATTTTTTAAGTTTGATGATTCTGAAACCAGCGGTAGCATTAGCATGTCACACTAGGGTGGGCATGTATGCATGGAAATAAATTAATACTTTCGGTTACAGTAATGTTACAGAGTGATGTGTGAGTATTCCAAGAGGACTAAGCACATGACATTTGGATGTTATTCTAAGGTTGCGCAAAAGCTATTGGTATCGACAAAGCTCTCATAGTTTCGGTCAATCTTTCGTGCAGAATGAGGGCATAGCGAGCGATTTGTTGTTGTCAGCTTTATACATTAATGTTTAATTATTACGGCATCACAGTACGATATTACGGTACTGCGGTATCACAACATACCATGAGCAATTCATTAAAATATGTAATGATTCATCAGACACGTTGCGCCCTGACGTAAGGGAAGCGGTCGGAGGCTCGGGCTGAGCTTAATGAGCCCTAGACTGAGCTTAATGGCCTCCACATGCTAGATGCGCACGCTGAGCATTAAGTGTCTTACTAGCGTGATTCAGCGTCTCCATGTGACACTACTGGCTGGGCACACGCCAGTCGGCGCCAGAAGAGATCGCTAACTCCCGCCAGTCCGCTGACGAGTCGGCTGGCCGGCTTCTGGAGTGCTGAGGGCCCATCGATGGTGGTTTTCGGTCGACTGTCCCCCCCCCCCCACCAATCGCTAGTGACTCCACGCAAGACTGCCTGGTCGGCGCGTGGCGTGTTCCTTTCAGGCGCAGTCGAGCGGACGGCCGCCGGTGCCGAGCGTACAGGCACGCCGACGACACCCGCTCGCGAGGCCATAGCGCATGCAAATCTGGCCCGCCGCAGCACGCTAACCCGGTGACCCGGCCGACGGTGGCGCCGCGGCGCGGCCGCGCCGCAGACTGACCCACATCGGCCGGGATGTGGGTCGGCCGGCAGCTGCATGCCTGGCGCAGGGAAAGTCAACGGCCTCTGGCCGGCGGCTGGCCTCATCCCGCGGCATCGCATCGGCCCGGGGTTCGGCCGCCACGAAGCGTGGCGAGAGCAGGCGTGCGTCCGGTCCGGGACCATGACGTCGTCGGTTGGATACACTGAATGGAAAACGACAGTTTTACATCGACATAAAACACGATGGCCGAAACTGCGCATCTTAAGAGTTGATGCATGTCCCTACCGTTGGGGCGGCAACATTGAGCTGGCCAGCTAGTCGTCGGTTGATAACAGCAGGCTAGTTTACACCAACCAGCCACGGCTGCGGCCAGCTAGTCGTCGGTTGATAACAGCAGGCTGGTTTACACCAACCCACGGCCACGGCTGCTGTGGTAGATTGCAGCTTAGGCTTCAGCCGCCACAGTCTGTGAATGGCATAATCCACGCTGATTGGCATGGCACCAGGTCGGCTTGTGCGCTCCATCGCGATCGGCTTTGGTTGGCTCCTCTGAGAGGGAAACACAGAGAGATAGAGAGAGAGAGGAAAGGAGAGGGAGAGAGAAAGAGAAGGATGGAGGGAGAGAGACGCGGAGACGACGGAGTCGTGCTTTATTGTTTTCATAGATATCAGCAGTTACAACTTGGTGAAAAACCGCCGCATGACTGCAGTCCAGTCAACAGCGTATACAACCTTAAATCTGCGAGGGATAAAGCTTCGTTCGCTTCCATTCCGGAACGAATGCCAGACATCCAGAGGCCCAGATGCTAATTCACTGAGAAGCGCCTTGGGTCGTAGCCAATAATCGCCTCCAGGATATGTGCTACGATACTCCACGTATCCGTCCACACAGTTGTGGCAACGCCAGTCAACAAATAACGCGACTGAGCATACAATGAGACATTGCATTCGCTTGGCATACTTGAAATATTCCAGCCCGCTGACTCCACACGCTCCAACAGTCATCGACACACTGCCCAACAGTCATCGACACACTTCCCAAACAGTCATCGACACGCCGTCATCAGTCATCGACACACTGCCAAACAGTCATCGACACACTGCCAAACAGTCATCGACACACTGCCCAACAGTCATCGACACGCTGTCATCAGTCATCGACACACTGCCCAACAGTCATCGACACGCTGTCCAACAGTCATCGACACGCCGTCATCAGTCATCGACACACTGCCAAACAGTCATCGACACACTGCCCAACAGTCATCAACACACTGTCCATCAGTCATCGACACACTGCCCAACAGTCATCGACACGCTGTCATCAGTCATCGACACACTGCCCAACAGTCATCGACACACTGTACATCAGTCATCGACACACTGCCCAACAGTCATCGACACACTGTCCATCAGTCATCGACACACTGTCCATCAGTCATCGACACACTGCCCAACAGTCATCGACACACTGCCCAACAGTCATCGAACCAGTCATCAGTCATCGACACACTGCCCAACAGTCATCGACACACTGTCCATCAGTCATCGACACACTGCCCAACAGTCATCGACACACTGTCAAACGACACACTGCCCAACAGTCATCGAACTGTCCATCAGTTCATCGACACACTGTCCATCAGTCATCGACACACTGCCCAACAGTCATCGACAAACCACGCTGTCCATCAGTCATCGACACACTGCCCAACAGTCATCGACACTATCAGTCATCGACACACTGCCCAACAGTCATCGACACACTGTCATCACATCAGTCATCGACACACTGCCCAACAGTCATCGACACACTGTCCATCAGTCATCGACACACTGTCATCAGTCATCGACACACTGTCCAACAGTCATCGACACACTGTCAGCGACACGAGTCATCAGTCATCGACACACTGTCCATCAGTCATCGACACGATGTCATCAGTCATCGACACGACGTCATCAGTCATCGACACGAGTCATCAGTCGGACACTAGTCCATCAGTCATCGACACGACTGTCCATCAGTCATCGACACGAGTCATCAGTCATCGACACGAGTCATCAGTCATCGACACGATGTCATCAGTCATCGACACAACAGTCACGACACGAGTCATCAGTCAGCGACACGAGTCATCAGTCATCGACACACGAGTCATCAGTCATCGACACAGTCTGCACCAACAGTCATCAGTCGACACACTGTCCATCAGTCATCGACACGAGTCATCAGTCATCAGTCATCGACACACTGCCCAACAGTCATCGACACGACTGTCCATCAGTCATCGACACACAGCCATCAGTCAGCGACACGAGTCAGTCATCGACACACTGTCCATCAGTCATCGACACACTGTCCATCAGTCATCGACACATCAGTCAGCGACACGAGTCATCAGTCAGCGACACGAGTCATCAGTCAGCGACACGAGTCATCAGTCAGCGACACGAGTCATCAGTCAGCGACACGAGTCATCAGTCAGCGACACGAGTCATCAGTCAGCGACACGAGTCATCAGTCAGCGACACAAGTCATCAGTCAGCGACACGCTGTCATCAGTCATCGACACGACTGTCCATCAGTCATCGACACGAGTCATCAGTCAGCGACACGAGTCATCAGTCATCGACACACTGCCCAACAGTCATCGACACGAGTCATCAGTCATCGACACGAGTCCATCAGTCAGCGACACGAGTCATCAGTCAGACACGAGTCATCAGTCAGACACATCATCAGTCAGCGACACATCATCAGTCAGCGACACATCATCAGTCAGCGACACGAGTCATCAGTCAGCGACACAGTCATCAGTCATCGACACACTGTCCATCAGTAATCGACACGCTGTCATCAGTCATCAACACGCCGTCATCAGTCATCAACACGCCGTCATCAGTCATCGACACACTGTCCAACAGTCATCGACATACTGTCCATCAGTCATCGACACACTGCCCAACAGTCATCGACACGCCGTCATCAGTCATCAACACGCCGTCATCAGTCATCGACACACTGTCCATCAGTCATCGACACACTGCCCAACAGTCATCGACACACTGCCCAACAGTCATCGACACACTGTCCAACAGTCATCGACACACTGTCCAACAGTCATCGACACGCTGTCATCAGTCATCAAGACACTGCCCAACAGTCATCGACACACTGCCCAACAGTCATCGACACACTGCCCAACAGTCATCGACACACTGCCCAACAGTCATCGACACGCTGTCATCAGTCATCGACACACTGCCCAACAGTCATCGACATACTGTCCATCAGTCATCGACACACTGCCCAACAGTCATCGACACGCTGTCATCAGTCATCGACACACTGCCCAACAGTCATCGACACACTGCCCAACAGTCATCGACACACTGTCCATCAGTCATCGACACACTGCCCAACAGTCATCGACACGCCATCAGTCATCGACACACTGCCCAACAGTCATCGACACACTGTCCAACAGTCATCGACACTGTCCATCAGTCATCGACACACATCAGTCATCGACACACTGCCCAACAGTCATCGACACACTGCCCAACAGTCATCGACACGCTGTCATCAGTCATCGACACACTGCCCAACAGTCATCGACACACTGCCCAACAGTCATCGACACGCTGTCATCAGTCATCGACACACTGCCCAACAGTCATCGACACGCTGTCATCAGTCATCGACACACTGCCCAACAGTCATCGACACGCTGTCATCAGTCATCGACACACTGCCCAACAGTCATCGACACACTGCCCAACAGTTATCGACACTTCTACCTGATAAATACACACACACGCACGCACACACACAGACACACACACGCTGACACCGGTTACGAGTTACACAGGCAGCTGGTCTACCCTCTTGTACTCTTCGGTTACGAGTTACACCGGGCAGCTGGTCTACCCTCTCCCTGACACATGCCAGTGGCGGCTCGCGAATCCGCCTGTCGCTCAGCAACTGTCTGCGGCCACTGACGGAACGTGAACGCTTTTCGAGCAGCGTGTTCAGCGAGGTTATCGCACCGCCGTCTTCCAGGCGCCGGTTCCCACGCGCTTCAAGTGACCGAGCGGAGCGGGGCGGTCGAGTGAGCTCAGTGTGCGGCGCGGCTCGGCAGCGTGTCATGACTCCGCGCGCGCTCGGCACACGATCTGGCGGTGTGTCGGCGGCCGCCCACTCCAGCGGCGTCGTCCCGCCCGAGCGACCGGCATCACAGTGGTGACGCGAGCACCGCCGTGCGCCCGCCGCCGCCGGTCGGCAGTTGTGGCGCAGGCGGCCGCGTCGCGCCACTCTACTGCGTCGGCAGGCGCGTGTGCACCAGCTTGGGCCGGTCGGTGGTCGGCTGGATCATGTCGGGCGGCGGCAGTCGCTCCTGGTACTGTTCCAGCGCCTGCACGTACTCGAACGGGCGCGACACCGAGTCGGCTCGCCGTTCGGCCGACTTCTGGCGCTTGGTGAAGAAGACGGGCCGCGTGTGCGCGCCGCCGCCGGCCGGCAGCTGCGCGCGACTGGCCGGCATGAACGGCGACAGGCCTCCGAACAGGCCTGCCAGTGCCGGCACGTTGCGCAGGGCGGCCGGCGGTCGCAGCGGGTTGCCGTCGGCGTCGGTCACGTCGCCGACCGACTCGGAGCCGCTCGTCGCCAGCGGGTCGCCGTCGGCCGGCGGCGCGAAGCCGTACGGGTCTGGCTGCGTCCGTCGGTCGGCGTCGTCGTCGCCGCCGCCGCCGCCGACGCCGCCGCCGCCGCCGCCGCCGCCGCCGAACAGGCCCGCCAGCAGGCCGACCCGAAGCGGAGCCGGCCGCGGCGCCGCCGGCGTCGGCGCCGCCTGGGCGTTGCGGTCGCCGAACAGGCTCGACAGCAGGCCCGTCATCCAGGAGGAGGCACCGCCGGGCCGCGCGGGCCGGGCGGGCCGGGCGGGCTGGGCGGGCGGCGCCGGTCGCGCCGGCGTCGTCCGGCTCGGCGTGTGGACGGTGGTCGCCGCGTCGCGGAGCGTGTCGGCGGGCGCGGCGGCCGGCTGGAACGCGTGCACGGGCGGCGGCGCCGGCTCGTACGCCGGCACGCCGTACGAGTCGGGCTCGAACCGGAGCGGCGCCGGCGCGACGGCCGCCTGGAACGGCACGCGCGGCCGGATGGCGCCGCCGTACGTCAGGTCGGCCGCCGCCGGGTCGTCGTAGTACTCCGGCACGCTGTCGCCGGACGGCGACATGCCACGATCGCCGTCCACCTCGTAGTACATCTTCTCCATCATGGCGGCCTCGTCACCGAGCGGGCCCGTCTGCCGCTCGAGGGCAGCCGACGGTGACGGTGGCGCGGCGGTGGCTGCCGACGACGATGGTAGCTCAGCTCGTGCTGTCACCTTCGCTGAAGGTCTCGGCGCCAGTGTGGTGAACGTCGCGGCGGGCGGCGGGCTCTGTGTGGTCCCCTGTGCTTTCGGCCGTGGCCGTGGTGCCGTTTCCTCGGTGTGAGGAGCCGGTGTGGTAACCTCGGAAGCTGGCGGTCGAGCCGGGGTCGTTGGCTTCGTCGTAGGCGTCCTCGTCTTGGGCTCGCTCTTCACGTTGTTCTCGATCCGGATCGGGTAGATTGGCTTCTTGTACCTTCTGCCGGGCTTCTTTACGGGTTTCTTGCCGTCCACGTTTATGCCGAACATCCTGATCTTGCTGTATCCGCTCTGATGCACGTAGGGCGGCTTCGCGAGCGAACCGGTCTCGCCGCTCTGCAGGGGGAACGGCGTCGTCTTGTACCAGGGCCTGTCCAGCCTCACCGTCACGCGAGTTCGGCTGGGTGCCCTGGTGGTCTGGGTGGTGGCTGCGTGCGTGGTGGTGGTCGGGGCAGCCGTGATCTGTTCGGTGATGGTGCTGCGGGTGGTGCCGCGGCTGCCTGGGACCCGCGACCCGGTCACCCGCTGCGGCAGGGAAGGGCGCGGTCGGCGCGTGCCCGCGGGCCGCAGCTCGGCACTGATCAGACGATTGATCAGCTTGCGCCGCTCGTCGAGCGACACCAGCGGCCTGTGCGTAGGCGCGGGACGCTTCCTGGTGGCGGGACGCGCGGTGATGGTGGCGGGACGCTTCCTGGTGGCGGGACGCGCGGTGATGGTGGCGGGACGCTTGATGATTACGGGGCGCTTGGTGGTGGTGGCGGGACGCGCGGTGGTGGTGGCGGGACGCTTGATGATTACGGGGCGCTTGGTGGTGGTGGCGGGACGGTTGGTGACAACGGGACGCTTGGTGGCGGCCTGTCTGAACAGCCCGGCCGGCCGCGGACGACTCGGTCGAGACGAGAATCGCGTCAGGTCGGGTCTGCTGGGCCGCTTGCGCAGCCGACTGGAGAGCGGCACCCTGCTGCGGTCAGGCGTGATCCGCTTGCGGCTGGCGGTCGTGCTGGCGGCGGAGGTGGTCCGCCGCTGTTGCTGTTGCAGCTGTCCGCCGCTGCTGGCGGCGGAGGTGGCCCGTCTCGGGGTGGTCCTCTGCGTGGTGGTCCACTCCGCGGTGGTTCTCTGCGTGGTGGTCAGCTCCGGGGTCGTGGTGCGCCTCGTGGTCTGCCTGGTGCTGGTCGACGGTCGACGACGCCTCGTCGTGGCGGTCTCCTTCGTCGTGGCGGTCTCCTTCGTCGTGGCGGCCTCCCTTGTCGTGGCGGCCTCCCTCGTCGTGGTGGTGGTCTGTGTGGTTGTCGACGGTCGCGTGCTCGGCGCTGGAGCGGCGGCGGTGGTGGCGGCGGCGGTGGCCGCCGCTGTGGCCGCCGTGGCCGTTACGCGGAGGGCGGGCCGGGTACGCCTGACGGTGGTAGACGGCTCCGTGGCCTGTCTGGTCGTCACGGCCGCAGGGAGGCGTGATGGACGCGGCCGTCGGCTGCTCGTCTGCGCTCGTTCGGTGCTCGTCCGTGCTCGCTCTGTGCTCGTCCGTGCTCGCTCGGTGCTAGTCCGTGCTCGCACGGTGCTCGTCTGCACGCGCTCGGTGCTCGTGTTTGGCTCCGTTGACGGTCGCTCGGTCAGGTCCTTTGGCGCGTCGATCTGCACGAACGCGGGGTTGACGAAAGCCTGCCCTGGCGCCTGCGGGAAGCGCACGAATCCCGTCGATTCGGCCGATTCGGTGGCTTCTTGCGTGCGCCGCTGGTTCTGGCTGGGCTCGGTCACTTCAAACGCCGGCGGCTCTCTCGGGAAGAAGTCCGCCTCCGGTCTCTCAACTGGCGCCGGCGGCGGGAAACGCTGCTCCTGCGCCGGGCTATCGAAGCGTTGCTTCTCCCCGAAACGCTGCTGACTGGGCTCGTGCTGGAAGCTCTGCTGCTCCTCGAATGTCTGCGACTCCTCGAACGTCTGTGGCTCCTCGAAACTCTGCTGGCCGAAGCCCTGCTGCTCGAACGTGTCGCGGTGCGGCACAAACCGCCGCTGCGGCTCGAAGTTGCTCTGGCCGGCGAACAGCCGCGACGGCTCCTCGCCGGCGGCCGGCTCGCGCGCGCCGAACTGCTGCCGCTCCTCGGCGGGCGCGCCGAACTGCTGCCGCTCCTCGGCCGGCGCCCCGAACTGCGGCCCGCTGATGTAGCTGAGGCCGGCGCCGGGCCGCGGCGGCCGCAGGCGCGCCTGCGGCGCCGGCCGCCGACGGAACTGGAAGAAGGCGCCGGCCGGCGGGCCGTCGCGGCGCCGGTTCTCGCCGCCCAGGCGCACCACGCGCACGGCCGGGTTACGCGGCCGGATGGGCCAGCCGCCGCCGTGGGCCGACTGGCGCGCCAGCACCGGCGGCGCGTACTGGAACGTCGGGTCGTTCTTGAGCGGGTCGCCCGGCCCGATCGGCTGCCAGTCGTTGAAGTCGGCGCTCGGGAACGCGGCGCGCTTGTGCGGCGCTATCGAAGACACGGCCAAAGCGTCAGTGGACTACAATCTATTTCGATCACATTTGGTGTGATGTGTTCAGTACCATACGAAGTGTGTATGTTGTCATTAGCTTGACAATAGGTTTTCGTATGAGATGCAGACATCAGTTGCATATGCATTAATCACAATCGTCACGTGTGGGTCATTGTGATTTACACATACATTAATATCCCATCCTACCTGGTCGAAACTCAGGGACATTGTTCATTCGTACTGCCAAAGGAATGTATTTTTGTAATCGCCCGGCGCGGTGGTGCGTGCACTGAGAAATAGTACCAGACACACGTGCTTCTGCCATTGTCCGAGGGCAGGGCAGGTCGCTTGGTCACTCGACCACTCACACCATAGCTGGGACAAAGGGTCGTTATCCACAATAATTGTGTAACCTACTTTAATGGAATAAGCTGCACGGAAGTATCTACTATCTATCGGAAGCATCTACTTACAACACACTTCTAAGGCTGCTCCTTAGTTTTCTTGACGTGATATATATATATATATATAAGCGTATGCGGATCTTGCGAAGAGTTGGATACTACCAATGGAGTAAGTGTTATGTATGGTAGGTATGTGCAGTGTACGATTGAGCGGTGCTGCTCTCCGACGTACCTCGCTGCTGCGGCCGGAACCAGCGCCTCTGTGCGTCAGTGCTGGCGAAGCCCACTGCTACCACGGCTGCCAGCAGCAGCAGCACCTGCTGCTGTGTCAGCCACATCGCCCTGCAGACAGACGGCGATCACGGTCACTCTGACACACCGACCAAGACAACCAGCCCAGGTGGTACAGTGTCAGCCACATCGCCCTGTTGACAGACGGCGATCACGGTCACTCTGACACACCGACCAAGACAACCAGCCCAGGTGGTACAGTGTCAGCCACATCGCCCTGTTGACAGACGGCGATCACGGTCACGGTGCAGATCTAACCGCAGTACGGTATCGGCACTGGCCACCGTGTCTGACGACATGACGATGGCCATGTACCGAGGTGACGTCAGCCTACTCACCCTGATTGAACTCAGTCGATGTTTCGATGTGGCCGTCCACCAGGGTCTACTGATGCAGCTCCAGCTGTTGCAGATCGACCCAGGCTGGTTCAGGAGCTACCTGAGCGATCACCAGCAACAAGTCACGCCCAAGGTTCGTACGTCATCTTCACCAAAGCTCATCAATACAGTCGTATTCCATGGTTCCTGCCTGGGAGCACTTCTCTTCAACATCGCCACGCTCAACATGTCACGCTACATCCCAGATCAGGCTTCTGGCCTCCCTGTAGGAATCGTCAGGTAGGCTGATGGCATACAAGCCATCACATCTCGACCACCAAATCGCCTAGCAGACATGCAGTCTGTAATGGAGTTCGTGCTCTACGCACCGAGTGCATACATCGTGCGAAACGGTACGTGTGTCAACGCTTCCAAGACCGAGGCTCTGTTTGTCGGCAGCAAACACCATCTGTGATCTGTCCTACATCCACCCAGAGTCCGCTTCATGGGAGCATTGCTGCAACGAGTGGCACATATTTTGAACCTGGCTTAGTTGTGAACTGCAATTTGAACTACAATTATCACATCAACAGCGTGGTGAACACATGCAACGGCATCCTGATCTGATTCATGCATACAATAAATATCTTCTACAGAGCAGTGCTCCCCGCCATAGTGAATGCGCTGACTCTGACACATATGCGGTATCGTTATGCAGGGCATGGCAACAACTCAAACGACACAGCGCTGAAACGTCTCCAGAAAGTGATGCACCTCGCTGTCCGCGTCGTCTCGGGAATAGGGAAGCCTCAGCCCGTAACCAATATGCTGAGCGATATCGGCCGCCTGTCGACCTAAGAGCCAGTCGCGTGCAGTGCACCATGCTGTGTGCACGTCTCACAGCGTGAGCGGACAATGAACGAACCGGAGTGTATTCGCGCTCGGTCTCGTTTCAATAGAGATCGGACTGCACGTGAAACACGGCATTTTGATCATCTGCACCTCGCTAGATCGATAACTAGATGAGACAAACGTTCCTCTGTCTACCCTACCAGCCAACTCTACATCGAACACGCCACAGACGCTGTTCATGCATCTGCTGGTCAGTTCAGTACAGTAATGAAGCCAGAGATTCCTTCGGTGACATGAGCTGTGGTGCCTGACGTGAATGGCGTTTTCATTGTGAACTCTTAGAATGGCCCTTAAGCCATCATTTTGTTCTCATTATTTAATTAATAGTCCGAATGCATGCTGGGGTGGCTTTATGAACCAGGGTTCTATTGCTAAGCAGAGCTTGTTGGGTGAACCCTGGCCCCACCACCCGATCCATGAATTCCAGTTCAACTTCAGAATTTTGACCGAGAGTTTAACGTGCCGTCAATGCACCGACACGGCCACCCCGGTAGCTCGTCCCCGGCCTTTCCGGGCCAGTTGCCAACTGACCCTCCCAGCCGGGGGCTAAATGCGAGCGCGTGAAGCGACTCGAACCCTGTTTTGCCAGGACACGGGAGGCGAGTTCAGGCCAGCGCTCCAACCAACTGAGCTACCGGGGCAGCGTCTGCTTCTATTTCTGATTCTGCATTGAACCGTGTAAGTTGACGTCGGCTCATAATAGCCGCGATCCTCCGGATGAGTGCCGAATTGTTTTTACATTGCAATACGATACAATGTCGCCTTTTCTTCCGTGGTAGAGGCTGTCCCTGGAGTGGAATGTGTTCCCCGGAAGAGACTGCCACTGAATCTCTACCTGAGCGATTTGTAGCCATAGTGATCCAATGGGGTGGGAAACGCTTAAGCCTCTAACTAACCTGGGTCTGTTGCTGGTGGTGATCCGATGGGGTGGCAGACGCTTCAGCCTCTAACAGAGCGGGTCTGCTGGAAGTGACCCAACGGGATAGGAGACGCTTCAGCCTCAAACTGAGCGGGTCTGTTGGAAGTGACCCAACGGGATAGGAGACGCTTCAGCCTCCAACAGAGCGGGTCTGCTGGAAGTGACCCAACGGGATAGGAGACGCTTCAGCCTCAAACTGAGCAGGTCTGTTGGTGGTGACCCAATTGGCTGGGAGACGCAGCATCATTGCGTCCGTGTTGGCGTCACGCCAACATATTGGCCATAATTTTGTCGTTGAATAATATTGACCTTTGTGGTGCAGCGTCTACCCAGCAAGCATCATGTGATATACATCATGATGCTGTGAATCGCGTGACCAAGCATTCGCGTCAATTTTGCTATTGTGACTTGTGACTATTGTGACTTGTGACTATTGTGACTTGTGACTATTGTGACTTGCGACTATTGTGACTTGTGACTATTGTGACTTGTGAATATTGTGACTTGCATGAATTTATCTGCCCACTTGTCATGCAGACTACCGTTTGGAACATCAGAAGTAACACACATTGATGGCCCGTCGTATGGTGATTATGTATGTTTGGTTATGTAGCATCGCATAGGTGGAGACTGTCAACGAAGCTTAACCTCTCTTATCTCCTCTCTAACCTCTCTTACGCAGACTGAAAGGAAGGTGTTGTTGCGGGATATGTAGAAGATTATGCAATGCAGACGAACCGGGTTCTTGTCACGGTAGGCGGCATTGCAGCTAAAATGGCTGCAATACTGCACTCTCCACTCACACAGCTACGTCTCAGCGCGTCAGCATGACACAAGGGTGAGGTCTTGCTAGCTCCGGGCCTGACAAGCATTCGAGCCAGGCGCAAATAGTCAGATGCTTAGAATGGGGTCACAATAACAGCCAAGCAAACAGTCATGAATATAACTGTTCTATTCAGCACCAATGCCTATGTTGTATTTCATCTTGTGTGCATTCCCCGAGGTATCGCGTAAGTTGTCCTGGTAAGTTAGCGACTTTCGTTTTTCATGTGCCAGCAGTAATTGGCTGGTATCACGTTTGTAACTGTTTGATTTGTTCGACATGATCATGGTCGCTACATAACAGTTACGTTTGCACCGTGTGTGGATTAACGAAGGCAATGAGCTTACTTCTACCCAGGTAGGCTTACCAAATCAGTTGCAGCCATATATAAAGTATAAACATTCACTTTCCGAAGCGTAAATTGTGACCAGGCCGACGGTGGTCACATATGGAGAGCCAGCTTCCATTAGTGGGCATCGTTGGCGGTGGTCGAAGATGTGGCTGCGCATCATTTGCCAGCGGGACGGTCAGCGATGCAAGTATGAATCGCTGGCACTTCCAGCTCGAATCAGCGATGCATTCGACCGTTTCCGTCGCTATTAACGATTAACGCTTTGGAATCAGAGCACGTCCCGGTGCGGGCCAAATTTGTAACGGATCAGTGGACTTCTCTCACTGTCACGTCCGTAAGCTTAGCTCTGTTAAAATATCAGTCGTCCTGTCCTCTAGTTTCTCCCCATCTACTGCTGTCGGCCCTCTTTCCTTTTCTCCCGCCATGGCCTCCTTCCACGTAATCCTTGTTCCCCTGTGCGTGTGTTGTTTGCCGCGGCTCGCTGTTCCCCAAGTCCCTTCACCGGTTCCGGCGATCCCGGCCGCGGCCGCTGCCGAGATCACGTGCCGCCCACTGTGTGGCCCACTTATCCCGGCGGCGCGCCCGGATACCAGCGGGTCCGGCTGCGTGAAACGGGGCCGCGCGCCGCCCAGCGAGTGCCCTCGCACAGCTTCCAGCCGGCGGGCGGGACGGGCGGAGCAGGCGTCCGCCGCCGTCGCCGGTCGACAGCTGCGTGCCCGGCGGCTGTCGGTGACGTCGCCAGCGCCGCCGCCGTCGCCGGTCGACAGCTGCGTGCCCGGCGGCTGTCGGTGACGTCGTCAGCGCCGCCGCCGTCGCCGGTCGACAGCTGCGTGCCCGGCGGCTGTCGGTGACGTCGCCAGCGCCGCCGTCGCCCGTCGACAGCTGCGTGCCCGGCGGCTGTCGGTGACGTCGCCAGCGCCGCCGTCGCCCGTCGACAGCTGCGTGCCCGGCGGCTGTCGGTGACGTCGTCAGCGCCGCCGCGGCACGGTCGACAGCTGCGTGCCCGGCGGCTGTCGGTGACGTCGCCAGCGCCGCCGCGGCACGTCGACAGGGGGCTCTGGGAAACTCGGGCGAAACACGGGCGAAACACGGGCGGAACACAGCCGGCAGCCTTTGCCGCCGATAGTCGGGCATCGACCCTGCTGTCGCCGGCTTATGACTGAATAGGAACCATTTAAAGATGCATGCTTGGCGACATATTAACTGTGATCGCTGAAGCCCATTATGTGAACACGTCACGTGTCCAGCAGGTGTGCAGTGTAGAGGTGCAAACAAAGCGTAATGCATACCCGCAAGAGGCAGGGGAAATCAGAGTCGTGTGGAATCGTGAGAAGCGCTATTGCATGGTCGTCGTACGGCCACGCGACTGTGCGACTTACGGTCGGTGCGACACAACTGAAAACCATGGCACGTGAGTCACGTGACCGACTCTCGCCGTCACATCAGTGGTCCGAGTGTCACGTCAGTCACGCAACCGACTCGAATCACAATGCGGAAATAGACGATCTCAGTACATTTCACCATGCCGATATCTAGCTGAATATAAAATAGGATGGATAACGTGAGGTACTCACCACAGACTACCGCCGCCTACAAAGTAGCTTTTCTCTTACATTTGCGTGTATTGCGCTGCAATGGCGCCACCAGCTGACTTCCATATGCTGCTGCCAAATGTCTTCAGAGAAAAGGCTACGAGCGAGGTAAACTCCACATAAAACCCACCTTCAGATGATTGCTTATTGTTTATTGTCATGATGCTGAATATACCGCCTGCTGCGCACTTCTGGCTGTGGTTTCGCCTGTCACAGACTCCTGACTATGGTCTCGCCTGTCACAGACTCCTGACTATGGTCTCGCCTGTCACGGACTCCTGACTGCGGTCCCGCCTGTCACAGACTCCTGACTGTGGTCCTGCCTGCCATGGACTCCTGGCTGTGGTATAGCATGCCATGGATTCTTGGCTGTGGTCTCGCCCGCCACTAACTGTTGACTGTGCTTTCGTCTGGAACGGGTGTGTGTGATACGAGAATTGCGAGTGTTGCCTTGTCCACTGCCCAGGTACAGGGTCGGCACCGATACGGTACGGAGAAGTGTCGCCATGTCCACTGACCAGGTGCAGTGCCGGTACCGGTACGGTGCGGGCAAGTATTGCCATGTCCATTGCCCAGGTACAGGGTCGGTACCGGTACGGTACGGGCAAGTGTTGCCATGTCCACCGCCCAGATACAGAGCCGGAACCAGTACGGTACGGACTCGCCGAGACCCACCACCGGAAGTGTGACGTACAGACCCGTTCAACCGGCTGAGTTTGCCACACCGTCCCGGCTCGTGTCCAGACCAGCTGGCAGTCTGGTCCACGTGCTGGTGACGTCACGAGGTGCGCTGTGTCTGCCACAGTCTCGTTTTTTGTCAGGCACGCCCTGTCAGCTGCTGTCCACACGGCTAGCAGCCGGCCAATCCTAGCCAACATCCATAGCTGATGTACACAACAGGTACTGTGTAGACACAGCTGTTGTGCACAACAGCTACTGTGTGGATACAGCTGTTGTGCACAACAGCTACTGTGTGGACACAAGTGTTGTGCACAACAGCTACTGTGTGGATACAGCTGTTGTGCACAACAGCTACTGTGTGACACAGCTGTTGTACACAACAGCTAGTGTGGGCACAGGTGTTGTGCACAACAGCTACTGTGTGGACACAACTGTTGTGCACAACAGCTACTGTGTGGGCACAGGTGTTGTGCACAACAGCTACCGTGTGGACACAGGTGTTGTGCACATGGTCGTTGAAGATTTAGTATGCATTCAGATATCAGTATTTGTATCCCATGTTGTAGAATATTGACCATTAGTGATCGATTTGTGTCAATTGTTTCAATTATTCATGGGTTTCCTCCCGGTATCCTTTAACGGCCCCCATGCGGGGTGATTTTATATCGCTCATGTGCAAGGGGATGTGAATTTGACTTTCCAACTAACTTTTGTTCTTAACAGGACATAGAGATGCGGTAAACGACATGGTGTACATCTACACCTCTAGATACTCCGGGTTACTTGAAGTGATTTTCTTTATCATTTTGGTTCATCTTCCAGGTCAGGTCAAGCCGCCAAATGTTGGAGTGCAGGCATCACCCGTCTTCGCCGTAGTTTTCCAACTCTTGCCGTACAGCAAATTTCGGCAGCAAATTTAAACAGATTTCGGCTCAGATACTCAGATACCTTGACTGGAAAGAGAGAGAGAGAGAGAGAGAGAGAGAGAGAGAGAGAGAGAGAGAGAGAGAGAGAGAGAGAGAGAGAGAGAGAGAGAGAGAGAGAGAGAGAGAGAGAGAGAGAGAGAGAGAGAGAGAGAGAGAGGAGAGAGAGAGAGAGAGAGAGAGAGAGAGAGAGAGAGAGAGAGAGAGAGAGAGAGAGAGAGAGAGAGAGAGAGAGAGAGAGAAAGAGAAAGATAGATAGGGGGAGATGGGACAGGGCAGACGTAAGCTTAGCACCGTTATCGAAGAAGCAGCGACCGAACTGCTACTGGCTGCCAACTGCATGAACAGCGTTGGCCACGGCCACATTACTCACACCAACACAGCACACACCCATCTACATGTTGGCCACGGCCACATTACTCCCACCAACACAACACACACCCATCTACATGTTGGCCACGGCCACATTACTCACACCAACACAACACACACCCATCTACATGTTGGCCACGGCCACATTACTCACACCAACACAACACAACACACACCCATCTACATGTTGGCCACGGCCACATTACTCACACCAACACAACACACACCCACACATACCACGGCCACATTACTCACACCAACATAACACAACACACACCATCTACATGTTGGCCACGGCCACATTACTCACACCAACACAACACAACACACGCCCATCTACATGTTGGCCACGGCCACATTACTCCCACCAACACAACACACACCCATCTACATGTTGGCCACGGCCACATTACTCACACCAACACAACACAACACACACCCATCTACATGTTGGCCATGGCCACATTACTCACACCAACACAGCACAACACACGCCCATCTACATGTTGGCCACGGCCACATTACTCCCACCAACACAACACAACACACACCCATCTACATATTGGCCACGGCCACATTACTCACACCAACACAACACAACACACGCCCATCTACATATTGGCCACGGCCACATTACTCACACCAACACAACACAACACACGCCCATCTACATGTTGGCCACGGCCACATTACTCCCACCAACACAACACACACCCATCTACATGTTGGCCACGGCCACATTACTCCCACCAACACAACACACACCCATCTACATATTGGCTACGGCCACATTACTCACACCAACACAACATACACCCATCTACATGTTGGCCACGGCCACATTACTCCCACCAACACAACACACACCCATCTACATGTTGGCCACGGCCACATTACTCCCACCAACACAACACACACCCATCTACATGTTGGCCACGGCCACATTACTCACACCAACACAACACACATCCATCTACATTACTCCCACCAACACAACACAGCACACACCCATCTACATGTTGGCCACGGCCACATTACTCCCACCAACACAACACACACCCATCTACATGTTGGCCACGGCCACATTACTCCCACCAACACAACATAACACACACCCATCTACATGTTGGCCAGCCCCCATTATTCCCCCCAGCACAACACAACACACACCCATCTACATATTGGCCACGGCCACATTACTCCCACCAACACAACACAACACACACCCATCTACATGTTGGCCACGGCCACATTACTCACACCAACACAACATACACCCATCTACATGTTGGCCACGGCCACATTACTCCCACCAACACAACACAACACACACCCATCTACATGTTGGCCACGGCCACATTACTCCCACCAACACAACACAACACACACCCATCTACATATTGGCCACGGCCACATTACTCCCACCAACACAACACACACCCATCTACATGTTGGCCACGGCCACATTACTCACACCAACACAACAAACACACACCCATCTACATGTTGGCCACGGCCACATTACCACACCAACACAACACAACACACGCCCATCTACATGTTGGCACGGCCACATTACTCCCACCAACACAACACAACACACACCCATCTACATATTGGCCACGGCCACATTACTCACACCAACACAACACAACACACGCCCATCTACATATTGGTCACGGCCACATTACGCACACCAACACAACACAACACACGCCCATCTACATGTTGGCCACGGCCACATTACTCCCACCAACACAACACACACCCATCTACATGTTGGCCACGGCCACATTACTCCCACCAACACAACACACACCCATCTACATATTGGCCACGGCCACATTACTCACACCAACACAACACACACCCATCTACATGTTGGCCACGGCCACATTACTCACACCAACACAACACACACATCTACATTACTCCCACCAACACAACACACACACACCCATCTACATGTTGGCCACGGCCAAATTACTCTCACCAACACAACACACACCCATCTACATGTTGGCCACGGCCAAAAACCCATCTACATATTGGCCGCGGCCACATTACTCACACCAACACAACACACACCCATCTACATGTTGGCCACCAAAAAACCCCGCGCCCCCACATTTCTCCCACCAACACAACATACACCCATCTACATGTTGGCCACGGCCACATTACTCACACCAACACAGCACACACCCATCTACATTGAACGACACCCCCTGTGTGTGATGTGCATTGTAACAGCTCGTGCATTCTGCTTCGATGTTTGATGCAGCTCTTCAGCAGAGGTAGCACTCCTTCATTTGAGTTCTTACCTCTGTCATTGTATATTCTCTAGTTATTTCTAGTTATTTATGGTATGTTTAGCCAAGTACTATCATGGTCTCACTTGCTCTTGGGATTGAGAGTTATTGCAATTTAGATTACAGTTAGGTTACAGTGAGGTTACAGTACTTGAGGTTATTGAGATTGTTTACACGCAGTGATTTTCGGGAGATCTATTGCTTAGCCCCGTTCCTGTGCCGTCAGCTTAGCACATTTCCTGTGCAGAAGGGGCGAGTGCTGGAGGCTCCTCGCCATAATATCTCGAAACGTAGCACACGATTTGAGCGCAAGACAACGAGAGCGAATCTTCATGGGAAATCTACCTTTCTATGTCTTCAAAATGTTTTTTTTTAATAAAAAGAGTCGACTCAGGAACCCCAGGAGGAAATGTTCAGTTTCCCTTCTAATCTAGATCTCCGATTTCCATGCATGGAAAATATAAATGTTTTATACGAGGTGTTCTACCATTTGTAATATATGCAACATATAGAGTTACATGAACGGAACTCGGATGATTTACGCTGCGGGGCACGAGCCTTGCTTTTTTGTGGTGTCCAGTGTGCTCGGGCAGTTTGTGTATTGGAAAGGTGTAGTCAAGTTGCCTCCTGTGGTGTCCAGTGTGCTCGGGCAGTTTGTGTATTGGAAAGGTATAGTCAAGTCGCCTCTTGTGGTGACTCAAGAGTGACCACGAGAGGCATACTGCGCCTCCTGTGGTGAGTAGCGGAGCACAAGGACTTGACAAGGGACGCAGCGAGTGGTGAGAGAGCTACATTGCTGCTGGTGACCCAGATGACATTCTTCAGCTCGAAGGAGACAGACAGCAGTGGCGATTCTGCCAATAAATGGTCACACGAATTCTGACCAACTACGGAAACATGCTGGCAGCCGATGGCAATCTAAGCAAAAATTACTTGAGGCCGTGAACAGCAGAGCAGATCCGAACCAACCAAAACGAAACCCAGCAGCCGATCTTCCATCAAGTGCACCAAGCCGAGGCGGTAGCGTAGCATCCGGCAGTTGTCGGCGCTGGGAGCCGAGCTCCATCCGCCATCGCAGCGACGCGGCCGCACCAGTGACCTGTGACCTCTGACACGGCCGGCGACCCCGTCGGCGAACGGTATCGCCGCCGGAAGCTCCGTCGGTCGCCGGGGTCAAAGGGTCCGCAGTGCGTCCCACGTACCAACCTCAAACCGCTCATAACGAAATTGGGCGGCCGTGTTAGGGTGAGCACGTGCTCGGACGTCGGACTGCTGTCAGGGCACGCCGCCGTGGCCTCACCCCCAGCAGACATCACCACCATCAGCATTACAGCAGGTGGCTGCACGATGTGGAGAGCCGCAGATAGGTCGGAGAGGCTGGGGGGGGGGGGTCAGGCACGCACCACGGGAGCGCCACGTGAGACGGCAGGAGAGGACAGGAGGACGGCAGGACATGGCAGGGGGACGGCAGGACAGGAGGACGGCAGGAGGTGAGATGGCACGACAGGACAGAAGGACGGCAGGACAGGACAAGAGGACGGCAGGGCAGGACAGGAGGATGGCAGGACATGACAGGAGGACGGCAGGAGAGGACAGGAGGACGGCAGGACAGGACAGGACAGCAGGAGGTGAGACGACAGGACAGGACACGAGGACGGCAGGACATGACAGGAGGACGGCAGAACGTGAGACGACAGGACAGGACACGAGGACGGCATGACATGACAGGACGACGGCAGAACGTGAGACGACAGGACAGGACACGAGGACGGCAGGACATGACAGGAGGACGGCAGAACGTGAGACGACAGGACAGGACACGAGGACGGCAGGACATGACAGGAGGACGGCAGGAGGTGAGACGCCAGGACAGGACACGAGGACGGCAGGACATGACAGGAGGACGGCAGGAGGTGAGACGCCAGGACAGGACACGAGGACGGCAGACATACAGGAGGACGGCAGGACATGACAGGACGACGGCAGAACGTGAGACACAGGACGGACACGAGGACGGCAGGACATGACAGGAGGACGGCAGGAGGTGAGACGCCAGGACAGGACACGAGGACGGCAGGACATGACAGGAGGACGGCAGAACGTGAGACGACAGGACAGGACACGAGGACGGCAGGACATGACAGGAGGACGGCAGAACGTGAGACGACAGGACAGGACACGAGGACGGCAGGACATGACAGGAGGACGGCAGGACATGACAGGAGGACGGCAGGACATGGCAGGAGGACGGCAGGACATGACAGGAGGACGGCAGGACATGACAGGAGGACGGCAGGACATGACAGGAGGACGGCAGGACATGGCAGGAGGACGGCAGGACATGACAGGAGGACGGCAGGACATGACAGGAGGACGGCAGGAGGTGAGACGCCAGGACAGCAGGCGTGCCGACATGGACCGGCCAGGAGCCGTGTGAACGGTGAACGTACCGCTGAACACCGGTAGAAATCCATCCCATCCGTGCGAACGCTCCGAGCGCCGGACGGAACTGTGAGCGGAATTGCGCGCGCCGCGGCGCGTCCGGCCACGTGTGCACGGTTTTTGGCGCCTAATGGCGTAGTGGCAGGCGAAGATGGTCCGCCGGCCGGGTGTGACCGCCGGAGAAAGTCTCGGCTGTCCCGACCGATGCTGGCTAGTCGCACAGCCCTGTCTACCGCTGGTGAGAGATGCTTCGCAGGTCTGCATCGCGCGTGACCGAACCGATTACGTGCGGTTTCTACAAGCTGGTCTGCTAATTTGTATGCGATGCCATTTCTCCGAAAGGTGCATTGAACTCCAACGCCGCTCACGCTATGTGTGCAATATTTGACGGTATGTGTTGTGCCACAACACATACCAGTTATGCGAACACTTGAATTACGACGCATACTTAAAATAATATTCATAATTTCCAGATTTCTTCTGTTGCCCTATTTCACAAGCAACAATGAAACAACTAAGCGACAACTGCAGCCATGATTCGCTTTTTGCATTGCTTCAACACATGGAGTCGGCAGGACAAGCAATGGTAGATCCCGTGGCGTGATTCAGGCATCGAAGGAAATCGGCTTCCTGTTGCTACTCCCCACCTCCCCACCTTTACTGGATTGGACGTAAGCCACACGACATTCGTTCACCACTGCCGACCGAAAGTCGTCTTTTCACCGGCACCGCGACAAGGCTGTATCCATTGGTCCCATCCCGCCGTCATTGGTCTGACCCCGCTGCCATTGGTCCCACCTCGCTGCCATCGGTCCCACCACATTATCATCGCTTACCTGGAAAACCCATGGCCTGATTCGAGGTCATGCTAGTGCTTGTACGCTTTGTATGCGTGAGTTTGCCATGTTTCGTAAAATGCACAAGGCTTACGTATTGTAGGTACGCATAGGACGTATTTATTTATTTCACGATACATGCCCTCCACGTACTGTGGCTGTTATGGACAGTCTGGGTATAACTCACAGATATTTACAAAGGAAGGATATATTTGTGGTCAATAGTGGGAGCAGATGCGCAACAAACATTCATACACCAACATAATACAATACCCATATCACTATATGCACTGCACACACCGTGCTTGCAACACGAGCTATAAACGAGTAGTTTATAGAAGTGATTGGAGAGCGATGGCTTAAAAGTGAGTTAATAGTGTACACACCTCCATTGTGTAAGTTTGTTTTGTGTGACTAGTGTTGTTCGCGGAGATAAGATAGTGCATGTTTCTTGAAGTTAGACAGCCTTGATGTTTTTGTTTCAGTAGGAAGTTTGTTATAGTGGAAGACAGACGAGTAGAGAAATCTCTTGCGGCCCACCTTTCTGTGTATGGCTGGCAGGTGCAGGTGGTCGTCTGCACGCGTATGACGGTTTCGCAGGGTAGAGTTTGCAGTGATTTGACCGGCAATGTGCGTTGGCTCACCTGTCAGAATGATCTTGTGGAGCAAAGCAAGGTTGTGAAATAGATGCAGATCAGCTGCGGTGAGTAGACCCAACTCGTTACGGACATCAGAAATATGATCAAATTTCCGTAGACCTGACACGACTCTAGTGGCGAAGTTAATGGTCTTGTCCAGTCTGTGAATATTTGCTGCCGACCCGTTCCCGTAAACAGATATGCAGTAGCGGATATTGGATATAACCAGGCTATTGACTATAGTGAAGAGAGGCACTGGTGGACAGATGGTGACGCAGATGGCTCAGGGCCAGAAGGAATCCAGTGCACTTGCGAACCACAACAGCTACATGAGAATCCCACGACATGTGGCGATCAAATGTCACCCCAAGGTTCCTACACGAATGACTCATCTGTCACGGCGTCCCTAAAGCACACTCGTATCGGGGTAATATTGCGAAGATTTTGACGCGATCCGAACGTGAGAAGCTGAGTTTTGGTTGGGTTTACCTTCAAACCGTTATCCAGGAAGTAGTCGTAGAGTTGGTTCAGACATGTCTCCATCTGACTTATCAGATTTGGAAGATCAGATTTGCGACCGGAGATGAGGACCTGGGTGTCGTCTGCGAACTGGGTGACATGTGCTACCGGGACGTGCAAACTGAGGTCGTTCGAAAAGATGCAATAGAGGAATGGACCTAGTGATGAGCCTTGACAAACACCTATGTTGTTTGGGAGAAAGGAGGAGAGATGCCTGTTTCCGCGTTGATCTGTGATGCTAACAGCCTGCGTGTAACCTCCCAGATATTCCCTAAACCAGTCAGTATCGATTCCATGGAGTTCTAGTTTAGTGAACAATTTGGTGTGGTCTATTACGTCGAAGCATTTACTGAGGTCCAGAATGCAAAGGAGAGCTACTTCCGAACGGTCCATTGCTGCTAATATTTTGTCCGTGACTGAGATGAGAGCGGTTTCCGTAGAGTGGCGTGGTCAGAAGCCGTGCTGAGTTTGGGCCAGTAGGTGGTTTGAGTTCAGGTAGTGGTAGAGTTGTTTCTGCACTACCCTCTCTGTGATTTTGGCGATAACCGGAACCAATGAGATGGGCCTAAAATTAGAGGGATCCGAGGGATCTCCTGATTTGTGAATGGGAATTACAATTGACTGTTTCCAGGTGGAGGGGATATCAGCTGTAGTCAGGCAATCCATCGCACACATCGTACATATCGTATTGTCATGCCATACCGTATGCTTCGTATACTTATGATTGCAAAGTGCTCATGTCTTGAACACATGCAACACAATGACCCAGAACATGGCCAAGCATCATCCCTGAGGTCATTGGGTGGTCTGGACAATTTCAGTTTTCAAAGCGTTCTAACGTTCGTTGAAGATTTATAGTTTCCACGTTTCCAGGATGAAAATGGACGCAGAATTATAATTCAGCACTCAAAATTGCTGTAGGGTGGTCCTCGATCACTGTATCTGGGAAGTCTCCAAATGAAAGACGCTAGATAATATAGCGATACACAAACTACATGGCACGTATCGTGGTATGGACAGGGTAGCATAATCAGCATTAACTTTTGCATGTTTTGTCAAGAGCTTGATGCAATTTATATCTGGCATTCAATACGTTTTACGCATCTGATACTCTCCTGATGATAACCCCTTCCATAAGATGGTAATCCGTGAATGAAATTGGCGTGCATTTTTTTGGCCATAAACACGAATATATTATATCGGTGTTGCTGTATCACATGCATTCTGACTGAAAAACATCCATTATATGCGTCAGGTCTATATACATGGCAGCGACCTCATGTTTCCTCACTTAACCTTGACCTGATTGAATTACATCAGCATAACATGTGCCAATGACAACTATTTCCACTTGTATCTTAGTACGCATGCGAGCAAACCGCTTTCAGACACATCTTAGAAAGCCAAGCAGATATTCCAGAAATACATAAAGTTGTTTTTGCACTACCTGTGTCGTCCACACTAAAGTGTACGACAACATAAATATGACCCAATCAATTGTGTTGGGCAATCCATTGCATATATTTAATTTCGATCCGTTCACTGATCACGTAGTTACTAGGAAGCCTGGCAATGAGCGTGCTGACGAAGCTGCAGGGGCAGCTGCTGACCGGAAACGACGGTTCCACCTGACGCTACAAAGGCAGCTCTAAACCGGAAACGACGGCCCCGCCTTACGCTCCACTGCAAAGGCAGATGCAAACCGGATTCGACGGCCCCACACCACGCGGCAAAGGCAGATGTAAACCGGACACGACGGCCCCGTCTTACGTTGTCCGCCGGTGTTCTTCACCAATCAGTACAATCACGTATTCATGAGGAAACGCATCAAGCCTCGGAAACGGAAGTGAATGCGCTAAAAAAAACACTAGAACCGCTTATTGGTGACTCGGAAACTTCACATCGTAAGTACAGATTTGAGGTAATGTGCTTTGTCGGTTGCTCTTCGACCATACGCATGCTGACAACATCCGACAATTTGTGAAACGCGGTGATATTATAACATTCGGTGATATCCTCGCTTCGTGTAGTGAATATGCTGCTGAAAAGGAACACCAGCTTGTCCGGCTACTGAACATATCAGTTGATTGGATTGGAAAAAGGGTAGATTGCTGTGACAGGAAACAGGTCTTGAAATGTTTGCTTGATGTGCACTTCAATATCAAGTACCGTCGCCAAAACACATATCTATTAGAAACCTAAGACTGAAAGCTATCGTGTGATGAACATTGTTGGACATTGCACCAAAGCCTGCCATTGCACACCTTATCATGCGGCTCACTCCTTGATCAACAAGCTTTCCCTTACCTTAACAACACATCATTTCGACAGGAAATGCTTGTGCATAAAATGACCATAGAAGTCGACGAGCCCCTAAATTCCAGTCACCATCGGAGTTCAAGGGTGGGAGAGGGGAGGGTGCTGAAAAGACCTCCCCGTGTATAGTGGATGGAAAATTTTGACGCGTGACTGCCAGGCTATTGTGTGCCAATTCTCCCCCAACAGATCGAACATGCTAGATGCCAGCAGAATTACAGTATCAGAGGCGCAGCCAGGCAGCGACTGGCAGCAAGATGATCGGAACTTTTGTTTGTGTGAGACGTAGATTTGAAACAATTCAGTTATTTGTCTTTATGTTGTGCGACGCTTAATATGATGCAAGTGCGGAGTAAATTGCACAGAATCGGTGGGTTGCAAGCAACGGAACAGGTTCGGTGTCAAGTGATATGGTTTGGAATTCATGTTTTGTCCATTGACTACTCAAGATTTCCTCGTGCTCCGAGGTGCACCATTTGCGTTTTCGGAAAATAGCGAAAGCAGTGACTGTTATCAGCTACTCTGAGATGTTTTGCTAGTTTCAGATATCTCAGTCGGGGAGAGGTGGGGCGGGGTTAACCCTCATTTATGCACGGCATTGTCCACCCTCGCCAGTGAGGGGGTGGGGGTGGGTGTGACCCGCTAACATTTCAAACGAAGATTGCTTGCGACATGAAATAAAAGCATGGCGGTCATAACGATATCTCTTATTCTCACCGATCGTTATACCTCAGGTTACTAGTTGACCTACCAGGTTAGTTTGAATGTTTCCTTAGAAATGTCATGAAGTCCTGCGTGAAGCCAAAAGTCGATGCCCACTTGATATGCTTAATATAAAATTCCCCAGTAAGTTGGGATATTACTGATGTTCGATATGTCACCTTTTGATTCGCAGGTTAAACAAAATCAGTTGCGGTCGAGTTGATGACCGCTTTTTGGAGCCCTACAGAATAGTGCCCGAAAACACAATTTTCTTGCACCCAAGGGCACAACTGGATGAAATTCAGCTTCATTGCCCAAACTAGCCCACCATTGGCTCATCAGCCGAAATACAAGCCATTTAGGATCAGGATGCGTCAATGACCTTGGAATGGTCAATGACCTATTTGAAGATGGCCGGTGAGTGGTTAACTATGCTATCGTATCCAACATTTGCGATTTGAAGAGAACAGGTGATATTAATCGCAGATAATTCAAGATTTCGACAATAAATGACCTGGCATGCCCCACTCTTGAAGTCACAGGTCGGTGATCTGCCGGGATAACATCAAATGCTCTATATGCCATAAGGCCGGTAAAAGGTGCGCCATCAAATGCACCAAGGCGTAACACGTTGACGGGTTCCATTGTCGTGAAAAATTAGGCAAAACAATTGCACGCCAGCCATCAGCTCTGGCGAGGGTAATTAATCATCCGGCAAGGTTTTGGTCTGTGTTCGTCGTATAAGATTGGTTGAAATGAAGACAAGCGGTCCATTCAAAACAATTCGCATCTGCCTATGTTGCAAGATTGACGTATGTAGCGAAGGGGCAGTGGCACAAAGTAGCACGTTTTTCACGTCATTGCGGCAGGAATAATCATTTCGCATGAATCACCGTACAGAACAATGGAATAAAGGAGCAGCTGAATGAATGGCAAGCCCAACTTAATCATGCTGCGCTGAGCCGACGGCCGATTATGTGTGACATTGTGGTCTCCACCTCCCTTTCTGGTGTGAGAAAAGGGCAGCTTCTCTCGTGGGATCGCCGTGGCCAGGTTGTATCAACTCGGACTTTCCTCAAATGGTAGATCCCCACCCACACATTTACATCCGTGCACCCCACCCCACCCCACCCCCCCCCCCACACACACACCATCATGCACACATTTCAGAAGTGGGGAGAGCCTGGAGGTGATTGGTTTTTCTATGGGCTAAAATCTCAGTCATTCAGTTCAGATTCTCCTCACGTGGGATGTGTGCGCGAAGGGATGAGCTTCGCGATGTCTGCATTCTCTTCACCTGTGCTGTGCGGCCGGTCTATGGGGATGATATCCTCACCTGTAGTGTGGAGTCGATCTAGGTGGCTCAGCCTCTCGCTTGTGATGTGGTGCCGGTCTATGGGGCTCAGCCCCTCACCTGTGGTGTGGGGCTGGTCTGCAAGGCCCCGTCCCTCACCTGTGATGTGAGGTCGGCGGGGTCGGCGGGGTCGACGCTGCTCGGAGCTGACCCGTCGGCCGCCGGTGGAGCCGTCAGACTGGTGGTCCGGCCGCGCGGCTCGCGCTCCACATTGGCCGCCGCGTCGTGCCACTTCGCGCTCGCGCCGCTCCGGCCTGCGCCTGGAGGCGCCTCTGCGCGTCCGCTCAGACTGAGCTGTCTGTCGGCTCACAGGCGCTCCGCATCATCCGCAAATGCCTCCGCCTTCGCCCAGTCCGACCGGGGCTGGCTTCACGCACGTCCAGAGCTGTTACCGTGTCCGTCCAGGGAACCTTCGTCTCTCCAGAGGCGCCTCTGTGCCCTTCCATCGATTCCCTTGCATCTCTCCAGAGGTGTCCCTGTGCGATCAGCGGTATCTCCGTGTTCCTTCAGCCGTGTTTCTGTGTTCCTGAAATGTTCTTCTCTGTGTCTCTTCGCCGCCGTCTCCATGTCGCTTCAGAGCTACTTCTGTCCCTCCAGAGGTGCCTCTGTGCGTTCAGCGGTGTCTCAGTGAACCTCCGGCCGCGTTTCTGCGTTCCCTTAAATGTTTCTCTGTGTCCCTTCACCGGTGTCTCTATGTCACTTCAGAGCTACTGCTATGCCCCTCCAAAGTTTCCTCTATGTGCGGCCAGGAACATGCTAGGCGCCCCTATGTCACCCCCCCCCCCCAGCACCCCTTTGTTCCTCCAGCGGTGCTTCCGTGACTGTGTAAAGATACCTCTATCCATCCAACAATGCCCTTTCTCCGTAAATATTTGGTTGCGTGTGCGTTCGCACAACTATTTCCATCGTGTCCTTCATACCATCAAGGAGTTTATCCGATGACAGTTCAGGGATCTTTCGGAACGCCTGATCTATCCTGAAGCTTCTCATCATTCCTCAATAAATGCACCTGAGTCCGTCAGGACGCTCCGCAGAGTAGATTCAGGAGTATCTCAAGGTCTGTCCAGGTCTCCTCAAAGTCTGTCAGGACGCCTCGCAGAGCAGGTCCAGGAGCATATCAAGGTCTGTCCTGAATGTCTCAGGGTTCGTTCCGTAGGATGCATAAAAGCATGCCGGCACTAGCGTACGTTTTAACCGAAGTACGATCTAATTCTAAAGGACTTCGACGTTTTGAAAGTGGCGATTTTGCACTTCGAAAAATGAAATGAGCTTGACAACAATTTTAGATATAATCATCCTGTTTGGAGATTCAGCGGCCAAATTGGTGTGAATGTACTCATGGAGATTGCAAACTCACCGCCAAGGTAGCCTAGTCGACGTTTACCGGTTAGGTTGAGGTCAGGTTGACATCTAACCATGCATTGCCAGTCCATCTGGAACTATTGATAAACATTAATTGATAGCATTGTTTTACCAGCCTATCTGAAACTTTCCGTATTTCTGTGCATGCGCACATAGCTAGGCACATTCCATGACTTGGTATTGCTGTTGAACGAGCCACGGCCCCTGAGGCTTGCATCCACATCGACCTGTTTTCCACTGTAATCACTCAATTTTCTTCGAGCGAAAATTAGTCTCAGCCACTGTGAAGCAGCCAAGCGCCTCACTTATCGTCATTATCTCCAGCTGGCCTGTGTTAGCCGAATGGCGGGTGCTGGGGCACCATAGCCGGCGATGAGAGACACGACAGACCGTGCAGCAGATGCCACACCAGGCCACAGACTCGCTGTCGTCAGGCGACTAGCACATTTACTCCGCCGTACGTGGGGTGGTTACCTTTGGTACTGCTCTTGCACTCCAAAGTAAGCTGATTACTTGCAGGGAGTGCATGTAAGCCAGTTGACCTCGGGTCAGCATCAGTCTCACGCTTACTGTCGCACGCTTACGGCCTCTGAGCGTACAACGCTTCACCAGCCAAAGTTGTGAGCTTAGGTCGGGAGGTACCTTGTGAATGAAAACATATTAAATATCATGAGCACAAGTCACTGACACGCATGGGTGTCAGGTGCCGAAGGTTACTTGGGGTCGGAGAGAGCCATTTGGCACTTGGATCTTCGCAGTGCGGGAGGTAATTCGTTTGCATTCCAAGATTGTTGTTGCATGAATTGTTATCTTAAACTTGCAAACGTATCATTTAAAGCATATAAAGACATACCAAACGCTTCACTTCAAGGAATCTATATGACATACCTTTATATGCATATAATTAACTTGTTTTCAACAAAAAGACCGTCACATTTGGTAATGCAAATAAAAAATGTTCTTATCTTATTATCATTTCGTCAATATGCCTTAGCTGGATGTTAATGGAAAAATTGTACTTAGCCTGTGTGCAACCCTGCTTAGAATATTATGTATGGGCATGCATCCTTTACTAAGAAATATATATATATGTATATATATTCTAGGAGTGCAGCGCAAAGCCGCAAGACTCCTCAGTGGACGAGGTAATTTATAATTTGGAGAAAGGCTTACAGCTTAGATATTTGCTCACCTAAGTATAGGGGATTAAGGGGTGATATGATTGAAATGCTTAAAATCGTTTAAGGGCTAGATAAGGTAAATCTGAATGATGCTCTTTTATTTAGAGTACCACATAGGGGTCACCAATTCAAGTTGGACAAGTCAAGGTGTAGGAGAGTTAAGCGACAGGGTTCAGATTTTCAGTGAAAGTGTGGTGGATCAATGGAATATGCTGTTTGCTGATGTGGAGAGTCCCTCATTGGATGTATTAAAAAATATCGTGGCCAAGTTTGTTAGGTTGGAGAATCTTGTTTTTAGTTCTAATTAGACGCGGATTGGGTGATATTTATGGTAGTAGGTGAGTGGGTGGTTAGCATGTTAGTAGTAAGCCTCTTTATAATTTAGGATATAGCGTTGGTTAATGTGTTGAGTATCTTTTTGTTCCGGCTTATAGTATCTTCCCTTTACAGGCTTAACCCGAATGGGCTCCTGTGGCTCTTATTAAGTCTGTTAACTTTATGACTTTATGACTTGGTGACTAATGAAACGAAGATTGCAAGAGCATGACTGGTTGAGCTTACCAATATGACCCCGGGCTTCCCTACTGATATCTACCGTAATGCATTTTAACTTCGGGGTAGGTTGGTACTACCAACGTTTTCCTTAATCAATTTATATTTGAAAATGAAATGTCTAGGTAGCACGCTCTTTCCCATGCTGGCTTAATATAAGCCATTGACCTGACATTACACGGTGTCGATATTTTCAGAGCGGTATTGGTGATAGATAGAAATTGAACTGTGCTGTATCGATTTCCTTGCGCATATTCGCCAACCTCGAAGGGAGCAAAGTAACAGATCTAGATCTAGATAGACGGATCGAGAATATTTGCATCACAGGCGCTCCGAAGACCAAGAGTACCAAGTACACAAATGGTATCAGCTCTCGGTTGGACAATTTTGCACGCGGATGGCTTTGCTAAGCCACAGAAGGTTCCACAGGGTCAAAGGTCACGGCTTGACACGTGCACCGGAGGGCCTCTCACAAAACGCGTACCGGATGGGGGTGGATTCACCCCCTGCTTATAGTATCCCGGAAACTACATAAGCAAGAAGCACACAATTTGGAGGTTAGATTACTGCTGTAGTGAACTCGCTGTAGTATAAATTCCATGGCACTAGGTAAATGCTTTCAGGGTGAAATGAGGTCAAGGCCGGCAGCCACACCTCATCGTCGCATCACCGCTCCGAACCTTCGTGACCTTGAACGCTCGGCGGCCGGCCGACCGACAGGAGGGCGGCTGGCGGCTAATCGGTCGAATTTATACCTCCGCAGTTCCTATGTCTACCAACGGATTTCAAACATTATTTTTTCCTCGGGTGCCCTGATAAATTGTTAACACAAAGCCAGGATTTCATTGCAATAGCCCCATCCGTTTATGAGATATTGTCGAAATAACAGGATGGGTTGGCGGATTCCGCCACGGCTGAGTTGTGTAATATTCATCTCCAGACATCTGTGTCAGTTCTTTACGGTGGCTGAGCCGGATGTGTATGTAGTGGAGCTTCGTAGCATCACGTGAGTATCGCAGCATGGATGCATTCTGAATTAATAGTGCACACTAAATCTAACGGTGTCTTATTAGTGGTTTCGAACTTCTTCCCAGCGTCGTTTAAACTCTTCCTGGAGAGCTGACCGTGCAGCGGATGGCTCACCACAGTGTCGGTGTGTCCAGAGAAACTGACTCCTGCTCTCCCACGCCCCCTAACACGGCTGACTCTCTCGGTACGAGTCACCCTGACACGGCTGACTCTCTCGGTACGGGTCACCCTGACACGGCTGACTCTCTCGGTACGGGTAACCCTGACACGGCTGACTCTCTCGGTACGGGTCACCCTGACACGGCTGACTCTCTCGGTACGGGTCACCCCGACACGGCTGACTCTCTCGGTACGGGTCACCCCGACATGGCTGACTCTCTCGGTACGAGTCACCCTGACACGGCTGACTCTCTCGGTACGGGTCACCCTGACACGGCTGACTCTCTCGGTACGAGTCACCCTGACACGGCTGACTCTCTCGGTACGGGTCACCCTGACACGGCTGACTCTCTCGGTACGGGTCACCCCGACACGGCTGACTCTCTCGGTACGGGTCACCCCGACATGGCTGACTCTCTCGGTACGGGTCACCCCGACACGGCTGACTCTCTCGGTACGGGTCACCCCGACACGGCTGACTCTCTCGGTACGAGTCACCCTGACACGGCTGACTCTCTCGGTACGGGTCACCCCGACACGGCTGACTCTCGGTAGGGTCCCCCGACACGGCTGACTCTCTCGGTACGGGTCACCCTGACATGGCTGACTCTCTCGGTACGGGTCACTCTGACATGGCTGACTCTCTCGGTGCGGGTCACCCTGACACGGCTGACTCTCTCGGTACGGGTCACCCTGACACGGCTGACTCTCTCGGTACGGGTCACCCTGACACGGCTGACTCTCTCGGTACGGGTCACCCCGACACGGCTGACTCTCTCGGTACGGGTCACCCTGACACGGCTGACTCTCTCGGTACGGGTCACCCTGAGACGGCTGACCCTCTCGGTACGGGTCACCCCGACACGGCTGACCCTCTCGGTACGGGTCATCCTGACACGGCTGACTCTCTCGGTACGGGTCACTCTGACATGGCTGACTCTCTCGGTGCGGGTCACCCTGACATGGCTGACTCTCTCGGTGACGGGTCACTCTGACACGGCTGACTCTCTCTCTCGGTACAGGTCACCCTGACACGGCTGACTCTCATCGGTCACGACACGGCTACGGTACGGGTCACCCTGACACGGCTGACTCTCTCGGTACGGGTCACCCTGACACGGCTGACTCTCTCGGTACGGGTCACCCCGACACGGCTGACTCTCTCGGTACGGGTCACCCTGACACGGCTGACTCTCTCGGTACGGGTCACCCTGACACGGCTGACTCTCTCGGTACGGGTCACCCTGACACGGCTGACTCTCTCGGTGCGGGTCACCCCGACACGGCTGACTCTCTCGGTGCGGGTCACCCTGACACGGCTGACTCTCTCGGTACGGGTCACCCTGACACGGCTGACTCTCTCGGTACGGGTCACCCTGACACGGCTGACTCTCTCGGTACGGGTCACCCTGACACGGCTGACTCTCTCGGTACTGGTCACCCCGACACGGCTGACCCTCTCGGTACGGGTCATCCTGACACGGCTGACTCTCTCGGTACGGGTCACCCTGAGACGGCTGACCCTCTCGGTACGGGTCACCCCGACACGGCTGACCATCTCGGTACGGGTCATCCTGACACGGCTGACTTTCTCGGTACGGGTCACCCTGACACGGCTGACTCTCTCGGTACGGGTCACCCTGACACGGCTGACTCTCTCGGTATGGGTCACCCTGACATGGCTGACTATCTCGGTACGGGTCACCCTGACACGGCTGACTCTCTCGGTACGGGTCACCCTGACACGGCTGACTCTCTCGGTACGGGTCACCCCGACACGGCTGACTCTCTCGGTACGGGTGGGTCACCCTGACACGGCTGACTCTCTCGATACGAGTCACCCTGACACGGCTGACTCTCTCGGTACGGGTCACCCTGACACGGCTGACTCGAGTCACCCCGACACGGCTGACTCTCTCGGTACGGGTCACCCTGACACGGCTGACTCTCTCGGTACGGGTCACCCTGACACGGCTGACTCTCTCGGTACTGGTCACCCCGACACGGCTGACCCTCTCGGTACGGGTCATCCTGACACGGCTGACTCTCTCGGTACGGGTCACCCTGAGACGGCTGACCCTCTCGGTACGGGTCACCCCGACACGGCTGACCATCTCGGTACGGGTCATCCTGACACGGCTGACTTTCTCGGTACGGGTCACCCTGACACGGCTGACTCTCTCGGTACGGGTCACCCTGACACGGCTGACTCTCTCGGTATGGGTCACCCTGACATGGCTGACTATCTCGGTAAGGGTCACCCTGACACGGCTGACTCTCTCGGTACGGGTCACCCTGACACGGCTGACTCTCTCGGTACGGGTCACCCTGACACGGCTGACTCTCTCGGTACGGGTCACCCCGACACGGCTGACTCTCTCGGTACGGGTGGGTTACCCTGACACGGATGACTCTCTCGATACGAGTCACCCTGACACGGCTGACTCTCTCGGTACGGGTCACCCTGACACGGCTGACTCGAGTCACCCCGACACGGCTGACTCTCTCGGTACGGGTCACCCTGACACAGCTGACTCTCTCGGTGCGGGTCACCCCGACACGGCTGACTCTCTCGGTACGGGTCACCCCGACACGGCTGACTCTCTCGGTACGGGTCACACCGGACGCCGAGGGTGGCTCCAACTCTGCTCTGTGATCAGCCGATTGGCTGGTCGGCGTGATCAGGTCAACTTAAGCAGCTTGAGCAACTTAAGCAGCTTAAGCAACTTAAGCAGCTTAGGCAGCTTGGGCAGCTTAGGCAGCTTAGGCAGCTTAGGCAGCCTAGACAGCTTAGGACAGCTTAGACAGCTTAGACAGCTTAGACAGCTAAGCCGTTTAAAGGGATGTGGTTAGACGAACAATACAGGTTTGGCAGCTTACATGATGCTTCGGCTATGGATCTGAAGGTGCTGGATGTTCCGATTGGTTGGAATAGAGAAGTATATATATATATATATATATATATATATATATATATATATATATATATATATATATATATATATATATATATATATATATATATATATATATGTATAAAAAATATATATATATATATATATATATATATATATATATATATATATATATATATATTGTATACGTTTAGTTATGTCTAGTGATCGTAGGAATAACATCGAGCTAGTTGTTTCGTCGGTGCTTCAATATAGTTTAGGTAAATAGCTATGCTATTCATATTGGGTCATCATTAGGTAGTGCATGGAAATTCTTGATCTAAGTGATAATTGTCTTCCTCTGTGACACGCATACCCAACACACACAAGCACACACTTACACACACACAAACACACACACACACCTACACTTACACACACACCTACACACACACACACACACATACACACACTAACACACAAAGCAAAATCACGCACCAGCGAGCACACGATTGAGCTGCTACGCCTGTCGCTGTTGGCCGCCCTCACAACAGGCTCAGTTCACATATTACTGATTGGCTGCGGCACGTTGGAGTACACGTTGTTGTGCACTAGCTTCACACCAGCCGCCCGATGCACTCGTACTCGCCGGTCCGCATGATCGCCGTGGTGGCTCGTCAAATTCCCAGCCATGCCAGTGGACCTGGACGGAGTTCAGCGGAGACTGCGACGCACCACAGGCCCACATCAGAGACTGCATGTTATCACAGGAAACTAACCGTGAAATTGGTGCAGCCAGCCAAATCGAGGAGGAAGTTAGTTAGAGTTAGAAGTCGAGATAATCACGTGGAAATAACTAGCATCGTCTGATTGAATGAAGATCAGTATATGTTATGGTTTTCGGTGCGACTGCACTGAGCATGAGATATAAATGTTTCATTTAAGATGGTATCTTCATCCTCGAAGTTAGATGAGTGTTGCCAAGTATTAGAATCAAATATCAATTTTGAAGGTGAGTTTTGAATTTGTAGGTTAATTTTGCATGTTTAAAGTGTAAGTATGGTGAAGTGCTGGACACGATTAATGAATGTGATTGAAATATATCATTCGTGGGCAAATTCGTTATTATTTATTTCAGTTTTAGTGCTCGTCGACAACTAAGGTCATATTGCGCCCATGGCAAGCTTTTTCTAATTTCGAGGAGATCAAAATATGGTCATCATGATAACTGAATTTCCGCATTAATATTCTTACCACAACTAATGCGGATGAAGTTGTACCTAATCCTTGCAACATTTGAACTTTGGAAGCTCTCTCATTTCTGTTCGCTCGTCTCTCTTCGTTTGATATCTTCGTGTACTATTACCATATTTATTCACAGGATCTGTGAGCGGACTACTGGGTGGATGATTTCAAAAACTAGGACTTGCATGATTGCTCAACAAAGTATCAATAAGCGTTGCTATAGGCAACATACCCGGCGCCGCGCGATAGCTGTCGAACAGCGTGGGAGCCGACGGATGGAACCGGCGGAACTGTGCAAACCTCAGTGCAATCAGCTGAATATTTCACATCTTTTTATGCGTCGGCGAGCAACAGACGGACATAGTATCTTAAGATACTATGGGAAGGTTAGTTTCTAGAGCATAACACGAATCGATGTTTTCAAATCCGGTTCAATCCATAGCTGTATGAACCAATCCAATCCGTGTCCATATCCGTACCAGTTCCAGATATCCATCCGTTACCCAATCCAATTTCAAAGATGCAAAACAGATAAAACTTGATTGGTTGCAATAATAAATTGCATGAAGACCATGTAAATATATAATATTTTAGCTGGCAAGACAAAAAAAAATGAAGAATTAATATTTGATATGAAATGTGGATTACAATTTGCATTCGCAGCACGATTTCTTACTAAGCATAACAATTTCACTTCCCATCACACGTGCAGACTGAGCAGTCCTCTAACCTATGCTAGCTCTAACCTGTGCATGGGCATGAACAAAGCTTGCAAGGAACAGGACAGCTATCAGGGAATCAAATATGATAAATGTAACAACATAAGCTTCAAAATGAAATACTAAACATACCCGCCCTGTTCACACACAAATAAATGTCACCATTTTGAACAAATTTGGCACTTACCTAAAATAAACCTTGGCGGACACCAGACTCAATCCCCTGGAAAACAAATGTGCCATGCTAGACACGCAATCATTGTATTTAAACCGAAAAACATGCATCAATCGAAAGTGGTTTGCTCAGCTCAGTGCAAGTGACCTGAGTATGCCTTGCAGTACCCATATCTAGGTAACTATGCCTTGCAGTACCCATCTCTAGGTAACTATGCCTTGCAGTACCCATCTCTAGTTAACTATGCCTTGCAGTACCCATCTCTAGGTAACTATGCCTTGCAGTACCCATCTGTAGGTAATTATGCCTTGCAGTACCCATCTCTTGATTGATTGATTGGGCTTAGGGCGCATCAACTGCTACTGGTTAGTAGCCCCGCAGTACCCATCTCTAGGCACCTAGATGGAACGCTATACACTCAATGAAGCACAGCCATGAACTGGCAGCCAAGCACAGCCATATGTATATAGTGCGGTAGGTGGTGCCTCACACCTGTACAACTCGCCATCATGGAATGGTAATGGCCTTGTTTTTCTTAGCCAACATATGCCCACGGCATTGTTAATGGCAGTTATTTTATTGGACTTCTTCTGCCTATCAAACTAGCATGTAGTTTCTCCTTCAGGCCGTCAATATCCCGCTTGAACTCGTATTTCCGATGGAATTATATGTCCTCCCACACCGCTTGCAACGGCAATGTTATCTGTCTCCGACTGCCTCGAAATTGCCTATACTGTGCTACTTTCATAAATATGGCAGCATATTTTTCCTCCCGATTTGCTTTCAATCTCAAGAAGCAAAAATATAATTGAACACCCTGCAGAATGTGATTTTGCAACATCAATAATTGCATATAATATTTCGCGATGGTGATTTGCAATCCCTTTTCGGATCCATACATCTGAAAAATGTGATCATTTCTTCTGGAACTTTGCAGAGATATCCTAAGCGCCTTTTGGTGGAAACACTGTCAAATTGAGGTTGAGGCGCACTTCAATGTATATGTGACGGCATCATGCAGGTTTTTCTGCATACAGTTAACTAGATTTCGACACAAATGTCGTCTATTTGGTAGAAAGATATCAGACAAATGTTTTTCTAACACAAAAGAACCCAGCATCGTGGCTGCCCTTGTGATACGAAATCTAAACAATTGGCTTTGGAATGGGTTGGTACTATCGGCGTGTTCATCGTAACGTTATATAACGAAATGAAATTTACCGTTATCGCACTATTTCCAATCGAAGGACATTCACAGATGCGAGCATAGTTAGCTACATCGCATGTACGTGAGCCCAGTGTTGCCGTCATGGTACGATCGTACCAGATCTGGTACTTTTTCGACTTTTCTGGTACGCAGGTACGACGGAGGGAAATCTGGTACTTTTTCGCCGCAATACATTTCTTTCGTATTTTTATTCATTTTCAGTTCGCATTTTCTTCTGAAATGGACAGGCCAATTTTTGTTATTCTAAACTCTGCTTGTATTCAGAGGGGATGAAGTTAGGCCATACAATTACATCGAGATCTATCGTGCCTACTTTCACTTATCTCGCAGCATGGTGGCGCTAACTGGTACACATACAAAGCACTACGCATTGCTTAGGCTAGGCTGCTGCCCCATCTGAAGAGACACGGGACAACTGAGGGTCACAAGAAGAATGTAACCGGCTCTGCAGGCTGTGGTAAGCCACCCGCGTTTGTTGCCGCCGCAGAACCATGGCCACCATATAAACAGCAGGATAATGTGGCCCTGTGGCCCAGGGCGAGCTACTGCTGGCAGGGCTCATCGTTGAACATCATCCGCCATTATCGGCAAGCGGCCATCTCGTACCTTAGTCAAAAAGGTATGCCCAGAATCGAAAGTGGCAAAATGCCTTAAGTCGGCCAGAACGAGGACTACTAAGACTATTAATGATGTCATAGGAGTAGAGGACAGGATAACAGCGAGTGCACTCATGCGCAATACCCATTCTCACTGATCGTGGACAAGACGACCGACAGGTCTGCTACCAAATATCCTATCATTGTGGCACGTGTTTTTGAGGACCGAGACGGCAAAACCAGGGACCTGTTCTTGGACCTGGTGAAGGTCAAGGATGCCCACCGCCCAGGGCCTGCATGACGCCACGTGGCGTGCTGTCAGTTAATGATGTGCCCCTGAAGAACATGATTGGATTTGCGACCGATAATGCTAGCGTCATGGTGGGGTGTCACCAGAGTGTGCAGGCACTGTTTAGGAGAGAACTCCCGCACATCTTGATCACCGGCTGCATATGCCACTGCCTGCATCTGCGCAACTCCGCAGCGTGCACGAAGCTGCCTTCATCCATAGATGATCTAGCCCGAGACGTGTACAGCTATCTCAACAATAGCCCGAAGAGACTCCTCGAGTGCCAAGCTGTCCAGGATCTAGTTGACGTCCCAGTCCACAGGCTGCTGCGCCCCTGTAGGACGAGGTGGCTCTCCCTCGAGGCGGTGGTGAAGTGGATGTACGAGCAGTGGGCAGCCCTACTCCTCTTCTTCCAGCACGCGGCGGACGAGGATCACGTTCACGCCGCTCGAACCATCCTAAACGCCCTACGCGATTCCATATACAAGATGTGCATCGCTGTCCTTAACTACGCTCTCCCACTGATCACTGGGGCGAACAAGGTGTTACAGTCCGAGTCATCCAAGGTCCAGAATGAACGAGCTCCTGAAGCTCTACCTCTCCGTGGCCAGCAACTTCCTGCGTGCTGAGCCAGGTGTGCTACTGGAGATGGTCAATCCTGATCACCCCAGGAACTTCCTCCCCCTGGAGCAGAAGCACTGTGGCGCTAATGTCGAGGCCATCGTCCTCTCAGAGTTTGTCCCCAGGAGGTGGTCCAAGCCTTCCGACTCCGTGTACAAATGGTCTACACCGAGCTCTGCAGGCAGATCCGGCGACGATTCGACTTCAGCGACAAGACCAGGGTGCTTCTGGAGCTGCTGAACCCGACCTCGCAAGCGCCCTCCATCGTGTCGCTGACTTTGAGATTTCCCAATCTCATCAAAAAGACCGAGGACGAGGTCCTGGATTCAGAATGGCGAGGATTCCAGCAGGCAGCGAAGGAGCAGCTCCCGAATAAGGAGAAGCCGGCGTGCGAGTACTGGGCGGAGGTGAAGAAGCTGAGGGATGGCAGTGGCGAGCCAGCATTCCCAAAGGTAGTCCAGCTGATGCAGGATCTCCTGTCCCTGTCGCACTCCAGCGCGGCCGCCGTGAGAGTATCATCCAGCCTAAACCTCATAAAGACAACAGCGGAACCGCCTCCAGGTAGGAACAGTGCATTCTCTGATCCTCACCAAGCAGCAAGTCACGCCCTCCTGCCACGAGTGGACGCCCACGACTTCCATGAAGTCAAAAATGAATCACCAATAACAAATGAAAATGACTCACCAATAACAACGCACATTCCACTGCAGGTTCGTTCCCGTCTTTACTCCTCCACCCCGTCCTCATTTCCTGCGATATTAAATACGGTGAGCATCCCGAATCTGCTGGTGGTAAAAACTTATGAAGCACTGACTGACATTTCTTATTTCTATGTGATACCGAGAATAGCTGTTTTGCGCATTGCATTCGTATTGTCCTTTGTCGTCACAATTGAAAACTACTTTCACTAGGCGGCGTCAGGAGTCTAAGACTGAACCTGTCCTGATTTCTGACAATTTATACCAACGTATCTAGAGAGCACCTAAAACACCAAGAAAATGATCTAAATTACTTGTTTAGCCATACAATTGTCGAAATTATGCCTACTTTTTATGGTACAAAATTAGGTACATTTTGGCCTATGATCTGGTACGAAACATAGCCAATCTGGTACGATTTGGGTGCGATCCTGGTACGCTGTGAAATTGAGCCGCGGCAACACTGCGTGAGCCTCGAATTTTGAAAAAATAAATTTGGACCTCTGCTGAAGCCATGATGACATCAGAGACCGTTAAAATACAGCCTGTTTCGTTTGTAAGCAACATGTGCGCCAGTTTCGGTGACACTGCCTACTTACTGGCTGTAGCATTGTATAATCTCATTGCAAATGGTCGGGGAAGGCAATGGTACTGTTTCCTGAACAAAAGTAATTGCAATGCATACCTTGTATTGCTGACTGTATTCTTTAATCTTGTCGCCGAGTTTACAGTTCCATTTGTCTCACTTAATATGCTGGACTATTGTGCGCCATATGTATCTGCATAATGGGTCTGTAGGTATCTATCTATCTCGGTAAGAATACAGCCACATGTGGATGGATGGGTTGCTGAATGTATTAACTAACAGTGTGACTGCAATAATCTGGCTGGCATAATAGTTTGATGATGACTAGAGAGAACAATAGAATTAATCGAGTTCGAGCTACTTTTGCATGTGTTGGACATTAAGGGTGCATGTTAAAATATGCATTACAATATAGTTCCTACTTAGTGTCATAATATATTTTGAGAAAAAAAGTTGCATAAGCTAATCCCAGCATATTATTATGTAAGGTTGTGATTGGAGGACAGAATGGAATATGGTTATTGCTTCAGTTTTAATGTCCACGAGGAAGGATCCGTTGTCCAATTGACGTCGGTTTATATTTGTCAAACTCTATCCAATCCGCTCCGCTATCTTTACCAAACGGATATCTATACGGATATCCAATCCGTGTCATGCTCTATTAGTCACCATACGAGGAGACTGTAAGCAATGGACAAATTTGACGTCCGGTTTCGGACCTCGTGCCCGCATCCCTCCGGACCTCGTGCCCGCATCCCTCCGGACCTCGTGCCCGCATCCCTCCGGACCTCGTGCCCGCATCCCTCCGGACCTCGTGCCCGCATCCCTCCGGACCTCGTGCCCGCATCCCTCCGGACCTCGTGCCCGCATCCCTCCGGACCTCGTGCCCGCATCCCTCCGGACCTCGTGCCCGCATCCCTCCGGACCTCGGTAGGCGTGAGTGTATGCAAGCAATGCTATCGAACAGAATGGCTTGCAAAAATATGCACACCCACACATGCACAAATGCACACACACACACACACACACACACACACACACACACACACACACACACACACACACACACACACACACACACACACACACACATATATTTATATATATATATATATATACGAGGTGTGACCAAAAGATCTGGCGAGTACGGGGATGTTCCAGGGTTGCAACCTGTCTTTCGGCTAGAAACTGTCGGATGCTAGGGCGCCGTGTGCGGGAGCATTGTCGTGGTGCAGGATCCATCTCTTGTTCTCCCACGAGTCACGCCTCGAGCGTCGGATCCGTGCAATCAGGCGGCTGAGCACCTCGTTGTAGAAGTGTTGGTTCACGATTTGCCCTTGTGGCACGAACTCGTGGTGAACCAAACCTTGTGGTCAAAGAAGGCAATGAGCATCACCTGATCCTGACCTTGACATGCGGGCCTTCTTTGGTCTGGGTGACCGTCGTCTTCCACTGGAGGCTCTGCCGCTTGGTCTCGGGGTCATACTGGAAGACCCAGCTCGTCTCCAGTGATGACATCGTCCAGGAACTCTGTGTTGCCCTCCAGCTGCTCCAAGACGTCCCGGACAAGTCCACACGGCGGGCCTTCTGATCATCGGAGAGCAATTTGGGCACCATCTTCGCGCAAATCTTCCTCATGCCCAAATCCTCCCTCAGGATGGTCCTCACTGACTCTCTCCCCAATCCCAGTTCCTCAGCCAGCATTCTTACCGTCAATCTACGATCACTCCGCACCAGTTCCTTCACCTTCTGGATGTTTTCGTAATTTCTGATGTTGTGGGACGTCCAGGCTTCGGGTCATCCTCCACGTCATCACGTTCACTCGTAAACCTTTTGTGCCACTCGTACACACGTGACGGGACATTGTTGGTCTCCATATACGTCCTTCAGCATAGAAAGTGTTTCGAAGCAGTTTTCCCCAGTTTAACCAAGAACTTGATGTTAATCCTTTGTGCAAGGCTCATGTTGACAAGGGGCACTGCATAGGAGTTAGAAACACACCTGTGGAAAGAAGGACAATGGGTCAGCTGAAGCGACACTTTGCTCATATAGTGCTGAAATGTTGTGCATCACTATGATATAGTTCATCGGTGTGTGGCTGCTGAGTCGTGTCATCAGCAGCCAATGTCCCGTTTCTTTTTGGTCGCACCTCGTATGTGTGTGTGTGTGCGTGTGTGCGTGTGTGTGCATGTGTGTGTACAGTTCTGGGTTTGTCCATTTATCCGTGCGGTTGCGTCATGCGTGCTGTCATCTGCTGCTGTCATCTGCAAGCTCTAGGTATCGTAACCTTCAAGCTCTGAATATATTTGGTTCAGTTAGGTTTTAGTAAATATCTCGAGGTAAGCCCAGAACCAAGTTGAGGAAAACCGTTATATAGCTTTCACCCATCCTGCTCTCTGGCCTCAATGGACTGGAACTTGTTTTTCACGACAAGATGCGCTAGTCCGAATGTCTGAATGTCTGAATATCCTGAAAGGTTCAGAAGTTAATTAGGAATCAAAATCCGTCTGGAAAAGGCGGAGTGGTAAACAAATTGACCACGTCCTGCGAGGGTTATGGAGACTAGCTTACCTGCTAATCGACCTGCTATACCGGTGAGTGGTACAGGGTCTGATCGTCACAAGTGGAACGGTGGTGACACCGGTGGAGGCGGTGGCCGACACCAGGTGCCACCAGTGGAGGCGGTGGGTGACATCAGGTAACACCACGTGACACCACGTGACACCACGTGATACCGCGTGACACGCGTGACACCACGTGACACCACGTGATACCGCGTGACACCAGGTGACACCACTTGACACCAGATGACACCAGGTCACACCAGGTGACACCATGTGACACCACTTGACACCAGATGACACCAGGTCACACCAGGTGACACCAGGTGACACCACTTGACACCAGATGACACCAGGTCACACCAGGTGTCACCATGTGACACCAGACGACACCGGTCCCGCCGTCAATGCCGCCTTCCGACGTTGGCCGGTGCTCGGGAGCGGGCCGACTTTGGCCGCCACGGCCGACAGTCGGGCGGGCGTGGGACGGCTCTGAGCGGCGAGCAGGCAGCCAGGTACTTGGCCACGCTCCAGCGGCTCGGGCGTCACCACCGGCCGACCGGTACGTCGCCGGCCGACTCCCGAAGCACGTGCTGCTGACGTGGCCAGCCTCTGTTGCACGTTCGTCCTGGACGTGCCTGGCCGGGCCAGATTCGAGCCTCATGTCGTGGGGCCGTGATGAAAAGTTGTACTGACGTTAAAATGCTGTACTGTGACTGGTGTACTCACGGTAGGAATCATTAGGCCGCAGACAGAGCTACACTCGAGAGATGTTGGGTAGGTGTGCAGGTTTGGTATCTCAGGTGGTCATTAAAGATGGACGTTACCTAAGGAACGCCAGAAGCTTTTTTTCACCACCTTAAGGATGAATTAATAACGTACTTGTATATGCATGGTGGAACATAATGTGACAGAAAGAACTCTCAGAATTAAATCACAGAACGAACTACCTCATTGTTGATTTCTTACAGCGCTGAAGCAGGTCTCTCATTCTTAATCCACCACATCTGTGCAAATGGCTACTGCGCAGTGACACGTAATCTGAAGCCATCAGAAGCAATGCATGGTGTTCTAGTTCTCTGCTTAATACAGCACTTCAGTCAGTGAATACAGTAATGTGCATGGGATGGTAATGGGATCCCAATGTACATGGGATCAGGTCCAGCCAATTATGTGTAGTGCAGCATGCTGACGAGGCAGGCACGCTCCGGGTTCGTGTCGTCGGGACGCCTTCTTTACTGCGGCTTTGCGTGCTGTGTGCCATGGTTTCTCCTCCTCACGGGGCGATGCGGGCTGTGTAGCCCAGTTGGTCGTGTCCATTTTGCCCGCCATTCTCTTCCTGAGTATGGCCCAGTTCACTCATACCGGATGAGCGGTGTCCGAGCCTCGATACTCGGCGCTGTACCTCCGCCACCGAGCCACGGCCTCGCCACACTGTGCCACAGCCGTGCCACATTGTGCCACAGCCCCACCATGCTGTACCATCGCCGCGTCACACTGTACCACAGTCGCGCCACAGTGTGCCACAGCCCCACCATGCTGTACCATCGCCGCGTCATACTGTACCACAGTCGCGCCACAGTGTGCCACAGCCGCGCCACATTGTGCCACAGCCGCGCCACACTGTGCCACACCCGCGCCACACTGTGCCACACCCACGCCACAGTGTGCCACATCCGCGCCGCAATGTGCCACATCCGCGCAGGATGGCGTCATGGAGTTGGCAGGCGGCCTATCAACTGTTCGGGCGCAGAGCGGAGCCACAGCCGGCGCCCGGGTGACCTTCTGACCCGGTCAACTGGTGGCATTGTCGGGGTGAGGTGTCACTGAGTCGGCGCCGTAACGGTGCCCTAGTCAACTACGATTGACGCTACCGTGCTACGCAGCTGGTGTGGCCGTCGATGCCGCCCAGGCATCGTCTTCATCACGCCGCCCAGGCATCGTCTTCATCACGCCGCCCAGGCATCGTCTTCACACGCCGCACAGGCATCGTCTTCACACGCCGCACAGGCATCGTCTTCATCACGCCGCCCAGGCATCGTCTTCATCACGCCGCCCAGGCATCGTCTTCATCACGCCGCCCAGGCATCGTCTTCATCACGCCGCCCAGGCATCGTCTTCACACGCCGCCCAGGCATCGTCTTCACACGCCGCCCAGGCATCGTCTTCATCACGCCGCCCAGGCATCGTCTTCACACGCCGCCCAGGCATCGTCTTCACACGCCGCATAGGCATCGTCTTCATCACGCCGCCCAGGCATCGTCTTCATCACGCCGCCCAGGCATCGTCTTCACACGCCGCACAGGCATCGTCTTCATCACGCCGCACAGGCATCGTCTTCACACGCCGCACAGGCATCGTCTTCACACGCCGCACAGGCATCGTCTTCATCACGCCGCACAGGCATCGTCTTCACACGCCGCACAGGCATCGTCTTCATCACGCCGCACAGGCATCGTCTTCATCACGCCGACCAGGCATCGTCTTCACACGCCGCACAGGCATCGTCTTCATCACGCCGCACAGGCATCGTCTTCACACGCCGCACAGGCATCGTCTTCATCACGCCGCACAGGCATCGTCTTCATCACGCCGCACAGGCATCGTCTTCATCACGCCGCACAGGCATCGTCTTCACACGCCGCACAGGCATCGTCTTCACACGCCGCACAGGCATCGTCTTCATCACGCCGCCCAGGCAGCGGCGGCACCCGCCAGGTAGCCAGGTAGACACAATCTCACGCCAGGTAGACACAATCTCACGCCAGGCTAGCTGAGACGCGACACCATGCCACGGCTACCGGGGTGGGTTCCGGGTCAACCCCGCCTTATCTGAACGCGATCAGATGGACTGAACTAGGACCAGGGTCACCCCGGAGGTGGTGGCTGCTTTGCTGTCGCTGGCTGACGAGATCTCGACCTGGAAACACGATGAACTGCCGTCGATCCGAGGCTTGGAGGGGAGGGACGGAGGGAGGGGATGGGCGTCGCCTTATGCTTATGCAACTGGTGAAATTGTGGCCGAAGAATCTTGGTTTCTTAACGATGCATTGGATTGCCATGTTACACACATAGCGTCGCCAATCTCCCACGCCGTTTGGTCGCTGGCTGGCTCGGTAATCTCGTCTGTTCCGGGATTCGAAACCAGGATCTTGCGATCAATAGCCGAACGCCTACCTACCGTGCTGCCGCGACCTCGTGGGGTGGTAGTCAATGGACAATGGTTTTGTGTGGCACGTGCATGAATCGCATTGCGTGCATTTTCTTACGAAAAAGGATAAAATCCTGTATCTGTCATCAGCTATGCTGCACTCTAATGACGCAAGCCAACGGTTCATGCACGTGATGCTGACGGTGTTCAGTCAACTGGCTACGTGCACTGAGAGAAAAGAAAATGCGCCACGAAGCGAAGCATGTGGCTTGTAGATACCTGCAACTATGCAACTATACCGAGACGTTTTCGCCACCCTGAGTCCATGTTTGCACGGGCACCTTCGCGGAAAATTGACTGCGCGTGACATCAGATGTTCTTGGTTCATTTTGTCCATTCGACACCCATGGGCATAGTGTTCAACTTCAAAATATCTATGCGGTTGATTCCCTCAATCTCAATGGTGGCGGGGCCCTGCACGTCAGGCTGCATGACGGCATAGTTTATCAATTGGAATCTTCCAGAATATCTGCTCGTGAACACAATTCAGTCGTGCCAAGAAGGCCATCGTCCCCGCCGTGTAGGTACCCACACACGTACCTATAGGGCAAACCGTACGGCTGCGTGTCGGGAGACCACGTGCGTTGCGCATTGCGCATTGCGTGCTCACCTGCGTGCGTCGTACAGGTGTTTCCATGTGCACCGCGGCAAGGATCAAACTTCCTCCGAGAGCTATTCCAGTCTCGAATACCTCTCCCAAGAGCCACGCCAATCCAGAATACCTCTTCCAGCCCGTGGTGAATGGTCCCAACCTGAACGGCTTGACGGCTTGGCGATGCACATGCGGGTTGTCGGTGTAGCCTAGCGGTCCGGTGTAGTGAGATGCCAAGCGGACAGCGGATCCGGCTGACCCGAACGGGACCGAAGGTTATACTGTAGCGGCACAGTTACGCCGATGTGACACCATTAACTTACGCTGAAATCCGTGCCTTCCAAATCGGCCCTGTCTGATGACGCGGGCTCGACCGCTGGATGGTATCTCTGCTCCCTCAGGCATGGCGTGTGGCTGACGATTCCGTCGCTGTATATAGTTCAGGAGTGACGCCCTCGGGGCGGTCTTCTCTCTATTTATCTCTCGTTCCCCGCCCCGTCTTATTTCCTCTCTCCCTCTCTCTCTCTCTCTCTCTCTCTCTCTCTCTCTCTCTCTCTCTCTCTCTCTCTCTCTCTCTCTCTCTCTCTCTCTCTCTCTCTCTCTCTCTCTCTCTCTCTCTCTCTCTCTCTCTCTCTCTCTCTCTCTCTCTCTCTCTCTCTCGCTCCTTCTCTACCTTTTGCTTGTTCACTTCTTCCTGTTCAAAGCTGAAAGAAGTTGTGAGATGCGTCCTTGCCTTACACCTGCACCACATTCTCTCTATGTCAGGAGTTATCACCATTGCAGGCTGTGTTCAGATTGCACGTGCATTACATTACTTTCACCGCCGACCACACACACTGTTATTTGTCATGGCATCATAGAGCGCCAGTGTGGGTGCTGGATGAACGAAGGCAGGAAGCCGGCTCCATAGCTGCGAGGCTGCGGGAGCAATATCGAGGATCACAGCCACAGAAAATCGGCTACAAATTGGCTCTCTTGGCAGCACGTCCAGGCACCAGCTTATTGCGTCCAACCTAGGCGGAAATGCAGAAATTTCGGAAAGAAGTGCACCCAGTTTGACACTTCGTCATAGTGCATTGGAAGCGGAGGTAGTTGCATCGTATTCGGCATATGAGTCACATTTCGGAAATAGTACCTCTAATTTGACACAAGCGAACTGAAAACGAATCATCATCAGCAGCACCAGTGCAGGATTGGACGCACTCCTGCCGAAAGTTGGCCGCTATAACGAGCTCTGGCGTATTCGGCAGAGCAGCTCCAAGCTCTGTGCACGTGCTTCACACTTGAGTGCACTCTACACCGATTTGTTGACATAGCCTAGGTGGCGCTGTTTTGTGGTCGTCTCTGTCTCGCGGCTTTTCCGTTCAGTTTGTGCGACACGCAATCGTTCGTCTCGACATCTTCGACATCTTCGTCTCGACATCTTCGTCTCGACATCTCGCCGCAGCGCTCTGTCACTGAGCCCGACGTCCGCTCGACCCCGGAGCACGCAGGTCACGTGCAATGGCTTGCCCACGTGACCTGCAACCAGCCGAATTCACACGGCAATTTGCGGTGCACGCGAAGTGCAACCACAAAACTCGTCTGAATAAGATTGCGAGCATTTCGGGAAAAGATTGGCATGGCAGCTGACAAAAATCGAAATGCAAAGACCGGGTCCGATTATGAGCGACGAAATTGTGACTCGAAGCGATATAGCGAGATCATTGAGCCGGCATAGAGACGAGGGAGTAACTCCGGTGTCACTTTTACAAATAACCCCAGAAATATACGCCACAACGCTTCGAAGCTGCCAGCAATCCTCTGGTCGTCAATTCTACGCCTTGTGCCAAACATTTTATCAGAAGTTATCCTAGGTCACTCGTTATGACGCCATCAAGTAGGCCATGTTTTCCGTTTCGACACTGATTGGATATTCCTGCACAGATTGGACTAGAAAGTTAGCATTGGATAGTATTGGATAAGTAGGTTAGAGCTACAGTATGTTTGCATGCAGACGTATGGACCAGAGCGATAGATGAGGTCATTGTATAGACCAATGCAAAATTAACACAGATCACCCTTGACCTCATTCCAGATCAGCATAGGCCTACAAAATTCGTCCACGCTCTGTGTGGGAAGCATAGTGAAACAAATTATGCTCGACTGTTGCAAATGAAACACCATACATGCATCATGCAAATGAAACACCATTCCGATGTAGCGAAGATGACAATCGTACGAGTCTATGTGGTACGACCTTTTTCATGTCATCATATGTGAAACGTGGATTGGCCCAAATCACAGGTACCGATGTAAACTGTATCTAAACATTATATTTGATCGAAACCGGCAGTATAAAATCAAAATCCCAGAAACATTAGCTAGGTAGCGTTAGCCTTGACATTCCACCAATATTATCACCGGTCAAATCTGAATGGAATGTACACTCGGCGGTGCTACTAGTAAATGCATCTACATGGTCAGGAGCGAAGTCCCTCCATTAGTAAACGCTGATAAACATTGTTGTTGTGGAGCATTCGCTATGCCACTTGCATCTGATAACAAATTCCCGTTATCCTCTTGAGGCCCACACACGTCTGACTTTTTGACTTGACTCCATAGATATTAAAAGTGTCTTCATGTCTCCACTATAATCCCTTGAGAAATATATGTATTGTTTCCTTTATTGCATTATCAATCGGTGAAAAGTCTCCCCAGAGGTCAAGCAGCACCTCTAAGGGGCACAACGCCATCCGACTCTTCATATCTGGGTTCGCCACTGCAATTCTCATTGACACTCTGGCGTTCTGGTGTAAAGGGGAACGAGTGTCGCTTGGGGACCGCATTTTCTACTCACAGGGGCGCAGTTTGCTTAAGGGGGAATGGGTAATCTACAGTGTCCTGAACAGGCATCTTTTGTACTCTGATGGGTGCCTTTGACTGAAAACTTTTTCGCAACTTAAGTGCGAGCGCACCGAAGCACTTCGGAGGAGAGCCGTATCTCCATGGGGACGCTTTTCGGGTTCAGACAGCGAACCCGACTTTCGGGTTCCGCTTTTCGGGTCTCCCCATACACCCCCTCCCCTTGAATCCGTCCCTGCCTTCCATCCCCCGCCGTGGTGACAACATGGCTTCTTCGTCTGTGTTCCATTGCAAAAGCCGCTCAACAAGTCAGCTCGTCGCTCAGTCCGGTGAAGTGTACCTTGCCGAGGCTGCCGCCGCCCTGCTGTTGGCGACATCTCGTGGTGATGTTGCGACATACACGTTTCCGCTGCACCCGCACGATGCGCTGCAACAAGGTGTGTTCCGCAGCTCAGGTGCTTAATGTACGGAACACACACATACACAAACACACACATACACACACACAAAAAAAACACACACACACATACACAAACACATATACTAACACACATACACACACATACACAAACACACATACTAACACACACAAACACACATGCACATGCACACCTAAACACACACACAAACACACACAAACACACACACACACACATACACACACACACTATAGGCATGCATATGTGTATACATAGATATATATATATATATATATATATATATATATATATAATTGAACACATAAATTAATTGCCTTCCCACTTGGTGATGGAACAGAGATATTGAAAGACCAATATGCACCACATGACTATCATGGTAAAACGCATTGTGATAGACGCGAATCCGTGTGGGTGCTGCCATCACTGTGCCAGGCTATGCCGGCATAGACCTTCAGCTGGGTGAGGACTAGCAATGCCAGCGAGGGTTTGGGAAAGCGCTGCCATGCTGAGCGTGCAGTGGATGTAAGAAGGCCAACTCACCGGCCACGCAGATGAAGAGCAGCGCTGCTGAGGACATGGCCGATCTGTGCCATGGTCCGGCGAGAAGTGCTGGAATCAAGCACGTTATAACCAAGTTAACTTAAGCTTATATAGTTATTATATAGCTTATATAGCTATATATAGCTTATATAGCTTATATAGTTATTTAGTTATAATCAACCTTTAGTTATAGCATCAAAATTAATACTTGAATTCCAGTTGTCATTTAATCTATCTATCCAAAAGTTGAGAGGGTAGGCCCAAAAATTGGGAAGGAGTGCGATTCGAGTCAGGGGGAAGGGAGGAAGCCACCACTTCGAATAGATGTGATCCAGCACCCTTGGTTAAATGTGGTTTTCTAAGTGCTGCTTTGATTAGGTGATATTTAGGAAGTTTTTTGGTATTTACGCAGTTTTAACGCAGTTTTAACGCTGTTTTTCATCCAAATATGCACAACATTTAACTCTCCAAAGTTGATTAGCTTCGGTATGCAAGGACAGCATTTTTATTCGATGATGTAAATATTTGTGATATTTACGTATTTAAATGTGCAGTAGCAGATCACAGCTGACTTCCATTTGGTGTAATGACGTCATTTCTGCTAAGTTAGTCCTACCATAATTCGACACCATGACTATCTTTAAGGCACTTGTGACAACCACAGCACTGGGTTTGACAGCATCATTGGTTGTTGTTGCTTGGTCTTCTTGGTTAATCAGTTGCAATAGGTACCCAATTTTTCAATTGAAAATGATAAATGCTTTTGAAGCAAATACAAAACTGGGGAATTATTTTGGGGAAAAAATAACACAGCGCAAGCAATTGTTCACTATAATTGTGATAGTCGCGCAACTAACAACATGAGGATATTAAGCAGGCAAACTATTGTAGTTCATTGAACAGCGAATCACGCCAGTTTGATTTCTTCAATCTGCAGGTCTCACGTCACCAGTGATAATGTCATGGTGGAATCGTCCCTGAAAGGGCAGGAACTGTGAACTACCTGTTCATAGACACACGGTACATAGTTGAGCAGGGGGCTAGGAAGTGAAACTTGCTGTTTTGTACCATTTTTCACCATTGGGGCCAGATCTCAGCAACGAGACGAGACAACGATTCGGAACACATGTAGGTGTTAGATTCGGTTCATGTACCAACTACATGACGGATAGAGAGCGTAAAACTATGCGCAGTTACGGGTGCGGCGCTATTGTGGCCCCAAAAGGGCAAGGTGACGATGCTGTTAAGCTGTCCTGATGTCACATCCATCGTGACCATCCCGTTGTGGAGATGGCAATAAAAATGGTATATATGGATAGCCAATTTCGTTGCGATCAACACGTCGTCCTTGAATTGTCAATTTCGAAAATACTGTGGGCATAATCCAGCTTGCCTTCCACCATGAAGTAAGTGCCTTTTTACGCCCTCGAGAAACAGCTGCCAATGCATCACTCATTGCCGGGTCTGTGATATAGTTCAAACCGGGGCAGTGTCATCTGGGCGTGTCAGCATAGGCCGAAAGTGGAGACCACCGCTAATTCGTCACTGCCACTGCTAATTCATGAGATATGAGCAACAACAGCTGATTCAAGTGAGTCAAAAGCGTGACATGGGACCTTTTTCTAGAATGTTTGCGAAGTGGTAGATAGTGAGAAGAGCAAGAAATGTATTCTTGATGAAAGTATTTGAAAATTAACATGGCAAAAATCTATCCAAGGCAAATTTCCCTAATCTGTTAATTTAAATTCAGCTATAGCGCAGTCTGGTACGGTCGGCTATTTTAGAGCTATGAGAGTGGTTGTCGAGCTCTCAAACCAATCTCAACCCCTCGCTATTTATTTGCTAGTGTTGGCACGTGGACATACATATAGAGCTGGATATTCATGCTGACACTTGCATGTGACTTAAGCTTCTCTTCAAATGATCAACGGTGTAACCAGAGCGACGGGAAAATGCCCACCAATCAGCAACCGTGACATCGTCCAAGTGCCGCTTTTCGCTGCCGCAACAACAAGTTCAGGAATGAGCGTACAACTAACGAGAAGTGTGGAAATGTTCATTAATCCAGATATTTATCATACCAGCAATTGCAAACTTTCAGTAAACCAGATCATTTCCTGCCCGTTGCCATACTCCATGGCTCCGGAAATACATCTTCAAAAATTTCGTCCCAGATTGAGAGGTCGGGCTTTCAAAGTTTTGACTCGCTCGACCCAATTGTTGCGATATTTTCCTTTTTCTGAAAGGCCACATGACAATATGTTTGATAGTCTCTACATCTTTGAACGGGATAACTCCACCTAATATTTTCACAGCCTTGGTTAAGTCGTTGAGACTTTGGCATGCGCACGCGCTTCCTTGCCAGAAGTAGGCACAGCGGCGGACGTACGCTGATATCACATGTAAGTGAATACAAATCCTTGATATGCAGATTGGGGATATGAAACAGAAAACAAATGTTAATTCTGTAGCAGGGAGGGTGGAATTGGAGAAAGGAATCACGCAAAATTACGGGACCAGGAGTCTGGACCAGAGGATGGGATCGGGGAACGGAACGAGGAAATAAACTGGGCAACAGTTCAGACACGGCCAAGCTGGGTAGCAGACTTAGACGGCCGACACGGCTGTGGAGGAGAGGATGAGGTCAGAGACGGTGGTGGTGGTGTCTGAAGAAGATCTAGATATCGAATCGACCTCGAACCAGACACAGCTGTGGAAGGGAGAATGATCAAGAATCGTAAGGCATGTGGGTCTATATGACCACATATGGAAAAATAAATGGGAATTATAATTGTGCATATCTGTAAAATCGAAGATAGCAAGCTGAATTTTAACGGAATGTTGCACGTCTACGTGCATGGGGTGGGTCAAGCTGTTATAAGCTAAACTGAACTTGGATTGAAAATTTCAAGGGTGGTTTGGCCCTAAACGTACTCCATGCTATTTGTTTTCCTAATATATCAGAGATCGTGTCGCAGATGCGATGTGGTCATGGCGAAGGAACGACAACCCTTCACAGGGGCGAGATACTTGAGAGCGAGGCGACCCGGATGGTCTGTGCTGTTCTTATGCGCTCTTGGGACTTTCAAGTTTATCGCATCCCTAAACTCTGACCAATACCATAATGATATATTGTAGTGCCACTCTCGAACAAAAACAAAATAACGAAAACAAGGCTTGACTCAAATACCATTAACAGCGTGGAAGAATAAAAGCCAAGCGCAAAGTTTTCCGGGGACTTGCTTTTACAAACGTGTACCCAATTGTCCTCCTTGTTATCTCATCTGCTCTCACTCCCTCCCCCTTCCTCCCCAGAGCCAGAGCGACTGATACCACCACGATGCTGGAAGCCGAAAACAAAACAACAACAACGTCTAAGAAGTGCCCTTATGCCGAAGCGCCCCCCCCCCCCTCCCCCTCCGGTGATAAAAAGAAATAACTCAGTCCTACAGATGGACTCGGTCGAACTTAACCTTCGCAATATTTTGGCTTTTATCTTGGCTATTACATTATTCTGTGTCACAAATCGGTGGTAGTAAAACTATCTCTTCCAACGCCATTTGTCGCCTGCAGCCTTGCGTCTGGCAGCATCGATCCTCGGACAGGGGAACGCCCAAGAAAGTATGCAAGTCGCTGACGGGGACCAACCTAAAATAATCATTTCCATCTAACTCCCAGAGTGTTCATGGTTGAGATTCCTGACAAGTGGATAGGGTGAGGCCCACTACCACTACCGGTTTCACGCAATCCATGCTTTGCACTCTTCGTTGTCCACCGCCAAAATCTTATAATATTCTTACCGTCAGCGACATTCTATAATCACGTTGTTTATCCATGAACTTCTCATCCCGCAAGGGTTATCAGCGTACGGTCTGTTATGCTGTACCTACCATCTGTGCGGTATCGCCATCTATCCCAGGTTGAGTTGCTATCGCCGCTCGACGTATAGGTGGCGCCACGTGACACGAGCCAACCAGCGTTGTCGAGGGGAGCTGGACATCGTCTACCGCATCCCCTCGTATCGATCATGACGCAGTCCTCTCGGACATGCGGATGATGTCATGAGTGCAGCACTAACGGCGACATTTTAACCGCAGGACTGTTAACCCGGTCTCTCCGGTCAGATCCTCACACCCCGTCTCGGGGGGGGATAAACACCCCCCTTATCTCCAAACTAAGCGTCGCACGAAAACGAAAGAGGTGTCATCGGAAAGCGCTCGTCGAGTAGGGCCAGACACCACCCCCAAATCCCCCCAAAGTGACGTCACTAGGGGGCCTAGATTTTCACGATTTACATCATGTTTTTGGTTCTGTGGAGTTCATTTTGGGGGAGATTTGAAAAACCAAAAAAGAATTTGAATCAGAAAAAGAAGACGAAATTGACCAGGGCCATACAATTTTTGACCACCCAAAAATCAAAATTTTATCTTGGAAATTTCAAAATTTTGAGTTTTAAAGTTTCCTTTAATTTTTATTTTTCTAATGGGTAGAGCGGACCGAAAAACGGTGTTCGAAGTCAACTTGCGAGAATAAAAAATGCTTCCTTTAGCCAGAATCTTCGATTTTAACTCTAATGGGAAAATATGCAAAACTAATAAGTAATAAAAACGGAAAAAATAAGAAATTCCTCTGGTGCGCTTTGTTATGTCCCTAAAGATAAGCAAACGCTGAAAGTTTCATTAATATATCTTCATCCGTTAATGCGTGACGACTGGTTGAACTCTTTTGGAGGTGACCTCATTTGACCTTGACTAACTCGTTGACCCTAGATGACCTGACCTCAAAATTTTGACATATCATGCCAAATTGATGTGGGAAAAGGTATGCCAAATTTCGGCGTGCTGCCGCGCGCCGTTCTTTCACTATCCGCGGAAAACCTTAGGGGGGGTGCATAGCAACCCCCCGAGACGGCGCTGGTTAACTTGCAGTCTGTTAACGAGTGTTAACCAATGATGGCCGGAGGAGTTAGCTGCTGTCCTGACGATACCAATCAAAATTGTGAAGCGTGCCGCTTGTGTTGACATCGACTGGTCAAAAGAAAACTCCCACTGCTGAGTCTGTTTCACGATAGTTCGAGATCTTTCAGCTTCGCTGATATTTACTCGAATAAGTGGGTTAGGAAAACCAGACATAGAACTTGATCGGGGATTTCTCGTGAGCTTCTATCCGAAGCTCAAGAGCCGATTGATGATATACTTCCCAGAGCACCTGACAGTCCCTGATGCAAGTTATCTTGCTGAAAATAATGTTTATCTTTCACATTATGGTCTCGAGGTGGTGCATGAAAAATGAATTATTTACATGTATTCTAATTAAATGGCGGCACGGTAAGTACGGTAACACCGAGATATGCTGTGAAGACCGCTGCAATGATGCGCCCCTAGACCCCAATAACTAACTAACTAAGATATGATGTGAACATGATTAACTGGTTCCAGGCAGTCAGAAAATAATCCCATGTCAAATGAGGTAAAACTCCCGATTTTAGCCGTCTTAGCCGCCATTTAATCAGTATACATGTTAAATAATTCATTTTTCGTGCACCACCTCAAAACCAAAATGTGAAAGATGAACATTGTTTTCAGCAAGATAACTTGCATCAGGGACTGTCAGATGCTCTGGGTAGGCTACTTTAGGCCCGCAAGGGTGTAGCGGCCTTCGACCATGACGCCGTTGCCATACCCATCATAAAGTGATGGTACCAACCTGATGCCCATCATAGAGAAGACGCCGAGCTGATGTGCATCATAGAGTGATGCTCATCGCCGAGCTGATGTGCATCATAGAGTGATTGTGCCGAGCTGATGTCCATCATAAAGTGATGGGACCAAGCTGATGTCCATCATATAGTGACAGTGCCGAGCTGATGTCCATCATATAGTGATGATGCCGAGCTGATGTTCATCATAGAGCGATGGTACCAAGCTGATGTCCATCATAGAGTGATAGAGCCATATTGATGCCCATCACAGAGTAATGGTGTTGAACTGATGTTCATCGCACATATCGGTTCTCTGAAGAGTCTCTGAAGAGTCGCAATCCCTGAAAACTCTGAAAGGTGAGATGAAGCGATGAACCCTTTAACCACTTGGCATACAAATAACACATCGCACTGCACGCGTCTCGCATGAGTTGTGGTGCGTGCGATTGATTAGTATCTGGGCATACGCAATGCGGAATAATCGCAGCGCTGGACACGAACAAGTGAAAAGAAAAGACACTGTTCGCCTATCCCTGTGCATTTCAACACACCTCACAGCATAACGACAGCGGCGCTTCCACTGATCACACCAGTCCCCAGATCGTCTGCTCCACCCACATGTCTACATAACACCACCTCCGTGCACCACATGGACTACCATCAAATCAAATTTTTATATTATAGTTAGGAACCCAAATTTACACTACGAAAATATTTCAAGGGAGGGCACCTGCGCTGCATGTGCATGATCTGACATCATATCGATGCGGCAGGAGCTTGAGGACCGACCGCAACTGCGCGTCCCTGGCAGCCCGTGAAGACAGGTACATTATCGCGTCCCTGGCAGCTCGTGGAGACAGGTACATTATCGCGTCCCTGGCAGCCCGTGAAGACAGGTACATTATCGCGTCCCTGGCAGCCCGTGGAGACAGGTACATTATCGCGTCCCTGGCAGCCCGTGAAGACAGGTACATTATCGCGTCCCTGGCAGCCCGTGAAGACAGGTACATTATCGCGTCCCTGGCAGCCCGTGGAGACAGGTACATTATCGCGTCCCTGGCAGCCCGTGGAGACAGGTACATTATCGCGTCCCTGGCAGCTCGTGAAGACAGGTACATTATCGCGTCCCTGGCAGCTCGTGAAGACAGGTACATTATCGCGTCCCTGGCAGCCCGTGGAGACAGGTACATTATCGCGTCCCTGGCAGCTCGTGAAGACAGGTACATTATCGCGTCCCTGGCAGCCCGTGGAGACAGGTACATTATCGCGTCCCTGGCAGCCCGTGGAGACAGGCACATCTGTCGCGTCCCTGGCAGCCCGTGGAGACAGGTACATTATCGCGTCCCTGGCAGCCCGTGGAGACAGGCAAATTATCGCGTCCCTGGCAGCCCGTGGAGACACTATCGCGTCCCTGGTAGCCCGTGGAGACCGGCACATTATCCCGTCCCTAGCAGCCCGTGGAGACACAATTATCGCGTCCCTGGCAGCCCGTGGAGACAGGCACATTATCGCGTCACTGGCAGCCCGTGGAGACACTATCGCGTCCCTGGTAGCCCGTGGAGACCGGCACATTATCCCGTCCCTGGCAGCCCGTGGAGACCGGCACATTATCCCGTCCCTGGCAGCCCGTGGAGACCGGCACATTATCCCGTCCCTGGCAGCCCGTGGAGACCGGCACACTGTCGCGTCCCTGGCAGCCCGTGGAGACAGGCACACTGTCGCGTCCCTGGCAGCCCGTGGAGACAGGCACACTGTCGCGTCCCTGGCAGCCCGTGGAGACAGGCACACTGTCGCGTCCCTGGCAGCCCGTGGAGACAGGCACATTATCGCGTCCAATTTTCGCACTAGTACACAAGTTCCAGAATCAAATATTGGCCTACTTAAGCAATTCAACATGATGCATCCAATTTTCAGGTACGCATAGCATTATGGTGCGCAATGCATAGGACGAAATAAATACACTAGGTTGTAATATATGTGCTAGAATAACGTTCGAGGATTTCAAAATGTACAAACACATGACATTTGGATGTTGTTCTGAGATTGCACAAAGGCGGTTGATGTCGGTAAAATTTGCATTGCTTCGGTCAATGTTCTGTGCAGAATGAAGGAATAGCGATATACTGTTGTTACCTTCCTATGTAAATTGTGAATGATCAACGTGGCATCACATTATAACATCAGTAGATAGTTATGAAATCGGATGGCTTGTAGGCTGCGTTACGCTCTGACGTAAAGAAGGGGTTCGAGCTCCTGGGCTCCCATATGGTTCAATATTAAAAGCGTAACCAACGGGGGCAGGAGAATCAAAACGCAGGCGCGACCACCGTTAAAAATTGTGTACGTCGTACCGAGTAGTCCAAATGTCGACTTTGAAAGCAAACGTTACCATCCTCTTGCAATATATTTCGTGGTGGCTCAGGTTTGTGGTTGACAAGTATGGGCAAAAGCTTCTGGTGGACTCCTGGTGAGGAAGTGAAGTGATTGTCACCGTTGAGGAGAGCCTGCACGATTAGAGAGGAGGTCGGTACTGCGCAGAACAAAACAGATGTCATTGCTGTGGAGGATCGCCAGATCTGTAAAACTGTACAGGTCGTTGCAAAAGAGATACTATGGGTAATGCAGCCGTTAAATAGTACTAATTGCCATGATTTAGACAGTGTGGGGAAATGCCATACCATGGTCATCCCCTGTGTATGTTCACCATTAATGTACTTAAAAGAGCTACAATATAAATCCTGGCAAGTTGGACATTAACATCCAAAGCTTGAACTTGCACATGGAAGAGGCTTCGTGTATGACGCAAATTGGAGAGGGTGGATTCGGATGCACCTTAAAGGATGTCATGATCTAAGGAGGCTACAGATATGGAGCTTTCAGTATAGATGTAGAGATGTGGATGATGGGAAGTCTAAGATTCGGTCGCAAAATGTGGTGCTAAGGTAAACTCTAACCCTGTTCCAATGCGACGATTGATGCCTCCATTCCATACGGGGGCGATGGAATGTTCCCGCAGATAGGTGTGTATGCGACTCTCGGTCGCGTACACACCTATCTTCTACTGCTGCCGCTGCTCGCGGTGAATGGCGCACCCGGCCGGCGGTAAACACCAGCCACCCACCCATCCGGTCGGTGTTATTTCAGCGGCCGTGTGCTCCACTCCACAGCGCTCGCCGGCCGCCACTCGGCACGGCTGCAACAGCCCGGCCGCCTCCTCAGCCGCACAAATACCGCAGTCCTCCGTGGCCCTGCAGCGGGGAACCTGCGGCACGCCACCTCTCGAGTCCGCCTCGCTTCCGCCGTCAACGAGAGCCCTTGTGCGCGTCCGCGGCCGCGGCGCATTGTGTCGTCTGCGTGTTGCCGGTCGCCGGCCGCGCTGCGTCTCTCGCCGTCGGCCGCGCCGACCTCGGTCAGGAATGTGGCGGAAGTGCGCGCCGGCCGCCCGCGGTGCGTGCGCTGAAAGCGGTGGCGCACCGCCGTGGTGCGTGAGCGAGTCAAAGGGCCGGCGACAGCGGCCGCGTGGCCTGTTTGTTCGGCGACAAACAGGTGCGTCGTCTCGGCGGCGGCGGCGGGCTTGACGCCGGCTTGGCTGCGCCGACAGTCGACGGTGTTCGCTGGCCGCCGGTTGGGTGTCGGGCCGCCCGATGGTGTTCACCGCCGGTTGGATGTCGGCCCGGCTGATGGGGTTCACCGCCGGTTGGGTGTCGGGCTGCCCGATGGTGTTCACCGCCGGTTGGGTGTCGGGCCGCCCGATGGTGTTCACCGCCGGTTGGGTGTCGGGCCGCCCGATGGTGTTCACCGCCGGTTGGGTGTCGGGCCGCCCGATGGTGTTCACCGCCGGTTGGGTGTCGGGCCGCCCGATGGTGTTCACCGCCGGTTGGGTGTCGGGCTGTCCCGATGGTGTTCACCGCCGGTTGGGTGTCGGGCCGCCCAATGGTGTTCACCGCCGGTTGGATGTCGGGCCGCCTTTCCCGATGGTGTTCGCGATGGTGTTCACCGCCGGTTGGGTGTCGGGCCGCCCGATGGTGTTCACCGCCGGTTGGATGTCGGCCCGGCTGATGGGGTTCACCGCCGGTTGGGTGTCGGGCCGCCCATGGTGTTCGCTGATGGTGTTCACCGCCGGTTGGATGTCGGCCCGGCTGATGGTGTTCGCTGATGGTGTTCGCCGATGGTGTTCGCCGATGGTTTTTGCCGGCGGTCGGATGCCGGGCCGGCCGAGGTACGGCGACACGCCCATCTGATTGAGACATCGACCTCTCAATGAACGATGGCGGATCGGAGTAATTTAAATGCCGCGGTCGAGACATAATCCTCAGGAATACATTCAGCACTGCGCTTTTGTGAACACATTTGCGTTCTTATTCAGGTACAGTCCCAGGAATTTACCAAAGGGGAGGTTACTCCAGAGTGGCAGCACGCGGAGGGATGGGGTCCAGGGCTGTCACCGGAGACCCTAAAGGGAATCACCCTTCCCTTGAGGGCTATTTAAGGCTATGAGGGACCGCCTCCTTCGCTCCCCCTCCCCCCCCAATATTCTCCATAGATCTGTGCCTGATCGTGGCTATAAATTCGCTCCTACGCCTGAGCGTACGCAGTTGTGTGGTCTTCTTTTCCCCGGGGTTATTTGCGTGACTCGGGCATAAATTGCAGAAATAAATGCGTTCAGTGTTTCGCATAGTCAAGCCGATCGGGTGATATTGCGGTCTGAACCGTAACAGTCCGCTTTTATATACTATTTGTGTCCATTGCCCATAGCTTAAGTTATATTCCTCATACCAGATTAACATATGCATGTGAGGTTGTGGCAGCTTGTTCCTTTTTCTCGTTATTCGTGAGTATTTTTTGTCCTGTCCAGCTTTTTTAAGATGCCCTTTGCGGACAATCACAACGCGCAAAATGCAGGTGTACCCTGTAGACAATGAGCTCATCAATGATTATCGTAATTGCAATTAAGCGAGAAAAGCAATTTTGATCGCGGTTAATGCAATGTCTCGATACTGCTGCCCTTGTTCTCCGCCGCTGACGAAGAATAACTGGTCGTCAGCTGCTAAGAAAAAAAAGCCTGTGCCTGTGGTCGATACCAAGCCCACCTTATGGACTGCACGGGCACTTGAAGCGTCGCAGCCACAACGTCGCACCCTCTTTGTGGTTTGATATGACAATTAATCGCATAATTCCGTCACAGATTTGTGCATCAATAGGAATTTATACCGACTGTCCCACATGCCATGATCTGTGCTCACCAAGGCTTACCTGCCGTCGCCCGCTATGCGATGATCAGGAGCAGGCGATCCACCATCTGAGGTCACTTCTTGCGCTGTGTGTCACGCTGGGCTGTGGCTCACACTGGGGCAAGCTGCGCTGTGGCCCCCACTGGGGCTTACTACGCTGTGGCCCGCACTGGAGCTTACTGCGCTGTATGCCACGCTGGAGCTTACTGCGCTGTATGCCACGCTGGGGCTTACTGCGTTGTATGTCACGCTGGGGCTTACTGCGTTGTGGCCAACACTGAGGCTTACTGCGCTGTGTGTCACACTGGGGCTTACTGCGCTATGTGCCACGTTGGGGCTTACTGCACTGTGTGCCACACTGGGGCTTGCTGCGCTGTGGCCCGCACTGGAGCTTACTACGCTGTGGCCCGCACTGGAGCTTACTGCGCTGTATGCTACGCTGGGGCTTACCGCGCTGTGTGTCACACTGGGGCTTACTGCGCTATGTGCCACATTGGGGCTTACTGCACTGTATGTCACACTGGGGCTTACTGCGCTGTGGCCCGCACTGGAGCTTACTACGCTGTGGCCCGCACTGGAGCTTACTGCGCTGTATGCCACGCTGGGGCTTACTGCGCTGTATGCCACGCTGGGGCTTACTGCGTTGTGGCCAACACTGAGGCTTACTGCGCTGTGTGTCACACTGGGGTTTACTGCGCTGTGGTCCACACTGAGGCTTACGGCACTGTGTGTCACACTGGGGCTTACTGCGCTATGTGCCACGTTAGGGCTTACTGCACTGTGTGCCACACTGGGGCTTACTGCGCTGTGTGTCACACTGGGGCTTACTGCGATGTGGTCCACACTGAGGCTTACTGCGCTGTGTGCCACGCTGGGGCTTACAGCGCTGTGTGTCACACTGGGGCTTACTGCGCTGTGGTCCACACTGAGGCTTACTGCACTGTGTGTCACACTGGGGCTTACTGCGCTATGTGCCACGTTGGGGCTTACTGTACTGTGTGCCACGCTGGGGCTTACTGCGCTGTGTGTCACACTGGGGCTTACTTCGCTATGTGCCACGTTGGGGCTTACTGCACTGTGTGCCACGCTGGAGCTTACTGCGCTGTGTGTCACACTGGGGCTTACTGCGCTGTGTGCCACACTGGGGCTTACTGCGCTATGTGCCACGTTGGAGCATACTGCGCTGTGTGTCACACTGGGACTTACTGCGCTATGTGCCACGTTGGGGCTTACTGCGCTGTGTGCCACACTGGGGCTTACTGAGCTGCGTGTCACACTGGGGGCTTACTGCGCTGTGTGCCACACTGGGGTTTACTGCGCTGTGTGCCACACTGGGGCTTACTGCGCTATGTGCCACGTTGGAGCGTACTGCGCTGTGTGCCACACTGGGGCCTACTGCGCTATGTGCCACGTTGGGGCTTACTGCGCTGTGCGCCACACTGGGGCTTACTGCGATGTGGTCCACACTGAGGCTTACTGCGCTGTGTGCCACACTGGGGCTTACTGCGCTGTGTGTCACACTGGGGCTTACTGCGCTATGTGCCACGTTGGGGCTTACTGCGCTATATGCCACACTGGGGCTTACTGCGCTGTGTGCCACACTGGGGATTACTGCGCTATGTTCCACGTTGGAGGTTACTGCGTTATGTGCCACGTTGGGGCTTACTGCGCTGCGTGTCACACTGGGGCTTACTGCGTTATGTGCCACGTTGGGGCTTACTACGTTATGTGCCACGTTGGGGCTTACTGCGCTGTGTGCCACACTGGGACTTACTGCGCTGCGTGTCGCACTGGGGCCATCGTGTTAGATAGTTTTGGATGATGTGCATGTGTGTGCTAGACACATATGATTATGGGGGATCTCCAACGAATTCCGCGGTGGAAATCCTTACAGGATAAATATCGTTAGAATATGCTTCAGCTGCAAATGCACGTATTTTCACCGATTATTGTTACCTGCTTTATTGACTTTGATTCTCGAATGGTATTCAGCTTGATTTATTCAGGGAATGTTTCCTACGAGTGGTATTATATGTAGTGATCGGCATCCACCGGAAATGACGCTTGCCGGAACAAAACTTTTCAATCCATATCTACTTCGGAAGAAAACAGGCCCACGCCGTCTGTTCACGCCCTTCTGAGCTTCTTCATTCCCTGTATAACATAACGGGCTGGGCGAAGCTGGCGTTTCTGCAACCGCGAGCAGGCATGAGACTTCATGAAACCAAACGACCGGTCTTCGTAACATAACTGTGCGAAGCCTCAGATCTCACAATTTGCACCGATCATGGGAGCCTAGATGTCGAGCCATACCGTGAACAAAGTGCCCACTCACCACTGGCAAGCCGCCCAACTTGGCAATGTATTCCAGCCAGACTCATCATTAAGGCCTACTGAAGCCCGGCACGACCCGAGGGTATCGGTCACCATGGCAACGCGTTTGCCTGAGCACAAGAGTCGCGTCGCCCCAGGCAACGGCAGCACTCGAGAGACGAGTGGCTTGGCAAACAGGATCCGGGGAGATTGCCGCCGGCGCTGGCCGCTTCCTCCGAGACTGAACCACCAGCGGTCCGACAGATGGGCGAACTCTGAGACTGGACCACTAGTGGTCCGACAGATGGGCGCACTCCGAGACGGGACCACCAGTGGTCCGACAGATGGGCGCACTCCGAGACTGGACCACCAGTGGTCCGACAGATGGACGAATTCCGAGACTGGACCACCAGTGGTCTGGCAGATGGGCACACTCCGAGACTGGACCACCAGTGGTCCGACAGATGGACGAACTCCAAGACTGGACCACCAGGGGTCCGGCAGATGGGCACACTCCGAGACTGGACCACCAGTGGTCCGACAGATGGACGAACTCCAAGACTGGACCACCAGGGGTCCGGCACCAGCTCACCCGCCGTCACCCGCCGTCAGCAGAGGGTGATGTGAATGTGGAGCCGTGATGGTGTGACGTGTCACCAGCCCACCCGCCGTCAGCAGAGGTTGATGTGTATGTGGAGCCGTGTCTGTGTGACGTGTCATCAGCCTACCCGCCGTCAGCAGAGGTTGTTGTGTATGTGGAGCCGTGATGGTGTGACGTGTCACCAGCCCACCCGCCGTCAGCAGAGGTTGATGTGTATGTGGAGCCGTGTCTGTGTGACGTGTCATCAGCCCACCCGCCGTCAGCAGAGGTTGATGTGTATGTGGAGCCGTGTCTGTGTGACGTGTCACCAGCCCACCCAAGGGGTGTATTGACCGCTTTTTTCCAGCCACTCGCCGTCAGCAGAGGTTGATGTGTATGTGGAGCCGTGTCTGTGTGACGTGTCACCAGCCCACCCGCCGTCAGCAGAGGGTGATGTGTATGTGGAGCCGTGCTGGTGTGACGTGTTACCAGCTCACTCGCCGTCAGCAGAGGGTGATGTGTATGTGGAGCCGTGCTGGTGTGACGTGTTACCAGCTCACTCGCCGTCAGCAGAGGGTGATGTGTATGGAGCGTGCTGGTGTGACGTGTTACCAGCTCACTCGCCGTCAGCAGAGGGTGATGTGTATGTGGAGCCGTGCTGGTGTGACGTGTTACCAGCTCACTCGCCGTCAGCAGAGGGTGATGTGTATGTGGAGACGTGTCTGTGTGACGTGTCACCAGCCTACCAGCCATCAGCAGAGGGTGATGTGTATGTGGAGCCGTGCTGGTGTGACGTGTCACCAGCCATCAGCAGGGGTTATGTGTATGTGGAGCCGCGCTGGTGTGACGTGTCACCAGCCATCAGCAGGGGTTATGTGTATGTGGAGCCGTGCTGGTGTGACGTGTCACCAGCCATCAGCAGAGGGTTATGTGTATGTAGAGCCGTGCTGGTGTGACGTGTCACCAGCCATCAGCAGGGGTGATGTGTATGTGGAGCCGTGCTGGTGTGACGTGTCACCAGCCATCAGCAGAGGGTTATGTGTATGTAGAGCCGTGCTGGTGTGACGTGTCACCAGCCATCAGCAGGGGTTATGTGTATGTGGAGCCGTGCTGGTGTGACGTGCCCCCCACCCGCCGTCAGCAGAGGGTGATGTGTATGTGGAGCCGTGCTGGTGTGACGTGTCACCAGCCCACCCGCCGTCAGCAGAGGGTGATGTGTATGTGGAGCCGTGCTGGTGTGACGTGTCACCAGCCCCAGCAGAGGGTGATGTGTATGTGGAGCCGTGCTGGTGTGACGTGTCACCAGCCCACCCGTCAGCAGAGGTTGTTGTGTATTGGAGCCGTGCTGGTGTGACGTGTCACCAGCCATCAGCAGAGGGTGATGTGTATGTGGAGCCGTGCTGGTGTGACGTGTCACCAGCCATCAGCAGAGGGTGATGTGTATGTGGAGCCGTGCTGGTGTGACGTGTCACCAGCCATCAGCAGAGGGTGATGTGTATGTGGAGCCGTGCTGGTGTGACGTGTCACCAGCCATCAGCAGAAGGTTGTTTAGGTGGGTGATGTGTATGTGGAGCCGCGCTGGTGTGACGTGTCACCAGCCATCAGCAGAGGGTGATGTGTATGTGGAGCCGCGCTGGTGTGACGTGTCACCAGCCATCAGCAGAGGGTGATGTGTATGTGGAGCCGTGCTGGTGTGACGTGTCACCAGCCATCAGCAGAGGGTGATGTGTATGTGGAGCCGTGCTGGTGTGACGTGTCACCAGCCATCAGCAGAGGGTGATGTGTATGTGGAGCCGTGCTGGTGTGACGTGTCACCAGCCATCAGCAGAGGGTGATGTGTATGTGGAGCCGTGCTGGTGTGACGTGTCACCAGCCATCAGCAGAGGGTGATGTGTATGTGGAGCCGTGCTGGTGTGACGTGTCACCAGCCATCAGCAGAGGTTGTTGTGTATGTGGAGCCGTGCTGGTGTGACGTGTGGAGCCGTGCTGTGTACCAGCACCGTCAGCAGAGGGTGATGTGTATGTGGAGCCGTGCTGGTGTGACGTGACACCAGCCGTCAGCAGAGGGTGATGTGTATGTGGAGCCGTGCTGGTGTGACGTGTCACCAGCTCGCTCGCCGTCTCGGCGGCCATATCGCCAATGAGGCTGTCGCAGCAGAGCCTTATCTGCGAGTAATGTGCTTTTAGATCAAGTCACTTCAAAGCCCTTGGAGGATCGCTAATGAAAATCCCGAGGAGATTTGAGCATTGGGAAGTGGTCGAATAAGAAGAGTCATATTGAGCTATTCGAGCCGGTAAAATGAGCAGGGAATGGAAGACTACACGTGAAGACAGCATCTTTGCTTCTGATAAATATTCGATGAGCTGGGCATTGGACTTACAGCCGTGTAATATTGGACCTCGTGACGAGTTTTTCGTTGCGATTTGATTTCTGTGCTCTCCAAGGAATCTAGGTTGACATGCTTCTTATGAAATCGAAGGCGGACCCAACGAACCATACTGGAGGGGAGGAAATGGCTTGGGATGAGGGGGGGGGGGTGCTTTTTGCCACTTGGCCATCGGCGGAGTTTTTGGGAGCTGGGTGGTAGGAAGACATGCCGAAATGTTGAATGGTTTGAAGTGTTCAACTTATCGTTTTATAGTGTTATAGGGGATGGGTACTTCCAAAGAGGTATGAGCACGTGAATGGCCTTGAGTACTTTGGAAAAACCTTGGATGACAATGTCCTTTGCAGTCTGAAATATACTTATGCGTTGCACTGCACGTGGGGTGTTTTTTTCCTCCTCTCCCTTCCATCAATTAGTACTATGATAACAAGTAGAAAAGACGCAGCAAATAGCTTCGCAATATTCGGTTCCGTTTCTTAAAATTCGCCATCGATAGATAACTGTTTATTCCTGAGAGTTCGACTTCCATTTGAGGTCCAGGGGCAGACTTGGGGGAGCTCCAGATGTCCATCTGCCGAGCTCTCGAAAGCTTCTAAACTATTGAAAACTCCAATAGCTTAACAACATATGTTAATATGATTCCATAACCGTTCATTGTTTAAGAGGCAGTTGCAAATAATTCCTCAAATTATTCCAGAAGTTGGCCATTGAGAAAATCAAATTGAAAGATGGTAGGTATTAAACCAACATAAAATTGGACAATATATTCTGGATAATATCTAGAGATAGTAACGATCCTGATAACCTCACAAACGCAATGAAATATATTTCGGCGATACTTGTTAGTTCTGCTAAATCCAATACCCTTTCTAGTAACAATCATTGCTTTCTACTCAACAGTGCCCCCGTGAAGAAAAAACATACGTTAGGGATATATGTCGTAAGTCCGTGACCAGCTCAGCAAATTAAGACCGTGGCAACTCGCTCCAGATCGGCGCCACTTCTTCCGGATCGCCACCACAACATACTCAGGTTCTGCCTCGGCCTGGAAGTATGTTGTACGCCTGTACTGCCTGCCTGCACGCCTGTACTGCCTGCCTGCACGTCTGTACTGCCTGCCTGTATCGGTGTTCACCAAGTTTGGCGAAACCCACACAGCACCTCCGAGAAACATCAAGATTGTATTCAAGCTGGTCTAGATGTATTCAAACTAGATGCATTCAAGCTAGGCTAGTTGTATTCAAGCTAGTGAAGACAAACTTCGATGTCCATGCAGTGCCAAAATGCGCCGATGTCCATGTAATTGCGATTTTCCGGAATGGGTGCAATGCCTGCCTGTATGTGGCGGCTGCCGGAGCAGCGTCGGGCCGTGCGTTTAGCTGACTGCTCTCCACGCAGCCTCTCGCCGCCGACGGCATTCAAATCTCCTGGCGGCGCGCACGCAGCCGTCTATTTTCGCCCGGCGTGAAGGGTCCTCGCGGCCGCTTATTCAGCTGCACTTTAAATTTAATATCGGCGTTTCTGGCGCGATTGCGGCGTAAGCCGGCGGCCGGCGGTGGACGCTGCCGGTGGTCGCCGCTCTCGACAATGCAAATACGGCCGCTAATGCGGCCGGGTGTCCGGCATTGAGCAGCTGACGCTGCCACTGTCGTCGGCCGGCGGCGGCACGCTCCGTCGGTGGGCGCGCCGGTCGGCCGACGCGGCGCCGCCGGCCAAATTGGCGGTGCGATATCGCACGTCCGCCGCAGATATGGCTAGTTGTGGCTGAAAGGGTGGCCGCCGCTGTCGACGAATTGGATACGCGCCGCCGTCATCGGCACCCCGGCCGGCCGGCATTGAAGGCCGGAACGGACGGCCGCCGCTCGGCGACTTTGCATGAATTTATTCGGATTGATGGAGCGAAGCCAGCTAGCAATGTGTCGGGTACTTCGCGGTGGAGATGCCACTCTGCGCTGGGCCGGGTAAAGGCGCCCACGTCTGTGTCTGAAAAGTGAACATCTACATTTAATTATTCACGAAACATAGTTCATCGCCATCACTATTTCATTATTTCACTCTTTCAACAAGTAGCGACACGCTGAAAAGTCGGGAGATAGATTTTGTAAATTTCATTTTGCCTGATGTGCTACATTTATAGTTGTGGGATTGCTTTTCATTGCAATGATATGCAAGCAGGTTTCACTTTCTGGCCTTAAACAACGTGTTGTTCATTAGCTGAAAAAAATGGTAGGTTTGGTGGCATTTGCGCCATAGCTATCTTCATGAGGAGTATCGTATTCCCAAGCGCGTCCCTACCAAGTACGCCATTGGGCGCATATATGACTGAGTCCATCGTAGATAAATACCTGCCGAGCATATATTTGTGCATGCAATTTATCAAGCAATAATGGACAGGAGTACTTTCCATTTCAAAATAAATTTTATAACGATGGTGGCCTCTATCCTTTTCCCACCTTTTCCGGATTGCACCGTCGCTGTATTTCCGCATACCGTCACACATGCAGGTGAATACACTTATATCTCGAAATGTACATTTTGCACAAGTGATTGCCGGTTATCCGTGAACTTTTACATTGACTCGTTCTTGATTGCAGTGCATTTTTCGATTTTATGCTTTCTCCTTCTCCTTCCCTTAAATTCCACCAGTGACACTGATCCATTTCCCCGTATTTTCCTACCTATTATGTACTGCTTCGCGAGCAATAGCATAAAGTTGACAATGTCAGTTTCACCTATGCATCCAAACAGTATGCACTCTATGCATAGATTCGGGCTCGTTCCGTTGTTTAAACACATATTGTGCATCAGTATATTCCAAAACTGTGACACCGTTCTGCATTCCACCGTGAAATGTGTTATAGTATCGATGTGTGAACAAAATTGCCATTCTGGCGAATCACCAATTGTTCGGTCGTATAGAAATGTTTGCTTGCAAACAACTCGATATACTACCTGAAACTGAAAGTTTTGAAGTTTCGTTGATTTTTTACATGTATGTGGTAGAACATAGATTTTCTCACACTTTTGCTCTCGGAATGTAAAATTTTATCCCTCCAATTTGATTCGACATCGTGGTTTTCGTGGCTGTCGACAGCAGCATACCGAACATGAGAGAATATGTCATTTCGCTTGCTTCTATTTCTTTTGTCATGGGGTCATGTCAAACGAATGATATTTTCCATTCCTTGTCTTGGGAGGCAATGAGCAGTAATTATGCAATCTCAACAATCATTTCCATTCGTGGGGAAAAGCACGCAAGAGTCGCTGTTATGTATATTGGGACACTTATATTTGGACACGGGGCACCTAATATGCTATGTTATGTGCTATTGCCATGTCCAAGCAGATCAATTATAAATTTGATGTTATTCTCATAGAGTGATGGCAAAAATATCGGCCGTTGATCTATCTTAATGTACTTATTGCGTGTAAAGAAAATATCCGACCTTCAATATACCAGGAGGTACTGAGTTGACATCAAAAGTAACGATAAAGATTATACTTTATTACTCAACGTTTCGGCCAGGGGCCATCGTCAGGAGTATATTGAAGGTCGGATATTTTCTTTACACGCAATGTCTAAAACCCAGGAGCATCTAAGAGCCATTCTTCGTTGTATTAATTAATGTACTTATTGTACCATAGGAATTGAGCACTTACTGATTTGATGTCTTTAGTGTTCAATTGAGCTTTCATTTTAAATGCTACATCAATGATACATGCATACAAATTTGGTACACCTATTTTTGAAAATGCGTTCTTATCAGCATTCGTTCGCAATATATCTTGTAATTTAAAACGTCCTAATCTACCTTGAAGTATGTGTTTCAAAATTAGTTTAGTGTCGTCTATCATTCGCTTCGACCACATCAATTGCAGTGCTCGCATGTATCTGTTCATCTTCACCGCTTTTAGGCCACACTCCGTTACTGACTGGCACGAAGCATCATTCTCACTTAGGGTGGTTTATTTCTCCATGTAAATTTAGAAATCTCCCTATCTATTTATTCGGTAATGTTATTTAATTGGCAGACCCATAACAGCCGCGACATACGTGAACTGCGATACCATCAAATATTTGCTAAGTACTATTCTACCCTTCAAGCTCAGGTCTCTTCCTTTCCATGGTGGCTTCAATCCTAGTGATTTGTATTTTTGTTTTATTGCCAGCTACCTGGAAAACGCATAAATACTAAACATGAGTTCACAGACATACCGGACCACGGCGTAACGATAGACCGGACCCCGCCGGCATACAGACAGGCCGGGCTCCGGCGTACACACAGACCAGGCCACGACGTACTTTTTCTACAAAATGCCTTTAGGTGTAATCCTAAACATCTGACGCATCAAATATTGGACCATCGACACCGCCCCCGGCGCACAGACAGCCGCTCAGACAGCGCCACGCCGGCGGTCCGGCAGACCGGGCGGCGGTGGCCACAGACAGCCGCTCAGACAGTGCCACGCCGGCGGTCCGGCAGACCGGGCGGCGGGGCCACGCCGGCGGTCCGGCAGCCACAGACAGCCGCTCAGACAGTGCCACGCCGGCGGTCCGGCAGGCCGGGCGCGGTGGCCACAGAAACCCCCTCAGACAGCGCCGCGCCGGCGGTCGGCAGGCCGGGCGGCGGTGGCCACAGCCGCTCAGACAGTGCCACGCCGGCGGTCCGGCAGGCCGGGCGGCGGTGGCCACAGACAGCCGCTCAGACAGCGCTCAGACAGTGCCACGCCGGGCGGTCCGCAGTGCCACGCCGGCGGTCCGGCAGGCCGGGCGGCGGTGGCCACAGACAGCCGCTCAGACAGTGCCACGCCGCGGTCCGGCAGGCCGGGCGGGGGGCCACAGAGCCGCTCAGACAGTGCCACGCCGGCGGTCCGGCGGCCGGGCGGCGGTGGCCACAGACAGCCGCTCAGACAGTGCCACGCCGGCGGTCCGGCAGGCCGGGCGGCGGTGGCCACAGACAGCCGCTCAGACAGTGCCACGCCGGCGGTCCGGCAGGCCGGGCGGCGGTGGCCACAGACAGCCGCTCAGACAGTGCCACGCCGGCGGTCCGGCAGGCCGGGCGGCGGTGGCCACAGACAGCCGCTCAGACAGTGCCACGCCGGCGGTCCGGCAGGCCGGGCGGCGGTGGCCACAGACAGCCGCTCAGACAGTGCCACGCCGGCGGTCCGGCAGACCGGGCGGCGGTGGCCACAGACAGCCGCTCAGACAGTGCCACGCCGGCGGTCCGGCGGGCCGGGCGGCGGTGGCCACAGACAGCCGCTCAGACAGTGCCACGCCGGCGGTCCGGCAGACCGGGCGGCGGTGGCCACAGACAGCCGCTCAGACAGTGCCACGTCCAGAGCGCTAGGCCAGCCGGCGGTCCGGCAGGCCGGGCGGCGGTGGCCACAGACAGCCGCTCAGACAGTGCCGTGCCGGCGGTCCGGCGGGCCGGGCGGCGGTGGCCACGGCGCGCCGTTGTTTCCACCTGCGGCGCGCCGGCTGTCAGCGGCAGACGCGGCGCTGCGCCATTACCGCCGGCGGCGACAAACGACGCGCCGTGGTCGCGACACGCGCCACAATCGCCCTCGGAAGCGGTGATGAAGCGTCGCCGCTGACGAGGAGCACCGTGTAACGCGCTGTGATAAACGGAGGGGCGGCCGGCGCCGGCCGTCTGGAGCCGAGGGGGAATGGGCGGCCGGCCGGGCTGAGGTGGAGGGGCGGGGTCGGCGGAGAGGCGGCCGGCCCGGGCCGAGGTGGAGGGCGGGGTCGGTGCGGGAGGGGCAGGCCAGGGCCGAGGTGGAGGGGCGGGGTCGGTGGGGGGGGGGGCGGCCGGCCCGGCGGCAGGCCCGGGCCGAGGTGGAGGGGCGGGGAGAGGGGCAGGCCAGGCGGTGGTGGTGGGGGGGGCGGCGGAGGGGGGGCGGGAGCGGCACGGCCCGGGCCGACGTGGAGGGCGGGGTCGGTGCGGGAGGGGCAGACCCGGGCTGAGGTAGAGGGGCAGGGTCGATAGAGGGGTGGGCCGGCCCAGGCCGAGCTGGAGGGGCGGGGTTGGTGGAGGGGCGGCCGGCCAGGGCCGAGGTGGAGGGGCGGGATCGGTGGAGGGGCGGCCGGCCCGGGCCGACGTGGAGAGGTGGGATGGGTGGAGAGGCGGCCGGCCCGAGCTGATGTGCAGGGGCGGGGTCGATTGGGGAGGGGAGGCGGGGATGGCCGGCCCAGGCCGAGGTGGAGACGTGGAGTTTGTGGGGAGGAGGAGGAGTCTGTGGGGACGGAAACAGAGGGGCACGTCGGTGTAGTCGGAGGGACACAGTTGGACAAGTGTGAGGACGGCCAGATGAGGGTGGGGTGGGGAAAGTGGAGCCGGGGGAGCGTCCGGTAGATGCAGAGGTGGAAGGATGTCAGTGGGGGCAGACTGAGCCCACCCACACGACTCGACAAGGGTGGGGTGATGGGGAGGTGGAGTTGGAGGAGCGGCCGATGGATGCAGAGGTGGAAGGTCGTAAGTGAGGGCAGACTAAGCCCACCCACACGACTCGACAAGGGTGGGGTGATGGGGAGGTGGAGTTGGAGGAGCGGCCGATGGATGCAGAGGTGGAAGGTCGTAAGTGAGGACAGACTAAGCCCACCCAAGCGCATGACGACAATACCTCGACAATACCCTACCTCGATGAATCTGGCATTGCAAGTCAGCAATGCCGCAGGGTCTCTGCCGAGTTAAAACATCCGGATATATTAGGTGGTTGGCATACTTTTCCCACAAAATGCATATAGGTGTAATTATAAACATAAAACGTATCACATTTTGGACAATCGTCCCCCTCAGTGGTGCCGTTGGTGACAGGTGGAACAAACGCTTTTCTTGCAAAGATAGTCTTCTTTAGTGACACATCCGCTTGTGGGACGCTTCTACGGTGGTCGGTATGCATGTTCATTAGTTGGAGGCAGCCAAGTGATCATTCAGTCGCCCTACCCTGGTACTAATATAACAGCTTTTGCAGGTAGGGAGCTCGCATAAGTTTGGGGCGTAATGCAACATGTGTGATCCCCACGATTTTAAGGTCTCAGTTTTGGAAGGTAAGGAAACTTGGATGGTCATGGACAGACTAGACATCGATCATGCAACAACGTTCAAGCATGTAGCATGTAACGGCATCTAAAGAATCGAAAACTGCGGCATCAAGCCAGCATCCCCTTTCCCTACATTTCCAGGGCGTGCTGCCCTTTGATCATTAGCGGCCGTTTTAATAAGGAGAATTGCAGAATAAACCGGCTGGCGGGGAGGCGGGCCGATTTAACGAGCCGGCGGGTCGAGGGAAGGGCGACGGACCGGGTGCACGTGACCTGCCCCGCAGCCATCGTTTGGACGGCCGGCGCCACGCGTGATGGAAGGGGAGCGGGCTCGGCTCCGTGATGGAAGGGGAGCGGGCTCGGCTCCGCCTCACGGCCAATGATTGAATCAACTTATTAGAGCCCAACTACAACTGAAGAGCTGGGCCGTTTTCCAATTGAGCACGATTTGATTATTCGGTCATCAGACGTGATGTGCTCGAGTTAATAATGCCCACCGGCCGTCCCCTCTCCCTCTGAAATCGCCGCCTGCCCTATCTGCTATTAATTATGATTTCACGATGTTTACCGTTGAGTTTAATATTGCTACGGTGTGGTAAGCAAGCTATTAGGAGCAAGTGCACCCGTAGATGAAGAGAAAGCTGACATGGAAGCGGCAATAGATGATGAGATTGGAAACATTTTGATACCGATCTTCACAAGGGTGTAGTAAAATAAAGGGTAACAAAGATATGGGTGTCGCTTCAATGGAAAAATCGACCCGAAGTTGTGCAATTATTAATTACACCATACTTTAAAGCTTGCGATAAACCTACAGCAAATGTTTAAATCCTATCTGAAGAACTTCCGCATGCACTTTATGATCCAAGTACCCATGCATTCATCACAATGGCGGAGTTCATGAGTAAAATAACCTTCAATGTTGTGATGTCAATCATATTTGTAGACGTAGTGTGGCCATTAATGCTCGTTTTTTTGGCTGAGTGTGGGTAGCTTTGTGGCTGCGCGAAACGTTCAGCTGGAAAAAATAGTCGCGAAGTAGTGCGTTTAAACAGCATTCAGCAGCCACAAATTTGTTGCCAGAAAGTTTGTGTCAGTGCAGGGCAATAGCCCACTGGGTTGGGCCCTGATATCACACGCCATGCATGAAATGATGTATGCATATATTGCTCTTGGATAATTCGATAAGCATACAAAGATAAGCAATGCGTACCTGAAGCATGTATGATCCCACCAGAAAGTTTAGAAATGTCCAAGAGTGTCATGACCGATCTGAGCCAAATTGTGAGCCATTCACTTTCCTTAATGCTCCTTCGGTATCGGCCCACTTTCCATGGGCTGCTGCAGGCGTGACTAACATTTCGTAAACACCCGCGGTGACCGTGAGCTCATGATCAACTCTCAGGTATTCCACATGCACATTCATAAACTCGCCTGGTTTCCGAGCACTCATGATAAACTCGCTCGGTCTCCGAACAGTCGTGTTAAACTCGCTCGGTCCCCAAACACACGTGATAAACTCTCCTGGCCAAAGTCCAATCGTATATATATCCAACCAATATGGATCATGAACGTATCACAGAAATGCATCACAGTGATGCATGTTCATGTTGGCAGTTAGAGCTCGTTTGATCGGTTGGAATCAGTTAACTTTCAAACATCACGGTGAGGGAGCGTTCCTCTTAGCAACATTGATGTTTGTGGATGCGTTGCCGCTGCTTGATAAGCAACCGAGTCACAGCCAGCAGATTTTGCGAATGAAGTTAGGGTGTGTCTGTGGATGAGGCTATGATATATTCTGTGGATGCGGCTATGGTATGCTCTGTGGATACGGCCACGATATCGGCTGTGGAGTGTCGGTGCAACTAGGATATTGTCTATTGGCTGTGTGTACAGGCAGGATATTCGTGACCTGTTGATTTGTAGTCGATATGAGACAGCGAGGAGGGAGGAAAAAGGGTGTGAATTTACGCAGACGATTTTACAAAGGTTCTGACATATGCTCTTGAAATAATAACCAGCGGGTGTGGATGATTGAATGAAATTAGAGGACTTGAGAGCGCACCTTAATTTTATTGTTGCCCTATCTTGGCCCTCATATCATTACGTGTATCATGTATGATTTTGCAGGCCCAAAACAACTTTGTGTCAGAATTAGGATTTGGATATCTGTAAATGTACCAATTGTGCCAATTCCAAGTGTATTTAGGCGTGTGAAATGCTGTGGGAGCTATGCAAGATTCACCGTTACGTGTTTGCACAGATACCCTGTGAATGGTGATGATGTGAGTTATGATGATGGCTACGTACCAATACATTTGTGGTGGAGCCAGCCGCATACAACTCAGGCCTTCTCAGAAACTAACCTGTTCTCTCGTGATGGTCTGTGTCCTCTCAGCAGGACTGTGCCTTTTCTATGGAGACGGTGTTCTCTCTGGTCAGATGGTTTCCTCTCAGTAGGACTGTGTTCTTTCTATAGAGACGGTGTTCTGTGTGGTCAGATGGTGTCCTCTCAGTAAGACTATGTCCTGTCTATAGAGACGGTATTCTGTGTGGTCAGATGGTGTCCTCTCAGTAAGACAGTCCGTCTATAGACCTATCAGACGGTGTTCTGTTTGGTCAGATGGTGCCTCTCAGTAAGACTATGTCCTGTTAAAGTATTCTCTCTCAGTGTGAGGTGTCCCTCTGGTGAGTCGGTGTGCTTTCTGGTGAGAGGGTGTGCCCTCTGGTTAGATGCGTCCTCTCTGGTGAGACGGTTTCCTCGGATGGAAAGGACCATGCGCCACCACAGTACCGACTGTCACGTGCGCTAGAACACATAGCCTCGTTCGAGAGATACGTCCCAACTTACACAGATGGATCCAAGACTGACGCTGGTGTGGGCAGTGCGTTTGTTACTGGGCCTCTGTCAATATTTTTTTCCCTACCACCACATGCAACTGCTTACATTTCAGAGCTGGTGGCGATCACAAAGGCCCTCAGTTTTATTGAAGTGGGGCGGGATGCCTCGCATTTCATTTTTGCCGTCTCACTCAGCAGTCTCTGGGCGCTAAAACAGTTTAGCCCACCTGACACCATTTTACAGGACGTTTTACGGCGTCTCAGATCACTGGCTCAAGCTGGGAAGATTATTGTCCTCTGTTGGATCTCGAGCCATGTCGGCATCGTGGGGAACGAGGCAGTGGATGCTGCTGCGAAGCGAGCAACTCAAGCCCAATATATGCGATCTATGCCGCTCCCCGCGAGGGAGTATGACCGTTCTATCGCGACCTTTGTGTTAAAAAGAGCAGTCTAGTTGGGACACACTGCAAGACAATAAACTGCGAACAATCAAACCATGTCTTGGGGAGTGGCCCTCGTCCTACTGTAGGACGAGGCGGGACGAGGTCGTGCTCTGCCGCCTTAGGCTAGGGCACACCTACCAAACGCACCACCATCTGCTCTGTGGGGAGGACAGGCCCAATTGCCCTCGATGTCACGCACCGCTATCAGTACGTCACGTTCTGATATCCTGTTCCCTGCTCGCCGATGCTCGAAGACGCCTTCTTGGAGTCGTGCAGTCACCGTCACTCCGCGAACTCCTGGGTGACCACTCACGCGTTGTAACTTCAGGACAACTGTTTCGCTTTCTCTCGGATGTGAAATTTAGTGCGATTTACACACCTCACTGACATGTAGCACTATAAGCTCGAAATGATTTGCCTGTATTTTGAAGGCTCGCAAGGTTGGCATGAATCCTCTTTAGTTGTCCATCTAAAATTGTTATGGGCGCTGTATGATCAAAGTCGTCGATGCGCCCGTAAGCCCAAATAACCAGCCGATCTGGTGAGACGGTGTCCTCTCTGGTGAGACGGTGTCCTCTCTGGTGAGACGGTGTCCTCTCTGGTGAGACGGTGTCCTCTCTGGTGAGACGGTGTGCTCTCTGGTCAGATGGTGTCCTCTCTGGTGAGACGGTGTTCTCTCTAGTGAGACGGTGTGCTCTCTGGTGAGACGGTATCCGTGTCCTCTCTGGTGAGACGGTGTCCTCTCTGGTGAGACGGTGTCCTCTCTGGTGAGACGGTGTCCTCTCTGGTGAGACGGTGTGCTCTCTGGTGAGACGGTGTCCTCTCTGGTGAGACGGTGTCCTCTCTGGTGAGACGGTGTCCTCTCTGGTGAGACGGTGTGCTCTCTGGTGAGACGGTGTCCTCTCGGTGAGACGGTGTCCTCTCTGGAGACGGTGTCCTCTCTGGTGAGACGGTGTCCTCTCTGGTGAGACGGTGTCCTCTCTGGTGAGACGTGTCCTCTCTAGTGAGACGGTGTCCTCTCTGGTGAGACGGTGTCCTCTCTGGTGAGACGGTGTCCTCTCTGGTGAGACGGTGTCCTCTCTGGTCAGATGGTGTCCTCTGGTGAGACGGTGTGCTCTCTGGTCAGATGGTGTCCTCTGGTGAGACGGTGTTCTCTCTAGTGAGACGGTGTCCGCTCAGAAGTGGTCATGTTCTCTCGGTGTGACAGTGTCCCCTCTGGAGGGACTGCATCCGTTCAGGAGGGACCCTGTCGGTGACGACACTCTGGGTTCGCTGCAGCGGGGTCAGCCGGCGGGCGCGGCGCGGGGGTCTGGGAGTCGGCGATGGCTGAAGTGCCCTCAGCGTCTGGGGCCATTGTGAGGTGGGCGGCCGTTGTAGGGTGGCCGCTGCGGCGAGAGGCCGCCGCTGGGTCTCGAGTGGCACCGGCTGGACGGCGGCCGGCTGCCGACCAGCTGCCGCCGCCCGCTCTTCACACGGCAGCTGGCCGCGTTCAAACGGGCACCAGTCGCGCCCGCCGTCACCAGTGGCGCCCGCCGTCACCAGTCGTGCCCGCCGTCACCAGTCGTGCCCGCCGTCACCTGTCGTGCCCGCCGTCACCAGTCGTGCCCGCCGTCACCAGTCGTGCCCGCCGTCACCTGTCGTGCCCGCCGTCACCAGTCGTGCCCGCCGTCACCAGTCGTGCCCGCCGTCACCTGTCGTGCCCGCCGTCACCAGTCGTGCCCGCCGTCACCAGTCGTGCCCGCCGTCACCAGTCGTGCCCGCTGTCACCGGTCAAATGATCACCAGTCGCGCCCGTCGCCCTCCGTCACCAGTCAAATGATCGCCAGTCGCTCCCATCTCCCGCCGTCACCAGTCAAATGATCACCAGTCGCGCCCGCCGTCACCAGTGGTGCCAGTCGCCCTCCGTCATCGATCAAATGATCACCAGCAGCCCGTCGCGCCCGTCGCCCTCCGTCACCAGTCAAATGATCACCAGTCGCGCCCGCCTCACCAGTGGTGTCAGTCGCCCTCCGGCATCGATCAAATGATCACCAGTCGCGCCCGTCGCCCTCCGTCACCAGTCAAATGATCACCAGTCGCGCCCGCCGCCCGCCGTCACCAGTCAAATGATCACCAGTCGCGCCCGTCGCCTTCCGTCACCAGTCAAATGATCACCAGTCGCGCCCGTCGCCCTCCGTCACCAGTCAAATGATCACCAGTCGCGCCCGTCGCCCTCCGTCACCAGTCAAATGATCACCAGTCGCGCCCGCCGTCACCAGTGGTGCCAGTCGCCCTCCGTCATCGATCAAATGATCACCAGTCGCGCCCGTCGCCCTCCGTCACCAGTCAAATGACACCAGTCGCGCCCGCCGTCACCAGTGGTGCCAGTCGCCCTCCGTCATCGATCAAATGATCACCAGCAGCCCGTCGCGCCCGTCGCCCTCCGTCACCAGTCAAATGATCACCAGTCGCGCCCGCAGCCCGCCGTCACCAGTCAAATGATCACCAGTCGTGACCGTCGCCTTCCGTCATCAATCAAATGATCACCAGTGGCGTCCGCCGTCATCAACTTGACCAGTTCCGAACTGGATTTGTTGATCTGCCAGTTAACTTTGGCAATTTTTGCTGGCGGCCGGGTTCAGCGATAGTTTGTGACGTTTCTGATCACACGAGTTTGCACAAATGCTTACTTTTGTACCAGATGCATTGGTTTCTGTCCAGAAGCTGATCGGGGCACGGGTCTAATGCTTCCTGACTGTGTTCCTGGTTTAAGACCAAAAATATTTGAACTTCACCTGATGTCATAGACGGAGCTTTGAAAACTGATCAACGCAACAACTTCAGGTGGGCTTCTTGAAAAGCAAGTGCATTGGGGAGGGTGCTCCACATTTGGAAACCAGCGACTGACCAATTTGGAGAAGCCAGAGCCCCCTCTGGGCTCGACCATTGTTCTCGTCTTTGGCCTAATATAAAAATGCGACTTTTTGAAAACCTAAGATAGCTTGGCCAAAACCCGAAGTGTTTTCTGGTGGGAGGGGGAGAGTCCAGATCTCCCGGGCGAAAACCCTGCGCCCATTACGACGGGAGCACGCAGCAGCGCACCCAAGGGGAGGGGCCCGCGGCGACGGATGACCCTTATGGACAGCTGTTCTGCCTTAGTAACCTGAAGATCTGCTAATGAAGACCGAAAGCAACGCTATCCACCCCATCCCTCGCTAAAAAATGTGGCTTGCAATTTTCCGTGTAATCAGAAACCGCTCCTCCCTGATCAAAATAACAAGCAGCTTCGCTAACTCATAGACCTTTCCTTGAGAAGCGTCGACTGTTTTGAGTGATATAGTTTCGTCAATCTCTCACGCCGGTTGGTCGCGGGTGAAGAGTAGTGGCAGGTCGGACTTGGACTCACATCCTTTCGGTTGGGATACGGACACCTTTCCCATGGACCACCTGCACCCATTTTATCAAATATGCATTTCTCTTGTTGGTTTAAATTCTAATCGCATTGCGTTTTACCGGTAATATGTAGTTATTTTTGACCCGTTATTTTTTGACACATTTTTTCCCATATGAACTGTATATGAAGAGAAGCATTTCTTAGCCATCAGAGAAGATATGAATTACGATGCATTTTCAAATTAATCGAGCACAAAATGTTATTTCGAAATGTTATGCTTTTGTAAAATTGCCAGGAACTTTACACGCGGTGAATAGCGCATAGGAGATACCGCGGAGTTTCTTACCATCAGATGGCAGGCCAGGCGAGTGTGACGAGAAAGGCAGCAAACTGAGGCCCGCTATCATTGGAAGTGTATGGTGAGGATTGTTGATACCGGTTTTTAATTGTTTTGGGCGTAATATATCAGTAACCATTTTAAAATATAGGCCATGCTCCCAAATCTGGCGAAGCAGGTGGACATCAGTTCCCGGCTGAGGAAACCGGAAAAATGCATAAGGACAATTTCAAGAGAAGCCTCCTTCAAGCGCACTAAACATTCCCGCCATGTGCGACACATTTCAAGGAGCCTGATTTTGCTGCTGAAGCGTCGCATGATGAGTATTTCTGGACAAACGTGAAATATGCTAATTCTTGCTTACCGATAGCGACGACCTTTCTCATGGTTCCTCATGGTTCCTCATGGTTCCTCATGGTGTTTGAATGTTTTAAGGTCAGAGCGGTGTCTGTGATTGGGTTGTAGTTAAGACATATTTGATATTGGCATAGATCCTAGGCGGGTACCAGGGACGTTGAATATGCTTTTAGAGGACTCCTGTCCCAGGAGCAGTACAGGGGAGTACTGGGGGAATGCCCTTCCCCTTGGAAAGGTGGCGCCCTTGCAGACGAGTGTCTCTGCTGCATACTTCTGAATTTGCCCCTGACGTATCCGTGTGCGCAATGTTGAGAGTCCCTGGTCGAAGTTAAGTATGAAATGCTCGTAGTGCATACCCAGTTTTAGTGACTTCAATTCTGAATTTGTATGATCATGATTATGATTAAAGTTCTTCTTGAATGAAAACCAGAGCCCGTAGGGATGATCCGAGGGGTCCTCAAAACATTCTCCATCGATGGCGCTCCTCCGCAGAAGTGGCACTCCAGTCCCTAGACGAGTGTCTCTCCCGATGAAAAAGAGCATCGATCGCCCCCGGCTCCAGACTTGACTTCACCACTTGCTCTCCCGTCTGTTTATGTATTAACGGAAAATGATTGCTGGAATCAGAATCAAGGTCATGCATGCCATCCTACTGCAGGAACAGTAGCTATGCCATGATGCTCTCCCTAACGGTCAAAGTGCTGTGGGCCATCAGTCGATTTGAGCACCTACGTCAACCAAGGTAGATTATTCCCATGAAGCACCAAATAATTTAATGCTGACTGCAAGAAACGCTACCGAGAGCATATCTGATAGCCGAAGAATAAGAAGAACTTGAAATTCGCTTCTGCCTTGAAGACTTCGAGTGATTAAAGACGCTTTCCTGTAAGTACCTCTGGTAATTAATTTTGACTGACTGCCAATGTTGCTGCGCAGCACTGGCGACTGTAAGGCCACTATCTGGCGACTGTAAGACCACTATCTGGCGACTGTAAGACCACACTCGCGACTGTAAGACCACTATCTGGCAACTGTAAGACCACTATCTGGAGACTGTAAGACCACTATCTGGTGACTGTAAGACCACACTGGCGACTGTAAGACCATTATCTGGCGATTGTAAGACCACTATCCGAGAAGACAGCACCCTCCCCTTCAGTAATGCTAAGGCAATGGCAAGTTGTCACTGACGGGTGTATCTTTGACCCCCCCCCCCAGCTCACATGTCAGACGAGACTCCAAGATCTGTCTTCATGCCCACATATGTAGGTCCCCAGCTTACCTGCCAGACCCCGATATCTGTTTTCATACCTACACATGTAGGTTCCTAGCTTACATACCAGACGAGGCCCCGATATCTGACTTCATACCTGCAAATGTAGATCCCCATCATGGACGTCGCTACGGCTGGGCATGGGGAAGACGCGTCCCCACAAACGCAAACTTCGGGGTGGTGTCTATATATATCGCTGTATGGAAAAATTAAAACAACCGTTTCGGCTCCACAGCCCCTCTCCAAAATCCATCGCGACGCTCATGTCCATTATGTGGCAAATAGGCGAAGTCAAACGCTGTTTCCATCAAATTTTAGAAATTTTAAGCAAAGACATATGCGACCGAGGTGGATAAACACATGAAAAGTAATTCAACAGCATCGTGTTCATGCACATGCTAAATCCAGTTGCATTGAGCCGGCGCATATAAAACTAGTCCAAATTTAGGCCGCATTCACCACCCTTCACCGAGCACGTTGATGAATTGTGTTTTTGTTGTTGTTGAGCATTTGGCTGCACTGTACCTACATTACAGTCACTGGTCACCACACCCCAACAACTGCCTCGACGAATTCCAGTTCACTAGCTTCGGAAAACGGCTGTGACGCGCCCGTGCACGCCTACACGCGCCTTCAGTGCAGCCAGATAGGTATGCTTGCTGATGCGCTGCAAAGATTGGCAGCGATTAGAGGGAACGCCAAAAAAATGATGCTTAGCGAGGATGATAAGGAACTGAGCACACTAGATTTTATTTACTTGCACATACAAATAAATGCAGAGAGGTGTCGAGCAATTGCATCCAAAATAATATCCGTGCCGGATATTACACCCTCCTATCCGATATTCCTGCTCTTACCTCTGGAAATGTCTACAGGTGGACTGTTGTATAGTTTAGCACTGGCGACAACTGAGACGCCCTGCCAGTGCTCTCACTTGTCAATACCACTGTTAAAGCCGTCACTGCCGACAGTACTCTCACTTGCCAATACCACTGCTAAGGCGTCACTGGCGACAGTACTCTCACCTGTCAATATCGCTGCTAAAGCCGTCACTGTCGACAACCGAGACGCGCTACCAGTACTCTCACTTGTCAATACCACTGCCAAAACCGTCACTTTATCCTTGTTGAGGAGCTAAGCCTGTATAAATGATAAATTAATAATGCCCCCAAGTTTGTTTTGAGAATCCTGTGCCGGGGCATCGGAACGTTCTCAAACTAGTGAAGCTATTTCGAAACATGAAAGGACAAAATATGCATTTTCTTCAGTTTTGAAAGCTCAGATTTGTCTCAGGGAGATATGGTGAATGAGCGAAGCTCTTCAAATTCTTTTAAGCTGGTGATGAGTGGTCGTCGCCATATATTTTTTTACAGGGGAAACGATAGAGTTCTTAGGTCGATTCCTTCCATGCAACGCCATAGGCGTAATGTTGAAATGTCAGAAAAAGTTCACGAAGTTTGGAAGGGATTGTCCTCCCCTGTGCCCTGCTCTGGCTATGCCTGTGGGAGGAGAGATAGAATTAGTAGTGGTGGAGCTCTGAAGAATATATCGAGAGAGCCCAGCGATGCTAAGGCCGCTCATTTCAAAAGACATCAGGGAGGCGGGCCCATTACGGGCACATGTTAAATCTGTAATTGTGGGACGGGTCTGACCGTGCATTGGAGGAGCTCGATTCCCTCCAAAGAGATACTGAGTTCCTGTGAAGTTTGTATTCATCTTCACCGGTGCACTTGAGTCCACATCGCCAGCATGGCTATCGCCAGTACCAGTACCAGTACCAGTACCAGTACCAGTACCAGTACCAGCGACAAGGAAGGCGACGTTGTTACTTTGGGCGCCAGATCCTTGTCTGGTTTCTGCAGCGGCATGAAGCTGCTACAGAAGCCAGACTAGTTGATAGTTGGGGAGTGGCGAGTTCTAGAAGACGCATGCCGGACGCCCGCCAACAAGGCTCGACTATTACCATGCGCTGGCCCATATATAAGAATATATTGACTGATTGGAAATAATTAACTGTGCAATGAGAACAGCAATTGAGGTACTTGAGTTACCTACCGATTCATACACCACCATAGGCTGGCTACAGTATGACATTACTCCATACCAAGGGATAAATGCGAATTACTTAAAGTATGCTCGTGAGGCAAACTTCATGTCCAGCTTCTCCCGGAAGATCCGTCTTCGCTGCCAAATGTGGCGTCATCGGTTGTCTTTCAGATACCCAAGCATAAACATTGAAGTGGAAAAGTACCTAAGTTTCGCGATATCAGTAAAAATGGCCAACCGAACAGGTGTAATACATTTAAGTATCCTACAATTATACACGGCTGACTGAAGTCGATGAATGCTTCACCCTATTACAATCCTACATGAAACCCACGAAAGGATGCTTTGCTTGAGTTCTTGTTCTGCAATTTAAATATGTTGCAATCATTTGTCATATACTCCAACTTTAATGAAACAGAACACTTATGTTTATATCAGATACAATCTGTATTTGCCGATTTGTCTCATCGTTGCATTCGTAAATTGAAGATAAAAATGTTCCGTTCGGAAAATATTTAGTCAGTGTTGTTTGCATTTAAGTGCAATGCAAGCCAAATTAATTATCATGAAGCTGGCCCCAGATCTCTTAAGTTTGATTTCTAGCAGTTTTCACATGTGCTTTTTCTTTTATTGCGTCCTTCTGTGGCTAAGCCCTTCTTGCACGCTACCACCCGATCGGCCGCAGAGCCACGCGATCAAGGAGTCATGTAGCGACTGGTCAAGGCCAGTCATTCACCTGACCAGGCCACAACGCGCAAGAAGGGCTTATGCATCCACCTGTTCTCCCCTAACCCAATGCCAGAATGGCCCGACATTTCCAGCGCTGCAGTACGGTGCATTTCCTTCCGGGCTGCCAAAGAGAGTCCAGTCGGTGTTGGTTCACAAATTTCCAGTGGCGAATGGCATGTCCGAGCATGTGCCTGTAGCGAATGGCATGTCTGTTGTCCTCACTCATACTGCGCCCATAATGGCGCCTTACGCCACTCTGCGCCACTGACACCCATGGCTGCAGTATTGGTCACACGTCATTTAGTGTGACTGTCATTTAGCTAAACTGTCATTTAGCAGTGACCTTTGCTGTGTTGCGACCTGGGTCACCAACTTTGTCTACATCTGATAGCGGATTGCTGGTCTTTGGTGATTGTTGTGGGTTAACTTGCGTGGAAGAAGGTTCACTATGGTGCATATCTGTATATTTGAGCATAGGTATCAAAGCTGTGAATACTAGGTCAACTTAATGACCTGTGGAGGTCGAGCGAGAAACTCCGTGAAGTGGATATGTAGCACGTCGTTGAGCATGCTTGATGAGACAACGAGGTAAGATGATTAACCCATGGATGAACTTATCTTAATATCTATTGCGCTCTTATGCATTACGTCTAACACCGCGATTATTAGTACTTTTTAGCAAATATCCCAGAAACCTTGCCAATATGTCATTTGTTAAGATCCTCTTGTTGTTTTGCGTCCGCTTACACCCACTATATTAGTATCGATGGCAGATGACGCAGGCGACTGTAGCCTGGTGGTGAGCTCTCCTGGGTCACGACCTGGTTCGCCATTGTGGGTCTCTGTGACAGTGGATTGTCAGATAGGCCCTGGCGATTGTCGTTGGCTGAAGTGCATGGCAAGAAGATTCAATGTCTTTAATGACCATGAATTGGAGCATGCATGTCATGCTTAACATGAGGTCAAGATCTGTGGAGGTCAGTCGTGGCAATGCCCACAAAAACTACCAGCCCTCAAGATAAGACTCAAGATAAGAAAACAAGAAAATACTCCAAAAAGCATGCGACTCATGAGCAACGAGAATTAACTCAGATATATTGGTGGGTGGAGCAACAGCATACACTAAACACCGCAGGGGAGTGATGGGGGGTCGGCCGCCCACCTGCTCTGCCCCTCTCTGCCCCGCTCTGCCCCGTTCTGCCACGCTCTGCTCCGCTCTGCTCCGCTCTGCTCCGCTCTGCTCCGCTCTGCTCCGCTCTGCTCCGCTCTGCTCCGCTCTGCTCCTGCTCCGCTCTGCTCCGCTCTGCTCCGCTCTGCTCCGCTCTGCTCCGCTCTGCTCCGCTCTGCTCCGCTCTGCTCCGCTCTGCTCCGCTCTGCTCCGCTCTGCTCTGCTCTGCTCCGCTCTGCTCCGCTCTGCTCCGCTCTGCTCCGCTCTGCTCTGCTCCGCTCTGCTCCCCTCCCGCCCCTCTCTCCGCTCTGCCCCGCTCTGGTCCGCTCTGCCCCGTTCTTCCACGCTTTGCCCCGCTCTGCTCCGCTCTGCTCCGCTCTGCTCCGCTCTGCTCCGCTCTGCTCCGCTCTGCTCCGCTCTGCTCCGCTCTGCTCCGCTCTGCTCCGCTCTGCTCCGCTCTGCTCCGCTCTGCTCAGCTCTGCTCAGCTCTGCTCAGCTCTGCTCAGCTCTGCTCAGCTCTGCTCAGCTCTGCTCAGCTCTGCTCAGCTCTGCTCCGCTCTGCTCCGTTCTGCTCCGCTCTGCCCCGTTCGCCGGCCGCCCCGCCTGCCCGTGTAACCTGACGCCGGCCCATTGTGGCCGTCACAGGGCGTCGGCTGTCGCCGCCAGACCTGATGCCGGATACGGCACGTGGCCGTATCTGGTGATGCAGCCACGTGCTCGGGCGGCCGCCACTGATCAGCTCTGCCCGCTCTGCTCCGCTCTGTTCTGCTCTGCTCTGCTCAGCTCCGCTCTGCTCTGCTCCGCTCTGCTCCGCTCTGCTCCGCTCTGCTCCGCTCTGCTCCGCTCTGCTCCGTTCTGCCCCGTTCGTCGGCCGCCCCGCCTGCCCGTGTGTAACCTGACGCCGGCCCATTGTGGCCGTCACCGGGCGTCGACTGTCGCCGCCAGACCTGATGCCGGATACGGCACGTGGCCGTGATCTGGTGATGCAGCCACGTGCTCGGGCGGCCGCCACTCCGAGAGCTGACTCGGCACCGCCTCCCTCACACACACACCTCCCTTCTGTTTCGGCGGCAGGAGGCACAGAGTGACTCGCGCCCAGTCGGACTGGGCTGGGCTGGGTTTTGTGGATCAGCAGGCTCCGAAAGGAACGGTGCTGTGCAGTCAGGGCAGTCACGTGATGTGACATAAAGGAGGCGGATGGAGAGGGTGACGAGGGTAGCATAAAGGAGGTGGGTGGAGAGTGTGGGGGATGGTTGTATGCATGTTGGAATGTCAGAATTCGGCATATGGCAATTCCAAAACTATCCTCACTCGCTCTCAGCAATTAAATTATGATAAAGTCTGATCATTGTACTATTGCCATCATCAGAAAAGGGTTAGATAAACCCGCAAATAATTTTATGGACACAAATAATATTCCGTCCAGAACAGCAACCCTCCAAGGTACTCGCCGGTGCTAAATACATATTTGCAATGTAAAACAAACTCAAACCAGAATATTTCCGGTGAGAAGTCGATAGGAGAAGATACTGACTAGATAAATAGTCACTCAGCGTCAATAGACCTCTAACTTGGCCGTCAATGTCAACCAGAGCTGATGAGCCAGCTACGGGATTTGAATGGTGCACGTATATATGCATTATACATGTAAGCTCAGTTACAGGTATGAGCCCTTCCTCTCATGGTGTGCGTCAACATGAGCCACAACACCCATATGTACTGTGGTGTTGGTGGCCAGAGGTCGTACGCCTTACGGACGACTGGAGAGCGTGTGGGGAATTAAGTCGCCTAGAGTCCCCAGCCCGTGTCAGAAGCCTGTGTCAGAAACTATTATTATAGGCTTTTGTCAGAAGTAAGTGTCAGAAGCCTGTGTGGGGCGCTTGAGACACGTCACGTTGCGTGCGGCGCCTCGGACAACTTGTCTCCCCTGTAGACGTCAGGAAGTGCTTCAGTTGGCACGACCTGACGTCGCCTCAGACAGCTTATCTCTCCTGTAGACGTCAGGAAGTGCTTCAGTTGACACGGCCTGACGTCACCTCAGACAGCTTATCTCTCCTGTAGACGTCAGGAAGTGGTTCAGTTGACACGGCCTGACGTCACCTCAGACAGCTTATCTCTCCTGTAGACGTCAGGAAGTGGTTCAGTTGACACGGTCTGACGTCGCCTCAGACAGCTTATCTCTCCTGTAGACGTCAGGAAGTGGTTCAGTTGGCACGACCTGACGTCGCCTCAGACAGCTTATCTCTCCTGTAGACGTCAGGAAGTGGTTCAGTTGACACGGCCTGACGTCACCTCAGACAGCTTATCTCTCCTGCAGACGTCAGGAAGTGGTTCAGTTGACACGGCCTGACGTCACCTCAGACAGCTTATCTCTCCTGTAGACGTCAGGAAGTGGTTCAGTTGGCACGACCTGACGTCACCTCAGACAGTTTATCTCTCCTGCAGACGTCAGGAAGTGGTTCAGTTGGCACGACCTGACGTCGCCTCAGACAGTTTATCTCTCCTGCAGACGTCAGGAAGTGGTTCAGTTGGCACGACCTGACGTCACCTCAGACAGCTTATCTCTCCTGTAGACGTCAAAAGTATTGCACGACCTGACGTCACCTCAGACAGCTTATCTCTCCTGTAGACGTCAGGAAGTGGTTCAGTTGACACGGCCTGACGTCGCCTCAGACAGCTTATCTCTCCTGTAGACGTCAGGAAGTGGTTCAGTTGACACGGCCTGACGTCGCCTCAGACAGCTTATCTCTCCTGTAGACGTCAGGAAGTGGTTCAGTTGACACGGCCTGACGTCGCCTCAGACAGCTTATCTCTCCTGTAGACGTCAGGAAGTGGTTCAGTTGACACGGCCTGACGTCGCCTCAGACAGCTTATCTCTCCTGCAGACGTCAGGAAGTGGTTCAGTTGACACGGCCTGACGTCGCCTCAGACAGCTTATCTCTCCTGTAGACGTCAGGAAGTGGTTCAGTTGACACGGCCTGACGTCGCCTCAGACAGCTTGTCTCTCCTGTAGACGTCAGGAAGTGCTTCAGTTGGCACGACCTGACGTCGCCTCAGACAGCTTATCTCTCCTGTAGACGTCAGGAAATGGTTTAGTTGGCACGACCTGACGTCACCTCAGACAGCTTATCTCTCCTGTAGACGTCAGGAAGTGGTTCAGTTGGCACGACCCGACGTCGCCTCAGACAGCTTGTCTCCCCTGTAGACGTCAGGAAGTGGTTCAGTTGACACGGCCTGACGTCACCTCAGACAGCTTATCTCTCCTGCAGACGTCAGGAAGTGGTTCAGTTGACACGGCCTGACGTCGCCTCAGACAGCTTATCTCTCCTGTAGACGTCAGGAAGTGGTTCAGTTGGCACGACCTGACGTCGCCTCAGACAGCTTGCTCTCCTGTAGACGTCAGGAAGTGCTTCAGTTGGCACGACCTGACGTCGCCTCAGACAGCTTACCGCTCCTGTAGACGTCAGGAAATGGTTTAGTTGGCACGGCCTGACGTCGCCTCAGACAGCTTGTCTCTCCTGTAGACGTCAGGAAGTGGTTCAGTTGACACGGCCTGACGTCGCCTCAGACAGCTTATCTCTCCTGTAGACGTCAGGAAGTGGTTCAGTTGGCACGACCTGACGTCGCCTCAGACAGCTTGTCTCTCCTGTAGACGTCAGGAAGTGGTTCAGTTGGCACGACCTGACGTCGCCTCAGACAGCTTGTCTCTCCTGTAGACGTCAGGAAGTGGTTCAGTTGACACGGTCTGACGTCGCCTCAGACAGCTTATCTCTCCTGTAGACGTCAGGAAGTGGTTCAGTTGACACGGCCTGGCGTCGCCTCAGACAGCTTATCTCTCCTGTAGACGTCAGGAAGTGGTTCAGTTGGCACGACCCGACGTCGCCTCAGACAGCTTGTCTCCCTGTAGACGTCAGGAAGTCTTCAGTTGGCACGACCTGACGTCGCCTCAGACAGCTTATATCTCCTGTAGACGTCAGGAAGTGGTTCAGTTGGCACGACCTGACGTCACCTCAGACAGCTTATCTCTCCTGTAGACGTCAGGAAGTGGTTCAGTTGGCACGGCCTGATGTCGCCTCAGACAGCTTATCTCTCCTGTAGACGTTAGGAAGTGCTTCAGTTGGCACGACCTGACGTCGCCTCAGGCAGCTTATCTCTCCTGTAGACGTCAGGAAGTGGTTCAGTTGGCACGGCCTGATGTCGCCTCAGATAGCTTATCTCTCCTACAGACGTCAGGAAGTGGTTCAGTTGGCACGACCTGACGTCACCTCAGACAGCTTATCTCTCCTGTAGACGTCAGGAAGTGGTTCAGTTGGCACGACCTGACGTCACCTCAGACAGCTTATCTCTCCTGTAGACGTCAGGAAGTGGTTCAGTTGACACGGCCTGACGTCACCTCAGACAGCTTATCTCTCCTGTAGACGTCAGGAAGTGGTTCAGTTGACACGGCCTGACGTCACCTCAGACAGCTTATCTCTCCTGTAGACGTCAGGAAGTGGTTCAGTTGGCACGACCTGACGTCGCCTCAGACAGCTTGTCTGATGACAGCGGCCTGACAAGTTGTACAGGACCTTCCGCTCTCCCAGTCACCTGACACCTCCTCAGCGCTCGTGCGCGCGGTGCATTTGCGTAGCGGGCCGCGCCGGGGCCAGTGTTTGGAGCCGCCACATTCTGGAAGCGGCCGCACCGCGTGACAGGTGGACACTTGCCGAGCGCAGAGCAAACGGTTTGTATGCGGCCGACGGTTGTGGGCGGCGCTCGTCAGCCGCAGGGTGGCAACAGGCGCGTGAGCATAAACACGCCCACCTGCGACTGGATGTCGAGTCATCGGCACACGGCTCCTGGGTGCCGGTCGGCCGGTCTTGGAATGTGTGGCACGCACACACGGCTGGGAGGCGGTGTGACGCCGGATCACCCCGCGACAGGATGCCGCGGCGGTGTGACGGTGGATCACCCCGCGACAGGATGCCGCGGCGGTGTGACGGTGGATCACCCCGCGACAGGATGCCGCGGCGGTGTGACGGTGGATCACCCCGCGACAGGATGCCGCGGCGGTGTGACGGCGGATCACCCCGCGACAGGATGCCGCGGCGGTGTGACGGTGGATCACCCCGCGATAGGATGCCGCGGCCGGGCGGCGGTGTGACGGCGGATCACCCCGCGACAGGATGCCGCGGCGGTGTGACGGTGGATCACCCCGCGATAGGATGCCGCGGCCGGGCGGCGGTGTGACGGCCGATCACCCCGCGACAGGATGCCGCGGCGGTGTGACAGTGGATCACCCCGCGATAGGATGCCGCGGCCGGGCGGCGGTGTGACGGTGGATCACCTCGCGACAGGATGCCGCGGCGGTGTGACAGTGGATCACCCCGCGATAGGATGCCGCGGCGGTGTGACGGTGGATCACCCCGCGATAGGATGCCGCGGCCGGGCGGCGGTGTGACGATGGATCACCCCGCGATAGGATGCCGCGGCCGGGCGGCGGTGTGACGGTGGATCACCCCGCGACAGGATGCCGCGGCCGGGCGGCGGTGTGACAGTGGATCACCCCGCGACAGGATGCCGCGGCGGTGTGACAGTGGATCACCCCGCGATAGGATGCCGCGGCGGTGTGACGGTGGATCACCCCGCGACAGGATGCCGCGGCCGGGCGGCGGTGTGACAGTGGATCACCCCGCGACAGGATGCCGCGGCGGTGTGACAGGTGGATCACCCCGCGATAGGATGCCGCGGCGGTGTGACGGTGGATCACCCCGCGATAGGATGCCGCGGCCGGGCGGCGGTGTGACGATGGATCACCCCGCGATAGGATGCCGCGGCCGGGCGGCGGTGTGACGATGGATCACCCCGCGATAGGATGCCGCGGCCGGGCGGCGGTGTGACGGTGGATCACCCCGCGACAGGATGCCGCGGCCGGGCGGCGGTGTGACGGTGGATCACCCCGCGACAGGATGCCGCGGCGGTGTGACGGTGGATCACCCCGCGATAGGATGCCGCGGCGGTGTGACGGTGGATCACCCCGCGATAGGATGCCGCGGCGGTGTGACGGTGGATCACCCCGCGACAGGATGCCGCGGCGGTGTGACGGTGGATCACCCCGCGACAGGATGCCACGGCCGGGCGGCGGTGGATCACCCCGCGATAGGATGCCGCGGCGGTGCGACGGTGGATCACCCCGCGATAGGATGCCGCGGCGGTGTGACGGTGGATTACCCTGCGACAGGATGCCGCGGCCGGGCGGCGGTGTGACGGTGGATCACCTCCGCGACAGGATGCCGCGGCCGGGGTGTGACGGTGGATCACCCCGCGATAGGATGCCCGCCGGGCGGCGGTGTGACGGTGGATCACCCTCGCGATAGGATGCCGCGGCGGTGTGACGGTGGATTACCCCGCGACAGGATGCCACGGCGGTGTGACGGTGGATCACCCCGCGACAGGATGCCGCGGTGTGACGGCGGATCACCCCCGCGACAGGATGCCGCGGCGGTGTGACGGTGGATCACCTCGCGACAGGATGCCGCGGCGGTGTGACGGTGGATCACCTCGCGACAGGATGCCGCGGCGGTGTGACGGTGGATTACCCTGCGACAGGATGCCACGGCCGGGCGGCGGTGTGACGGTGGATCACCTCGCGACAGGATACCGCGGCGGTGTGACGGTGGATCACCCTGCGACAGGACGCCGCGGCCGGCCGACAGCCGGCGAATCAACACGGAATAATACTTCCTGTCACCGCCATCCGCCGCGGCCCGATTAAACCCCGGCGCATTCCGGCCTTTCACGGCGGCCGTGCTGTTTTCCGATAGGGGACGCCGGGCACGCGTGCCTGTGTGTAATGTTCCAACAATGACGTGCCCCGGTCGCCCACATTGACCACTGGCCACCTCGGCGGGACCGACCCCCCAGCTCGCCCCCGCCGCCCCCGCCTCTAATCCCACCTTATTATAGCAGCAGGGCACCGGATTACGGAGGGGCGCCGGCGCGAGATAATGGATCGGCTTTGTTCTCTGACAGCAGCGATGATATTCGGTCTTCTTCTCGGCAGAGCGGCTAAATAGCTGGCGTACAGGTGGCACCGTTGGTATTTAAACAACCCCAGTACTCTACCTGTCGTCTCGGACATTCCTGAAAGGGTATCAGGAATTGCCGGAGGAAGAAAGGAATAAAAAGGAGGAGGTAGGGTGGAGGAGCTCGACGTGGACGATCGTCCCTCTGTGTGGAATTTAGGTGACCATCTGGGAAATTTATCGCTCCCCATGAGTCTATAATCACCGTATTAAGGAGGATACAAGTTGCTGCTTTCAATCCTTGAAAGCAAGAACCAATTGCACTGATAGGGTGAGCACACCACCGATATTGAAATATTTTCAAGCTTCCTCTTGTTGTGATTCGTCCACAGAAACCACTGTTGAGTAGTTTTCATCGGAGTAATTTGAGCAGCACTCCTTATTTGTATTCCATTTCCTGCGGAAAGGAAGAGAGGGTGTCAATTCCACCCTCTGATGTCTCAAAGACCTAGCATCCGATTTCCATGGAAGGTAGCGTAAGCAGTTTGCCGGGATAAAAATATACCCATCTATGTCGTTAAATTTAGAAAAGGGGGCAGGTGCGCACCCATAGCCGGAAAGTGGGTAGGGCGAAACATAATATTTATTTTCCTCTATAATTGGATGTCTCTTCCAGGCGGTTTTCTTGCACGAGTGTTTTTCAAGGTATGTACATTCTAACACTTTTGCATGAAGTTGTACTTAAGCGCAAGCCGGTCGTTAATAGTGAATAGTGATATATACGGTTTGTTTTGTTGCGCTGTCAATGAAAAATTTCCTCTTGTGACAGCACAAATAACTCTGCGTGGTCAAAGCTATCAATTTTGAGCATGCGATCCATCAATCCTTAGTTGCAGCAAGAGATTCAGACTCCCTAAATGGGAGATTTGGGAGAGTTTCATTTTGTCTCAGCACCATTGGCATGCCATTTATTTAATATACCATACGCATTTGATGTATTTTCGCTGCTTATATGCTTTTCAAAAGGGGCTTGAGAGGATAAATAGACGGAACATTTTGAAAACAGCTACACATTTAATATTGTGCTAAAATCTCGAATGCCCATAGCGAAAGGCCTGCTAGCCATGTGGATATGTGTGCAAATCTAGAACATATACCATTAACAGCAGAGACGAAAGGTGGAAAGAAGACATTTGCTGGAAATGAATTGTAACGCTGTTAAGCGTTGGCTGCATTCACGTTGCTCGGGAGCGATTACCATAAGGCAGCCGCCAAGTGCCATCAAGAACATTAATTATATTATTAACTACGCTTAACATAATCATAGTCCATTTTGACGAGCTCACCACCAGCATATTCGTCAATTCAAACTATTCTAAAGTTGGGTATTGTATTCCGGCTTTAAAAATCGCCATGTTTTGCTCCATCATAATTTCCTAAGTGAAATACCTGATCCAATTCGTGCCCGAAATCTGGTTTTAGTTCTTATGCAAATCGCGAGATATTTACCTTCAATAAACAAACTTTTATGTGTTATTATCAAACTGTTGTGCTATTCCTCCCCCACCCCCAAAACAAGTCTTATGCTTTGCAGTTGGCCAGTTTTCCTGATTCCCTCACAGTTCGGGGGAAAGATATCTTAGGCTGTTCTGAGGATGTTGAAATAACCCACAAGCCGTTCAAGACCTTCCTCCCAAACTTGGCATACCATTCCAAAATTGAAGAGCGCATGTTGCTTCATACAGTGGTGGTCCAGCCTAGTGCAGTCACCGACAAAGGGTGTTCAAAATTAGGTCACGACCCCGTCCCATTGCATGGTTTTTAGACGCACTTATTTTTTATAATGTCGACACCTGTTTCGAATGTAGTAGCCTATCCTCTTTGGCTACAAGTACTATTACAGGTTCGATTGATGTTGGGTTGTCCTATGGGAAACTGTCTAAGAATCAGGACAGCCAGCATCAAAATTCCTCGCATTTATTTTTGCTGTTTGGACACTATCAAGTATTGGAAGAATTAGCCCCAGGAACACCACAGCAAGGAAGCAAGCTAGTAGAGAACACCTAGGGCCATTTAGTGAAATGTGTTATGAGGGGGAAAAGTGGGAATATATATTCATGGAATGTAGAACATACGTACACCGATGCACGCATACATGAAAATACATATATATATACAAAACCTACAAATATATATATATATATATATATATATGTAGATGTATATATGCATATATATATGCAAATGTATTTATGTATATATATATATATATATATATACTTATGTATATACTATATGTATATATATGTATATATGTATATATATATATATATATATATATATATATATATATATATATATATATATATATATATATATATATATATATATATATATATATATATATATATATTCATATATATGTATATCTATACATATAGATATATATATATATATATATATATATATATATATATATATATATATATATATATATATATATATATATATATATATATATATATATATATATATATATATATATATATATATATATATATATATATATATATATCTATTATTATATATCTATTTATATACATATATATATATATATATATATATATATATATATATATATATATGTGTATAAGTATATATGTATATATATATATATATATATATATATATATATCCTGGTCCACACTTACACATACCTTGTTTAATACCACGAAGAATGGCTCTTAGATGCTCCTGGGTTTTAGACATTGCGTGTAAAGAAAATATACGACCTTCAATATACCAGGAGGTGCTGAGTTGACATCAAAAGTAACGATAAAGATTATACTTTATTACTCAACGTTTCGGCCAGGGGCCATCGTCAGGAGTGATGAAAAAAGCTCAAGCTTAAAAATTGAAGAAAGCACGCTGGAAAACAGCGTGCAAAATGACACGTGGAAAGCAGAAAAGCCTCCTCAGTGGTGCAGACACTCACAGAAACTCCAAACCAGAAACAAACTATGCCAAGAAGGAATCCTCTGAGGAAGTCCGAGCCGATGGTCCATATACATATCGATGCATACACTCACGCACATACATAGACATATATCCAATATAACGCGTAATACTTAATATATATAATTTATGTTCATGTAATTTTATGTGATATACCAAGACGTCGTTTGCGTGTTTAGTTGCGGCCGTAGATTACGAATATGTAGAGATTCGAGGACCTTCAGATCAGCGTTGTCCCTGGCTGTTGCTAGAATTTATACTTTGAAGTTTGTGTTAGTGTCGCTGTGTTCCATGTTAGAATCTTTGTCGATCATGCGTTCGTCTAAAGGTGTGTATGCTCTCCGAAGTCTGGCATCTCCCAAGTGCTCATTGTACCTACCTATCCCTGATACTACGTTTGGTTTCACCGACATAAAATGTTCCAAGACAGTGATTGCACGTTATTTTGTAAACTACGTTTTTCCGTGTGCATCTACCTTTGAGCCCGTTGATACAGGTGTGGCACGTTCTCCTACCAGCAGGGCATGGCGGCATTTCCAGGGCTGAGCGGACCAGGTAAGATTTCAGCGTAGGTCCGCTAGTCCAGGCTACCCTAACATGGTTTAGATGAGACGAACGGATGGCTGCGTTTACCTGTCGACATAGTTGGTCATCGGCAAAAGGAAGACTCATGTAAACATAGTTGGGATTGCTACCCGCTCGATGCGACATTGCCCACCTATCCTACTCCTGTTGTGAGGGTGAACAGCACGAGCGGCGGAGTGTACCCGATGTGCTGGGTATCCGTTTTCCAGGAAAAGAGTTGTCATCTTCGCAAGGCTCCGCTCGCATGAAATAGTATCGGAGGAGACTCGTGCTACTCTCCTCATTTGTGACGTTAGAACGGCCTTTTTAGTGGCCATCGGGTGGGCCAAATCATCATAGTGCAAGATGATGGGGCTGCCATTGGTTTAAAGTACAGCTCGGTGGTGTAGCTCCCATAAGCCTGAACTACAAACAACGTACACATACCAATACATTATCCCTTTATTAGTTTGTATCCTGTGCAAATGCTTAGGGTTCATTTTTTTCTTGTTACCTCATTTACAATATAATAAAGTAGGCTCTAATGTACTTCTTCATGTCTTCCTTGTTGATAGGTAATTGATTAAGGACAGGACACTTGGGACAAATAATGTTGTTCCAAGTGTTTGATGCCATGAGTGTTATTGCATTTGGTCCATTGGATCTGGATGAAAAGGTACATGGAACTGCTTAATATGTTTTAAGTTACTTGGTGAAGAAAGTTTAAGCATGTCCATTATGGAGACTGGTAAGGTTCGATTACGAAATCCCTGCAGCAACAATAAGCTCTGTTCTTGAACAATATCAAGGAACATCAATATGTCGTATTTCACAAATAGTTCATTTGTAGAATGCGTATAATGCTGTCTATTTATGCTTCTTCATGCTCTTTTTCATTTTTAATTCTACTGTCCAATCTTACCAAATTGCAGTTCATGATATTTGGAGCATTCATTGTTGTGTTAGCATCGTCAGCAAATAAACAGAATGTTCCTTGTGAAGAAATACCACATCATTTATGTATATCAGAAAAGGCAGTGGATATAGTATGGAGCCTTGCAGAACTCCATTGCAATCAGCTATGCTTCTGAAATTGCACTATTTGTTTTAGTTTGCTGGCATCGACTTTGTAAATAAGAATGTAATATCGTGAGAACAATTCCTGAGACCCCAATACGTGGTAATTTTGTGTAGTAAAATGTCCATGTTCATAGTATCAAATGCCATTTTTGGATTAATATACATACCACAAGTAAGTTTTTTTGGTATTCTATATATTTTGCAAGTTCATTGTAGATGTGAACAATTAGCACGTAAGTTCTGTGTTTTCTCTGAATCAAAATTAAAGAGAATTGGGTACATTATTCAGTTCTAGATCAGGCAGGAGAAGCCAATACACAAATTTTAAGAAGTATTTTGGAGAATACTCGCAGGATTTGAATTGGCCAATCGGGGCCGCGGTAGTCCAGTCAGTAGAGTGTTGGACTTTTGATCGCAAGATTGTGGGTTCAAATCTCGCAACCGGCGGCATTACCGAGTCCACCCGCGAACAATTGGCGTGAGAGATTGGCGACGCTATATAGCCTAGCAGTTGAATGCGTCGTGGAAGAAAGCATGGTTCTTCATGGAATTGGCCATGAAGCAAATCATTTGCAAATATGTTTAATTTTCCTGCCTTAAATTTTGGGATAATTGTGGCTAGTTTAGTTGCTAAAGATAGCTCCATATCTTACGCAGAGGTAAAAAAATGGTTAATTTGTTGAAACATATTTTTGTATGTCAATAAAAGCGATTTATACTAATATCATCCACCTCACATCAAACAGTTCAGTGAGTTCATAAATAATTCCCCTTGGGCTTCATCAGTGTCGATGTTTTGGTCACAAACAGCATAGTCATGCTCACCAAAGCATTCAAGTGGGTCTTTGATAGAAGCAGGTGTTTTCTTCTCTAATTTGTTGCCAGTGGTTGAATGAATTTGTTGAAGGCATTAAGAATTTGTGTTTTCATTGCCTTCTGCATCTATCATTGTTTCTGGATTTGTCTTTGGGTTATCTCTATGTTTATTTATTAGCTCATTTAAGATGTACCAGGTTTTCGTTCAATTGGTTTGGTTACTGTGTGGCGTATTTGTGGAATATAGTATTTTTTGCATCTCTTATGATCTTGATAGGGATGCTTCCGTAATGTTGATGTTTTGTCTCATTTAGTATTATGATTCTCAATAAATTGATCGTATAGTCTTTCCTTTATATTCATGGGACACAATATGCTTGCACTTATCCAAGATTCCATGGGGTTTTCGACTGCTTGAAACTAATTGCTTTGTAAAAAGTGTCATGCCATTGATATATGCTAAGAGTAAATCAGTTCATGCCATGCTTGGATCATTGTGGGGACGGAAATTGTCCAAGCTTGATACTAAGTAGTCTAAGTAGTACTGATAGTACTTGAAGATACTAAGTAGTACTTGATACTAAGTGAATATTTTGATGAACATGATTTTTCCTGGGTGGGTAATGTCACAAACACTAGAAAATGATCCAAGAGGTCGTCGATCAGTATTCCTGAAGAGAAGATGCAGGAAACATGATTGACGAAGACATTATCCAATAAAGAACTGCCAGTATTTTGTCCCCGGGTAGGATTTGTGAGTGTGGTTACATGATTATATGATAATAATTGGTTCCAGAAACTCTGCAAAATGTTGTATAACCCATCACCAAGTATAATGATTGTACGAACAGCTCCTATATATGTCTTTCATTAACTTAGCTGAGCAGGTCATAGCACGCACGTGCGTGGGCCGTGGGAGAAGATAAAATTCAAATCAGTTGAAGATTCAAATTACCTAGAAGCGTACTTGTTATTGGAGATGTTGTTCGTACCACTCAATAAGCAAGATGATCAAGTTAAGGCGCTTATCATATTATGCTAATTGTAATGTTGGTGTCAGTGAAGATCGACTGTCGAGGTAAGGTGGTAGATAGGTAACTAGGTACACACACACACATACACACACACACACACATATATATATATACATAGATATAGATATATATATATATATATATATATATATATATATATATATATATATATATATATATATATATATATATATATATATTTTTTTTTTTTTTTTTTTTTTTTTTATTAATTAATTTATTTGTTTATTTATATATTTTAATGTTACATCTATCACGAACAATATGGAAGATAAAGATACGTAATTTCGAAGTAAAATGGCTGTATGTTTCGGTATATTTACCTAGATTTCTCTCCCTGTACTACCATGCCCGTCTCTTTATCTCCCCTCGCCTAAATTGCTCTCCCCTTCCCTGTACCGCCGCTGTCTTCGCTTGTGCTTCTCCCCGCGCTTGGCTGTCTCTCCCTCTCTCCAGCACCGGAGGTGCCCTGATATTACGCCAGTAATCCGGCCACCCACGCCCCCGCGCGCACCGGTCCACACGGCAAATATGATCTGCCGACTGAGGCTGAACGGGCTGCTGGTGGCGCACAATCTAGCTGTCAGTCGGCAGTTTGTTCAGCTGGAGGGTGCCGCCTGCGCCGCCCTCGCAGGCAAGGATTGGCGCCTCGCTCCCATTCAGTTGCGCATGCTGCCCAGCTGCTGAGGAACATTGCCGGATACGCATGCATGATGCATACATGGCTATATATATATATATATATATATATATATATATATATATATATATATATATATATATATATATATATATATATATATATATATATATATATATATATATATATATATATATATATATATATATATATATATATATATATATATATATATATATATATATATATATATATATATATATATATATAATATATAAAATATATATATATATATATATATATATATATATATATATATATGTGGTGTCACAACAACTATGGAGATATATTTCGACTCTAAATTACTTCAATATCAAAGTAACCATCTTAAGTACCAGGCTCATGACATAATTATATCTCTATATTTTGTGTGCTATCGATTTGTCAATTGTGAGCATTAGTTTAATTTTCCCATACTTATCAGAATGTTGGTCTTACATTTAGCGATTTCGACCATCCGTTGTTCGCTTTGCATCACATCCGAATGTCCAGAAGAACTGAGGTATGATCTCGTGCGTCCTCTTTAGTGAAGTGTTCTCCTGTTGTAGGGTATCAGCTGTAGTATGTATTATTCCCAAATGTACTCTTTGAACCTAATTTGGGCTGGGGGCTTCGTTTCTACAGTATACATCGCCGGATCCAGTTTGTACGCAATTATATATGCTACGTTTCTTTTGAGTTCAATGTCAGATTAATATGGCCTTGCAGGTGTAGCAACGCTGTCCCCATGGTACTCATGCTTGGTGAAGGCTGAGCGGATCAAGGTAGAGCGCAGTTTTCTGTTGTTTTTCTAAGCTATTCTCCGTTTTCTGCCAGTCTTTTTAAGTAATTATTTACCGTGCATTTAAGCACATTTCGTCGATGTACATCTACGTCATTTAAATTTATATCGTTGTATAACAGGATTCGAAAGTCATCTCCTTGGCCCTCCTGCCATTTGTTCTTCATGTTCTTTCTTCTGTAGATTGAAGGACCGTGATTTTGATATTCGAGCCTTACTGATGCGTCTGCGCCTAGGCTAGTTATCTGCAGATACTTAAGGTGTCTTCAGGCGTTGCCGGTGACGTAGTTATATATATATATATATATATATATATATATATATATATATATATATATATATATATATATATATATATATTGTGAGTATGTATGTTGGCTAATGTGCACTGCATTTCACGTGGGTTTATCTCTTTGTAGCTGGTGTTGCATGGTCACCTGCTACCATACTGCACACATATTAATGAATTTTGCATTAAGTAAGATTTTAGGCGTTTCCGAAGACGAGGAAGGTTATGCTTAACATGACCTGACATATCACACAACATAGCAATTGGAAATCGTACGATGGAGTGAATTGTTTAGCTTGTTTGGTGAGGTAGTATTGTACCCGATTACACACTTTGACTCGCTTGAAGGCTCTTACACCGTCAAATAACTTTCTTTGATTCTATTTTTGACCATCTTTGAAAGGTCATCGTGTAGTAAAACTTAGAACATGTTTCAAAGGTGAAGAAATGCCAGGTCCGGGGTGTCTGCTTTTATCATAGTTTTGCAGAAGCGAGTATATTTTGGTACCTACCATGTATCTCCTTTGCATGAGTTCAAAGGTTGCATTTTTGTAAGAAAGAAGCTATATCTAATTATCAAGTAGACATTGTAAAATGCATAACCATTCTTACATATTCGATGACACATAGAAGACACACATGTTTATCGGTCAATTCACGTGGTGTAGCGATGGCAAATTCCTTATGGTAACTGAGCGATCCATGACTGATGCAGTCAATAAAATGGTACGGATCCTAATGGACAGACAATCAAATGATGCGGGTCCTAATGGACAGACAATCAAATGGTACGGGTCCTAATGAACAGACAATCAAATGGTACGGGTCCTAATGGACAGACAATCAAATGGTACGGGTCCTGATGGACAGACAATCAAATGGTGCGGGTCCTAATGGACAGACAATCAAATGGTACAGACAATCAAATGGTGCGGGTCCTAATGGACAGACAATCAAATAGTACGGGTCCTAATGGACAGAACATCAAATGGTGCGGGTCCTGATGGACAGACAATCAAATGGTGCGGGTCCTGATGGACAGACAATCAAATGGTACGGGTTCTGATGGACAGACAATCAAATGGTGCGGGTCCTGATGGACAGACAATCAAATGGTGCGGGTCCTGATGGACAGACAATCAAATGGTGCGGGTCCTGATGGATAGATAATCAAATGGTGCGGGTCCTAATGGACAGATAATCAAATGGTACGGTCCTAATGGACAGAACATCAAATGGTACGGGTCCTGATGGACAGACAATCAAATGGTGCGGGTCCTGGTGGACAGACAATCAAATGGTGCAGGTCCTAATGGACAGACAATCAAATGGTACGGGTCCTAATGGACAGACAATCAAATGGTACGGGTCCTGATGGACAGACAATCAAATGGCACGGGTCCTGATGGACAGACAATCAAATGGTACGGGTCCTGATGGACAGACAATCAAATCGTACGGGTCCTGATGGACAGACAATCAAATGGCACGGGTCCGGATGGACAGACAAATATGGGAAATATACCCCCCCCCCCTCCCCCAAAAAAAAAAACACAAAACAGCTAAGCAAGTAATTGTTTCACTAATATACAAGCAAATTATTCCATTCAATAAAGCACGATGATGCCAATTTTAGCTTCAATAAAAAACAGCCAAGTCAACCTAACCGTGTACGGAAAAGCCAGTGAAAAATGGGAATACAACGAGTGACATCGCTTTGGTGTCGGATTCCAATAAATTTCCGTAACGTATATGTCCCGTCTGCCGTTTTGTGTCGGAATTCGTCTTTTGTATGCATTACGGGCCTCAACACGGATATGTGCCGCATCATGCTGATGCCAAATCGACGGCTGATCGAACGACAGCGTCTGGTGCCAGAACTGTCTCCACCCGCCCACGACAGCGTGTGGTGCCAGAACTGGCTCCACCCGCCCACGACAGCGTGTGGTGCCAGAACTGGCTCCACCCGCCCACGACAGCGTGTGGTGCCAGAACTGGCTCCACCCGCCCACGACAGCGTGTGGTGCCAGAACTGGCTCCACCCGCCCACGACAGCGTGTGGTGCCTGAACTGGCTCCACCCGCCCACGACAGCGGTGACTCGGCAGGCAGTCTGGCCAAGGGAGGCAGACTGGCGGCGTTGTCGCCTCGTCAGCGCCGAGTCGGTCCCGTCTCGCCACAATGCGACCACACAGCGGCTGGATCGCCACCACACCACGGTCAGATCACGACCACACAGCGACGAGATCACGACCACACGGAGGGTCGATCACGACCACACAGCGACGAGAGCACGACCACAGAGCGGTCAGATCACGACCATACAGCGGCGACATCACGACCACACAGCCGCGAGGTCACGACAGCAGACCACTCGGCGGCGAAATCGCCACCACTCAGCGGATGGCCAATTGCGCGCGTTGCTCGCCATCACCGTCGCCGCCGCCGCCCCGCCCCGCGACCAGCCCGTCACGAGCCTGAGCGGCCGCCGCCGCCCCGCCCCGCGACCAGCCCGTCACGAGCCGGAGCGGCCGCCGCCGCCCCGCCCCGCGACCAGCCCGTCACGAGCCGGAGCGGCCGCCGCCGCCCCGCCCCGCAACCAGCCCATCACGAGCCGGAGCGGCCGCCGCCGCCCCGCCCCGACCAGCCCGTCACGAGCCGGAGCGGCCGCCGCCGCCCCGCCCCGCAACCAGCCCATCACGAGCCGGAGCGGCCGCCGCCGCCCGACCCCGCGACCAGCCCGTCACGATGCCCTTGCGCGGCCGCCGCCGCCCCGCCCCGCGACCAGCCCGTCACGAGCCGGAGCGGCCGCCGCCGCCCCGCCCCGCGACCAGCCCGTCACGAGCCTGAGCGGCCGCCGCCGCCCCGGCGACCACCCCGGCGGCCGCTGACTCGGCACCACAATACGTGTCAGAGCCGTCGCCGGCCTGACGAGGTAATGGTGGCCGATTTGGTGCCTCCACGGCCGCCCGGCCGTCGGCCGCGCGCCGCCAGCCGCAGCGTGGGTGTTCCGCTGTTCCACGGAGACGGCGTCGCCACTGACATGGCGGTCACCTGGGGTCAACCACGGTCACGCCACCAACAGAGGTCCTCTGTCTGCGCTGTTCCTGTCCCATGTGTTTCGCCCAGCCGAGGCGCTGCGTTGTTCTTGTCCCATGTGCTTCTCCCAGCCGAGGTCCTCTGTCTGCGTTGTTCCTGTCCTACGTGTTTCTCCCAATCGAGGCCGTCCGACTGCGTTGTGTTCTTGTCCCATGTGCTTCTCCCAGCCGAGGTCCTCTGTCTGCGTTATTTCTGTACCATGTGCTTCTCCCAACAGAAGTCCTCTGTTTGCGTTGCTCCTGTCCCATGTATTTCTCCCAACCTAGGCCGTCTGCCTGTGTTGTTTCTGTCCCATGTATTTCTCCCAATCGAAGCCGTCTGCCTGTGCTGTTCCTGTCAAATGCATTTCTTCAAATGGAGGCCGTCGGCCCGTGTTGCTCCTGCCCCATATATTTATCCCAATCGAGGCCGTCTGCCTGTGTTGTTCCTTTCCCATGTATTTCTCCCAATCGAGGCCGTCTGCTTGTGTTGTTCCTGTCCCATGTATTTCTCACAATCGAGGCCGTCTGCCTATATTGTTCCTGGCCCATGTCAATCTATGTATTTGCCTATACAACGATTAATTTCAAACCACTGCAACTGACAATACGGCATGTTTATTTGGATATTTTGTGGAACCCGGGGGTCAGAGGTCAGTTATGTGCACATCATAAAGGGAAAGCGATGGAAGAAGCAATATGCCCTTCCCCTCCCCCGTATACACGAAGGGGTGGTGATGGGGGAGGTGAGCATCACGAAAATGTCGCCATGATATAGTGCCATGGCACGGACATAGCCAGAGAAGTAGTTGAACAGTGAATTGCATCAGCTTGTTCACGTTTACACGGACGCGTCAAACTGCCCGCAATGCTGAACTAAGCATCAGACACGAGAATCTCTGTCGCCGGACGTTGTTAGTCGATTGCCACCTATTGAGTCGATAGGTATGATACGAGTTGTGAAATATCGGCACATAGCACACATGTACTGTCATTAATTCCTTTTACTTTATACGTTTTGCTGGGAAGCCTCAGGGGATCACAATAACCCGCTTGCAATGGGGAGCTTGTTTTAAGCTTTTACCACGCTCCTGGTACATACCAAGCCACATACCCATACCACATACCACATACTCCTCCTCTGCAGTAGTTGACCAGGTGAACGTTCGTTCACTCGGGGAGCTTTGTGCACCTCTGGGAGCCTCAGGTGGGATCACAAAGTGGCAAAAATGCAGCCTTGAAGAGTGGGAATGGGAGGAATCGAGGAGCGATGCGACAACTTCGCGTTTGCAATTCCATTTCACCTTCGTCCCCTCCCCCATTCAAGTGCAATCCGCTACTTCTGGGTGAAAGCATTGAACACATCCAACTTTCCTTATAAAAACTACATCTTGCAAATCACACTACTGTTTCTTCCCAGCGGAAAGCGACTGTGGCTCTCCTTCCAGCTGGTGTCAAAGTAGGTTCACGATCACCAGTCATGTTGTGGTTGTACAAAAACAATAACAAAAGAGCACTTACTCATATTGAGCTGTGTTGTTTCGCTCTCATCTCCTTCATCATCACTCATCCTTTTGTTGCATCGTACGAACGGTATTCATGCTGACCTCCGAAATGTCAAGCTAAGTTTGTCAGAGTAAAACTGTCTGGATAAATTGATCATGGTAAATTAGCTCCCTACAGTTATTTTCGATACACAGTTGATAATACATCAAACATGATGCTAACCAGAATCGCTAGTTATTGTGATATGTGATATGTATTATATAACATATGATTAATGTGCTGGAAAGAGTTCACATCACCAGTCCTAAGCCAAGATCCTTTCTTAGAAAAGCGCAATATAGCACCCAGAACTGCAATTTGACCTGATTAAGACAGCTAACTGCATTCTCCGGTTCTCCTTGACTGCCGAACAAACAGTGGCGCCCACGTCTACGTGTGTGCCGCTAAAGGGAAGCGACTTTGTTGTATCAGTAGCAGTACCGTGGGGCGCATCCAGAATATGAACGGCGGGGGCGCATCCAGAGATTTTGATCAGGGGTGCCGGCACTTGTCCTGGAGAGGCGCCACTTCTCCGGAGGTAAGGAGGAGGCACCCTTTTCTGCTCCGAGGTGCGTCATCGGCTGAAAATTCGTTGAGCAGGGGCGGGGTGAAGACTTAAGCGTCCGGAATGGGCGTCTTTTTCCAGCCAACGGGGTACCGTATCTCTATAGGGAGGGGGAGAACACATGCTCCCAGTCTCTCCCCCCTCCCCTGGATCCATCACTGAAGCGCACAGCCTGCATGTACTTGGCTGCGGCTGTCACGTGGTCACCATTCCGGGAGACACGGGGCGCTCGGATGTGGGTGACCGCCCGGGGGCCGATCCCCGGGAAGGCCGGGCTTTAGCTGCGGCTGTCACGTGACACGAGGCGCTTGGATGTGTGGCGACCGCCCGGGGGAAGATCCCCGGGAAGGTCGGCCCGCCGAGGAATCCAGACCACAGGAGAGACATGAGGAAGCCCGGCCAGGCCCGAGGTAGCCACTCTGAAATCCCAGATGCCGTGCAAGCCATTGCAGATCCCCAGTCGGCCGTGCAATCCGTCGCGTTAATGATTTCCTGTCAGTCGGGGAATCCACCGCATTAGGGATCTCCAGTCGGCCGGGGAATCCGCCGCGCTATGGATCCCCAGTTGGCCTTGGGATCCGCCGCGTTAGGGATCCCCAGTAGGTTGAGGAATCCGCCGCGCTTTGGCTCTCCTGTCAGCCGGGGAAGCCGGGCGGAAAAGTCGGCCTCGTTTCGCTTTCGACTCCGTCCGACGGTCTGTAGTGTGACTACATACACACCGAGTAATCACGTCAGCTGCACTTGGAAGTGACGCGAGCATAATTTCCTAAAGGCGGATACAAGCATAGCTTCATGCAATGAAAAGCTATATCTTACAGTTTTTTGGTACGTTAATATAGACACCAACTCGTGAGGGTGAAACCCTTCTCCGAATTTTGGGCACAATTATCAAATGTTGAACTCACAACACATTCAAAACATCTGCACTGGTACCTTCCAAAAGCACACGTGGCAAGGACAACTGAAAAGATTGATGTTGTACATAGAACAACACAGCAGACATACAATATGAAAAGTCATGTTTTGGTGCATTTTTTGTCTCCACTCATGTTCGAGCTAAATTTGAAAGGTAGAAGAAAGTATATCCGAATCACGACCCGACCGTCTTGCTCAGTATAATAATGTGTTCTCCTGTGCGTGTATCCTAATAGAACTGCCTCACTTGATATTCATGCTCAATAAATCATGAGCTGGCAGAAAAACAAGTACTTGGCAACATGCAGTGGCTGCGAGGACATCAAGGGATGCAAACTACAACTGAAATTCCGATGAAACGTTGTGTACTGTACATCTCAAAAGGCACGTCTGGCCATTGTGAGCCCCGTAGGGTGCTGACGCGCAGTAGTTAGCTGATGCTGAGCTGCTGCATACACGTGTAAACAGCCACACAGTAGCCGTAGCACGGCACACGACGTATGCTATCGCTGCAAGCCTGCGATGCTAACATGATGTAAGTTTGAACGACTGTTGTGCGAGTCGATTATGATACCGGATAATTTTGCGCTCTCACTGCATAAAAAAAGATATTTCTAAGTGACGCAACTATCATTGGCATGCTGTGCAGTGCATATCACTATTCGCAGTAATTACTTCAAGTTCATTACGAGTGGCGAGGCATGCGACGGAGAAGCTGAACTCTCTTGTGTCGGCCGCATTAAGGTGAAGCCTCGGGACAAAGGAATTGTGCTAAGCTGTGTGTTGCGTGCTACGATAAAAATCCGATGATGTCTGGTTTTCCATGCACTTTTTGGTTAATGGTTAATGAGTGACTATCCAGAGCAGGTCAAAGGTAAACTTGTTTACACAAAAAAAATCAGCAAGTTTAGCCATACCATGTGCTGAATCTATTTGATAGCCGCGAGCCAAGCACCGGAGTGAAACCTAGATTTTTAGAGGTCTGCCTCCCTTTGATTTGACCTGGCAGCGTGAATGGTCAGCTGGCCAAGTCAAGTCAGAGAGCCGCAGGTACATCGAGCCCGATGCACATTGGCTTGCAAAAACCCTCAAACAACTTCATTCCAGTTCGCAAGGATAAATATAGTCGCTACGTTGGAATTCAAGCAGCCAAAAGAAAAATGTTCTGGGATGCATGTTTTCTTCCGCAGGCTAACGAAGATAAATTAAGTTCAATGACCTTTTCTTTGTATCCAAAAAGTTGTCTGTAGGAGGGCGTAGTTAGACAACATCTAGAAACATGAAAAAAAGTATCGAAGCACACAATATAAATGCAGTAAAAACGAAACTACATACTCAGCACAAATGCAACATTCACGTATCTAGAGGGGAGGCCACAGCTCCTCGGCCTGAGGTGACCTAACCATCTATTGTTGTTACCAGATGAGTAGCATTCGTGATAAGTGACAGCACTCCATTGCGCTCGGTTTCATTTTTTGTTGAGACAGACGTGGATGGCATCTGCCTCGCTGAATGGTGGCAGTTAAATCCCATTGGAAATCATCAGCTGTGATAGGGCGAGCCGTCCACCGAGAGTCGTGAGGAACGCTAGCATGCTGATGGAACCAGCGGGATGCCCATTGCACAGTGAACATCCGCATCGTCTCCCTGAGCATGCAGGACATCCATCCATAAAACGTCAAAACATTGACAAAAGCGGTATCCACGGAATGTATTAAATAATAAATACATTTCTTTACGCGGTAGTGGATTCTGAGGCTAGCCATATCGGGATCTATGTGATCAATGCGATTACTACCGCCCAGTTGATCACTCTGCCTGGACAAAATTGATCGCGCTGTATTGGTCGCCCGCCTTTGTAGAGGGATAGTGTTGAACAGCGAAAAAAAATTCCCTGCGGAAGAGTGATGAGCCTGATTCTGACACCAACTGGAAGGGTGTGACGTCCCCCGCCTCAGTCTCATAAACGGCTAGTCACTTGAGCAGCGCCGAGATATCCACCTCTTCGGTGATCAGCTTGATACTGACACCAACTGGAACGGTGTGGCGTCCCCACCTCAGTCTCATAAACGGCTAGTGACTTGGGCAGCGCCGAGATATCTGTCTCCTCGGTCCCACATTGGTTGCTGCGTTCATGCTCATGGTGCTGGTACTTGCCGTCTCTGCTGTGCCATGAAAATGTCGCCAGGTGTGGCAGCAGACCGGCCTTTTGAGCCGGCCGACCCGAAGGTGAAACGAGCTCGGAGCGTCATCACCACCACAAGATGGTCGCCCTCCAGGCACCTGCTCAGCTTGGGACACAGCTGTGCCACGGTCGCATGGCTACATAATTGGCGCAACTGCCATAGGTAAGCTGTGCACGTGCTGTGCTGTGCGCTGTGCGCATGCGCTGTGTACAATTTCATAACGCTCTGGCATGAAAATAGAGGACGACAGTCGTCATGAGTTCGGGGTTCTGGCGCAGTAAAGGACCCGATATTGAATTCGTTCTGTGAAAAGAATTGAAGAGCATGATCGATGGATCTCGAAGCCATGGTTAGGGCGAGGCCCGACGTTTGAAGGAGCTTTTTTGTCATCCAAGAACCAACCGTGCAGTGGACTTCATCCACACATGTTGCACGACCACTGAGTGGCATGTGCTGCTGGTTGCTCGGCTCTGTGCTCTGTGTGAGAGCTCTGTGCTGTGTGATAGCTCTGTGCTCTGTGTGATAGCTCTGTGCTTGGCTCTGTGCTCTGTATGATAGCTCTGTGCTCTGTGTGATGGCTCTGTGCTCTGTATGATAGCTCTGTGCTCTGTGTGATAGATCTGTGCTCTGTGTGATAGCTCTGTGCTCGGCTCTGTGCTCTGTATGATAGCTATGTGCTTTGCTGAGGTAGCCTTGGCACGGGCTATGGGCATGGATGGATTGCGGTCCCTGTTTTAGTGAGGTCGAGTCTCTTCTATCTTCGGTCGAGCCATTCCAGTAATGTAGTGCTAATATGGGACCGTATAGGCCAGCCTGTCCAATGCTATTTGAATGCACCATTTTTAGCATTAGCGAGTCCTCCCAACGACACCCTTCAAGCTCCGTCTTCGCTCTTACCACGCTGAAGGGGCGTGGTTCGGGTTCTAGGTACGCTCGAGGGACGTGGTAGGGACATACACATGTACACTGAGGGGGTGTGGTATGTACATGACATAGGTGTACTGAAGGGGTGTGGTACCGGCCATCCAGGTATATGACCATACACAGGGCAAAGCCAGGATTTTCTGAATGGGATCCGAACACCCCAATGTCATGGAATAGAAGCCGCTTCCCGCGCGCGAAACGCGCCGAAATTTTTTGGTTTTGTGTGGTGAAAAGCTCAAACTTTCTTGTTTGATCTAGTGTATTTTTGGTAGCTTGAGGGAGGGACACGACCCAGGGCCCCCTGGCTGAGCCTCTGATTATAAATGGGCGTGTACTTTGAGGGAGCGTCCTACCGACTGCGTGTACACTGAATGTGAGCAGCATGAGGTATAAGTACACCCAAGAGGCGTAATCTGGAGGTGTAGTAACAATAAGTACAGTTGATGTGTCATTAATCCTAAACAGCTGACCAACTTAAAACTTGAACTTGAAGTGCGATGAAAAGTCATTGAACAGGCTGTCTGTCATGAGACATGGGTGGTCTAGGGTCTTCTACGACAAACAATTTAAGAACATTGTAATAGCTTCTATGAGTAGGCCTGTTCTTCCTATGCACTCTTCCATGCCCAGAAACGTAATGCAAAGTTTAAAACTACGTTTTGAATTCATATTCGCATTGCCTCCCATATGGTGGAGCCTATGAGGATGGCACGAAACCATTAGCGTCATTTGGCATGGCCTTGGCATCTGCCCACTGCTTTAGTGCCAATAATCCGTCTTCGCTATCACAAATAACTCAGCTTCGTGTTGTCGTAGTTGTCGCCAATCGCCAAGGGGCATTAAGGGCATCGGTTGGAACAATTGGGTTCCCTGATAAAAAGGCAATAACTATTACCACTTCACCACCTGCACACCTGGAAATGCTCCCATTTTCAGGCACTCCGGCTCCTCCCCAAGGCAATCCTCAATTGTTCCATGTCATGGTTCGCATCACCAGCAAGTCACGCAAATCACCAAATGCATGAGGTCTGCGCTTGGAATGTTTTAGGAGCACCAAAGTTTCGGTGGCAATTGCTGATTTGTTTTATTATCGTGGGTGCTATGGTACATATCTTGGCCTTTGCCAACGAATCGAAGGTATCAACGGAATTATTGGATGGGTCGCATATAATTTGGTTTGCTGTAATCTCATGGACATGACAAAAACTAAATTAATTCCAGCGCTTCACACTAGTTGCCGAGGGCATGACTTCGCCATACGCTTGTTAGATAGGGTGATTTAAAAACAGCAGAAATGTTCTGGTAAATTCCACTAATGCATATCGCATTTGGTCGCCGGATATTTGATGGGCTACCTTTCCTGGAGATGGAACTGGTAAGGAGGCGTCAAATCTGCGCACCAAAGTCCATGTTAAGAGATTGAAACGTGCTTCACAAATATCATCCTCAGAGCTGAGTGAGTTTTCTAGGTAGGGGCATAGGCGCACCGGAGGGGGGCCCAGGGGCCCGGCCCCCCCCCATGAGACCAAAGTGCCCTTTTGCCAAAAGTGCCCTTTTGACCGAAAAGTGCCCTCTTGGCCGGAATGTCCCAAATTTAGCCAAAAAATCACCTGCCTTATGTGCCCCGCCTGTGCCAAAGGTGTCCTTTGGGCCCAAAACTGCCCTTTTGGCCTAAAGATGGCATTCCCTGTGCCCTTTCCTGTCCTATGCCTGTCTCAATTAGGTGCCCTTGGCTGCAGGCTGCATGTTTTTGGAAATATTATTGTAAATATAAGGGTTCGGTGCTATAACATATAACGTGTCCCATGGAAAATTCACGCCCCCCCACCCCCCGGTCAGCAAACCTTCCAGTGTGCCCCGGGCCGCAAAGTGCCCTTTTGGAGCCGGTCAAGTGCCCTTTTGGAGCCGGCCAAGTGCCCTTTTCGGTCCGGGCCCCCCCCCATGGAAAAATCCTGGGTGCGCGCCTGGGTAGGAGTAAGCACAAAGGCATTGGTGGTGACATTCATAAGTGGTATTGACTTGTGGACCAAATGGAGAAAGCTGATGGCAAAGACAATATTATGAACACTTTTAATCAGAGGTGCTACCTTGCATAAGCTAAGCGGGGGGGGGGGCGAGGAGGACTATTATCCTCAATCATTGATTTGGCCCTCATCAAACTGGACCTTAACCATTGTGCCTCTGGGCGTACGCAGGATAAAAATGGTTCTCGAGGAAGTTTTGGTCATCAAATAGATCGCTCTTCCCCCATAAATTTCACGGTAACACCCGGGTTTTTAATGAGAACATGCTTGTACTATACTCATCCTGGAATTTAAATATTGCCCGCCTTTACAGCTGCTTCTTAGCCGAACGCTATGAGCTTGACCTTAACTGGAGCTTACGTGCCACTAAAATTGCATTCAGGATAAACAACTAACGTGGAATATCCAGCAACCGAATTCATGTAGCCTTTTCGATTTTAGGGACACGAGAAAGAGACATGGGCTGGCTTCCACGACTCCACATGGGTTGGCTTCCACAACTCCCGGTCGCCGTTGGCCCCAACACTCAGTAATCACCAACAATCGACAACTGTTGAAAATTGCTCAATTATTGTCGGTGAAGCGACCACTCTCCGGTTTACACGTGACACGAGGCTCTGTTTCAAACGAAACGGCGTGATGGTGAAAGTTCCTGCATTCCGTTACAGCTATGACATATCCTCAGTATTTCTGCACCAAGCTGCAGGTATGACGTAAATTCGGCATTCCTGTAGATATAGAATGACCTCAGCATCACTGCAGGCATGACATGACCTCAGCATCCCTGCAAAACACTATTTTTGCGCATGCAGCACGGACAATTGAGGTTGCTCGTACATTTTTGAAGTCCATAAATCTATCGGAAATGTTATGCAAAAGCATTCGTGCAGAGGTCTCGGGCTTGGGGTGATAAACAACGTGTTTTTGAGTTGCCTTATCTGTTATGTGCAATGTAGGCATAATGTTAAACGTGCTGCAGTGTGTGTGTGAGTGGGGACGGGATTACAACTCCGAACGTTGGGGGTTACAGGGACACGAGCCACCCCGGTCATACACTATCCCAGATACCGGAAAGTGGGGGTAGAGTGGGGACCGGGTTATAATTCCGAACACCGGTGGTTACAAGGGCACGAGCCACCCGGGCCATACCCTCTCCCAACGGGGCCCACGTTTAAAATCAAAACGTCAGCATAGAAGTGATTTCCTCAAAATTAAGGAATATTTCACTCAGATGACATACTTTGGAACGAGCTGTATACCTGTAACTGCACAAAATCTGAAGGCATTTTTAATTAGTCTAAAAAAAAATATCTGATAAAGTGAGTAAAAAAACAGGCTTTTGGATTTGCGACAGCCTCGGAGTTTCCACCTATTGACAATAGTAGCTAACCAATGTAACTAAGATGCCTGCGTAGCTTCCAATACGACCTGATCACCACTGCCCAGTTCCCACTGCCCACTGGCCACTGATCACGGTAAGACACTCTGCATTGCGCTGCCGATCGCACAGCGGCTGAAGTCGTTACCAAATGATGCGCTGGACATTGCGACTTAACTATTAAACGGGTGGCCAATCATGAAACGGGCGCGTAAAATTCGTGCCTTAATTCCACGCTACCCCAGGATTTGGTCGTCCGTTTACAAACCAAGTTACGAACAAGCTGCTGCAGAGTGGATTTTAATCACGCCCAGAGACAAGTTAGCTTTACTTCTTAGGAAACTAGAGCCCGTAAACGTCGCATTAGCGGAGACTGATGATTATCGCTGCCCGGTTGAGTGTCATAAAATCTTAGCGCTGCTCTCGACTGCCATTGAAAGCAGCAACAGCCGCGTCTGCCCGTGACACATTCATGAAAAGTCGATTGAAACGATTTCACTTCTTCTTGGAAGTGTACGTAATGCATGTAGCACGTTCTTCGGACAGGTTAGCTAATACCAAGGCTATAGAACACCGCTAATACCCTGGAAACACTGAAGCTGATGCCCTCAATGCTGGGATGGTCTAAAATGCCCACTTTTTTTCCCGATGGACGATCTCAGCAATTACAAAGTGGGTGTCGATGAAAGTTGCAGTAATATCTGTTTTTTTAATTAATGTAGTGGTTTTGACCTACAGCCGTAATGAATATTTTCCTTTAAATGCCTTTAAATCTCCCCCAAATGGCGTTGAAATTCCAGATTTGCCCGATGGACGATCTACGAAAGTAACTTACAGAATTGCGCCAAACACACACTGATCGATGTCTTTTCACCGTATTAGATGAGTTGAGGCAGTTAAGAGAAAAATTAACATATGAAATGTAGAAATTCATCACATCACAATTCAACTAGAGATGGGTTACATCGCAAGTCAATTAGAGGTGGGTGATGGATTCGTTTTGTTGACCCATCTCTACCCTGAGCCCATCTCTAATTGAATTGTGATATGATGAATTTCTACATTTCATATGTTAACTTTTCTCTTAACTGCCTCAACTGATCTAATACGGTGAAAAGACATCGATCATTGTGTATTTGACGCAATTCTGTAAGTTACATTCGTAGATCGTCCATCGGGCAAATCTGAAATTTCAATCCCTCATTTCGTGGCTTTCTACCTATTAATATTGGATTTAAATGACCCAACTGGCCCCAAATCGATGTCGAAGTTTATTTTAGAGCCATTTTCACGAAGGTCGGTATAGTAGTTGCTGAGATCGTCCATCGGGAATTTTCTATTGTTTTCATTACAGCATTTCAACGCCATTTGGGGGCGATTTAAAGGCATGTAAAGGAAAATATTAAGTACGGTTGTAGGTCAAAACAACTACATTAATTTTTTTTAAAACATTTATTACTGCAACATTCATCGATATCCACTTCGTAATTGCTGAGATCGTCCATCGGGCAAAAAATTGGGCATTTTAGACCCTCCCCTCAATACTCCTTGGTGATTGGCAACACTACGACAACACGAAACTGAGTTATTTATGATAGCGAACACTAGCGGATCCAGGGAGGGGCCATTACGGCCATGCCCCCCCCCCCCCCTGAAGTGCTTAAGTGGGGGGCATAGTGTCTTTGCCCCCCCCCCCGAAACCAACAGAAGTAAACTGAATTCAAATGCAGTAAAGAAATATCGTCTGGATGAAAGCATCTCCAATTTTAAAGGTATTTTTTATAATTGTTTGGAAGCCAATATGGTAGCATAGTACATTCTGACACACATCGAGGGTTCTATGCTGCTCAAGTTCTGCTTACAGCAAGAGTTGACAAAATCGGATCTGCCAGTGTGTACACGTGCACGAACGTTGACGTGGTACAAGACGTTGAACGTGAACGTGAACGTTTTGGTAAACAAGAACAAAAATCCCGTAACTTAGAAGCAGTGGAAGTAGGCTGCGGCCCCTACATAGGAAATTATGTTGTCATTAATTATTATTGTAGAAAATGGGTCCCTTTGACAAATAGTGGTAGAAATCCGATGCTTTTAACCACAAATAGTTGGAGAATGGGCACCCTCCGAATCCCTTCGACCCCTCCCCTGATGCAATTCCTAAGTACGCCACTGGGGGAGGGGAGGGTGGGGGCTGACGCCGAAAACAGAAAGTTCCCCCCCAAACCGGTGGGCTAGATCCGCTAGTGATAGCGAAGGCGGATTATTGGCACTAAAGCAGTGGACAGATGCCAAAGCCATACTAATTGACGATAATGGTTTCGTGTCATCCTCATAGGCTCCACCATATCCGAGGCAATGCGAATATGCATTCCAAATGTAGTTCAAATTTATCATTACGTTTCTTGGCAAGGAAGAGTGCATGGGAAGAACAGTCCTACTCACCGAAGCCATTATAATGTTCCTAAATTGTTTGTCGTAGAGGACAGTGCTAACGGGCGCTGTGGCTTGGCCCGCCTCAGGTATTGTTGGGCGCCTCCGTGTGCAGATGCAGCTACATATCAGCCGTTTTTGGATGTCACGGAATGAACATCCATGGCGACAGATGGAATACATACAGGAATAATTGCAGGACTTATAGCAATTGCGCAATGTTCGCCTGAGATAAAACGGGTTGATATGGTGTTTTATGAACATGACTGGTGGTTCTGAAGCCGACTAATGTGCTATGAAAAGCTCAATTATCATGATGCCACCATTAGGCTTTTAAGGTGCTTTGATATTTTGGTAGTGCCAGATCTGTTCTTTGAGAAATAAATGTAGTAATTTTGAGGAGTGGCGTCCATTTTCGAGATTTCAGGGCCGCTCTTGTTTTCAATTTGTTAGCTAAGATAATCCGCCAGTGATAGTTATCGGGAAACTGCTGGTTGTGCCTCTGCAAATGTTGGTCATGTTCCAGCGCCACCAACAGAGTATAAAACGAGAACAGTGAAAAGGATAATAGCGAGTGCAAAAAGAATGTTCTAAGTAAGCGTCGACACCAGCAAATACAGGAGTGGTGGTGGAGATGAGTGCAATACAACAGGAGTGATGAATGCAACTCCCATGCCGTTAATATCGGGGCAAGCAGTCATCTCCGCCTTTGGGGAAGAATAGATACCCTCACCGAATAAAGCCAAAATGTGTTTTGCTCTTCAAACCGAAATAAAATAGGAAGTATTTTCTACCTATAAGACCACGGAGCACCCTCCGCCGCTCAACAGCTTTTCCCCCCATAAACCCACCAGGATCTTCCAGTTTGTCGAAGTTTGCCGAAAAACGATCGGCTGTTCGCCCCTGTTTGCTCCCCCTTCTCCCTCCCCCTTGAAAGTCGGTTGTATCCGCCAGTGAGTGCCGGGTACACAAAATGTAGAGAAGCATTTGCCGCTTTATCTATAAATATTGCAATTATGTTTCCCTATATTCTCGTTTATCTCGTGAACTAGAAGAAAATACACTCGCAATAAGTATCAAAACACCGTTCATCCATCTGAACTCAGGTTATCATCAGTTCCTATGTGTTTGCAGACTACTGGCCTTACTGGCTACTGCAGCCTACTGACCTTACTGGCTGCTGTAGCCTACTGGCCTTACTGGCTACTGCAGCCTACTGGCCTTACTGGCTACTGCAGCCTACTGACCTTACTGGCTGCTGTAGCCTACTGGACTTACTGGCTACTGCAGCCTACTGGCCTTACTGGCTACTGCAGCCTTACTGGCTACTGCAGCCTATTGGCCGACTTTCTCCGGATAACGACGATTCCCGCTGTGGCGAGGAGTCGGCCGGGTGGAGGCGAACGAATCGGTACCGACGCACCGTCACTGATACACCGCTGTCCACTGACCACACCGCCCACTGGCCACACCGCCCACTGGCCACACCACCCACTGGCCACACCGCCCACTGACCACACCGCCCACTGGCCACCAATGTCGAACCGTTCGGCCACCGACTGAGCCGCCAGCCGGCTACACTGGCCACACGCGTGCAGCACGGACCGATGTCACAGAGGGCATGACATTGCCGAAATGCACGGCCCCCGGCGGCCGCTTAGATCTTGACCAGCTTGTCTCGATTTGCTTTGCCTTGCTATATCTTGACTAGCTAGCCTGCCTAGCTTGGCTTGTGCCAGTTGGCCTGGCGTGTTGACTGGCTGGGTTTGGTGACGTCATCATGTTGTCCGCACCGGCTGCAGGGCTGTGGTGACGTCACCATGTTGTCCGCACCGACTTCGGGGTTGTTGTGACGTCATCACGTTGTCCACACCAACTGCAGGACTGTGGTGACGTCAGAGTGGCCAGATGTGCTGTCCGGGCCCGTCTACACCGCGGTCAGGGCGGCCGACACCGTGACCTGGCACCGTGACCTGGCAGCACAGCGTCAGCAGGTGTGACGGTTGGGCGTGACGCCTGTGGGGCGGCCGCCTCTGGGGTCGGCACCGGTCGAGCCGGCACCACGCGGCGCTGGTGCGGCCCGGCGGCCCGGCGGGGGTCCACAGTACGCCACCGGCGGTGTTCGGCACCCCGCTGTCCGCTGGCGGAGCTCCACGGCCCAACTGAGCTCGGCCCGCCGAGGCATGCAGCGTCCTCAAGCCGGGCCCAGTCCAAGTATCATTCAGAATAACTAGCAGCCAGGCGGTGATGGCCCCTGAGTCTCGTTGACTAGAGCAGGAGGGCGCTCGGCGGCTGGAGGGTCATCCAGTGCGGGCCGCCCTCGGCGCTGGAGGGCCCTCCGTCAGCCGCCTGCGTCGCGTCGTGGCGGTCGGAGAGCGGCGCCGTCGGTGCCGCCATGGTCTCCCCCGTCGGCGGCGACGCGGCGACCGACGCTGAACGTGTGGGCCGGCGAGATTCACGCGCCATGCGCCGGCGGCGGCAGCTGGTCCACGCTCTCAAAGGACGGGCGAAGTCGGCAGCAAAAATGTCGCCAGATCCGGCAGCAGATTGGTGAAGCGTTTTGGAAGCTGTGGTGATAACGGAATGGTCGCTGGCGAGACTGTTTTGCTGGCTGTGGAAGTCGTGGCTGTTGACGGCCTTTGACGGACGCTCATTAAGTCCATGCATTGTGCTGGTGATCATCATTTGCAGCAACTCGCAAGAAACTCGATGAATAGGACAAGGGAGGATCGAGCACCACAAAGGCGAGACCGCGGCAGGCCCCTCCCCCTCCGGTGGGCGGCGCTCCCGGCGCAATCAATGCACGGCTGCCAATCAGCGAACGCGGAGCGGACGTGCGGCTCGCCATTGGTTGGCGTCGGACGCCTGCCACTTCTAATCGCCAACCGAGAGCTAGTGAAGAACCATCCAAATTACCGAAAAATTGTGATAGATTTGGATTGTCCTCTGGAGAGGAGGCAGTGAAGAGCACTTCGAGCTCTCGGTGTGTTTTGCTTGTACCGTGGAGGACCTCAAGCATCGGAAAAAATAGTAACCCTGTGTTGGGTGTCTCAGGGAGCACCAGGAGTAGACTCAAGATTCTCTCAAGAACATTGTGCGTGCGATTCGGAGTGGATACTCCAGGCTTCTCGGGCTCGACCGGTGCCTCTGGCGCTCCAGACGGGGCTGCCGCTGACCTGCGCTGCGACCCGAGCGACCCCAATGACATGACCCTGAGCCCCAAGCCGACGCCCTTCTCGGTCAGCGACATCCTCTATCCCTACGACGAGGTGTACCGCAAGTCGCACACGCTGGATTCGGGCTTCGTCTCGCTGCCGAGTTCGCCGGCTTACCGCGGACAGCAGAGCATGGCCAGCCCGTACTCGCACATGCACGTGCCCCAGCTGACGGCGCCGGCCGCCGCCTTCCCGGCCCAGTACTGCAACACGGCCGAGTTCGGCCACTACGGCGACGTGAGGAACAGCTCGGCGGGATGGTACGGCACGCCCACCGACCCGCGCTTCGCAAGTGAGTACTGAGGTGGTAGGAGAGCGGCTGAGGAACAGCTCGGCGGGATGGTACGGCACGCCCACCGACCCGCGCTTCGCAAGTGAGTACTGAGGTGGTAGGAGAGCGGCTGAGGAACAGCTCGGCGGGATGGTACGGCACGCCCACCGACCCGCGCTTCGCAAGTGAGTACTGAGCTGGTGGGAGAGCGGCTGAGGAACAGCTCGGCGGGATGGTACGGCACGCCCACCGACCCGCGCTTCGCAAGTGAGTACTGAGCTGGTGGGAGAGCGGCTGAGGAACAGCTCGGCGGGATGGTACGGCACGCCCACCGACCCGCGCTTCGCAAGTGAGTACTGAGCTGGTAGGAGAGCGGCTGCGATTGGGGCTGACTACCGCATGCGTGTGCCAGATCGCGTGGTGGCCGCTCACCAACAGTGACAGCTATCAGGCGACAAATGTGGATGTCACACATCACAGGCATGGCATCTGACAGACCAGATCTCCCATACAGACCATCACTTGATGTGATGATCAATAGATCATCATATACAGACCATGACAGGCCAGCATCTCCCACACAAACTGTCCTGGTGGTACGGGGACTGTCCAAAAATTGGAGGTGGAGGGAAGCAAGAACAATTTTGATATCAATTATTTCCATGCAACACCAAGAGAGTCAATGTTAAACTCGTCCAAAGTGGGGGAAGAGCGTTTCCCACCACACCCTTGCCCCCTTCCCCGATCCCCCAGTCTGCAGGGGTGTGCGTATCCAGCTCGCCGCACCAGCAGCTTAGTGCGTGAGTGTTGCTGTCGTGCTCATAGAAGGCGAGGTAAGTCCACACTAAGCTGCCGCTGCATTATCCAACACCAATAGCTGCAGCGACTCAGGGCCGAGACGCCCGGTCGGCCGACTGCGAGAAGGTCGAGTCACGGTCACAAACCCTTCCGGCTCAACACCACCACACCCTCCCGGCACAACACCATCACACCCTCCCGGCTCAACACCACCACACCCTCCCGGCTCAACACCACCACAACCTCCCGGCTCAACACCACCACACCTTCCCGGCACAACACCACCACACCCTCCCGGCTCAACACCGCCACACCCTCCCGGCACAACACCACCACACCCTCCCGGCACAACACCACCACACCCTCCCAGCACAACACCACCACAGCCTCCCCGGCTCAACATCACCACACCCTCCCGGCACAACACCGCCACACCCTCCCGGCACAACACCACCACACCCTCCCGGCTCAACACCACCACACCCTCCCAGCACAACACCACCACACCCTCCCGGCTCAACACCACCACACCTTCCCGGCACAACACCACCACACCCTCCCGGCACAACACCATCACACCCTCCCGGCTCAACACCACCACACCCTCCCGGCACAACACCACCACACCCTCCCGGCTCAACACCATCACACCCTCCCGGCACAACACCACCACACCCTCCCGGCTCAACACCACCACACCCTCCCGGCACAACACCATCACAATAACAGGAGCGGTCGCTGCTGAGCTGCGGTCCAAGCGCAATTTAAAAGAAGGGCTCGAAACAAGTTTGGAACAAGAGTCCAGGCTGAGTTTGTGACGGTGAGAGACCGGCTGAGTTTGTGACAATGTGTGACAGGTTGGGTTAGTTACGGCAGGAGATAGGCTGAGGTAGTGACGGTAAGATATAGGTTGGGTTTGTGACGGTGAGGGACAGACAGAGCCTGTGACAGTGAGGAGTATGCTGGATCGATGGCGATAAGGGACTGTGCTGCAAGAACGAAATGTTTGATGCCTGGGCACAATTATACATGCAACTGTAACCATAAGTACCAGCGGTCTGGCGGACGCCAAGCAAAGCCATCCGGGTGCCGACAGTTCGGGTACAAAGCAGGCGAACGCAGTCATGATGCGACAACAATGCTACAATGTCAAGGAGCACTGACACCAGTAATTGATGAGAACACCCTGCGACGGCGCTCTGAATCTGCAGATATCAGCCAATGTGCTATCAAAGCCATGGCTGCCCACATCTTATATGAAGACCTACCATGACTGTGATCCAATTACATTCAATATAACTAGGTACGGTGAAGCGAAGCTATTTCTATGTCTCTGAGTGAATTATACTTTTCCCTACGGCCAGTGTCGGTATATTCTGTCATCACTCCATTTGTTCATAAACAAAGTAAATCTGCGCTACGAAAGTCTCCGCTAGGGCAGTCATTTCGTAGCTCTATTGTTGAAAATTCCGGAATTTCAGTGGCACGTTTTTCCTCGTCGTCATCGGGTTTCAATTCCTTTCCTCGTTATCGTTCCAAAGGCGAAGAGGTTGCATTATCTTCCACCCTCCATTTTTCCGTGGTAAATGTTTACTAGAGTGATGTGACGAGATGGGAGAAGTGGTTTTACTCTCCTGAAGTTGATTGCGGTGCTATTATCTGCATAATCTGGTCTGTTATGAAGCTAATTGCGTGCATTTTTCCTTTCGCTGGTGCACTGGTCATTAATGGCACCCCAGACACTGGCCACGTGGTGACTACTTCAGCCATCAGCCAGGCATATTCACAGTCACCCAACTATTAATCCTGCCACTTTGGCTCCTCCACGTTCCATCGGCGTCTCGACAGCAGTTACCGCACCGACCCGGCCAGCAGTTGAAGAGGCGTGGCGTCCGGCACGTTCGTGAAGCTACTGGTCAGCAGTGTGACATCCATCGGACCATCAGTGGGACGGCTCGCACTTGTGTGCTCACGTGCTGCTCTCAGAGGCAGTAACGCTTGTCACGCTCAGTAACAGGACCTCGCAGCTTTAGACTCGGGAGTGAGAGATCGGCAATGAGTCTTCCAGGACCATCGCTGAGACGCCCACTATTCGGCTCATCTTACTAGCCCTATCTCTTTGTCAGGCGTTTGCTGAGCCGGCTTGTCTGGCTTGTCTTGGCTTGATGTCTGGCATGCCTGGCTTGTCCTTGCGTGATGTCCGGCTTGCTGTGACTCGACGTCCGGCTTCTGGCTTGTCTTGGCTTGATGTCTGGCATGCCTGGCTTGCCTTCGCGTGATGTCCGGCTTGCTGTGACTCGACGTCCGGCTTGTCTGGCTTGTTTTGGCTTGATGTCCGATGTCCGGCTTGCTGTGACTCGACGTCCGGCTTGTCTGGCTCGGCCCACTGCGAATCGGCATGCCGCACTGCTTGTAGTCCACCATAAGGTCAGCAGGCCGTTTGGTCTGTTAGTGTTGGGCCTGACAGCTTTCGGCAATGGCCGCTGCCAGAACTGTGTCCACAATTGTCCACAATTCCGTCGTGTGCGACAGATATTCGCCGCGCGCTAGCCGGTAGCCCAAGTTCACCACCCTGCCACACCGGATCCCAAGTCCGGTTGGCACCATCGGCGTCCAGCTGTCCAGCTGTCCATCTCTCCAGCTCCCCAGCAGTCCAGCTGTCCATCTCTCCAGCTCCCCAGCTGCCCAGCTGTCCATCTCCCCAGCCGTCCAGCTTTCTATCTCTCCAGCTCCCCAGCTGTCCAGCTGTCCATCTCTCCAGCTCCCCAGCTGTCCATCTCTCCTGCTCCCCTGGACGCCCAGCTGTCCATCTCTCCAGCTCCCCAGCTGTCTAGCTGTCCATCTCTCCAGCTCCCCAGCTGTCCAGCTGTCCATCTCCCCTGGCCGGCAGCGAGCATGTCTGTTTACGTCGTTAGCTGAAGTGTTGCCCGCAGAGGGGAAACGTTGCGGTAATCGCCGATGGTCGATGAACGCTAAGAAAACGAGTCACTCGATGGACGGGGGTGTAGCCGGCTCGTGTTTGTCCAGGACAAACTGCGGCTGGGTGACGGGCTGGCGGCAAGGCCGACTGCGTGCGGACGAGTCGTCGCACGTCCCGGCCGCCTGTCGGACGAGTCGCAGCACGTATCTGCCGCCAGTCGGACGAGTCGCCGCACTTCCCGGCCGCCTGTCGGACGAGTCGCCGCACGTATCTGCCGCCAGTCGGACGAGTCGCCGCACTTCCCGGCCGCCTGTGGGACGAGTCGCCGCACGTATCTGCCGCCAGTCGGACGAGTCGCCGCACTTCCCGGCCGCCTGTCGGACGAGTCGCCGCACGTCCCGGCCGCCTGTCGGACGAGTCGCCGCACTTCCCGGCCGCCTGTCGGACGAGTCGTCGCACGTCCTGGCCGCCTGTCGGACGAGTCGTCGCACATCCCGGCCGCCTGTCGGACGAGTCGTCGCACATCCCGGCCGCCTGTCGTACGAGTCGCCGCACGTCCCGACCGCCTGTCGGACGAGTCGCCGCACGTCCCGGCCGCCTGTCGGACGAGTCGCCGCACTTCCCGGCCGCCTGTCGGACGAGTCGTCGCACGTCCCGGCCGCCTGTCGGACGAGTCGCCGCACATCCCGGCCGCCTGTCGTACGAGTCGCCGCACGTCCCGGCCGCCTGTCGTACGAGTCGCCGCACTTCCCGGCCGCCTGTCGTACGAGTCGCCGCACGTCCCGACCGCCTGTGGGATGAGTCGCCGCACGTATCTGCCGCTTGTCAGCTGGCCAGCCGCCGGCCAGCCGCTCTGCAGTGATTTCAAGGATCATCTGGGGATCGGCCACCTAGCTGAGAATTTGCCCAGCAGCAATGACCGGATACTGGACAGCATCCACTGCAGTGGTACTGGAGCATTCATTGAGACTGGACAAGGGTCCCCGGGATTTTCTCAATAAGACGTGTTTTTTTGCTTTAAAATAAACCTAGCTGTGAAAAATGAAAACTCGAAAATTACTGCAAATTGCTCGGTTAGACAGTGGAGGAAACGGCAGAGGCGAACAGAAGATTATGACAAAATCAAATGAGAAGTCCAAACACTGGACGCAAATTGTGCAGAAGACACTAAAAAATGCTTACTAGGGATGGCATCCTTTTTGTTGCTTCATGGTCGGCACAGTGTACCGTTTATCTCCGCAGCACACGCCGTGGAACACTACGCAATGGACAGGGCTGAACTGGAGCGGGGCCAAGTAGAGGAGGATTACAATGGCATTGAGACGTGGAATTGGAATTGAAGCGGACCGCTCCGTTAGTTCAAACGTTCCAAAATGTGCTATGGTTGAGGAAGTTATGAAGGTACTCCTTTGGCGCCTGCTATCATCCGGAGAATAATAATGGTAGATCAAGACATGATATGCTACGTATTGGTGTTGTCCAGTTTACTTATGCCAATCGTACGATCAAGTGATCAGGTAGCTATCATTGCCTGGCTTTAAGCATCGTCTAGTGGCTATATTGCTGACCTATTATGATTACAATATTCTTGGTAATGACAGTGTTGTGATGCAACAGACTAGCTGACGCCTCTCAACAGCGTGAAATGCTGCTGAGAGCTGACGCCTCTCAACAGCGTGAAATGCTGCTGAGAGCTGACGCCTCTCAACAGAATGAAATGCTGCTGAGAGCTGACGCCTCCCAACAGCGTGAAATGCTGCTGAGGGATGTAAAAATAGCATCCTCAAATATAAAAACTCATTTTGGTCGTCCGTTACTGGGGCCCTATCTTGCTTACTTGCAATAACGTACTGAGTGGAAGCAACCCAAGAGGCATGCCTTGCCTCCCCCCCCCCCCCCCCCCTTATGGGTGCGCTACTGAATATCGGGAGGGGGATGGGCGGCGTAACGTGCACAAAGCTTCCCATGCTTTGTAGCAGTTTCGCCCTTGCACAGAAATACATGTTGTTATTTTCTTACTTGGTTCCACAGAGTTCGCGTTTTCAGTCGTTGGAAGATCAAAACATTTGTTGTCATCGACAGAACGATTATCATCACTATTCATTGGTTATCAATTCCTCCCTAATTCAGGCTGTGTCTTATTGTCCGGTGAAGCAATTCCAATAATGCATCAAATCGGGTAATTGCAGTGCAATGCAGAGGGTGAGCAAGCCTCACCGATGATCATTTGTTCAACAGATGAAGTTCTTGTCAGTTGCAGATTAATAAGCCTATCGCATATTGTTAATAATGAAAAATTAATAATGATTGGGACACATGAATGATTGTTGTGATTGCCATGTCAGATACCATTGTCATGTCAGAGGCCATTGCCATATCAGAGACCATTGTCATGCAAAAGACCATTGCCATGTCAGAGACCATTGTCATCAATTGTCAATGTTTGATTAGAACACCCTTAGACATGCTATGATGGCTCAACATTTTCATATTCCCTTCGCATCCTCAAATTGCAGGATATACTCACTGTGACAAGAGCATGGAGGTGGAAATGTGCGCTCACCGCATGCTAAAATTGAAGATGCTGTACAGTATTGGCGTAGGAAAGGCTCAAAATTTGGGGAGGACTAGGCCGATGTTCTTGGCCAATTCTTTCCAGTCAACGCCGTAGGGTTAATGGCCAAAATATAAATAAATTGGGGAGGGGTTTGGTCATCAATAGTTTTGTCATCAATAAATATGAGCAGCTCGGCAATTAATCAGTTATCTGCTTTGACTGGCAGAGCAGATGCTCGAGTTTGCAGGGACTCGAACAACATGTTAACTAGAGTGGGAATTGCCCTCGAATGGTCGCACAATTCCTTCTTTTTTTAGGCGGAAATCGATTAAACTAACACAATTTCAATTCGCTCGTGTTTGTGAAGCACGTGCCACCCAGCGAAAACTCTTAATCGGGTTGCTGCGACCACGTGCTTCAGTGGTTGGCAGAGCAGACGCACGAAATTGTGCTTCAGTAGTCGGCAGAACACATTGGCGGATCCAGGGGGTGGCAACTGGGGGCCTATGCCGCCCTTCTCCCATGGAGATGCTTGACTGGAAAAAAGGCGCCTCTACAGAATGCTAAAATGTGCGCTCACCTTTAATTCTTCGGCAGAAGGAGCGCTTCTGAGTAGAAAGGGTTCTCCTGCACAGTGATAGAGTGTACAGCATTGACAAATATTTTCAAAATCAGTGGGGCTCCTCCAGGGAATTGGTGCCACTTCGGTGAAATTGCACCACTCCAGACAAGCAGTACCGCCTCCCCTATCTAAATTAATGGATGGGTACATGTCGGACACATGCTGACATGCGAGGCTTTGTGCTTAAATGGCTGGCAGCTCGGTTGCATGGCCTTGTACTTCAGTGATTGACAGAGCAAATTGCATGGCCTTGTACATACCTCAATTATCTTGACATATTATAGCCTTCATAGACATAATACAAAACGAGTTAACCACCGTCTATGATGTTGATATTGAGCATAATATTTAGTTGCAATCATATATTCGAGTTTTGTGTATCTTCGTCTCTTATGTTCCCTCATTAACACATGGGTGAAAGCTCCCGGAATGCTACGGAAGCTCCTAGTTTGCTACCTGTTCGCAGTATTTCCGGATCAGCGGTTGTAACTGACGAACGTCTGGTGGTGCCCAATTAATGTGCGAACAAACAAAACAGCGGGCTCGAATTGCTCATGACTGACATAGAATGTCTTTGAGAAAAATGCCAAGGACAATCATGTGTTACCCACTGAGCGTGAAAGTGTATGAGGTTTGCAGGTATGATCCGTCGATAAGCCGAGAGAAGCTGATGCAGAAAATTAGATATATTGTGTTACAACATGAATATGACTTTCACATGGCAAACAAACAGAATACGAGTAGGCATGCCGCACTTATCAATGGATGACTCCACGGTAGAAGAAGTGGGGCACACGTCTTCTTCAATACATCTGAAAATTAGGAGTAGTAGCATGAAGTTGCACAGAACGGACCAGCCGAAGTCCTACCCGACCCTCGTGGCGTCAATCGGTGTGGCCACCGCTAAGATCGGGCGTATTCATCTCGTCTTAGCCGCGCAGCTCTCCGTCCTCCGCCGCCAGCGCACAGCTGGCCGGCCGGCCGCCCCGGCGGTCGCGCGCCCGGGCGGCACCAGTCGGCACGAGGCCGGCCAGGTATGCCACCTCATCGCCGGCGCGGGCGGCGACCGGCCGTCCGGCGCTCCCACGCCGTGTCGGCTCGGCGGCGCAGTATTGTCACCGACTGGCCACCGCCGCCGGCCGCGCGGCTCGACTCACGGACCAGCCGCGGCTGCGTCACGGCTCAGTGGACAGCCTTTCACGGCCGTCGACTCCGGTCACGACGCTGTCGCTCGTTAGCGGTGTGATGCGTGCCACTTGGCGTGTCCGCTGGCCGCGCGGAGCCCGATTAGGCGGAGCACACGCAGAGCGGCAGTGGTGCGTTGAAAATATGTTAAAATATAAATAAGATTTTGATTTTACAAAATCAAGGAAGAAAATCGAAAAAATTAAAACAAACATTTTTTTTAATACAGAAAAATACCAATATCGTCTATCTGTGAGGGCTTTTATCGGAGTTGCTGTGTAGCGGCAGGAGGACTACTTGGCCGGAGCTGCTGTGTAGCGGCAGGAGGACTACTTGTCCGGAGCTGCTATGTAGCGGCAGGAGGACTACTTGGCCGGAACTGCTGTGTAGCGGCAGGAGGACTACTTGTCCGGAGCTGCTGTGTAGCGGCAGGAGGACTACTTGTCCGGAGCTGCTGTGTAGCGGCGGGAGGACTACTCGGCCGGAGCTGCTGTGTAGCGGCAGGAGGACTACTTGGCCGGAGCTGCTGTGTAGCGGCAGGAGGACTACTTGGCCGGAGCTGCTGTGTAGCGGCAGGAGGACTACTTGGCCGGAGCTGCTGTGTAGCGGCAGGAGGACTACTTGGCCGGAGCTGCTGTGTAGCGGCAGGAGGACTACTTGGCCGGAGCTGCTGTGTAGCGGCAGGAGGACTACTTGTCCGGAGCTGCTGTGTAGCGGCGGGAGGACTACTTGTCCGGAGCTGCTGTGTAGCGGCAGGAGGACTACTCGGCCGGAGCTGCTGTGTAGCGGCAGGAGGACTACTTGGCCGGAGCTGCTGTGTAGCGGCAGGAGGACTACTTGTCCGGAGCTGCTGTGTAGCGGCAGGAGGACTACTTGGCCGGAGCTGTTGTGTAGCGGCAGGAGGACTACTTGTCCGGAGCTGTTGTGTAGCGGCGGGAGGACTACTCGGCCGGAGCTGCTGTGTAGCGGCAGGAGGACTACTCGGCCGGAGCTGCTGTGTAGCGGCAGGAGGACTACTTGGCCGGAGCTGCTGTGTAGCGGCAGGAGGACTACTTGTCCGGAGCTGTTGTGTAGCGGCGGGAGGACTACTTGGCCGGAGCTGCTGTGTAGCGGCAGGAGGACTACTTGGCCGGAGCTGTTGTGTAGCGGCAGCTCCGTGTGTTGGTGAGCCGTGTTACTTGGCGTGTGTTGGTGAGCCGTGTTACTTGGCGTGTGTTGGTGAGCCGTGCTGCATTCAAGTGGAACGCAGTTTGTGCAGTATCAAACGGCAGGTTGAAAATTATGGATGTGAGCGAGACTCGGGACCGAAGCACGTGCAGTGGAAGGGACGGGGGACTGAAACACGCGCAGTGGAGGGGACTCGGGACCAAAACACGTGCAGTGGAGGGACGGGGGACGGAAGCACGCGCAGTGGAGGGGACTCGGGACCGAAACACGTGCAGTGGAAGGGACGGGGGACTGAAGCACGCGCAGTGGAGGGGACTCGGGACCGAAACACGTGCAGTGGAAGGGACGGGGGGACTGAAGCACGCGCAGTGGAGGGGACTCGGGACCGAAACACGTGCAGTGGAAGGGACGGGGGACTGAAGCACGCGCAGTGGAGGGGACTCGGGACCAAAACACGTGCAGTGGAGGGACGGGGGACCGAAACATGCGCATTGAAAGGGACGGGGGACCGAAACACGTGCAGTGGAGGGGACGGGGGACTGAAGCACGCGCAGTGGAGGGGACGCGGGACCGAAACACACGCAGTGGAAGGGACGGGGGACCAAAACACCTGTAGCTGAGAGAGTGGGAGACCAAAACAAGCGAAGTTTAGGGAGTGGAGGACCAAAACAAGTGAAGCTGAGAGAACGCGGACCGAAATACGCGCATTTGGTCCGACCGAAATCCACAAACTGAAGTTAGTCGTTAAAATCTGACCAACAACAAAGTATTTTACAGTATTATTCCAATGTTCTTTAGCGATATCCAGCCTAAGCTCACTATCCGTGACTTGCGTACAATCACACCTCTTTGATATAGTGTGTGGCACTGTGTGTGGCACTGTGTGTGGCACGGTGTGTGGCACGGTGTGTGGCGCGGTGTGTGGCACGGTGTGTGGCACAGTGTGTGGCACGGTGTGTGGCACGGTGTGTGGCACGGTGTGTGGCACGGTATGCGGCACGGTGTGTGGCGCGGTGTGTGGCACGGTGTGTGGCACGGTGTGTGGCACGGTGTGTGGCACGGTGCGTGGCGCGGTGATGGCACGCCTTGTGTCACGGGATGTCATTTCAAGTTGCATAATGTGAACTAATTGAATCAATCCTGTTCCAACTAGATCAAATCTGGTCGAAATCCTACTAAATGACTGACTCGTGTAGGATGGTCTACATCGACTTAAGGTCGCCTTGCTCTCTGAGTCAGCTGATCTCAGCGTTGTGAGCTTCTCTGGCCTCAATATACCATTCAGACTCCGTGCCCCCAGTTGTCGCCAGTTGTCATTAGCCCTTTTAGTCTCAAGGATATGCATGTCCAAAGTTAAGTTAATCAGTGAGAAGTTCGTTCCCTAGGTAAATATAAACTGTTCCAGGGGTTTGCTTCATATGAAGTCACCATTAAAGTCGCTCATCATCAGCATACGCTTCTTTCAACTGATGTTAAATTGGTACCTAAATGTGTCTGACGTAGTGGCCTTCCCTACTAAATCGTGCGTGCTGTATCCTGATGGTATACATGCAAAGTATGCTGATGTATGCATAATAATACACTGACTGCATAGGCAGAGCATCCTGGTGGAGTAGCTCCTGGTGCTGCAGCATGTTGCAGCATACTGCAGAATACTGCAGTTTTAGTGATACAGAATACTACAGCAGGAAAACGCTATGAACGTGGATGCTTCGGTATTGTTGTCGGTGCCACTCAGTTATCAGACAATTTTCACAAACAAAAAAATGATCGGAAACAAAATGATGAAGGTCATAGGATCGAAGGAATCAGTGCAAGGATCGGGTCATTTTTTAAGTTGACTCTTCCATGCACCACAGATAGGACCGACGGCTAAGGCTTCCGATAATTGTGAGTGGGTGGCTCTGTGCATGCTTCATGTTCCTAGGTCGATGACAATGATATTGCGATTCATTCATTGCAAGCAGCTTGCATGTCCAACATGACTCATCGGACTGTTAATCAAATTACAGCGAAAGGTCCGGCTCATTTCCCGTGAGTGGATTGCAGGTTTTCATTTGCCGCCCAGCACACCATGAGCTTCATCCATATATCACTGAATTCGGAGCACGGCTGTTTTATTAGAGCGCTGTTTACCCAGCTCCCTCTCCGCTTACATAGGCTGCCATCCTTAATGCTGACGTCATAATCCGAGCTCGGCTGCCATATCCAGTCATAAATCTTCTAAAGCCTTTAATTCAGCCAAATCACTTGTCTAAACAGAGCCCCTCTCAAACAAAACACTGTTCGGCGGATAAACAGGGTGACACGGCACACTGGAAATGTGTTCACCGCGCCCAGCTGCAGCAGCTCTGACGGGCGGCGCCCCGGGCTAGAGCAAACTCACAGCGCCAGAATGGTGCTCATCTGAAACACCATCGGATGGAAATCACCACCGCCAGACGCTGGCGGTAATTTCGGCCTTGACGCTGTCACCGTGCGGCACCTGTCATCGCCACTCCCGCCTTAGAAGAAAATCCCACCGCCAACTTCGAAGATGTCCTAAAGGGATTTATCAGTGTGTCTATTTGTCGCACAGCGACATCCAGATTGAGTTTATGCGCGCAATTGGAATTGAAATGTGACCAACGACGACCTACTTCTAAGTGCTCACGGAGATGAGGAAGGGTTATCTCTCCTCAGTCAGCTGCTTGGCGTCTGGACCGGTGATTGAAGTTGTGAAGAAGATACTTGACGCCTTGGTTGTCAAGTAGCTCTTCAGAAAGCCCTCCCGTCCTCCTCTGCTCAAAATGTTCAAGGCAAAGCCGAGGGGCGTAGGAACATTAAAAATGCTGGGCCGGCCGAATGCTTTTCAATTGAACTCTTTTCCTTCACCATAATGGAGCTAATGGTTGAGGTTTCCCAAAATTTGGTGGTTATTGCCCATGGCTCCTTTTCGTACATCTATAACCAAGTCGATTGATGCAATCTACCACGAAGCTAAAATGTATATCCACCTGATAATCTCCGAACATGTTCCTTGTTTTATATATACTTTTGGTCTCACTAATCATGTGATAAATCATAAAGGCTGATGGAAAGCACCCCGCATTCTCACCGAATGTGTTACGCTGTCAAAGCCGATTTCTTATTCAAGCTGAAGCCATGCCGTTTTCGGTGAATCGAGTTATTTGAGAGACAGCATCAGAGCTTGGCGCCAGCCAGGGTTGCATCATTATATGCCGTGACAGGCTCTGTGGAACTGAATGAATGAGTTCAACTGAATGAACTCTGTGATCTGGGACATTCTCCCCTGAGCAAGGCGATAATGTCCCAGATCGTTTTTTTTTTCGGAGGGCAAACGGGGTTCCCCTTGGGCTTTTTCTAGACATTGGGTGCGTCTTTAGCTCGGGGCCCCTGCATCCTTGGCTTCTGTTGGCTTGCTATGAGCCTGCTGGAACCTCTCTCATGCAACATCATGGAGTGTCCTGCCGGATGTTGTTTTTATGAACTCTTGTCAAGACCAACTGGCCTCTTGATCAAACAACTTGATGGAACCTCCTGTCTGGCGTTGGTATCTTCTGGTGAGGCCCATGGTTATCCTATCAATACTAATGGGCCTTCTGTTATGGGACTCCCAACAACACCATAGAGCCCTTGCAGGATGTTCGTCTTTGTGTGAGCTCCAGAGTTCTCCTGTCAAGACATATGGACGACATGGCCTGGAAAGTCCGAACACGCCACATTGACATCTCCTGTGGGGTGCTGGAGTTTTTCGTGAGTTTGTGAGTCTCTTAGGCCTGTTGGAATTTCTGTTGGGGGATATGCTTGCCCCAGTGTCACATAGCGCCGCCCCATCTGCCCCCCCTCCCCTCCTGTTCGTCATCCGTGTTTAAACACCAGGATGATGTCGCATATAAAATGTTTCTGCTATTATCGTGACATGCCTTTTGTGATGGTCTCAGAAGCGTTGTGTTGGCTCGGCACACCGCCGCATCCACTGGAGCTAGAATAATATACTTGCCACAGTGGTGGTGTTCTTGAAGGAAACAGACGATTGGCTTACCCTGTGGCCGCATTCTTTGCTCGCTAGTATTTTTGTCGTCACGAATGAGGGTCCAGCACTGTTGATGCGTCACGCCAGTTTGTTCGCCTCATTTGCGCCGTGCCAAGCTCCCAGATGTCATCATCGCTGCTGTTCTCGTTTTCGGTTGAGCGAGCTCATTCGTGCGCCGTCGGCTGACAGCCGGCAGCCAGCTGACATAATAAAACAGCCGGCAGCGAACAATAAACACCCAGCCTGGAAACTACTGCCCAGCTCGCTCAGCTTCGAACAGCTAGCTTTGCAGTGTATGTTGGTAGCTTATTGAGTTATAATTTGAGACGCAGGAGCCACTACGGACCGAAGTGGCAGAATTCAAGACGGGGAATGGAGAAGACAACATGACTTTTCCCTCATCTAACTCTTGGCGGGGAGAAGGAGCAAGTTTCCACCGTCGAACGCACCCCCGGCAAGGTCGCCACTATTCTTGATGCGTCATGGCTCCCCAGGTGTCTTCCTATGACCTGGCCAACCCTTGCCCCGGCGAGGTCGTCACTAGCCTTGATGCGCCATGGCTCCCCCGCAGGTGTCTTCCTATGCAAGTTACCACCGCCGACCATGCCCTCGGCGAGGTCGCCACTGCCTTTGGTGCGCCATGCCCCTCCCCCGCAGGTGTCTTCCCATGCAGTTGTTCTTTCATTCTCAAAGCTATAATACATTTCGCCCATTCGTTATTTTGCAGAAAACGACACTGGTCTAAAAACAAAACAAGGTACTCGTGTATACTTACTTGCCCTCCGAGCAGTAGTAGCGAATGTAGATTTAGCTTGGGTTCAATACATTTTAGAGTGTATTCTAATGAAATGTCTTGAGATGTTTCACAATTTTCTTTATATTCTCATATTCAGCAGCGTTCTATTTATCCTATTTTTCTTCTATATTTTATGGGGCATTGAAAGACAAATCAATCTCCTGCTTGCCAATTTCAGCATTAAATCTAATTGTAATCACACCAAGTGCTGCTAATGTAGTGATTTATGTTTTGGAAAATTTAATTCCATCAGCCTCATTTGCAATGGTATGTGCCTGTGCTGTGCATACCCAATTGTGTAATTCAATCCCGTAAAGTTATTAAATAATAGAGAAGTTCTTGCCATAGCACATAACATCTCAAAGAAACAAAAATTTTGCTGTCAAAATCACAGTTTTGTGTGCAGAATTTGAATAGGTGCATACAGAAAAAGGCCCTTTCGAGGAGTGGTACGGGCATTGGCACGGGAACCATCTCAAAGTTAGGGGGATGGGAGGAGGCAGACTCACTTTCTTACTGTCACTATTTCACAGTCTATCTCATAGCTTATGGCATGCGTTCACTCAAACATACTTTCGCGGTCGCGAGGTTTCGACATGGCAACTCTAGCTGCATTATGCCATCCGAAGTACACAAAGTCGCAGGAGTCTCAGTGGCTCGTCCTGCCCGAGCCCGCACGCCAAGTCCGACTCCCAAGGGGAGTAGTCCCAAAGGAAGAGTCTGACTTATCCTATTTAGATATTGCAAGCGTAAAGTTCCACTCGACTGCACATCGACATATGTGCTTTTATCGAACGTTTTCCGTATCGTGGTAATGGCACCGCATGTGTTGTGTTTCTTTATGCTGATTTAATCGTTGATTGTCGCAGATTTAGTCGACCGACCAGGTCGATTTAACCAAGAACGAACTGCTACTGCTACTACTGCTGCTGACGGCGCTTGTTCTGTTGCAGTATCGCGCTTAATGTCCGGCTCTACCGGCATGAACGTCAACATGTCGAACATGGCCACCTTCGGCCCGTGCACAGACACCAAGCCGATGCAGTTCCCTCTGAGTCAGCGGCGCAAGAGACGTGTGCTCTTCACCCAGGCCCAGGTAAGACCGCAGGGTACTCGACTACACGCCCAGGTCCAGTTGAGATCGCAGGTGCCTCGACCACATGCCCAGAGCCAGGTCAGCCAGGGGAGTACCATGACGCATGTCCAGAGCCAGGTCAGCCAGGAGAGTACCATGCCACATTCCCAGAGCTAGGTCAGCCAGAGGAGTACCATGACGCATGTCCAGAGCCAGGTCAGCCAGGAGAGTACCATGCCGCATGCCCAGAGCCAGGTCAGCCAGGGGAGTACCATGCCACATGTCCAGAGCCAGGTCAGCCAGGCGAGTACCATGACGCATGCCCAGAACCAGGTCAGCCAGGCGAGTACCATGACGCATGCCCACAGCCAGGTCAGCCAGGAGAGTACCATGCCACATGTCCAGAGCCAGGTCAGCCAGGAGAGTACCATGACGCATGTCCAGAGCCAGGTCAGCCAGGAGAGTACCATGACGCATGTCCAGAGCCAGATCCGCCAGGAGAGTACCATGACGCATGTCCAGAGTCAGGTCAGCCAGGCGAGTACCATGCCACATGCCCAGAGCCAGGTCAGCCAGGGGAGTACCATGCCGCACACCGAGGTTCAGGACAATCAGTATTACCTCGTCACAAAGTATGCCAAGTGACAAAGGTGAAAGCATGCGGCAGTTGTGGTGACGATAAGAAAGAGAAGTGTGCAGGCATGTACACAAGATTTCGGCACGATCTGAACCAGCGCAGTGGACCATGAATTGAACTGGAGCAAAGTAGCGGGTTTCATTAATGTGGTGAACTAGGCTTGGCTTGGACTGCTTTGCGGTCAGAAATTAAGCTCGTGATGCTATTCCCAGAACAGATGTTTCACACTTCAAGCTGAAAATAAAACCCAACAGACGTTTTGGATATGACTGACATTGCTGATTGAAACAAAATTCTGAGCAGAAAGGGTAAGTACAATGCTCCTCTCACCGGAATGGTATCTGACCGAGTCATGCAATTAAGAACAAAATTATTACGTGGATAATGGTAAGAAAGATAATTAATCCATAACTTCATCTTTATGAGACAAAAAGTATCACTCTGACCCATAATTTTACGCTTGTGCGGAATGGAGTCATTTTCACTTCTAGTGCATGCAAGGACTGGACACAGACTTCGACTCGCCTGAAACTCAGGTGGCTGATTCTGTCTTCCCAAGGACTTATTTATACATGGGGTCGTACAACATGGTTATCCCATTCCAAAGCAACTCGATCACTTTGTGGTCACCCTATTCTCACCCACCATTTGGGTTGCAGGAATAGTGAATGCAGCATAATAACGAGAGTCGTAAAACTGTGGCAAGATGTACTTGAGCAATCAATGGCTTGACATGTTTTGCTAGGAATTCATACCGTTTGCAACCTGTCACCCCTGGAAGTGCATCGCGTACCTATTGTGTGGTAAAATAACTGCTCATTTCGCAGGTCTACGAGCTAGAACGGCGCTTCAAGCAGCAAAAATACCTTTCGGCACCAGAAAGGGAACACCTAGCAAGCCTGATTCACCTGACACCAACACAGGTCAGTGCACAGCAGCATGATATACCTAACACCATACCATGTCAGTACACAACACTCTGATTCATCTGACATCAACACAGTTCAGTCCACAGCACTCTGATTCATCTGACACCAACACAGGTCAGTACACAACAACATGATTCACCTGACACCAACCCAGGTCAGTATAAACACACTGAGTCACCTGACACCAACACAGGTCAGTACACAACACTCTGATTCATCTGACACCAACACAGTTCAGTACACAACACTCTGATTCACCTGACACAAATCCAGATAAGAGACACAGCAGTCTGATTCACCTGACACCAACCAGGTCATCATAGGAACGATTGCATTTATTCATTCCAACCAGATGTCGATTGCAGATATTTCATCACTTTTATTATCATAAAATAGATGAAACAAATCGCTGTTTCGGCATTTTGCCACCCATTATTGCCAGCTTCCCCAAATGCTCATAATGTATTTGTTTGATCATGAATTTGCTCAGAATGCTTCCCGGCATTAAATTCCATAATGATGGTGGTTGACCTTCGTCTCTTTTTAATCGAGCCACACTAACAGTCATGGTCTGTAATGTGCGAACTGCATTTAATGTAATCTATTCTCCAAGTTGTTTTCTTATCATTGATCAGTGGTATTTTCATAATGTGTGAGTCATATCCAATGAACAGCATGGCAAAACATAACGGTGTTGTGAGAGAATGGCTGGGACTAATGCAAACATCTGAGAACCACCATATTTAATCTTAGCCTTGAAGCAACAACTGAACGCCATGTAGCGAACCTTAGCTAATTCTGTTGATGTTCAGCTTAATTTTGACCGGACAGAACACAGGCAACGAAACAAAGAAGTGACGGTACACTCTTGTGAGAAGGGTGCCGGCCGAAATTGAGCAGACAGAGAACAGCAGATTACCTTGTTCATTACCATTCCATTGAACGAATTTGTGGCAATATCCCTCTTGTGCAACTCAACCTCGACTGAAAACGAAATCAGACCAAAGGTCAACTAGCCAACATTCTGCGATCTTTATGCAACCCACCCATTGCTCATCCGATTTGATTCATCTCGCATTCACCACTTTTCTACACATCGTGTCACATTACACTCGTTCTTGAACACGAGCAGCATACATGTGCTCCAAATTATGTCGCTGCCCTGCTGTCTTCTGATTTTACTATGGATGCTGTAGGGGCATATGGATACTGTAGGCCTAAGGCTGCTGACAGTCCCAGAGAACACCTGGAAGAACGTAATGAACATGTGCGATCTTCCGACGGTGCTGCCAACACATTCCCTACTTAGGCTACTCTCTTATATCCCACGACGGATCAATGCATATTTGGCATTGTCTTTTGGAAAACGAAAATGCCTGTGGGAACGTCTCTGTCTTTCATCTTGAGAAGCCGACGCTAGTGTGCGTCAGTGCATGTCTTATGAATTCCAGCAGTGGCGAAGCGCAGCCTTGCTCGTGCGTGCCGTCTGCTCCTAGGAATGCCGCGAAGCGCTCCCATGCAGGGCAGGCATTAAATCGAGACACGACCACCACAAAGGAGGCGAGCCCGCGCCGGCCGCCCATAGACCGACTCCCGATCGCAGACACGGCCGTATTTTCTTTTCGCCGGGCGTAAATACATCTCTATATAATATCGTTTTGGGTGGACAACTGTTCAACACAGAGGGCTTACTCGCGCCTCACTTGCCGTTAATGGCTCTAATGCGGCGAGAACCCCTCCGCGCCGCCGCTGTTTGCCTGGAAAGCGTAATCGGCCGTCTAATCTGTACCCGGCGACAATGCGCGCCTGGTGCGTCGTCACGCACGCATCTGTGGCCGTCTTTTCTCGGTGAAAATCTGGCCACTGGGCCACTGCGAAGGCATCCAGCTTCTTCGCCTCTCTCTGGATGAGAATCGGGTCCCAGAACCACGCTCAAGGCTACGTTTTTGAAGGGGGTTTGTTTGTCAAGCTTTAGGATATTGCTCCAAACCGTGCCACCAGTTCGAGATAGCATGTGGTATGGACAGGAACCAGCAAGGCCAGCGGAAGATTCTGTGACCGCCGATCTTTCCAGCTGCGCAATCAGTCCGATCACCGACACTCCACTGTTTCCCAGGTGAAAATCTGGTTCCAGAACCACCGGTACAAGTACAAGCGGCAGGCCAAGGAGAAGGCGATGAGCGAGCAGGCGGGCTCGCCACGGCGCGTGGCCGTGCCGGTGCTGGTGAAGGACGGCAAGCCGTGCGGCAGCGGCGGCGGCGACACCGCCACCGCGGCCACGGCGGCGGCCGCCTCGCTGGGCGCCGGCGAGCCGTGTCCGACCGACTCGCCCGGCGGCGGCGGCGGCGGCGGCATGGCGGCGCTGGTGCAGCAGCACTACGCGCTCGGCTCGCCTCCGGCCGGCATGGTGTCCGGCATGGAGCCGTACCGCCAGACCATGACGCCCACCATGGCCATGGCGCCACCGGCCCCCGACGTGCAGATGTGCGCCGCCTCGTACCTGCCGCTGCAGGGGCGCAGCTGGTAGCCGTCCGCTGGTAGTCGCCCGCTGCCCACTGGCAGCTGCCGGCTCGGCGACCCGCAGCTGGTGACCGCTGGCGTCCGGCGACCGAGCTGAGTGGCCAGCATCTGCCGATCTGACGACCAGTGGGCTGCATCACACGTAGGCAAGGTAGCCGATGTGCGCCTGCGGTCGCCGGCGGCTACTGCATAGCTGCGAGGCGCCGGCAGCGTTTCAGCTCCTGGGCCGGACAGCCGATGACTAGCTGTTGGCAATGTTGGATACCGGACGCTGTCGAGAGGCCGAGAGGCTTAAGGTAGCTGTCGAGAGGTCGAGAGGTCGAAAGGCCGAGAAGCTAGTACGCGCTAGCAGCGGGCACGCGCCAGTCCAATTGCCGCGGCGGAGGTTCGGTATCGACACAGAAGCCGCCGCTCTAACTGACTGACGCGACCCGAACAGAAGATAAGCTGCCAGACACTGCAGCCGTGTAGACGGTACATGCTGCACGCACCGACGTGCATGCTGCACGCACCGACGTGCCGGGCCACCACGCGATCCAACCCGGCTGGATGTCGACCGTCCGTCGTTCTGGCGGCAGCCCGCGCGCGCTGCTCGCCTCCCGGCCGGACTGCGCCGGTTCCCGCCATCCGGCCATCCCGCCATGCGGCAATCCGGCCATCCGGCCATCCAGCCATCCGACCACGGCAGTCAGCCGGCCGAGCCAAGACAATCGGCACAGACATTTGCACGGAGCCCGCCGCAGTCGTATGTGTTTGAGTGTTCTGGCGGCCGACCGCCGCACCGACTGCGGCTGCGGCGTCGAACAAAGCGCACACTAAATTGACTCTGAATGGCGGCCTCCAGCAGGCACTGGGAGAGACGACGACGCTCGCCAGACAGGGGCTCGACGAGCCGCCGTCGCAGCGGCGTCGGCCGTGTTGTGCTCCGTCGATTGAGTGTGAAGGTATGCTGGTCGAGGCTAATTACCGCAGGGCACATGTTATTTATGGGTGCACGCTTCCGTTGTGTGATTTATTGACGGTGCTGGCTCCGGAGGTAAGTAGGCCCGCGGCAGTGATTTCGTGGGAACCGTCCGGGTTGGCTACAACCGTGTGTAGACATTCCGGCTTGATGACGTCCGTGCCGCGGGGGAGGTGTGAGAGGGGAGGGGGGAGCAGTGGTGGTGTGGCTGAACAGCCGCTCGGTGTCGTATGCTAGGCCGCCGGACGATGGTGCGTTCACGCTTTAAGCTTTTGCGGACTTACCTGTAATGGAATCTGTGTCTCATGGAAAATTGTAGCCTTGAGTCATGCCGTTTACAACTGTATTGTTCACTGCAGCAAAATGTGTTTGCATTCCTTCGCAATGTTGCAACACTTTACATCTCATTATCGGCCCGACCTTGAAGTTTGTTGGTAGATATTAGACCAGTGGAACGCAACTCGTCGCGATGCATTTGTCGTGCTTTCTGCTACAAACACCTGTGTGATACCAACAAGTCTCTGTTCATTCGATCCTGCAAAAATGTAGCTTTTGTGTCGCATAGGTGTACGCTGTAGAAATAAAATGCTGTTAATGTATTACATTAGAAGGTCTTTAAGGAAACAAAGTTGTTTGATGTAGGAAGTCCGCCTGGTGATGCACGAAGCCGCACTCAGTCGACGCAGCGCAAATTTGGCTAGAAGTGAGGTATATAATCATCTCGTTTGGTCTTGACTTCTTGCATCGCTGCAGAATTCAAGGAGAGCGGGTCCAGTCGCATGAAGATCCCAAAAGGTATTTCAAGTTATACGTTGTTAGCACATATTCCAGCAGCTGCTCTCTGCACTGGCCCATCTAGGAGAGCAGCAGGAAGCAACTGGTCCCCGGTGACCAGGGCGGCGTCAAATGGTCCCCGGTGACCAGGGCGGCGCCAAATGGTTTCCGGTTACCAGGGCGGCGCCAAATGGTTCCCGGTGACCAGGGCGGCGTGAAATGGTCCCCGGTGACCAGGGCGGCGCGAAATGGTCCCCGGTGACCAGGGCGGCGCCAAATGGTCCCCGGTGACCAGGGCGGCGCCAAATGGTCCCCGGTGACCAGGGGCGGCGCCAAATTGTCCCCGGTGACCAGGGGCGGCGCCAAATGGGGAACAGCAGGGCGTGTCGCTACAATATTCGTAAAGCTTAGCATTGCGTCTATGGGCGCTGAATGGCAATGATGGACCCAACAACGATCATGGCCCCGTGCCATCCAAGTCGCGTGGCACAGCCTGGAAGGGACCAACTTTGTTCTAAGAGTTGGAAAACAGCTGTATGATTCGACGTACCTCAGACCCAAGCAATAAAACAAACTCCGCATTACATTGTGCTTTGCAAGAAAGGCAATAATTTTGACTCGATTTGATGAAGCTGAGGACGCATGAGGGGCACGGCCGCGCCCGCCAGCTGACCCCACCAGTGGCCCCACGCCATTCGAGACCGCTCAGTCACTCAGCAGCATGTGCTCCATTTCCGCGCCGTACGACCTTCCCCAGTGCACTACATAACGGCCAGTCAGCGGCAGCCGGCAGTAACGAGGGCGGCCCGGACCGCCGCCGGCCCGTCACTCGCCGACGACGCGCCGAAGCTCGGCCGCGCCGCCTCTCGCGCCGGCGCCGCGCCCAGCAGCGACGTGATGATTCGCCGGAACGCGACGCGGGCGCGCCGGGAAAAAGCGCCAGGTAGTCGAAACGGATAGTCAATAATTGTCTGCCGACTACGACGGTGGCGCACCGACACCTAATTTGGCGCCGCCACGCCTCGGCAAACAGGCGACTGTCGGCAGCGCCAGCTGCACCGCCCTAATGCCGGGCAATCGAGCTGCAACCGGTGCTCGGCGGAGCGGCGGACCTGCGCTGTGCAGCCGCTGACTCTACGCTGCGGGACTCGGCTGACTCTCCGTCCGCGTCTCGGCTGCGGTCCGGTCTCGTGCCGTGATCTGCACCTTTGCTCGGCCAATTTCCCGATCAATGCCGCGCGATCTGCAGCGTTGGAGCGGGTGACTACCGCGAACGGAGCTGGTGTCGTGCGGCCGAACAGGTGCTGGTTTCTTGGCTTGCAATGCAGTCTTCAAGTGTATGACGGCACAGTCTGCAGATGCAGGCGGCTACCGTCCGCTTTGATGCTGATTGAAAGGAATTTGTCCGGTATGTTGAGTGCCGACGGCCAACGCCAGCAGCTTGCATTTGCAGCGGGAATGGATATGCGATTCAACGTACCACCGCCAGGGCACATGCTGCTGGCAACGAGTACATGGGCAGACCATCTCCTTCCCTGTACACACCTGCTGATGGCGCTTCTGACGTATTCATACTGATAATCGTGTTACCGGAAAAGGCCTCAGTGATGCTCGACATATTCTTAAGTTGTGATTTAATTGTGGTAAGTAGCTGGGATTATTAACTGGACGTATTCTTAATTTACTTAACACACTGCGTAAACTTCTTAGCTGGCCAGCTGACTACGGCTTCCTGACATGCATGACCTTCCTGTCATGTTGAGATCAGCGAGATTTTTGTACGAAAAGCACAAATCGCGCATTTACAACAATGTTTGCTCGATATGTAAATTTTAGCTAAGCGTTTCTTCCACTCATAATGTTCAAAAATTGCCAGACCGTGCTTCCAGCATTATCTTCAAGTCCATCCGCCCAAAATGAAACTTGGTCAAGCGTAGAACTGACAATGTAAAGTAGTCACCCTGGGCATCATGCAATGCCAGTCATGCACATATGCTTTGTCAAAAGAAGCAAAGCATGTTGTCAGTGTATGCCGAATGCACTGTCAGCTCACATAGGTCACATTGTTTCACGAGGCGACGCTTGGTCATGTCTCAAGAGTCATATCAGATATTTATGAGCGAGGGGAGGCTCGAGCCATTCTACTCCCGTGCATATACGACGAAAGTTCATCTGAGCGAACCGGCTCGGCCAGATCCGACGCGAACTTCGTTACAAACAGCCTCACGAACTTCTTTGCTTGCAGCGTTTGCGGTTCTAAGTCCTTCATTTGGAATCAGACCTAGTCTTTTCGTTTCTAAGAGCTTTTCTCCCGCAAGCTTTTTATTAATGGAACGCACAATTCTTCCCTCAAAGAAAGGGTTCTGTGGTGGAGTTTAGCGGTGCTTGTCCAACTGCCCCCGGCTGGGACCAGCCAGCTAAATTCCAGTCACGTGGCTATGAAGTCATGTCACGTGACTTGCGTGCCCTGAGGCAGGCAGCGCGACGGCTTGACTGATGTCAGCCTGATGGAGGGCGCCATGTTTAGCGCTTGTGAGCGGCATAAATTGAGCGGGAAGGCCGTGAGACAAAACGAATCATGACGCAGCGCGGTACCTATGCTAATTCGACAATTCGAGATAGTGTATTTGCATAAGATTGGTAAGCGTACCTGCACCACATTCGATAGATAAGTCCGATTTCCGCATAATCGCAGCCAATTTTGGCTGGAGCAGATTTTTCTTTTTGACACAGTGGTGCCGAAATTGAAGACACTATTCCGCAACTGGGTTTCTGTGACAAATTTCCAGTATGCATCTCAATTTAGAATGCACTGTGCTGATTTGTTGAAATATGCTTTACGTTACTTCTGAAATTCCCGCACGTCAACACAAAAATGGATGCAATGCGGTATATGTCTTCCGGGGCTACCAAGAGAGCGCAGGTGCGGTCAATCCAAACATTTTGTCTCGAAATGATACCCGATCCGACGCCTGCAGCAGAAGCCACATTGTCCACACCTTGCCCTCGTTCGCCCATCACCCCTAATGGCGCGTTGTACTGGTGTCATTGTATTACAAAGAATCCTGCAAATAAACATTCGATTATGTCACAGTGAATAAGTACATGCACAGTGAATAACAAGGCAAATGCTTTCTATGGTTACGTCTTTTTGTACTGTGATGCGGAAAGACACGATGAGGGGTGTGTACAACAGCGGCTATTCCAGATACGATCGTCTTGGGCCAGTCAGTTCAAACGTTGCCATAGTAAATAAAAACGACAAATATGGAAATAGGACAAATAGGACACTTATGGAACATGTCTGAATATCGCGGGACATTTCTCTAACGCGGATAGGTGACAGTCTCACATTATCCAGGAACCATTGCATGGCGACTGCTCGGAAGCCAAGGGCAGCCGCCGGTACGTGGCTATGCGGGGGTAGTCAGAGGGGGAGTCCAGGTATATCGGCGCAGGAGATGCAGAGCATTGTCGACCACACACGAAAAGCAATAATTACTAGTCTGGAACTAGTCCAGACAACGAACTAGTGTGAACGGGCTCGTTGAAGGTGGAACTAGTCCAGGCAAAGCGGAGCGGAGTAATGCTTGGGTGAACACTTGGATGAACCCAATATCTTCCACCTATGACATCCGTCTCTCTTTGTAATAAATGGATAAGCTATGATGCAGTGTTCTTGAACGGCTATAATGATGTCATCCAAGAATGTATCAAAACGTATTGTGAGCCATTTTAATGAACACTTCATCTGTGCTTTGGTAAAGTCGTGTGATATTTTTGAAACTGAAATAAAGCCACAGTCACTGAAATGAAAACTGCAATATGCCCACATCGTTCATAAAGGCTTCTTATTCAATTTAAGGAAACTGTGCTCAGGAGTGTTGTTCTATGAAGACGTTCGGGAGGGGGTACATCAAGCTCACTCAAAAACAATTGAGATTTAATGATATTGGACAATCTTACTTGCACTTCCTGTAAAACAAATGGGTTCCGAGGAAGTGGTGTGTGGGACGAGGCGGATGTGCTCTGAATTTATCCGATCCAAATGGGGGGGGGGGGGGACACAATTTGGCACGGCGGGCATAATTCCGCGTTGGGAGAGGGACGTTCTCCTCCAAAAGTATACAGAGCCACACCCGCGGCTGTACGTGCTGTACATGTTACGTACCAATTTATGCAACCGGCAGCATCCAAAGGAGAAGTCACACTGCTGAAAAGGTTGCAGTTGTTTCATATACTTTGCCTGCATTTACGGGTGTGCGCAGCACGGCTGCACTCGTTGCGCCATTGGTGTCAGCTGGCAATTCCGTCCTAGGCGCAGTCCCTGGCGCCTGCATTATGGCGGCGAGGCGGAAGTCGGCGTCACTGTCGCCTGCAGTCACAGTCACTGTCGCCTGCAGTCACAGTCACTGTCGCCTGCAGTCACAGTCACTGTCGCCTACATTATGGCCGGCGAGGCGGAAGTCGGCGTCACTGTCGCCTGCAGTCACAGTCACTGTCGCCTGCAGTCACAGTCACTGTCGCCTGCAGTCACAGTCACTGTCGCCTGCAGGCGCAGTCACTGGCGCCTGCAGTCACAGTCACTGTCGCCTGCAGTCACAGTCACTGTCGCCTGCAGTCACAGCCACTGTCGCCTGCAGTCACAGTCACTGTCGCCTGCAGTCACAGTCACTGTCGCCTGCATTATGGCCGGCGAGGCGGAAGTCACAGTCACTGTCGCCTGCAGTCACAGTCACTGTCGCCTGCAGTCACAGTCACTGTCGCCTGCAGTCACAGTCACTGTCGCCTGCATTATGGCCGGCGAGGCGGAAGTCGGCGGCTGCTTCCGGCGCAGAGCACGTTGACAGACACATCTATAAGGATGCCCGCCATTTTCACAGTTGTTTCTGGTACCTTAGCCTTGGAAATGTTGGAACGGCGATGGGGACAAATTTTGCTCCTCCCCTCATGTTCTTTTCCGGGATAGCCGCCGAACGCGTGGCACGATTGCTCTCAGAATTTGGCACAGAATCGGATAATTGAATAGAGGATCATTTGTGAATTTGATCACATACTCAAATTTGTGTGTGGAATCTCAGAGTTATCGAGCAAAGCGAGGTTAAAGTCAGATCACCTGTTTCGAAAAGTGTCATTTTTAGGGTGATTTTCCAAGAGCTGTCAAGCATTGAACTTCAGGGATATGTAAAGTTTTGCATGCCGATGTGTTGATGCTTGTCCAAAGACAAATGCAATAATAACTCGGGTGGCCTCTGATCAGATTACAAGGTCAGGTCAAGAGGAAAACTAGATCGTTGTTTCAATGCTCAGACGTTCCAGCCTAACTAATCATAGCGCAAAATACGGAATCTATGTGATATAGCCTATTGTAGTCTATACGTGGAAAATGGGTCGGGTCGCTATCATGTCAGGTCACGGAGGCATGACCAAACACGTGCGCCTGTACCTCTCTGCGCAAAACAACGAATTATCAAGGTGTCATTGATTACCATTTTAGGCTGGTAAATAATACCAAATGCTCTTATTAATTACATGACTTGACATGTCTTCTATGTGTGTGTCAATAATTACACCACTTTAAATGTCATCTTAGGTTAAGGATCCAGGTGACTCGGGCTGGTAGGTGTCTCCGATCAAGACTTATGGGCACTCTGGCCCGAGACCTCCAGAAGACAAGCTGGACTGGCCTCCGGTCGGCTGTCAGCATCTGTCTTTAGCTTTTAGGTGAGTCCGACCAAAACTTTCAGCGCCTGTTGGTCAGAGGTCTTCTGCAGGATGTTGGTGCCTTTTCGTGAGTTCTAAAGCTCCGAACAGTATGATATTCTTGTGCTTATGTCTAGGCCTTACATTTTAGAGATGGGCGGAGGGATACGTTTGCACATGCCCCTGGCTCGTGATAGATAGCAGTACCCTATGACCCATACCTCATACCTCCCTATACCTCATCTCGCCGATGGCACCGCCCCTGTCCACACATTAGGGTAATCTCAAATGCAACGCCAATTCTGCTTTTAACGTATAAGAGTGCCTTTTTCCATCCGTCCTTTACAAGTTTGTTGGCGAAAAAAATGTCCTCCCGTTTTGCAAAATATCTAATTTGCATCACCCATAGTTTGAAAAGTGTTATACAATTTTTTTTAAGGAAAAGCTGCATATTCCATGAATTTTGCATAATTTTCCAGAATAATTGAATTTGTCCCCCACTAGGTTCAATATTTGTCCGCTGTCCCTCCCCGTTTCAATAACGAAATTACAGTCGTGCCTTTTTCAAACGTCTCAGGAGCGTTGCGATTGATCGCTGCATCACTGCACCATCAGCTTCACCACACGGGTGGGTGTTTTCTTTCTTGAAAGAAATTCCCGATCGGCTCACGTTGTGATCCCATTCCCGGTAAACTCACATCTTTATCAGCACCAATGAGGACCCAGCAGTGTCAATGCGTATGCTGCTAGTTTTGCATCAACATCGGCGTCATGCTGGGAGCTTCCGGCAGTTATAATCCTTGCTGCTCTGATTTTTGTTCGGTTCAACGACCTCATTTGCTGTGGCGTCGGCTGACAAAACTAGCAGCGAATACTGAACACCCGACTGGAAACAACATGGTAGTCATTCATCTTCATCACCTTAGATTAAGGATCCAGGTGACTCGGGCTGGTAGGTGTCTCCGATCAAGACTCATGGGCATTCTGGCCCGAGACCTCCAGAGGACAAGCTGGACTGGCCTCCGGTCGGCTGTCGGCGTCCTGTCTTTAGCGATCTTAGCATATTTTGTCAACAAAATTATTTCAACTTGAAACACAGGACGTCACTGGACAAAACAAGCAAAATTTTGCACGCCAGCAGTATATTTCCCCCGACCCTGCCCTCACCACACGTCTAAAAAAGGGGAAAACTGCTCCCTATGTCCTCCTGATAGCACCACCATTGCCTTACACAGGGCTTCTCAGATACGATAAACCGAACAACTGGCACAGAGGAGCACAGACAGAACCCATACAACGTGCTGAGTGTACTGCCTGACCAAGGCAGCGGCGCGCGCACCTTATCCGGCTCATCATCACACGAGCAGGCGTTCACCTCGGTTTCGCCGCCGACTGCGATGGTCGGCGCGCCGGCCGGCCGCCGGCCCGCCATTGGCGCCCCGCCGAGCCGCTCAAGGGACGCACCGGCCGTGAGATCGCACCACAGAGGGAGCGCTCAGGGCATCAATCAACACCGATTAGGGCGGCTCGGCGCCGGTCGACCGCACCTGGGGCCGAGATCACCTGGCTCGGCTCGGGACGTGTTCGGTAGCCGGTGGTCGGCGCCCCGATCCACGCACCCGCACACCCAGCTGGCGCGCAGCGCGGGTCAGTTGTAAGCGGATTGTCGTTCACGTGTTTGTGTGTAGTGTTCCAGTGAGGGATAATGACTGTGAGCCACGCGCCATTAGCAAGGGGTTCGTGCCCCAATCGTGCTGTAGCAGGTGCATTACCTGTACTACCATAATGTGTCCATAATGTGTCCATGTATATAGACTTGTTGAGAAGAGGATGGGGAGAATGGCTCTGAAGAGGTCACACGCACCATGTGAATGCACGCAAAACCGCTGCACCACCCATTGGACCCATGGGGATGTAAAAAATACACGATCCCAACGTCTTATCGGAACACAATTGTCATTATTCTATTCATGATTTCCGGTATTTCTCCGTTCCCTCGAAATGTAGAAAGCCACATCCTGACATTTTCATCTCACTGCGACAATGACTTCACAATGCATCGTTTCTATTTGGTCTGTGTACACGTACCTATTCATCTCCACGTCCGCTTCTTCCTGCACATTCCTCACGAGCCATAGTTTTCCTCCGCGGAACAGCGCAGTGAAGACCTCACACTGCTGTGAATCACGTGCTTCTATGTACCAGCAACTCGTCGCATGCTCCTAAAGAACGAGCGCAAGGATGGGCGACATAATCCCGTGACATTTTCAGTTCACCGTGTCCAATACTGAGATGTTATCATCGGCTCTATGGCTTGTATTGGCATCGGCTTCAAGTCATCGGTTCTTCGTGTCGCATGACGTCGTGAGCAAACTGCGAACAAATCGTTTGCACGGGTCTGTATATGCTCAAATGCTTACCGGTGCAAAACTTCGCAGACGTACAATCTTCGCATTCAAAAAATCGTATGCGCAAATTGTCCAGTTCTATTCCTATCAAAAAATCTTGGTCCACATTCACTTTCGTAAGCTTTGAAATCGTGATTAAGCTTTCATAACTGTATGGAAATTTACTTTATGTAACCCTGCCTAAACTATTCAGTGATTCACACGCGAACATTTCATATTTCATATTTCGGGTCTGGGGAGGGGACACCCGGGGAAGTTGTTCCCCACCTCAACTTCAAAACATTGCGCCTTAAATTAAGAGACTTTTAGGTATTCGAGCAACAATTGGGACAAACTTCATTTTCCCTCTCCTCCCCAAAGTCCTGTCGGCAGCCATTTGTGCAGGCGACTATTTATGAGGACGGAGACTCGCGGTGCCAAGCTGCGATACGCCAAGATTTGTCGGAATACTGTAAATGTCGTACGCATCTCAGAGACTACTATCCACAGATGGCTCACAGCGCCAGGACTATGAAATGCGCTGCTTGGGTGGCAAAATGCCCACTCAAAAACCCCCTGAGCATGCGCCGGGAGACGTGCAAAACTACAAAAGATGCTACACCAAAAATCACGGGATGCGCTCAGCCCGAGCGCGCTCGGCGATAGTGAGCCGATGTAGGGTGTCCCCGGGTGCCCCGAGCGGACGCCGATGTTCGCTTCCTACGCAGGATTATGTCATGACGTCATCGCCACTCACCCTCCTCACCGCCCAGTGTGACCGACACTGGGCAGATTTCGCTGGCCAGGTCGGCGTGCTGCGATGAACTGGCGGCCGATTGTGTAGCGCGCGGACTGTGGTCGTCCCACGGCGGTCCTACGTGCCGCACGATATCGCCACACCGCCGGCTTGTGTACCAGAGCTGGAGCAGTCGGACAAATAATTTTCGCCGAGACTGGCTGTGGTTCATCTTTCAGCCCGTGACTATGACCGACTAGTTGCTGCAAAGGGTACGACGTAAAAGTGCTTGACCTGTAAATATCATATCTGCGTATATTTCGAAGGAAATAATGTGAAATCATGAGTAACTAAATACAATTGGTGCTAAAAAACACAATTGGTGTATGAATGCAAATTCAAAAGGCAGCACAGAAATGCATGAGTGAAAGGAATCCATGGAAAGCCATATAATACAAGCCTATCTCACCACGTAGCCCAGTCTACAACGCCGAACTAAAACATCCGGCTTCATTGGCCTAGCAAGCTGTTCCAAATGAGCACAAAGTGATCCGAATTAATTAAGCCCGTGTGGCAGTGGTCGGGGCGAGCTTTCTCCGGCACAACAGGGAGGTGCGGCGACCGCCGGCAGCCATCAGAGGCTACCCACCGAACCAGACCGCTCCCAACCCCAACCCGTGACGTCACGGCACAATACAGGCGCCCATTGAGCCTCACTAAGCGAACTGCATGTGCCGGCCTCACGCTTTGTTTGCGCCTAACAGCTGTAATTTGGCGTGGGATGATTGGATGGCGCGATCGGCCACTGCTACCAGATAGCATCGGCGCCGGCGTTCGCCTCGACAGATGCACGTGGCGGACGCTGCAGGCGTGGGAGACGTCACGGGCGCCCGTGGGAGACGTGGCGGGCGCTCGTGGGAGACGTTACGGGCGCCCATGGGAGACGTCACGGGCGCTCGTGGGAGACGTCACGGGCGCTCGTGGGAGACGTCACGGGCGCCCATGGGAGACGTCACGGGCGCCCGTGGGAGACGTCACGGGCGCTCGTGCGAGACGTCACGGGCGTCCATGGAAGACGTGACGGGCGCCCGTGGGAGACGTCACGGGCGCTCGTGGGAGACGTCACGGGCGCCCATGGGAGACGTCGCAGGCGCCCGTGGGAGACGTCGCAGGCGCCGTGGGAGACGTCACAGGCGCCCGTGGGAGACGTCACAGGCACCCACAGGAGACGTCGCAGGCGCCCGTGGGAGACGTCACAGGCGCCCGTGGGAGACGTCACAGGCGCCCGTGGGAGACGTCACAGGCGCCCGTGAGAGACGTCACGGGCGCTCGTGCGAGACGTCACGGGCGTCCATGGGAGACGTCACGGGGGCCCGTGGGAGACGTCACGGGCGCTCGCGGGAGACGTCATGAACGTCCGCAGGTGACGCAACAATTCACGCAAGCCCCACAAGGACGGCCATGAACGCTACTCATCCCCATCCGACTCCCGGTGAGGCGACGAAAAAACTGCATTGGTGGAAACTCGTGTATTTCTTTGCGTGGTCCAGTGATGATGCGCTTCGCCGGCGCAGACTCGGTGCGGTGCCGGCGACACGTCACACATGACGCCGACCGCGATCGACACCCCGCAAGGGGTACGCGTAGAGCGCGACGAATGATTGATCGGCGACGATGCTGATCTTTCTGAGATGAACCGCTTCCTGGGCGACGCGGCCGACATTTCAAGTCGGCGGCGTCCGATGTTTCAGAACGGAGGCCGACACAGATCGAAGACCCGATACGGACACGACACAGGCCAGCAAATGGAGCTGTGTGTGCGTTGCTGTGTTCCATTGTGCGGACAAGTCCGCTTTTCTCCTAGCTCTAAGGGCGCCGTGTGTATGTGGGACAGCGCAGCGCCAGGTGACGACGATTAGGAGCGGTAGCCGCCGCCCCAGCCGTACCGGCCCGGGTTGGTGGTGTAGCCCTGGCCGCCCGCACCGCCGCGCTGGTCACCGCCTGTCGTCCGATACCCGCCCCCGCCCCCGCCCCCTCCTCCGCCTCCGCCGCCGCCGCCGCCGCCGCCGCCGCCGCCGCCGCCCCCTGGTCCGTGCTGTAGCCGCCCCTGCCGGCGCCGCCCTGCCAGCCGCCGCCGCCGCCACCGCCGCCCGGGGAGCTGGTGCTGTAGCCGCCCGACGAGTAGCTACTGTAGCCGCGCGACTGCTGCGGCCTACTGTAGCCGCCGCGTTGTGAGCCATTGTAGGAGGACTGGTAGCCGCCCTGCTGACTCGACGGCGAACCGTACGAGCCCTGTCGCTGTCCCTGCAACGGCGCGGCCGGGAGCTGATGATGACATGGCGGCTCAAATGGCAGAGGACATACCGCAGGGCATGCGTCAGATGAGGTCAAATGGCAGAGGACATGCGACAGGTCATTCCATAGATGAGGTTAAATGCCAGAGGACATGCCACAGATTATATCCCAGATAAGGTCAAATGGCAGAGGATATGCGACAGGCATACCCCAGATGAGGTCAAATAACTGCTAGGACATTCCAGAGATAGAACATCTGGCCAGCGATTTTAACATGCTGCGGCACTCCGGCGAGTCGGGTCATACAAAGGGCAAAGCACGCTGAAGGTAATGCAACTCGCCATACGGTAAATTATATTCGTGAATGCAACACTGCGAGCCATGGCACGCCATTCTGAAATATACTCCTCCAGATAGTAGAGATTATCCAGCGAAATCCAGCTAGTATCCGCAACGACATCGAAAAAGTCGTAAAAAAGACAAACTTCACAAGAACAGATGCAACATGACCTTGAAACGGCACAATGTATCTAGTCATTAAAAATGAACACAGCCCACCGGGATGTCCGAGCATATTAAGCTCCGAGTATATCCGATAATTCCGATATACGATACGAGTATATATTAAGTATTGCAACAGCACTGTAAGTGTAATGTTATCGCAGTTGCATGCTGTCTTATCTTAATAAAGCAAATAGCTAACAAACTGAGTTTCCAGGAATTAAAAAAGAGTCTCACTAAGGTATCGGGTTCCATAAGAATGGGATAATTTTAACACCATGGCATGGTGTGACTCGACTTGCGAGATCACAGTACAGAAGCATACGCAAATAAAAAACAGGCGGAACAAGCCAATGCATCGGTCGGGAGACGGGCTGCGCCCGGCCGCTTGTGCGCCACACGGCAGGTAGGCTGATGACGCGGGCGGCGGGACAAGCCGCACGCCGTTACGGGAGTGGACCGGCTCCACCGCCGGACAGCGAGCCGAGCCGACATCAGTTCCAAGGGCGGGACACGCGCCGGACGGCAGTCGGGGTCAGCCTCCACCTGTCGCTCGGCTGACACGCGTCAGCCTCCGCCTGTCGCTCGGCCGACGCGTCAGCCGGATGCGCCACAGCTGACCGCCAGCTCGGCAACCCAGCTGCAGGTCACCGTCTGCTCAGGTGACCTGAGCCGGTCTGACCTGACCTGGGCCGACGCCGCCCGCACGTACCTGTGTCGAGTAGCCAGACTGGTATCCTCCTCCGCCGCCGCCGCCGCGATCTGCCGGATAGGGAGCACGTCGTGAGTGCCCACACATCTGAAGCGTTGCTCAATGGCCCACCGGTGATGTTTTAAACACGCCCAAACGTCCCGAACCAGGATATGCTTCTCCTGAAACAGAGAAAGCACGGCGGAGGATAATAGGAACTATTGATAATAGTCTTAATGTTCGGGCCGTTTATAAATCGCCTCTTTCCAAGCAACACCCTTAGGTTACTATCCAAGCTCACCACCAGAAAATAGTGAGATATCCCTCTGCTCCCACTCCCTTCCGACTCTTACATCACCGGACAGAACCAGTTAGTCAAGCTTGATCTTGAACGTGGCATCGAAGCCAGCCTGGTCGGCAAAATTGGACGGTACGTGGGAAAACCAATAGCGTCATGAAAACCGGGCAGCGGGCCCACGTCTTTCACGAAGACAGCAAACATCAGTTGGATCAATCGGAAGCACGGGTGAAGCCGGCGGGTTTCAGCTAGCCCTTTTCATTATGCAGAGCTTCACCATTCGAATATCGACTTCACCAGCCACTGTTGTCAACTGGTACCGTCTGGCACACACACCATTCGAATGGTCAGTGTTGTCCACTATCAGTATCAGCTATCAGAGACGCCACCGTCATCTCCCGGAGCCGCGGCTACCAGCTCCCGGGGACGCCGCCGCCAGCTCCCCGGGCCACCGCCGCCAGCTCCCCGAGCCGCCGTTAGCTATCAGAGACGCCGCCGTCAGCTATCAGAGACCGCCGTCAGCCCCCAGAGACACCATCGTCAGCTCCCCGAGGCGCCGCCGTCAGCTCCCCGAGCCGTCGCCGCCCCGTCAGCGCGCCGCCACGCCGCCAATCCGTGTGCGCGCCGCCGCACAAGCTCATAAACCCAGCCGGCCGAAACTAACCAGCTTACCGGTTATTGCCGGCTATTATCGGCGCCTCAACCTACTCCGGCCGCCTCGCCGACCCGCGACGAGGTGATGAGGCCAGCGTGACGTGACGTCACACCATCCTCAGCGGCAGCGTCACCAGCACCACAGCTGTACACCAGCACCACAGCTGTACCGGATGGTCGGAACAGGCAGGCAAACGCCGGCTATAACTAGCTTGAGTCATGTCGCCAGTTAGAAATGTTTCAAATCACCTAAAAACGACTGAAGCTGCTTACAACTCCAAAGGCTAGTCGAGGGGTAAAATGTATCTTGCAACTTACATTTAACATTGCATACGCACAAATGGTGTTTAATACCATGCAGATAACATGTAAATACACACGCAAAGCTCTTCTATTTATTAATGCAGAAATAATAAAGAACCGCCAAAAAATGATTGATATCGAATACCACCTACATGCAAATGATACCTAGACAAAATCCAGCCTATAAAGTGCGAGCATATCAACACCATCTCGTTGCAGTTCTCATTTAACGCGAATCATTCCATGTCGTGTTTTTTCTCCATTGCAGTTGGTTGGTTATTGGTTTTACGACACGTCGACCGTTGAGTCATATAGCGTCGCCAATCTCTCACGCCGACTGGTCGCGGGCGAAGAGTAGCGACAGGTGAGACTCGAACCCACAACCTTTCGATTGTGAGACGAGCATCTTACCCCTAGACCACCCGTCCCCTCTCCATTGCAGTTGGTGGCCGTTGTGTCACCTGCGCCTTTGTTGCATCCGACTTGTGTTGTGTCTGGTGTGTTTCAGTGTCTCACACCGGCTCGGTGATCACGGTGCCGCCGTTCGCTCGCCATACACCCTCAGCAGCCGTACAATGGCCTTCGCAATCGATGGCAACAGACAAGTCGCCGTCGAACGCCACAACCATCCGAACACGCAGACAGGTCGCTACCAGCGGCGCCAACCAGCCCGATATGAACACTTCACGACAACGCAGCAGACGCTGTCACGCTCAACTGTGAAATATGTCAACGAAAACCAGCAGCTTTTTTATTGGGAGGAAATGGAGCAAATTCCCACCCTGTCTAATTGTTCTAAACATTCACATATTCAAAAAAAATGACGTTCCAGCATTCTCGTGAACACAGAGGTAACAACGCCACCTATCCTGTATTGAGACGTTCCCAGTACCAGCAAACCTGAACGGAATGTTATGAGTAGTAGGAGTAGGAGTAGGAGTAGGAGTAGGAGTAGGAGGGAGCGAGAGAGCGAGAGAGAAAGAAAGAGAGAGAGAGAGAGAGATAGAGATAGAGATAGAGATAGAGATAGAGATAGAGATAGAGATAGAGATAGAGATAGAGATAGAGATAGAGATAGAGATAGAGATAGAGATAGAGATAGAGATAGAGATAGAGATAGAGATAGAGATAGAGATAGAGATAGAGATAGAGATAGAGATAGAGATAGAGATAGAGATAGAGATAGAGATAGAGATAGAGATAGAGAGAGAGAGAGAGAGAGAGAGAGAGAGAGGAGAGAGAGAGAGAGAGAGAGGGAGAGGGAGAGGGAGAGGGAGAGGAGAGGAGAGGGAGAGGGAGAGGGAGAGGGAGAGGGAGAGAGGGAGAGAGAGGGAGAGGGAGAGAGAGGGAGAGAGGGAGAGGGAGAGAGGGAGAGGGAGAGGGAGAGGGAGAGGGAGAGGGAGAGGGAGAGGGAGAGGGAGAGGGAGAGGGAGAGGGAGAGGGAGAGGGAGAGGGAGAGGGAGAGGGAGAGGGAGAGGGAGAGGGAGAGGGAGAGGGAGAGGGAGAAAGAAAGAGAGCGGGAGAAAGCTCCATCGTTCTGGACGTTAGATCAATGCCACTTCTTCAATGCCGAGAGGTGGAAACAAATTGAGCGCGCGGCAACGAGCCATCTTCTTTTGGACGGTGTGTCGCCGATATTACAGCACCTGAGAGCTGACGCTCCAGTCTGTCCACCGACTGGACGACTAATCAGTGCAATACTGAGGGGGGAGGGGGAGGGGCAGGGGGGATGGGACCACACCACGGTCTACCTACAGAGGCAGCAGTGATGGGGACCACACCACGGCTGAGGGCCCGTACCTACAGAGGCAGCAGTGATGGGGACCACACCACGGCTGAGGGGCAGCAGTGATGGGGACCACACCACGGCTGAGGGCCCGTACCTACAGAGGCAGCAGTGATGGGGACCACACCACGGCTGAGGGGCCCGTACCTACAGAGGCAGCAGTGATGGGGACCACACCACGGCTGAGGGCCAATAGGGACACACCACGGCTGAGGGCCCGTACCTACAGAGCAGCGTGATGGGGACCACACCACGGCTGAAGGGCCCGTACCTACAGAGGCAGCAGTGATGGGGACCACACCACGGCTGAGGGCCCGTACCTACAGAGGCAGCAGTGATGGGGACCACACCACGGCTGAGGGCCCGTACCTACAGAGGCAGCAGTGATGGGGACCACACCACGGCTGAGGGCCCGTACCTACAGAGGCAGCAGTGATGGGGACCACACCACGGCTGAGGGCCCGTACCTACAGAGGCAGCAGTGATGGGGACCACACCACGGCTGAGGGGCAGCAGTGATGGGGACCACACCACGGCTGAGGGCCCGTACCTACAGAGGCAGCAGTGATGGGGACCACACCACGGCTGAGGGGCCCGTACCTACAGAGGCAGCAGTGATGGGGACCACACCACGGCTGAGGGGCCCCATACCCTACAGAGGCAGCAGTGATGGGGACCACACCACGGCTGAGGGGCCCGTACCTACAGAGGCAGCAGTGATGGGGACCACACCACGGCTGAGGGGCCCGTACCTACAGAGGCAGCAGTGATGGGGACCACACCACGGCTGAGGGCCCGTACCTACAGAGGCAGCAGTGATGGGGACCACACCACGGCTGAGGGGCCCGTACCTACAGAGGCAGCAGTGATAGGGACCACACCACGGCTGAGGGGCCCGTACCTACAGAGGCAGCAGTGATGGGGACCACACCACGGCTGAGGGCCCGTACCTACAGAGGCAGCAGTGATGGGGACCACACCACGGCTGAGGGGCCCGTACCTTGGGGGTGCAAGTGTTAGGCAAAGTATATGAACATGTCCTTCCGGGAAACTAGATAATGGGGTGGGGAGGGAAGAATTGGCATTGCCATCTCGGGGATATGCCAATAGTGACAGCATAGGCAATAGAACCTCACAGTCAGCAAATAGGGGTAGCAGTAGATCAAGGGGGCATAGTGGTAGCTCATCCAGAGATGATAGAGCTACTCAACATGAAAAAGCCAAAGAGGGTCATGGAACTTTTGTTCAGTGTATGATGCTTAATGCTCAGAGCATTCGATCCAAATTTGATGAGTTCAAGTGTTATGTTGCTGAGGAGAAACCAGATTTTGTTTGCATTACTGAGGCATGGGTCAGTGAGGGATATTTTGGGGATAACTTGCAGGACTATGAGATCCAGGGATACAATATGTTTTCATGCAATAGGGGTCCAGCAGTGAAAGGGGGTGGTGTAATGCTCTATGTGAATAGCTTATACAGTTCTCAAAAAGTAGCAGATGGGGTAAAGAATGTGTCTGTGGAGTCCATTTGGCTTGATGTTGCTGTGGGAAAAGGCAACAGCAATAAACTGAGGATAGGACCTTTGTATCGATCAGGAACCTTGCCACATTCTCAGCAACTGGAGCTCGATAAGGTGATTTGTGAGGAAATCAGTAGAAACTTTCAGAGAAAATGCCTTATTCTTGGTGACTTTAATCTAAAAGGATATGAAAATGTTGGTGCTGGCTCCCCATCATGTAAACTGTTTAGGAAATGCCTTGAAGAGGACTTGTTCTTACACCAGTTTGTAACGGAACCGACCAGGCAGGGCTCATTTTTGGACCTTGTCTTCTCAGATTTAAGTGATTTAGTTCAAGACTTGACTGTAGGAGAAACTCTGGGAAGAAGTGACCATAACATAGTGAGATTCAAGGCACAGGTATCAGGGACAATCAAGGATAATTTGGCAAAGATTCCAAATTTTAACAGGGCAGACTTTGACTGCAGGAGAGAGGCTTTAAGTGCGATAAAATGGGAAGAAGAATTCTTTGATTTAAATGCCTGTGAAATGTGGGAAAAGTTCAAATCCTACTTGAGGGAAATTCAGATTAGACATGTCCCCCAAAAGCAAAGGCGCAAAAGAAGGGTAGGAAAGCCAGCATGGCTTACACCAGATGTGATGAAAACAATTCAGGCTAAGAAAGGTGCATTTAGAGTATTTAAGGAAGCTTCAAATATCGTAAATCTAAGGTCGTATCAAAAATCTAGAGATGCTGTGAAGCAGAAAATCAGAGCAGCAAAGCGAGCAAAAGAATTGGATTTGGCTAGGAACTGTAATGGGGACAGTAAAAAGTTCTTTAGTTTCTACAAGCTAAGTAAAGTTTCAAGCACAATTGGTCCACTGGAAGTAAATGGGACTATATTGAGTGAGGATGGTGAGATGGTTGAGGAGCTGAGCAAGCAGTTTAAATCAGTGTTTACAGTGGAGGATGTGACTAATCTGCCAACCGATAACCACAGTTCAGTGACAGGTGATCAGATACACGATGTTGATTTCATTGATAGTGATATTGTTTTAAATTATATCAGAAAAATAAAGCCAAACAAGGCAGCAGGACCAGATGGAATTTATGCTAGGCTATTGCGGGAAGCTGAAAAGGAAGTGGCAATTCCACTTGGTATAATATTTTGTAGATCAGTTTCGCAAAATGAAATTCCAACAGATTGGAAAAGGGCATATGTAGTTCCAATTTTCAAGAAAGGAGAAAGAGGGAAAGTTGAAAACCATAGGCCAGTAAGCCTCACATCCCTAGTCTGCAAGGTACTCGAATCAATTATCAAGGATAGAATAGTTAGTTTTCTGGAAGGGAACAGATTGATTCAAGATACTCAACATGGGTTTAGAAAAGGGCGATCGTGTCTCACAAATCTCTTGGACTTTTTGAATTTTGCTACAGAACAATTTGATCAGGGAAATCAGGTTGATGTAGCATATCTTGACTTTAGTAAAGCCTTTGACAAGGTACCTCATAAACGGTTAATGATGCAGCTTCAAGTCCATGGTATTGCAGGTAGCATCCTAAAATGGATAGAATTGTGGCTTTCAGATAGACAGCAGAGAGTGATGCTAAATGGTACAAAGTCATCATGACAAAATGTTCTTAGTGGAGTCCCCCAGGGGTCGGTACTGGGGCCACTATTGTTCATTATATATGTGAATAGCATTGAATGTGGCCTTAGCAGTAAGGTTTTGAAATTTGCTGATGATTTGAAGATCTTTAGGGCAATAACAGGGCACAATGAGCAGGTTTTGCTGCAGAAAGACGAGCTAGTGAAGTGGTCCGAAAAATGGCAAATGAAGTTTAATTTTGATAAGTGCAAAGTCATGCATGTAGGTAGGCAGCATATGAAGGCTCCATACTTGATGGGTGGCCAAGTACTATCTGTGACTCAGCAGGAGAAGGACTTAGGTGTTATTTTGAACACAAAATTGGAGGCATCAGAACAGACCAAAGAAGCCAGGAAGAAGGCACTAAGAATGCTTGGGGCAATACAGAGGAATGTGTCATACAAAAGTGAGGAGGTCATCAGGAAGCTTTACTGTGCATATGTCAGGCCACATTTGGAATACTGTGTACAAGCTTGGTCCCCTAGTTATGAGAAAGATTGTTGGCTTTTAGAGAGAGTACAAAAGAGGGCAACACAAATGGTTAATGGTATAGGCAACCTGGCATATGAGGAAAGACTGAAGAAATTGAATATGTTTTCACTTAGATATAGAAGGCTGAGAGGAGATCTCATCGAGGTTTTTAAATTTGTTCATGGTCAGGAACAGGGATATCTCAGGGAAATGTTTGAATTTAACAGAAATGATGCAATTAGAGGTCATCAATTCAAAATTAAAGTTAATCACAGCAGGACAAGGTTAAGACAGTCTTTCTTCACCAACAGGGCAGTAGAACACTGGAACCAGCTGCCAGGAACCATTGTCAGTAGCAACACACTGACCATCTTTAAAAACGTGTCAGTAGCAACACACTGACCATCTTTAAAAACGGCATAGACAATCATTATCAGACTAGGGGGATTGTTTTTCTGTATTCCAGGGAGGGTTGATCAACAGGGAGGAGTTGGGAGTTGGGAGGAGTTTGTAATTGTTGAGTGTGTTATGCAATAGCAAGTGAGTCTCTTATTAAGTCTAAACGCTTTATAACTTTATATAGGGTGTACCTAGCAGTGGATTCAGCACCTTCCTTCGGGATGTGATACTGATGAGATTGTCTATGGTAGCACAATGGGTATGATGGGAGGAGTTTGTGGTTGTTCAGTGTGTTATGCAATAGCGGGTGGGTCTCTTGTTGGGTCTGAACGCTTTGTGAATTTGTGTGGGATGTGCCTAGCAGTGTATTCGGCACCTTCCTTCGGGATGTGATGCTGATGAGATTGTCTATGGTGGCACGATGGGTATGATGGGAGGAGCTTGTGATTGTTGAGGGTGTTGTGCGGTAGCAGGTGAGTGGTGCTGGATGGGCTGGGATATGTGGCTTCCTGGGAACTTTGGATAGGGGATTGATTGGGGTGTGAGTATGTACATTTCTAGTACCTTTTCTAGATAGGCTTAACCCAGATGGGCCCCTGTGGCTCTTATTAAGCCTTAATACTTTATGACTTTATGACCTACAGAGGGAGCAGTGTGGGGACCACACCACGGCTGAGGGCCCGTACCTACAGAGGCAGCAGTGATGGGGACCACACCACGACTGAGGGGCCCGTACCTACAGAGGCAGTAGTGTGGGGACCACACCATGGCTAAGGGGTCCGTACCTAGAGGCAGCAGTGATGGGGACCACACCACGACTGAGGGCCCGTACCTACAGAGGCAGCAGTATGGGGACCACACCACGACTGAGGGCCCGTACCTACAGAGGCAGCAGTGATAGGGACCACACCACGACTGAGGGCCCGTACCTACAGAGGCAGTAGTGTGGGGACCACACCACGGCTGAGGGCCCGTACCTACAGAGGCAGCAGTGTGGGGACCACACCACGGCTGAGGGGCCCGTACCTACAGAGGCAGCAGTGATGGGGACCACACCACGACTGAGGGGTCCGTACCTACAGAGGCATCAGTGATGAAGTTCACCGTTAGGTTTCAATTCAATCTGAGTTCACATTCGGGTGGAGCCACTGTGCTATAGTGTGCAGCAGCACATGTGCCACGTGCATTTCCCGTGCACAGATCATCAATTTCTGTACTCGCGCAGTTCCAGGACGGCACCACCGACCACCGACCGTCAGCACCCACCAGCCGGGACCACCAGCCTGGACCACCGACCGTCAGCACCTACCAGCCTGGACCACTGACCGTCAGCACCTACCAGCCGGGACCACCAGCCTGGACCACCAGCCAGGACCACCAGCCTGGACCACCGACCGTCAGCACCTACCAGCCTGGACCACCGACCGTCAGCACCTACCAGCCGGGACCACCGACCGTCAGCACCTACCAGCCGGGACCACCGACCGTCAGCACCTGCCAGCCGGGACCACCGACCGTCAGCACCTACCAGCCGGGACCACCAGCTGGTACCACCGACCAGCAGCACCCACCAAGTGGACGGAATGGCGAATGCGACGATCTTCACGTGGTGCGGCCAATGCGGATAAGAACACACTCGCTGCCAATGAGGACAGCCGTATTCAGGCTGTCAAGGCCCTGCCGCACCGCAGGCTGGCGCCTCGTTGTTCATACGTGCCGTGAATGTGCGTCGTGCAGAGCGAGTGAATGATCTCTGCTTCTGCGGCATGTCTTTCGAACTGGTCGACGCGACTGATGAAAACTCACCACAAGCATAAATGTGGTTGAGAGAAACAACATAATGCAAGACAATTCTTCCAGTATAAGACGCCTATCGGGACACTGGACGAGCGAGGGCCGCCTATCGGGACACTGAACGAGCGATGGCCGCCTATCGGGATACTGGACCGCCTATCGGGACACTGGATGAGCGTGGGCCATCTATCGGGGCACTGGACGAGCGAGGGCCGCTTATCGGGACACTGAACGAGCGAGGGCCACCTATCGGGACACTGGACGAGCGAGGGCCACCTATCGGGACACTGAACGAGCGATGGCCGCCTATCGGGACACTGAACGAGCGATGGCCGCCTATCGGAATACTGGACCGCCTATCGGGACACTGGATGAGCGTGGGCCATCTATCGGGACACTGGACGAGCGAGGGCCGCCTATCGGGACACTGGACGAGCGAGGGCCGCTTATCGGGACACTGGACGAGCGAGGGCCACCTATCGGGACACTGAACGAGCGAGGGCCACCTATCGGGACACTGGACGAGCGAGGGCCACCTATCGGGACACTGAACGAGCGAGGGCCACCTATCGGGACACTGGACGAGCGAGGGCCGCCTATCGGGACACTGAACGAGCGAGGGCCACCTATCGGGACACTGGACGAGCGAGGGCCACCTATCGGGACACTGGACGAGCGATGGCCGCCTATCGGGACGCTGGACGAAAGAGGGCAAGTGCTAAAAACGTCGAAAAAAAGTGCAGCCGAATCCCCGACATCAGACAAAGGCGCATTGCCTCGAGTGCATGTACAGCCACGCATCTGGAGGCATGCATGCAAAATTGAACTGATTTCGGATGCGATCAGTCACCAACTTGCATTATTAAAGCAGACATAAAAAGCGTCGTCCGTCCCTGAGACTGAACTCGAGACCTCGGAACACCAACTGTGTGAAGAGCGTCACCCATGCACCACTCGAAACGGATGGCGAGCGTCGGCTGCGGTGCGAGGTGTATCGTATGCCCGCGCGCGGCAGTGCCGCCGAAAAACCCCTCCGTTCAACAGAAACTGACAGTGCTTCAAGAGGAAGATTGTGATTAAAGTTGGCCAAACTCAAAATGAAAAGCGCAGATTTGGCTCCGATGGAGATAATTAGAACCTGAAATGCTGCAGTTCGGCGCAAAACTCTGCTGAAAGTTTTACCCGCCAGCGAAGACGCCGCCACACAACTCTCTCTTTGAACCCAGGTCAAGAGCACTTCATGAAGAATGAAGAATATTGCGATCAAGATTTGCAAAACTCAAAATTAAAAGAGCACATCTGACTCTGAGTGAAGAAATTCGAACGCTAAACGTAACAAGAATGTTTGTGATGAATTGTTGCACCATGCACGCGGGAGTAGATTCGCCCAGACTCGTAACAAAGGTACGAAGAAATACTTTCAAAACAACAACTAGGGCACGGGTCACACCAGCACGTCCACCATAGTTCACAGAACGGGCACCCAACAGTCGCGGCACGGGTCACACCAGCACGCCCACATAGTTCACAGAACGGGCACCCAACAGTCGCGGCACGGGTCACACCAGCACGCCCACCATAGTTCACAGAACGGGCACCCAACAGTCGCGGCACGGGTCACACCAGCACGCCCACATAGTTCACAGAACGGGCACCCAACAGTCGCGGCACGGGTCACACCAGCACGCCCACCATAGTTCACAGAACGGGCACCCAACAGTCGCGGCACGGGTCACACCAGCACGCCCACATAGTTCACAGAACGGGCACCCAACAGTCGCGGCACGGGTCACACCAGCACGCCCACCATAGTTCACAGAACGGGCACCCAACAGTCGCGGCACGGGTCACACCAGCACGCCCACCATAGTTCACAAAACGGGCACCCAACAGTCGCGGCACGGGTCACACCAGCACGCCCACATAGTTCACAGAACGGGCACCCAACAGTCGCGGCACGGGTCACACCAGCACGCCCACCATAGTTCACAAAACGGGCACCTAACAGTCGCGGCACGGGTCACACCAGCACGCCCACCATAGTTCACAAAACGGGCACCCAACAGTCGCGGCACGGGTCACACCAGCACGCCCACATAGTTCACAGAACGGGCACCCAACAGTCGCGGCACGGGTCACACCAGCACGCCCACCATAGTTCACAGAACGGGCACCCAACAGTCGCGGCACGGGTCACACCAGCACGCCCACATAGTTCACAGAACGGGCACCCAACAGTCGCGGCACGGGTCACACCAGCACGCCCACCATAGTTCACATAACGGGCACCCAACAGTCGCGGCACGGGTCACACCAGCACGCCCACCATAGTTCACAGAACGGGCACCCAACAGTCGCGGCACGGGTCACACCAGCACGCCCACCATAGTTCACAAAACGGGCACCCAACAGTCGCGGCACGGGTCACACCAGCACGCCCACATAGTTCACAGAACGGGCACCCAACAGTCGCGGCACGGGTCACACCAGCACGCCCACCATAGTTCACAAAACGGGCACCTAACAGTCGCGGCACGGGTCACACCAGCACGCCCACCATAGTTCACAGAACGGGCACCCAACAGTCGCGGCACGGGTCACACCAGCACGCCCACCATAGTTCACAAAACGGGCACCTAACAGTCGCGGCACGGGTCACACCAGCACGCCCACCATAGTTCACAGAACGGGCACCCAACAGTCGCGGCACGGGTCACACCAGCACGTCCACCATAGTTCACAAAACGGGCACCTAACAGTCGCGGCACGGGTCACACCAGCACGCCCACCATAGTTCACAGAACGGGCACCCAACAGTCGCGGCACCGGCCACCTAGCACGGCCATCATAGTTCACAGAACTGGCACCCAACAGTCGCGGCACGGGTCACACCAGCACGCCCACCATAGTTCACAAAACGGGCACCCAACAGTCGCGGCACGGGTCACACCAGCACGCCCACATAGTTCACAGAACGGGCACCCAACAGTCGCGGCACGGGTCACACCAGCACGCCCACCATAGTTCACAAAACGGGCACCTAACAGTCGCGGCACGGGTCACACCAGCACGCCCACCATAGTTCACAAAACGGGCACCCAACAGTCGCGGCACGGGTCACACCAGCACGCCCACATAGTTCACAGAACGGGCACCCAACAGTCGCGGCACGGGTCACACCAGCACGCCCACCATAGTTCACAGAACGGGCACCCAACAGTCGCGGCACGGGTCACACCAGCACGCCCACATAGTTCACAGAACGGGCACCCAACAGTCGCGGCACGGGTCACACCAGCACGCCCACCATAGTTCACAGAACGGGCACCCAACAGTCGCGGCACGGGTCACACCAGCACGTCCACCATAGTTCACAAAACGGGCACCTAACAGTCGCGGCACGGGTCACACCAGCACGCCCACCATAGTTCACAGAACGGGCACCCAACAGTCGCGGCACCGGCCACACTAGCACGGCCATCATAGTTCACAGAACGGGCACCCAACAGTCGCGGCACGGGTCACACCAGCACGCCCACCATAGTTCACAGAACTGGCACCCAACAGTCGCGGCACCGGCCACACCAGCACGGCCATCGTGTTCCGCAAAATGGCAACTCAATTTGCACTGCAAAATGTTTTCAGTCGAACCCATGATAAAAAATGTTCACCCCAAAAACGATTCTCCAAATGATGCTCGTGGATATGTTGTTGTAAAACGCCCACAGTCAACATAAATCATTCCAGCCCAATTCTAAACTTTGATATCTTCGTAAAATCACCGTGACGAAAGAAAAAACATCTACCACCACATAGTTTTCTTGCAGGGATGCACATTCTTCCCCACAAATATGCTTGAGTTACACCATGTGCTCCTAAACCTACTGAAATCATACCACGAAAGAAATGTACGGATAAATTTAACCTTCAAGTTGCCCGAAAGTCAAGTTGCTTGGGAGACGCAAGGGAAGTAAATAGGCACAATCATTATCCCAATGTACGAAAAATAGCCTGTTGATAGCGATCAATGCAATTTAAATCTTTGGTATATATTGGTTTGGTATGATCCTCTGCATAATTTATAATTTGGCAATGTGGTTCATTCACCTCGAAAAGTAAAAAAATGCATACCAAAAACAAGACACGATGCCCTGGTCGCATGTCTTTCCGTGAGGCGTCACCCGTTTCCAAGGGTGGCTAAATTCACGACATGAACACAGTGGCTACGTTGTGCACGTTGTGCACCTGTGTCATTGGGAAAACCAAGCAAAAAAATCCTTGGCGATATGACAATTGAATAGTGAATTGGAACGCATGCAAAGCTGCACTGTGCTCGTCCGAAATGAATAAGGCCGCGGTGCGTAAGATGATTCTCCTCGATCACAGTACGAGATATATAACAACGTACATCTCCTCGTCATATCCCTGAATCATTTTACTACCTAATCATTTTTGTATTATTTTCCTTTCTTGGTTATATTGTATCCCCATATCCCTTGGAGGAGGGGATTTTATGGCGCATCAACCATGTTAATCATATAGCTCTCCCTCTGCCCCAAAATTATGTTCCAAACATGATCAACACACAAACAAATTTGTTTGCCTTAAATCGTACGGCTGCCATGGATACCAATATATGCATAACAGACAATAAAAAGTATAAATAATGAGATGCGTAGCGCACGAGCAGGCGAAAGGCTGAGACGATTCCGACTGCGATCCGCCCTGAGGCGTATTTAGCTCATTACCATAAGCAACAGCCCAGCGTCGGTCTTTGTCCTGTACTCTGACATCGAAGAGCCATGGCAGACATGTGTGACTGGGTCACTGGGTGCCGGTCCGGCCTCGGAGTCAGCTGAGCTGGGCGACGCATTCAACCCGTTATCCAGCCGGCAGTAAGCTGATGTTGCAGAAAAGTCAACAGAGTATCTGTGCCTTTTATAATATTTTTAGCAACATCGTTCTGGTATTATTGTTGAGCTAATGAATATATTGGGAGCATTGTAGTTAAATTGATTCCCAAGTTATGTACGTTTTCGGCAGGCGTGTTTGATTACTGTGCTACGCTAGACAGACTGATATGGTTTGCGATGGTGAGGGTATGATCATTGATTACACAACGCCTCGCATCGATGGTCAGTTGACATGACCTAATGTCGCACTAAATTGGGGCCGCGACCCATACTGAACTGAGCGGTGTATCCACTTATAATCTGTAGCAGCGGCGGTTGGGGATAAATCAGAAAATATCCCATTAAGAACTTTGCATTTATGTTTATTTTCCACTCCAGTGTCATTCCACATCCTCAGATAGGTGCCAGGATTTAAGCACCTAGTGCTTTTGCACCACCCTGAGAAAATACTAATATGATTCGAAAGACTGATTAGAATAAACGTTAAGATAATGACGATGATGATGATGATGATGATGATGATGATGATGATGATGATGATGATGATGATGATGATGATGATGATGATGATGATGATGATGATGATGATGATGATGATGATGATAATGATGATGACGATGATGATGAAATTGCACAAAACATGACCGGTTCATTCAAGAAAGCATGGGTTGAGTCAAAAATGAATAATAGCCAGTTATTTGAGATTTAGTCGTAATCACTGAATTGGTCATACAACGCCACCAGTCTTGAGTATCGAGCTGAGTCAATTGAGACACCAGCCTGGCGAGCACTGACAGTGCCTGATGTGTTCCAGTAGCCCGGGCGGCTGGCCGCCATAGAAATCGCCGGCGCGGCCACGCATGTGGCCCGTGCGGCTGCGTGCGAGCCGACGGCTCGCCACGCCGCCGGGAATTACCGCTCCGGCTGCGCCCCCATTCTCAATACAAACCCGTCTTCTGCCTCACCGACAACGTCCAATCTGCTGTGTTAACCGGCCGCCGAATGACCCTTCCTCTTCCCCGGCGCTGCCCTGCCTCTTGAAGCCACTCCAGCGCGCGCACGTAGGGGCGAGATTGGCGCGCCGGCGCCACGCCCGCTCGCCCCTATCGACAGCCGCGGCGATTGGACTGAAGTGTCTCTCGGAAATATAACAGAGTTGAATTCAGCTGTCAGCACCAGCAAATAATATTCATGTCATCGGGGGCGCGGTGTGGGTTAATTCAGTCACCTATAATGGAGTTGGCGACCGCCGTCCGGGAGCCAATTGTATGGCCGGTGATGGGTGGTGCCATGACCTGACCGGGAGCCAACTGTACGGGGCTGGCCGGTGATGGGTGGTGTGGTGACCTGACCAGGAGCCAACTGTACGGGGCTGGCCGGTGATGGGTGGTGTCGTGACCTGACCGGGAGCCAACTGTACAGGGCTGGCCGGTGATGGGTGGTGTCGTGACCTGACCGGGAGCCAACTGTACAGGGCTGGCCGGTGATGGGTGGTGTCGTGACCTGACCGGGAGCCAACTGTACAGGGCTGGCCGGTGATGGGTGGTGTCGTGACCTGACCGGGAGCCAACTGTACAGGGCTGGCCGGTGATGGGTGGTGCTGTGACCTGACCGGGGCCAATTGTACGGGGCTGGCCGGTATGGGTGGTGCCATGACCTGACCGGGAGCCAACTGTACGGGGCTGGCCGGTGATGGGTGGTGTCGTGACCTGACCAGGAGCCAACTGTACAGGGCTGGCCGGTGATGGGTGGTGTCGTGACCTGACCGGGAGCCAACTGTACAGGGCTGGCCGGTGATGGGTGGTGTCGTGACCTGACCGGGAGCCAACTGTACAGGGCTGGCCGGTGATGGGTGGTGCCATGACCTGACCGGGAGCCAACTGTACGGGGCTGGCCGGTGATGGGTGGTGCTGTGACCTGACCGGGAGCCAATTGTACGGAGCTGGCCGGTGATGGGTGGTGCCATGACCTGACCGGGAGCCAACTGTACGGGGCTGGCCGGTGATGGGTGGTGCTGTGACCTGACCGGGTACAGGGCTGGCCGGTATGGGTGGTGTCGTGACCGACCGGGCAATTGTACGGGGCTGGCCGGTGATGGGTGGTGTCGTGACCACCGGGAGCCAATTGTACGGGGCTGGCCGGTTATGGGTGGTGCCATGACCTGACCGGGAGCCAACTGTACGGGGCTGGCCGGTGATGGGTGGTGTCGTGACCTGACCGGGAGCCAACTGTACGGGGCTGGCCGGTGATGGGTGGTGTCGTGACCTGACCGGGAGCCAACTGTACGGGGCTGGCCGGTGATGGGTGGTGTCGTGACCTGACCGGGAGCCAACTGTACGGGGCTGGCCGGTGATGGGTGGTGCCGTGACCTGACCGGGAGCCAATTGTACGGGGCTGGCCGGTGATGGGTGGTGCCATGACCTGACCGGGAGCCAACTGTACGGGGCTGGCCGGTGATGGGTGGTGTCGTGACCTGACCAGGAGCCAACTGTACAGGGCTGGCCGGTGATGGGTGGTGTCGTGACCTGACCGGGAGCCAACTGTACAGGGCTGGCCGGTGATGGGTGGTGCCGTGACCTGACCGGGAGCCAACTGTACAGGGCTGGCCGGTGATGGGTGGTGTCGTGACCTGACCAGGAGCCAACTGTACGGGGCTGGCCGGTGATGGGTGGTGTCGTGACCTGACCAGGAGCCAATTGTACGGAGCTGGCCGGTGATGGGTGGTGCCATGACCTGACCGGGAGCCAATTGTACGGGGCTGGCCGGTGATGGGTGGTGCTGTGACCTGACCGGGTGTACAGGGCTGGCCGGTGATGGGTGGTGTCGTGACCTGACCGGGAGCTAATTGTACGGGGCTGGCCGGTTATGGGTGGTGCCATGACCTGACCGGGAGCCAACTGTACGGGGCTGGCCGGTGATGGGTGGTGTCGTGACCTGACCGGGAGCCAACTGTACGGGGCTGGCCGGTGATGGGTGGTGTCGTGACCTGACCGGGAGCCAACTGTACGGGGCTGGCCGGTGATGGGTGGTGTCGTGACCTGACCGGGAGCCAACTGTACGGGGCTGGCCGGTGATGGGTGGTGTCGTGACCTGACCAGGAGCCAACTGTACGGGGCTGGCCGGTGATGGGTGGTGCCATGACCTGACCGGGAGCCAACTGTACGGGGCTGGCCGGTGATGGGTGGTGTCGTGACCTGACCGGGAGCTAATTGTACGGGGCTGGCCGGTTATGGGTGGTGCCATGACCTGACCGGGAGCCAACTGTACAGGGCTGGCCGGTGATGGGTGGTGTCGTGACCTGACCGGGAGCCAACTGTACAGGGCTGGCCGGTGATGGGTGGTGTCGTGACCTGACCGGGAGCCAACTGTACGGGGCTGGCCGGTGATGGGTGGTGTCGTGACCTGACCGGGAGCCAACTGTACGGGGCTGGCCGGTGATGGGTGGTGTCGTGACCTGACCAGGAGCCAATTGTACGGAGCTGGCCGGTGATGGGTGGTGCCATGACCTGACCGGGAGCCAACTGTACGGGGCTGGCCGGTGATGGGTGGTGCTGTGACCTGACCGGGTGTACAGGGCTGGCCGGTGATGGGTGGTGTCGGACCTGACCGGGAGCTAATTGTACGGGGCTGGCCGGTTATGGGTGGTGCCATGACCTGACCGGGAGCCAACTGTACGGGGCTGGCCGGTGATGGGTGGTGTCGTGACCTGACCAGGAGCCAATTGTACGGGGCTGGCCGGTGATGGGTGGTGTCGTGACCTGACCGGGAGCCAACTGTACGGGGCTGGCCGGTGATGGGTGGTGCTGTGACCTGACCGGGTGTACAGGGCTGGCCGGTGATGGGTGGTGTCGTGACCTGACCGGGAGCTAATTGTACAGGGGCTGGCCGGTTATGGGTGGTGCCATGACCTGACCGGGAGCCAACTGTACGGAGCTGGCCGGTGATGGGTGGTGTCGTGACCTGACCGGGAGCCAACTGTACCGGGCTGGCCGGTGATGGGTGGTGTCGTGACCTGACCGGGAGCTAATTGTACGGGGCTGGCCGGTGATGGGTGGTGTCGTGACCTGACCGGGAGCCAACTGTACCGGGCTGGCCGGTGATGGGTGGTGTCGTGACCTGACCGGGAGCTAATTGTACGGGGCTGGCCGGTGATGGGTGGTGTCGTGACCTGACCGGGAGCCAACTGTACGGGGCTGGCCGGTGATGGGTGGTGCTGTGACCTGACCGGGTGTACAGGGCTGGCCGGTGATGGGTGGTGTCGTGACCTGACCGGGAGCTAATTGTACGGGGCTGGCCGGTTATGGGTGGTGCCATGACCTGACCGGGAGCCAACTGTACGGGGCTGGCCGGTGATGGGTGGTGTCGTGACCTGACCGGGAGCCAACTGTACCGGGCTGGCCGGTGATGGGTGGTGTCGTGACCTGACCGGGAGCTAATTGTACGGGGCTGGCCGGTTATGGGTGGTGCCATGACCTGACCGGGAGCCAACTGTACGGGGCTGGCCGGTGATGGGTGGTGTCGTGACCTGACCGGGAGCCAACTGTACGGGGCTGGCCGGTGATGGGTGGTGTCGTGACGGGCTGGCCGGTGATGGGTGGTGCTGTGACCTGACCGGGAGCCAACTGTACGGGGCTGGCCGGTGATGGGTGGTGCTGTGACCTGACCGTTAAAACGTGGCGGTGGATTGTGGTTGGTTATTGGTTTTACGACACGTCGACCGTTGTCATGTAGCGTCGCCAATCTCTCACGCCGATTGGTCGCGGGCGAAGAGTAGCGACAGGTGAGACTCAAACCCACAACCTTTCGATTGTGAGACGAGCATCTTACCCCTAGACCACTCGTCCCCTCGCGGTGGATTGTGATTTGCAGGTGAGTCTATTTGGGATAAGTACGTACAGACGGGAAGCACCGCTTTCCTGGTTTACAGTACACGTGACCAGTAAGTGAGCGCAGGATAACCCAATGAACAACTCCCCATCTTCACCAAACCGGACGACATGGCCGCGTATCAGCTACTTGCTTCGTTGATCAACAAAGGCAGTTTTAGACACAACATAATGCTCATATCAAGTGGTTCACTTCTTTTTTTTGTCCTCCTCGCAAGTCGGTACTCATTTTTACTGGCATGATACACGAAGATCATTCGAAAAAGACGTCAAAGATCTGAAGTGAATACAATTTTTAGGTTGCCATTTTAGCCAACAAGGAAATATCTGTTCGTGTTAAGCTATTTCTAACGTTCACGTTAGAAAAAAGAAGAAAACAGTGTTGTTCCATAAGCATGTCCAAAAAAGCAATAAAAACATCCACGCATTACAGACAACGTGCAGACATTGAAACCCCTCCCAGTCCCCCCCCCTCCCTCCGAAAAAAAGAGACCATGTACCCCTTTCGTCTAGGGTTCGACATTCGATAACGATGAATCGCAGTAATCACAACTGTGAGGAAATGGCGACCACGGTACTCGACCAAAATAGCAAACAAAAGTTATAAAACAGCGAAGAGTAGCAACATGCGTGAACAGTAATGAGACGTTCAAAGCGCGATGTACACATATTTAACCTACAACGGGAATTTCAGCACCCAAACGGAGAATGAGAGTATAACATGAACACATACGCGAGTTTGTAGTTGACGGTGTAGGCCAATCGAAGTCTGACCGCAATATATTACACGGGATGTCGACGGGTGGTGCCGTATGGCGTGTGGTACCTCTGCCGTTCATGGAGCCCCGGAGGGTGGTGGCGGCGGGTCGGGTTCGGTGTGGTACCTCTGCCGTTCATGGAGACCCCGGCGGGTGGTGGCGGCGGGTCGGGTTCGGTGTGGTACCTCTGCCGTTCAGGGAGTCCCGGAGGGTGGTGGCGGCGGGCCGGGTTCGGTGTGGTACCTCTGCCGTTCATGGAGCCCCGGCGGGTGGTGGCGGCGGGTCGGGTTCGGTGTGGTACCTCTGCCGTTCAGGGAGCCCCGGCGGGTGGTGGCGGCGGGTCGGGTTCGGTGTGGTACCTCTGCCGTTCATGGAGACCCCGGCGGGTGGTGGCGGCGGGTCGGGTTCGGTGTGGTACCTCTGCCGTTCAGGGAGCCCCGGCGGGTGGTGGCGGCGGGCCGGGTTCGGTGTGGTACCTCTGCCGTTCATGGAGCCCCGGAGGGTGGTGGCGGCGGGTCGGGTTCGGTGTGGTACCTCTGCCGTTCAGGGAGCCCCGGCGGGTGGTGGCGGCGGGTCGGGTTCGGTGTGGTACCTCTGCCGTTCATGGAGACCCCGGCGGGTGGTGGCGGCGGGTCGGGTTCGGTGTGGTACCTCTGCCGTTCATGGAGACCCCGGCGGGTGGTGGCGGCGGGTCGGGTTCGGTGTGGTACCTCTGCCGTTCAGGGAATCCCGGAGGGTGGTGGCGGCGGGTCGGGTTCGGTGTGGTACCTCTGCCGTTCAGGGAGTCCCGGAGGGTGGTGGCGGCGGGTCGGGTTCGGTGTGGTACCTCTGCCGTTCGGGGAGTCCCGGCGGGTGGTGGCGGCGGGTCGGGTTCGGTGTGGTACCTCTGCCGTTCAGAGGGTCCCGGCGGGTGGGTGGTGCCGTCAGGCCGGGTTCGGTGTGGCACCTCTGCCGTTCGGGGAGTCCCGGAGGGTGGTGGCGGCGGGTCGGGTTCGGTGTGGTACCTCTGCCGTTCGGGGAGTCCCGGCGGGTGGGTGGTGCCGTCGGGCCGGGTTCGGTGTGGCACCTCTGCCGTTCAGAGTGCCGGCGGGTGGTGGCGGCGGGTCGGGTTCGGTGTGGTACCTCTGCCGTTCAGGGAGTCCCGGAGGGTGGTGGCGGCGGGTCGGGTTCGGTGTGGCACCTCTGCCGTTCGGGGAGTCCCGGAGGGTGGTGGCGGCGGGTCGGGTTCGGTGTGGTACCTCTGCCGTTCAGAGGGTCCCGGCGGGTGGGTGGTGCCGTCAGGCCGGGTTCGGTGTGGCACCTCTGCCGTTCAGAGTGCCGGCGGGTGGGTGGTGCCGTCGGGCCGGGTTCGGTGTGGTACCTCTGCCGTTCGGGGAGTCCCGGAGGGTGGTGGCGGCGGGTCGGGTTCGGTGTGGTACCTCTGCCGTTCGGGGAGTCCCGGAGGGTGGTGGCGGCGGGTCGGGTTCGGTGTGGTACCTCTGCCGTTCAGAGGGTCCCGGCGGGTGGGTGGTGCCGTCGGGCCGGGTTCGGTGTGGCACCTCTGCCGTTCAGAGTGCCGGCGGGTGGGTGGTGCCGTCGGGCCGGGTTCGGTGTGGCACCTCTGCCGTTCAGAGTGCCGGCGGGTGGTGGCGGCGGGCCGGGTTCGGTGTGGCACCTCTGCCGTTCAGAGTGCCGTCGGGCCGGGTTCGGTGTGGCACCTCTGCCGTTCAGAGGGTCCCGGCGGGTGGGTGGTGCCGTCAGGCCGGGTTCGGTGTGGCACCTCTGCCGTTCAGAGGGTCCCGGCGGGTGGGTGGTGCCGTCGGGCCGGGTTCGGTGTGGCACCTCTGCCGTTCAGAGTCCCGGCGGGTGGTGGCAGCGGGTCGGGTTCGGTGTGGCACCTCTGCCGTTCAGAGTGCCGGCGGGTGGTGCCGTCAGGCCGGGTTCGGTGTGGCACCTCTGCCGTTCAGAGGGTCCCGGCGGGTGGGTGGTGCCGTCAGGCCGGGTTCGGTGTGGCACCTCTGCCGTTCAGAGGGTCCCGTCAGGCCGGGTTCGGTGTGGCACCTCTGCCGTTCAGAGCCCCGGCGGGTGGTGGCAGCGGGTCGGGGAGTCCCGGCGGGTGGGTGGTGCCGTCGGGCCGGGTTCGGTGTGGCACCTCTGCCGTTCAGAGGGTGCCGTCAGGCCGGGTTCGGTGTGGCACCTCTGCCGTTCAGAGCCCCGGCGGGTGGTGGCAGCGGGTCGCTCCATGTGAGCAGTACCGCCGCCCAGCCGTGTCGACGGTGGCCGGTAAACAGAGGCGTGATGGCCCTCCACGTCGTCTCGAGCCGTCCTCGTGTCCTCATTAGGTGCAGCCAGAGTGTTTCTCCACATAAACATGTTTAGCAGCGCCGCCGGCTCTCACCTACCGATGACGGAGTGGCACGTACACGGCCGCCCCGGGCACTGATTGGTCCCTCTGTGACGTCACGATCACACCGGGCGCTGATTGGCTACCATGTGACGTCACGGCTGCACCAGGCTCTGATTAGTCCCCATATGACGTCACGAACGCCCCGGGCACTGAGTGGTCCCCCCTGTGACGTCACGGCCGCCCCGGGCACTGATTGGTCCCCCTGTAACTTCACTGCCGCCCCAGGCTATAATTGGTCCACCCGTGACGTCACTACCGTTGACAGCCGGACGGTAGGCGATAAATTGCGCCGTTCACGTTGAATGGTGCACGAAATGCTCTGAGAGCTGGAGGGTCATCGGTAAGCGGGTCTTCGGTAAGGACAGAATCCACAACAAAACACTCGAGTCGCCGCAGCAGGCAAAACGTGGTCGATTCTCGACAGCTTGTTACGCCGCACCGCATGCCGGCGGTCTTCGAGTGGGCGCTGGGCGAGAGGGCGAGGTCGCAAAACGTGGGCGGGTGGAGTGTGTGTGGATGGGGCTGCCCTTCCCGACACAGGACACATAGCTAACTTCGGTGCTGCAACGGCCCATACGGACGGCTCATCCGCGAAACCTACTGGACTGGCTAATATACAGGATAGCCTGTCATCTGCCAGCACCATAGCAGGCCCACTCTCCACCGAGCGGCACTCCTCTTCAAACGGGTACCGTGCTGGTGGAACCGAGATCAAGTGGGGGCACGTTCAACGCGTGCATTCTCTTTGTGTGTGAGAGGGATGAGGATGCAGGGCGCAACGCCGACGTTGGCCAATTTTCCTCGTCGTTATCATCTCCTCAAAGTCGGTCCCGGCTGACGCATACCGCTCCAATTCGGAGGACGGGGGTGCCACGACGAGGACGAGGTGCCATTCGGAGGACGGAGGTGTCACGACGACCGCCGCATCGCCTTCAGAGCTCAACCCGGCAATAGCGGCCACCAGTCAGCCAGCGCAGCCGACACGGCCAGCACGGCCAAGGCCGACACTGAGGCAGACTCGCTCCCGCTCACGGCTCCGCTGCACAAACAGCACTGACACAGGCACACACACGCTCACTCACTCAGCACCTTACCGCACACAAACAAACACACCACTGCCAACCGTGGCGGGGCTGTCACGCATCTGTGAGGTCCGGCATGCCACTGCAGGCTTCCTGAGAGGGTCCGACCAACCCAATACTGCAGACTCCCTGAGAGGGTCCCACCAACCCAACACTGCAGGCTCCCTGAGAGGGTCCGTCCGACCGGCACAATACTGCAGGCTCCCTGGGAGGGTCAGACCGACACAATACTGCAGACTCCCTGGGAGGGTCTGACCGACACAATACTGCAGACTCCCTGGGAGGGTCTGACCGACACAATACTGCAGGCTCCCTGAGAGGGTCCGACCAACCCAATACTGCAGACTCCCTGAGAGGGTCCCACCAACCCAACATTGCAGGCTCCCTGAGAGGGTCCGACCGACACAATACTGCAGGCTCCCTGGGAGGGTCAGACCGACACAATACTGCAGACTCCCTGGGAGGGTCCGACCGACACAATACTGCAGACTCCCTGAGAGGGTCCCACCAACCCAACACTGCAGGCTCCCTGAGAGGGTCCGTCCGACCGGCACAATACTGCAGGCTCCCTGGGAGGGTCTGACCGACACAATACTGCAGACTCCCTGGGAGGGTCTGACCGGCACAATACTGCAGACTCCCTGGGAGGGTCCGACCGACACAATACTGCAGGCTCCCTGGGAGGGTCAGACCGACACAATACTGCAGGCTCCCTGGGAGGGTCTGACCGACACAATACTGCAGGCTCCCTGGGAGGGTCCGACCGACACAATGCTGCAGACTCCCTGAGAGGGTCAGACCGACACAATACTGCAGGCTCCCTGGGAGGGTCTGACCGACACAATACTGCAGGCTCCCTGGGAGGGTCTGACCGACACAATACTGCAGACTCCCTGGGAGGGTCTGACCGACACAATACTGCAGGCTCCCTGAGAGGGTCCGACCGACACAATGCTGCAGACTCCCTGGGAGGGTCTGACCGACACAATACTGCAGGCTCCCTGGGAGGGTCTGACCGACACAATACTGCAGGCTCCCTGGGAGGGTCCGACCGACACAATACTGCAGACTCCCTGGGAGGGTCTGACCGACACAATACTGCAGGCTCCCTGGGAGGGTCTGACCGACACAATACTGCAGGCTCCCTGGGAGGGTCTGACCGACACAATACTGCAGGCTCCCTGGGAGGGTCAGACCGACACAATACTGCAGGCTCCCTGGGAGGGTCTGACCGACACAATACTGCAGGCTCCCTGGGAGGGTCCGACCGACACAATACTGCAGACTCCCTGGAAGGGTCTGACCGACACAATACTGCAGGCTCCCTGGGAGGGTCTGACCGACACAATACTGCAGGCTCCCTGGGAGGGTCCGACCGACACAATACTGCAGACTCCCTCGGAGGGTCTGACCGACACAATACTGCAGGCTCCCTGGGAGGGTCTGACCGACACAATACTGCAGGCTCCCTGGGAGGGTCCGACCGACACAATGCTGCAGACTCCCTGAGAGGGTCAGACCGACACAATACTGCAGACTCCCTGGGAGGGTCCCACCAACCCAATACTGCAGGCTCCCTGAGAGGGTCAGACGACCTACCGGTACCACTTTCACGCCAGTTTCCGGTGGGCGTCTGTGCCACCAGAGGGGTGCGGTTCCAGGATCCACCTCCGCCGTGAGGTGGCACGCTGTTGTAGCCGCTACTGTGCGACCGCTGGTGGAACCTGTCGACAGGGAGCGACCGACACATCTTAGGTGGTGTCAGGCCAACAAACTGCCGACCAGCGCCAGCCGTCAGACCACCATATGGTCAGCCATCAACAGTCAGACCAGCATATGGTCAGCTATCAACAGTCAGACCAACGGTTACCATCACACCAGCACCCAGTCTACTGTCACAGTTAACATCGAGTGTACCATCACAGTTAGCACCCAGTGTACCGTCACAGCACCCAGTGTACCCTCACAGTTACCATCGAGTGTACTGTCACAGCTAACACCCAGTGTACCCTCACAGTTAACATCGAGTGTACCGTCACATCACCCAGTGTACCCTCACAGTTAATATCGAGTGTACCGTCACAGCAGCCAGTGTACCCTCACAGTCAATATCGAGTGTACCGTCCCACATCATCACCCCGCAGCACATCAGTACGGCCATGCCCACCTGCGGCTGCACAGCGTACAGCGCATCGCTGGTGGACGCTGCAGTGGCACGTCAGGGAGCTGGCAGGCGTCGGTCGGCAGCCGTGCACGTAACGTGAAGACAATGCGACACAAGACGTTCAAGAGCCACGCCACGCCACAATAGATTGAACGGCACCACCCAACGGTACAGTGCCGCCAGCGCCAGGCGTCGAGCGCACACACGGCGTCACGACGTCAGCAACGCCGGCTGGCGCCTGAAAGGCAGTGGATGCAGCTGGCTGCTGCGGTCGTGTCGAGTCACTCAGATCACACCAACGTCAATACACACGACGGGCTCCCATAGGCCAAACGCTAGCACACGGAAACTTTGCAATGGTCAGACATGCACACACCGCCGAAAATATTCGTCGCTCATCGGACCAGAACCACAGCAGTTGTGGCCTGCGATGACTGTGTCCGCTACAGTCAGACCAACGGGAGATGGACCGGACCAGAACCGCGGCGGCTGTGGCCTGCGATGACTGTGTCTGTTACAGTCAGACCAACGGGAGATGGACCGGACCAGAACCGCGGCGGCTGTGGCCTGCGATGACTGTGTCTGTTAGTCAGACCAACGGTGGATAGACCGGACCAGAACCGCAGCGACTGTGGCCTGCGATGACTGTGTCTGTTACAGTCAGACCAACGGTGGATAGACCGGACCAGAACCGCGGCGGCTGTGGCCTGCGATGACTGTGTCTGTTACAGTCAGACCAACGGTGGATAGACCGGACCAGAACCGCGGCGGCTGTGGCCTGCGATGACTGTGTCCGCTACAGTCAGACCAACGGGAGATGGACCGGACCAGAACCGCAGCGACTGTGGCCTGCGATGACTGTGCCTGTTACAGTCAGACCAACGGGAGATGGACCGGACCAGAACCGCAGCGACTGATGACTGTGTCTGTTACAGTCAGACCAACGGTGGATAGACCGGACCAGAACCGCGGCGGCTGTGGCCTGCGATGACTGTGTCTGTTACAGTCAGACCAACGGTGGATAGACCGGACCAGAACCGCGGCGGCTGTGGCCTGCGATGACTGTGTCTGTTACAGTCAGACCAACGGTGGATAGACCGGACCAGAACCGCGGCGGCTGTGGCCTGTGATGACTGTCCGTTGCAGTCAGACCAACGGTGGATAGACCGGACCAGAACCGCGGCGGCTGTGGCCTGCGATGACTGTCTGTTACAGTCAGACCAACGATGGATAGACCGGACCAGAACCGCAGCGACTGTGGTGGTGGATTTGTGCTTTAGGGCGCGTCGACTGCATTGGTCATTTCGCGCCCTGCGATGACTGTGTCTGTTACAGTCAGACCAACGGTGGATAGACCGGACCAGAACAGCGGCGGCTGTGGCCTGCGATGACTGCGTCCGTTGCAGTCAGGCCAACCGGTGATGGACCGGAGCAGCCGGTCCGGCCCACCAGACCCCCCACGGCCGTCACGGGCCGACATGTGGCGGTGTGCAGCCGGTCCGGTCCGGTCCGGTCCGGTCCGGTCCGGGCTGCGCCGCGCCGCGCCGGCGACTGTTGACACAGATGACGTGCAGACTACCGGACGGCAGCCGCGGACGGTGCGGCGCCGCCCCGCCCCGGCCGCCGGACCGCGCAGGTGTCGCTCCAGCACACTCCACGTCGACGGCCGCGCGTGCCGCCGACCCTCGTGCGCCCATCAGCGGCCTGTGCACTCACGTGGACGGCCGACACGAGGTGTCTCGACATGACGCGAGTGTGCAGTGTGCACAGTGTGCACATACACACGAACATGCGCGTATGCCTGCGTCCACATGGAGGGGGGGAGAGCGAAGGAAGAAAGCGATCGATAAGCGTGGAGGCGAAAGCTGACTTGGTATGAGCGTGCTACACCGGAGAGCTTCGGCGACGCCGACAACCGTTCACTGTGGATGCATATGGAGAGCTTCAGCGACGACGACCGTTCACCGTGGGTGCATATGGAGAGCTTCAGCGGCGACGACGACCGTTCACTGTGGGTGCATATGGAGAGCTTCAGCGACGACGACCGTTCACTGTGGATGCATATGGAGAGCTTCAGCGACGACGACCGTTCACTGTGGGTGCATATGGAGAGCTTCAGCGACGACGACCGTTCACCGTGGATGCATATGGAGAGCTTCAGCGACGACGACCGTTCACTGTGGATGCATATGGAGAGCTTCAGCGACGACGACCGTTCACCGGGGATGCATATGGAGAGCTTCAGCGACGACGACCGTTCACTGTGGATGCATATGGAGAGCTTCAGCGACGACGACCGTTCACTGTGGATGCATATGGAGAGCTTCAGCGACGACGACCGTTCACTGTGGATGCATATGGAGAGCTTCAGCGACGACGACCGTTCACTGTGGATACATATGAGAGCTTCAGTGACGACGACCGTTCACTGTGGGTGCATATGGAGAGCTTCAGCGACGACAACCGTTCACTGTGGGTGCATATGGAGAGCTTCAGCGACGCCAACGACCGTTCACCGTGGGTGCATATGGAGAGCTTCAGCGACGCCAACGACCGTTCACCGTGGGTGCATATGGAGAGCTTCAGCGACGTCGACGGTCGTTCACTGGCAATGCATATGCCGCCCGTCCGACGAGTGTTTAGGCGCACGCTCAGATTAACATACCGGCCCACAGCAGCACAGGTCTGCTTTTCAGACCTGCAGTCAGCAGCACAGCACAGGTCGCAAGAGCAACCAGTCCTTACAACAGCAGCATTCACTAGTGTTACCATCTGCCGGCAGTCCGTGCGCCAACATACCACTGCACCAACATCACCAGCTGTCTATAACGGCCGCAGTCAGCGGGCTGATGATACAGGGACACCACCGCCGCCAGCCTTTGGTAACGAGTACAGCACGGAAAAACCCGCCGTCCAGCAGAAACATATCTTCATTGCAGCGTAGCATCGCATCGCCACGGAACAGCCTAAATAAGCGAGACCATAATTATATACGGACTGCACATTTAAGACAAAAATGAGCGCCACAAAAGCACACTTATTCATCAAATATGGCTGTGTGAAATTATAAGTGGGCGTATACTCTATAAACGGTGAGGGAAATCTTCCGTATCCCGGTTTTCTGAAAGTGAGGTCAGTCCCGTCCGACTCACGTCGGGCACACGGCCAACTTTGGACAACCACTAAAAGCGGTGCGGCGTTCTGCGTTTGCGTTGCGTTTGCATTGCGCGTGCCAGCTGGCTGTCTGCGCGAGTGGCGCGATACCTTATCGAGAAATGGCAGACCAACTAATCAGCTCAAATTGACATCTCGTCGAGTGGGTGTCACCACAGCCAGGATTGCTTACTTACTGCCCTGGCATCACTTACCGTCAGGAGGAACTACTGCGAAGACGCACTTTGGCAGAGGTGGAACGATTTTGAACACCATGGAGCTGGACTATACAACCTTCCAAGAAACCTGGTGTCTACGCTGGCCGGCAGTTTCGGTGTTTGGGAGCGAAGGTCTCGGAGCTTCTCGGTCAAAATGTAAATGTTCTGACGCAGGCTGAACGGCGTCGCGCGCGCGATATCGCCGACCAGGCAAACCCAGAGCGGCCATCATCTTCGACAGGGCGACCAAAGCCAGCGGCTGGTGAAGCAGCATCACGTGTGCTGCGCCACAGCGCCCGACGCATTGCAAGGCACAAGGGACACCGCAACCGGCTCTTCCCGCGTCGGGACGCACTCGATGACATAAAACTGACCTGCTCTTAAAACAGTGCTGAAATCCCAGAGTTGCCCTTCCGATGTGTTGGGCTATTTCGCGTTGCTTTGTCCACGGAAAGCCTGAACAGAAATTAATGGAATGTCCACGTATTGCGCGTGCATGACAATGTACTAAAATGTTATCAATCGATCAGCGAACTGGCCAGCGGACCACTGAATACAATGTCGAAGGGAAAATGCAGATATTTCCAATGTTTCAGCTTGTATGAAACGCCAAGAAGCTGTGCTGCTCTCATATAGCATGCATGACGTTCACTGATGGACGTGAAGATGCACACGGGCAAAGACTCCCTCATAACTTAGGCAGACCTGCGAGCACTCCGGAGAGCGAAACACCGCAAACTTACTCCGTTCGTTCAGACACTGCCACACACGACCCGGATAAATGGGGAACTTTCCTCCGCACCTGAGGATGATTCCTCATCACCCAGAGGGATTTCCCTCTGGGTGATGACGATGCGAGCCATCACTGAGACTAGTAATTCCACTAGCTGGAAACTAGCTGAGACTAGTAATTCTAGGCCGGATGTCACAGAAGTGACGGAAAAGCAACCACTGCTTTAACACACACCAAGAGTCACGCAATGCCCGGCAGTTGTGACACGAGTTGCAAATAAAGGACACGAGTCGTAAATAAAGGGATGGGATGGAAAATCATGCATACTCCAGCTCGAACGGACAGGCGCATATACAGATAGCCGGTACTTCTTGCGTGGATTCGCACGCTGAGTGCATCCTACGAAGGCATAACACGGCCGACCAAGAATAATAAGGATAAGAGATTAGTAAGAACCCCACACCAACCCACAGTCCCAGAAGCCCACAGCCCCGCAATTCCCGTCACACCAGCCCACAGTTCCACAATGCCCGCTACACCAGCCCGCGGTCCCACAAATGTCGCCACACCATCTCGCTGTCTCAGTGTCCGCCAGACCAGCCCATTGCCCCACAGCGTCCGCCAAACCAGCTCACAGTTTCACAATGTCCGCCACAGCAAACTACAGCTCCATACAGTCTGCCACATCAACACACGGTTCTACCATGTCCGCGACACCACCCCACTGCCACACAATGTCCGCAGCACCAGCCCATTGTCCCACAGTGACTGCCACACCAGTCCACAATCCCACAAATGTTATCCACACCATCACATAGCTCCACAGCGTCCGCCTCACCATCCCACAGCCCCACAGCGTCCGCCACACCATCCCACAGCCCCACAGCGTCCGCCACACCATCCCACAGCGTCTGCCACACCATCCCATAGCTTCACAACGTCCGCCACACCATCCCACAGCCCCACAGCGTCCGCCACACCATCCCACAGCTCCACAGCGTCCGCCACACCATCCCACAGCCCCACAGCGTCCGCCACACCATCCCACAGCGTCTGCCACACCATCCCATAGCTCCACAGCGTCCGCCACACCATCCCACAGCCCCACAGCGTCCGCCACACCATCCCACAGCCCCACAGCGTCCGCCACACCATCCCACAGCTCCACAGCGTCCGCCACACCATCCCACAGCTCCACAACAATACAACAGATCCGTCACACGGCTCAGTGACATCATCCATAAAGCAAACATGCCGACCACGATGAGCAGACGCTTTACGGACACAAAGGAGGGACCTTGCACGATGACAGTGGCGGGCGTCCGTTTCTCAACACGACGCGTGACCGACGATTCACGGGTGGAGCACAGTGCACAGTTCCATCTATTGGATGCCATCGAAAGTAGTTGTTCAAGAAGACGCCGCTCATCAGATACCGTGTGGAAAAAAGGAGGTTGAAAGGGTCCCCAGAAGTACGTGAGCACTCAACGCAAGAACAGCGACATTGACACAAACAGCAGCTCTGAATAAAGCCCGCTCACGTGCTGGCCCGTTGGTGTCTTATCAAGCTCCGTGTGCATTAATTTCCAGCCAAATACAAATTATGGCACTCACCTACACATTCAACACCCCATGACCACGACTGCAGTGTTTGGAGGCCGAGTCGGTACCTGGTCTGAACCAAGCTCATGATCACAAACTTACAGCAAGGAAAACTACATATTTGGTTGTGCTCATGACAGAGAAACACACGGATTAAAAACGTCCACAGTACACGCCTTCATAATCGCACTTGCTTCGGTCAACAATACCGCTTGCTGGAATCATCGATCTTTGTCCTCGCTGTTCGCATTGGCAACTGCATCTCGTCACCTTCCCTGTGTTCCGTCCAGTTCAGTTCAGCTCAGTTCAGTCCAGGTCACCTCGTGTCCGGCCATAGACAGCGACGCCATTGTGTTGGAGCGGGCCATGACACTACCCTGGGACACTCACCCGACCATCCTGTGTCCGGCCGCCCCCAGCGGCGCCATGGTGTTGGAGCGGGCCATGACACTACCCTGGGACACTCACCCGACCATCCTGTGTCCGGCCGCCCCCAGAGACACCATGATGTTGGAGCGGGCTATAACACTACACTGGGACACTCACCCAACCATCCTGTGTCCGGTCACAGCCGGCGACGCCATGGTGTTGGAACGGGCCATGACACTACCCTGGGACACTCACCCGACTATCCTGTGTCCAGCCGCCCCCAGAGACACCATGATGTTGGAGCGGGCTATAACACTACCCTGGGACACTCACCCAACCATCCTGTGTCCGGTCACAGCCGGCGACGCCATTGTGTTGGAGCGGGCCATGACACTACCCTGGGACACTCACCCGACCATCCTGTGTCCGGCCGCCCCCAGCGACGCCATGGTGTTGGAACGGGCCATGACACTACCCTGGGACACTCACCCGACCATCCTGTGTCCGGCCGCCCCCAGAGACACCATGGTGTTGGAACGGGCCATGACACTACCCTGGGACACTCACCCAACCATCCTGTGTCCAGCCGCCCCCAGAGACACCATGATGTTGGAGCGGGCTATAACACTACCCTGGGACACTCACCCAACCATCCTGTGTCCGGTCACAGCCGGCGACGCCATGGTGTTGGAACGGGCCATGACACTACCCTGGGACACTCACCCAACCATCCTGTGTCCGGCCGCCCCCAGAGACACCATGATGTTGGAGCGGGCTATAACACTACCCTGGGACACTCACCCAACCATCCTGTGTCCGGTCACAGCCGGCGACGCCATGGTGTTGGAACGGGCCATGACACTACCCTGGGACACTCACCCAACCATCCTGTGTCCGGCCGCCCCCAGAGACGCCATGGTGTTGGAGCGGGCCATGACACTACCCTGGGACACTCACCCGACCATCCTATGTCCGGCCGCCCCCAGACACCATGATGTTGGAGCGGGCCATGACACTACCCTGGGACACTCACCCGACCATCCTGTGTCCAGCCGCCCCCAGAGACGCCATGGTGTTGGAGCGGCCCATGCCAATCTGCGGCCGCCACCGCTGGGACGCAGCTGCCGCCAGATCCTGCGGCTTCAGCACGCGCGGCGGCGACCTGCCGACGGCAGATGTCAGGTCACATGAGGTCACATCACGGCGGCGTCCCGGCCGCTCTAAGCCATCGTCGAGAGCTGGGGATTGGCTGATTGACTGCTTCCTTGGAGCTGCTCCAACACCGAGGCCACACGGCGTACATGTAGGGCAGTGGACAGTGGAGGGACACCGTGGGCGGCAGTATGCTCCGATGGTACCCCAGACAACACCACGAGTGGTTCAGTGAGGCCGTGTAGCGGTCGTGTTTCAGTGAAGACCACAGGAGCCGACTATGTCACGTAAGGTCAAACGGCTGGGACATGCTGACTACATCACAATGATTCGGTCACGCACGGGCATACTGGAACCCTCCGATCAGGTCAGATCAGGTCACGTCACGCAACAGAAACGCGGCAGATTCAGCCACAATGTGGGTGGAGGGGAGGGGGCAGATGGTCGGCCGCAACTACATGAATGCATAAAACCTAGCCCTGTTATGGTAGTTTCGTGGCGAGTAAAACTACAGAAATGGAGCAAAGCAGTCATGTACAGTCAGATCGGTAGCCCCAGAGTGCTGCACATCCAGATCCACCTCTATGCAGCTCACCTCAAGTCTTCAAGGGATCGAAACAGGTACGTAGCATCATAATGCCAGTCTGGGATACTAATAACTAATATCAGAGAAGCGCTTAAATAGTCAACGGCGCTGACTGAAGTCAGGAGCCAACATACCCAGCCAGCCGTCGGGAACAGAAAAGCTGGCCAACTTCCCGAAATGCACACAAAACAAAACTCGAAAGTAATTATATGCTGACCGGAGGAACCGATCACCAGAAAACTGTAACTGGTGATAATAGGCAATTGTCAGATCCACACACCGGGATAACGAACAGCGACGCACCCGTTAACTAGCAACACAGATAACATTATGTCAGCACAATCATGATTATTCCTGCCGACCTTAGGTCACGGCCATTGCCCACCGTCTCTGTCTGTATGTCTCCGTGTCATCAGTCTCTATGTGTGCATGTCTCTATGCGTCCATGTCTCTCTGTATATATGTGCTCTGCTCTATGTCCCTGTATATATGTCTCTATGTTCCCAACGTCTCTCTGTCTCTGTGTCCATGTCTCTCTGTCTCTGTCTCTATGTGTGCATGCCTTTATGTGCCCAGGTCTCTCTGTCTCTGTTCCTATGTATTCATGTATATATGTGTACAAGTGTCATGAACCGCTGCACAGGATACCTCTGGTGGTACAGCGGTCCGGACCAACACCTACACCGCACCCGCCACGCCAGGGGATCTCTAGTGAACCGGACCAACACTTACACCGCACCAGCCACACCCGGGTGTCTGGTGGTCCGGACAAACACTTACACTCCACCCGGCAGTTTGACGGCTGGGAACACGTGCTCTTGTGGGAACTGCGGGTCCTTAAATCTGCACCTGCAACATCATAGCATGCTCAGTAGGTCTGTCGACGCTGGCAATCTTAAGTACACATCAGAAGCAGCCTAACCAGCCTATTAATGTTGGAGACCGCTGGGAAACAGACAATAAAATAGCCGGGCGTGACGCATCCGTCCAGCCAACCTTCTGACCGTGGCAGATGCTGGCTCACGTGAGTCGCCTGCTCCACAGCCCTGCTATCGCCAGGTCTACACAACGTTCTCAGAGAAGCATGTCATGTTCGGTACACCAGCACCCACACCACAGCTGGAAGTGCACAATGTCCGACTGGCATGAAATCTGGAGAATAGGCACAGCCATGGATTAAGTAGGATGGACACACAAGGATTAAGTACTCCCAGGGTAGGTGGTCGGGAGGCGGCAGGAGAGGTAGCTGACCTATTGGCTGAAGCGAATACGAGGCAACGGCACCGCGCCGGCGCATGATGTAGCATTGGCATCTGACAGTGTGAGGAGACAGGTGTGCCACTCAATCTGGCAGCTGAACCATGTCAACTGGACTCAGCCAAAATGGCGACGAAAAATCAATAAATCATATACCAGATATGGCGCTTCGTTAGTTATTTGGGTCTTATCGATGCGGAAGATGGCGCTTACAGAGGAAATGAGCGTTTTGTTTCAAACCATGCTTACTTAAGTTATGTTCTCCAAACTGATTGGACCAGACAGACCATGTTGACCACTCTCCAATCCTACCGGTTAACCAATCCTACCAGTCTACAAATCCTATCAGTCTACCAATCCTGCCCGTCTACCAATTCTACCAATCCTATCGGTCCATCAATCCTACCGGTCTACCAATCCTGCCTGTCCATTAACCCTCACATAACGCTTGAATCAATCGCATTGTCGCTTTGAAAGTTGGCATACATTCCCACAAATGATGAGCGCCCATTGTATGAAGCATTTAATTGTATTTACTTGCTAGGCCAGCGGAGCGAGGGCGGGTCTAAGTCAGGTCACGACCTGGTCTCAATACAGCTGTTAGACGTACATTGAAACATTTCCACAACCAAACCATACAAGATACAGTCAACAACGAAATATGGATGGATAGACAAATGATGAATGGGAACGCAAACAAACAAAAAACGTGGCCTCAAGTCAGGATTATACATCAAGTGAATTAATACACCAGGAAGTGTTCTTTTTGCGTATAGCTTTGCTACAAATCCTATTTTGGAAACCATGAATACATGTAATGTTAAATTATGCCCTTCAAAAGTGTCCCCGTTTCAAATCAATACCAGGCCAGGTCACTGAGAATAATCTTCAAAACGTGCATGTAATCCAGGTGCTCTAGAGGCTAGAATACGGACTACTGCGAAGTAAAAATGCCTACAACAGCGTCATTTCCATACTGAGTTCATTTCTGACGTGATTACGGTTCTGACATTCGAGTTGAAAATTTTGGACCTTTTCTCGATTTGCTTTGGGTGCGGGATTTTTTATTAGGAAATATTACTTTTCTCATCCAAATTCTTACAGATGGTGGAACTCTTGTAATTTAGCCTCCATGGCATTCGCCTTCCCTGGGTACCACTTGTTTCGAATATTACCATCTTTAACAACTCATCACATACTCCCAGGTATTTGACATTAAGGGGATATTATCCTATGAACCAATGTACGTAGTTAAAAATAAAATGCTAAATGTGCTGAAGCCCAATATTGGATATAGCTTAATTTGTAAAAACAACAACATTTTGATATTTAGCCAGTTCCAACCGGTCTAAGCTGGTTTAAAGCAGTTTGAACTACTAGCATCGCCAAAACTAGTCTTAGCCGGCGTTTTGTCAACCCTGCTTCGAATGTGACCAAAATTAACCTTGCCGAAAATTGCCACAATAATTGGGACCCACCCATTGGCAATCACCAAATGGAAGATAAGGAATCAGCAAATAGGAGCATGGCTAGCAAAATTGCCCGTTTTTTAGTTTGATAAAAATTCAAAATTATAAAGCCGATACCATATCCTCATGTATAGCCTCCAACTCACGGACATAAAAGTATTCATGATCTTTAACAAGGTATTAGGGAACAGTATATATAGTCATACGTTTTCTAAGAACATCTCTGTTCAAGCGAACTATTTGTTGTGAGGGAAAATAGATCTGAACCGCGCAGAACATATCATGCTACTCCAAAATGTAGCTTACTAACCGCGCCTCCACGGTAACTCGTCACAAAACCAGGGTTATGTGTCTCTCAACAGCTACTATTGGACAGGCCGACTTTCTCCGCCTTCGGGCTCACTCGTAACAATACGATTATTATGAGCTCCCCACAGTCCCAAAACCGATTAAAACGTCGAACTCTCGAATCATAGCAGGTGCTTTTACATTTGCCCCTCGTCTCACCACCACAAACACCCGCTTCAGTGCTTTAACTACACCTCGATGCCCATCCATCCCGTAATGGTAGTCACCTAGCCGGCGCCCTGAACCTGGTCGACGTATGACGTCACACTCACGTGGCCACCTTGTTGTTGTGGAAGCTCTCGCAAAGCGATATGGGCGCGATGACGTCACCTCCCTGCTCCACTATGTCGTCGGCGAGCATCATCACGCCAGACATTTTCTCGAACACTTCCGGGTTGACGTCGAGCGTTTCCTGGGCAGAGGACCCCGCTGGTGGGTCTGCCACCGATCCAACACGCACACATACACAAACACGCACAACACACACACACATACGCATGCACACACACGACACACGACACACAACACACCACACGACACACAGCACACGCACACAACACACAACACACGACAAACAACACGCACACATGCACACCAGGGCGCCAATGCTGCTGACACGGCAGGCTAGTGATGTCGCTGCTCCCCAACCCCACGACGCCTGTCCGGCCAACAGGCTCTGCTGCTGCAAGCAGCGCATGGCGACTGACCCGGCGACCGACGAATTTCCGTACCAGTTGTCCGTGGTGTGATACCACCCCCATCCAGCTGTGATTCGCCCAGCGTGCAGCAGATGTCAGCAGTGCGGCAGGGGCGGGCCACTCACCACGCCTGTGATTCGCCCGGCGTCCAGCAGATGTCAGCAGTGCGGCAGGGGCGGGCCACTCACCACGCCTGTGATTCGCCCGGCGTCCAGCAGATGTCAGCAGTGCGGCAGGAGCGGGCCACTCACCACGCCTGTGATTCGCCTGGCGTCCAACAGATGTCAGCAGTGCGGCAGGAGCGGGCCACTCACCACGCCTGTGATTCGCCCGGCGTCCAGCAGATGTCAGCAGTGCGGCAGGAGCGGGCCACTCACCACGCCTGTGATTCGCCCGGCGTCCAGCAGATGTCAGCAGTGCGGCAGGAGCGGGCCACTCACCACGCCGTTGGTGTACATCTCGCTGACCACCGGGAAGCCGGTGTGCGTGGCGTGTATGAAGAGACGGTCGTCGCCGCGCACGTTGCGTCTGACCTCGTCGTCGGTCAGCAGGTGGTACACCTGCTTCAGAGCCGCCTTCAGCCGCACCTGGCCACAGCGAGCACGAGGTCAACCGCCCGCGTCGATCGCCGGCACCGCGCTGCCTCACGACCAACACCGGGCACGTGAGGGCGTGAGTGTATGCTTGTGCACTTTGTTCGTGAGTACTAATAAGTACACCACACCAAAACTCGAATGTGCATGCAGATGGCTCCATAACTTTTACTGCGAGCGAAAACGAAACCCGATCAAGTCTGATCCCGCGCATGCACGACAAAAGTTCACCAGTTCACCAGGGGACCAGTCCGGCTCGGCCCGACCGTCACGCTTTTGAAACCGCAATAACCTCTTTTGGTTACAGTATTTCAAGTCATAATGCCTTCACTCAGAATTAGACCAGGTCTTCAACTTCAACTCTTAGGAGCTTTCCTGGCAGCATTTCCTTTGAAGTGTGTGTTTTAGTATTCAAAGAAGAGGTTTGATGGCGGAACTTATCAAGTGCCGGTAAAGCCAACAGTCAGTCCGACGGAGAGTGCCGTGCTAAACGGTTGCATGAGGCATGAGTTGAGCGGGAAGGTCGTACAACAGAAAGCACCGTCACATAACGTGGTACTTATGCTAATTCGACAAATCGATTCAGCACATCCATGTTTGAAATAAGCACACCATATTCTGCGGAAGAGATGATTTCTGCAAGACTATACACATTTCGACTTAATCGGTTTTTCAATATACATAAGCAAAAATTGCAGGCTCTATTTCCGCAATCCTACTCCTTTACCCAATATGGAGCATCAGGAGTCTCCCAAAGTTCAATACACAGCGCAGAATCGCCGAAAGATGTTTACCGATTTCCGAAATTCCTGCAATTCCGTGAAAAATGCACGCAGAAAGGTGCATCTGTTCACGGGCTGCCCTGCGCACACACACACACAGGTGCCGCCGGTCCGACAGCCGCCTGTCACGGTTTGGTGTCCGGTCTGCGCCTGCTGCAGGGCAGCTCCACAGGCCGCCGGCCTCTTGGTGTCGCCCGTCCAGCGCACCTAATGACTAATGACGCCCTATGCTAGTTATCGGTAAGTTATCTGTTACAAGTAAACGGTAAGTTATCTCCAGCTGCATTTGCATCTTCATCTTTATGGTTCCATGTCTATTTATCTGTGAACCCATTGTCTACATATAAATAAATTAAATCCCGACCCTCCCATGACAAAGTAGAGCGATTGGTCGAAGTGCTCTCAACCCCAAATAAATAACTAATCGAGTAGGATAGGCATACCGTGAGCTCGAAATCCAAGGTACTGTTGCTGCTTGGGTTTTGTAGTGCATGATTTCCCATGGCAAGCGTCAGCAGCATCTAAAACATCCCCCACTCAAATGCACTCGCTACACATGAATGCAAAATGGACCTATTCGTGCAGAACGCTCGTACATACTGTTACACGAACACCAGATGACCATTGAGACACCGACACATATTAATTCACTTCACTACTTTTAACACGCGCATGGGATAGGTGGATGGGGGGGGGGCAGAATCTGCCCACCCCTCCTGCTTTTCGACGATATATCATAAACGGGCAGGGATACTGCAACGCAAACGTGTTACATCTTACTACATTGTTGCAACTTATAAGCGCATCGCATGCAAAAGGATTTGTTTTCGGTTGGTAAATATGATAACTGCGGGGGTGCAAAGTCGACCAACCGGCCACCAGCAGAGCTATCGTCGGTGCTGCAGCGCGGCGGGCCTGCCGATCGATCGACCTCATCTGACACTGAAAGCGCGGGGTCATCGACACCTAGGGTCACCAAATGTATACTGCAGAAAGCTCACTACAGCCGCAATCTCCCCTCCAAATGTTGTGCTTCTACCTTGTGTAGCTTCTGAGATCTCGGGGAACGGAATCCACCCCCTCTCCGGTTAGCGGTGTGAGAGGCCCTCCGGTGCGAGTGCTAAAGTGCAGAAATCCTCAAATAAGGCGAAACTTTGTTTGTACGAAACCAGCTGTCGTAAGTGCCTCGTAATTGTCATCGCACGTTGGGATATTATCTAATGAGTGAGCTATGATAGGAGCATAAGTCATCGGGTAACTCCACAGGGAAGTTATGCCGAAGCAAGTTGTGCAGCAGCCCAGCCCGATAACTTTCCAACACATAAGACATGAATTCCCCATTTCCCTGCTGACGAGCGCAAGATGGCATTCGCCACCTGAATGCTTCGGTAGTTATTTGTGCTTCAGGGCGCAACGACTACATTAGTCATGTATACCTGAATGCTTCTTCTCCAAAGGAGGCATGTTCTCCTTGGATCGCTGACGTCAAATCATCGGCCGGGAAATCCATGCAAGTGACGGGGCACAGCCACAGCATACTTCGGACACTGGGGGGGGGCGCATCGACTGCAGTGGTCAGGCAGCATACCTCGGACACGAACGGCAGCAGCGCCACCCCCTGCCAAGCGAACTTCTTGCCGTTCAGATCTATCTTGAAGTCCACCGGGTAGAAGTCGATTATGGGCGAGTGCTGTCGGCGAGAGGTTAGACGGGTTAGTTGCGGGAAGTAAGGGGCCAGTCTGAGGTCATGCCGGGTCAGTGAGAGGTCACGAGGTGTCCGTGACGGTCCCAGAGGCCAACGTGTGGCCCCCATAGCTCGGTGTGCAACTGGGGAGGCAGTGTGGTACCAATACGAGTGTGAGAGGCTGGGGAGGCCGTGTGAGACCACCATGGGTTATTGACAAGCTGGAGAGACAGCATAAAGCCACTATAGTCAGTTAGAGGCTATGGAGTCCGTGTGAGATAATACAATGTCAGGTTTCATGGAAAACGTGAGATCACGATGTTAATCATCACGACAACGCCAAAAGTTCTGCAAACGATCAAAGCAAATTGATTATGATGTTGAAGAGGTGGGTAATTAAGGGCCAATAAGTCACTGCCAGTGTGTCCAAATTCCCCAGTTTAGCGTCAGGATGCAAATAAAAACCTCCCTGGCGAAGTTGTGACGGACAATGGAAATCGGACCTCATTCAGCTGATTCCTTCCCTCGAAACATACCCACACTTTCAATTAAATGACTATGTTCCTAAATATTTGGAAGCTATCTCAATTTTATTTTGCATTTACATCTTTGCTTCGACACCGACAATCGTAAATTTGGACATACTAGTCACCACACACACATCCGCACACTTTACATGTCACGGCTCCTAACAAGAATCTCGCCATCCTTTTGTAGTTATTGACATACTAAAAATTCCAACATCGCATGACATTTCTGGACAATCAATGCTTCAATAATCCTCTATCATAGTGAGTTCGTACAATGATTCAGGCAAATAATACCACCATCTCCTACTTTTTATTAAATCGGCTAAGCTAATACAGGTCCTAATATATACAATATACGCAATAACATCTAACAGCTGCATTTATATGTGACCAACTAGATTGTTGTGAGCACCATGTAAAAATATCGTACAAGTTCATACTAACGAATGATCAAAGCGGCCTTGTTATTTACTTGTACTTAAAGTTCAACATCATCCTACACCTTGTCAGCTGCTTACCAGGTCCAACATGAGCTCTCCCCAGGGCTCTGGCACCACTCACCGGGTCCATCATCAGCTCTCCCCGGGGCTCCAGCACCACTCACTGGGTCCAACATGAGCTCCCCCCCGGCTCAGGCGCCACTCACCGGGTCCATCATCAGCTCTCCCCGGGGCTCCAGCACCACTCACTGGGTCCAACATAAGCTCTCCCCAGGGCCCCAGCACCACTCACTGGGTCCAACATAAGCCCCTCCCCCTCCCCCCAGGGCTCCGGCACCACTCACCGGGTCCATCATCAGCTCTCCCCAGGGCTCCGGCACGTGGGAGCGGCTGGCGGCCGGGAACACGCTCATCAGCTGCTCGAGCGGCTTAAACGGCGCCGCCAGAGTGAACTCGGGCCGCATGTCGCCGATGTTGATGAAGTCGGACGCGAACGGCGCGTAGTGGTACGGGAAGTACCACTTCCAGGATGCGCAGCCCTGTCGGACGACCCGACGAGGCGGTGATACATCGCGCACACTCCTGGATGACAACCCGGCGAGATAGTGATACATCGCGGTATCGCACGACACTTCAGAGCTTTCACAGCCGGCCAGATGGACGCCGACCTGTCACTCGCTGCTGTTGTGGTTAGTCGTTCTGTAGTGTGTGGTCACGCAGTAGTGTGTAGACGTGCCGTAGTGTGTAGTCGTGCTGTAGTATGCAGTCGTTTGGTTATTTGAATTTTAGGGCGCATCGACTCGGTTTGGTCATTTAGCGCCCATTTTTAGTCATTTAGTATGTAGTCACGCTGTAGTGTGTAGTACGCTATAGTGTATAGTCACGCTGTAATGTGTAGTCGTGCTGTAGTGTGTAGTCGTGCTGTAGTGTGTAGTCGTGCTGTAATGTGTAGTCGTGTTGTCGTCTGTGTGTGTGTGTGCTGTAATGTGTAGTCGTGCTGTAGTGTGCTGTAATGTGTAGTCGTGCTGTAGTGTGTAGTCGTGCTGTAGTGTGTAGTCGTGCTGTAGTGTGTAGTCGTGCTGTAGTGTGTAGTCGTGCTGTAGTGTGTAGTCGTGCTGTAATGTGTAGTCGTGCTGTAGTGTACAGCCGTGCAGTAGTGTGTAGTCGTGCAGTAGTGTGTAGTCGTGCTGTAGTGTGTAGTCGTGCTGTAGTGTACAGCCGTGCAGTAGTGTGTAGTCGTGCTGTGGTGTGTAGTCGTGTTGTCTGTAGTGCGTAGTCTAATGGCGATGATCCTGAGTGTGACGCGACCCGAGTATGCAGCATGACAACGCAGCCTGATTACGATACAGCCTGAGTATGCAGCCTGAATAGCCTGAGGTGAGTCGGCGCACATGGTTCCACGTCATATTAGCTTGAGGATTACACGGTCAGCATCGGTTCAAACAGTCTGTAGGCGTCGGCACATGTCATAGGCGCCGGTCCATGCTGCAGGCGTCGGCCCATGTCATAGGCGCCGGTCCATGCTGAAGGCGTCGGCCCATGTCATAGGCGCCGGTCCATGCTGTACACGTCGCTCCAGCCGGCAGTCTGCTCCACATGCGCTGTACAGTAGACCCATCTCTAGTCACCGCACACGAGCAGTGGCGGGTGTAGCCGGCCATCAGCGGCGGCGCTCTGACCTGGTAGTAGTAGCGCAGCACCCAGCACAGGCCGAGCACGTACTCGCGCGCCAGCTTGTGACGGAACTCGATATTCTCCGGCAGCACGTCGAACTTGGACTCGTAGTACCTGTCGAGGTGGTACCGAATCAGGTGGAATGTCACACGACTGATGGTGCCATCGGTACCTCAGCATCGCATCCGCTACCATCTGAACCACAAGCGTCAGCTAGTCATTTTGATTTAAAGGGCGCATCGACAGCTGTGGTCAAATAGCACTTAGCGCCGTCTGGACTGTTCAGCGTCACACTCGGTGCCGTCTGGACTGTTCAGCGTCACACTCGGTGCCGTCTGGACTGCTCAGCGTCACACTCGGTACCGTCTGGTCTGTTCAGCGTCACACTCGGTACCGTCTGGACTGTTCAGCGTCACACTCGGTGCCGTCTGGACTGCTCAGCGTCACACTCGGTACCGTCTGGTCTGTTCAGCGTCACACTCGGTGCCGTCTGGACTGTTCAGCGTCACACTCGGTACCGTCTGGACTGCTCAGCGTCACACTCGGTGCCGTCTGGACTGTTCAGCGTCACACTCGGTACCGTCTGGACTGTTCAGCGTCACACTCGGTACCGTCTGGACTGTTCAGCGTCACACTCGGTGCCGTCTGGACTGTTCAGCGTCACACTCGGTGCCGTCTGGTCTGTTCAGCGTCACACTCGGTACCGTCTGGACTGTTCAGCGTCACACTCGGTGCCGTCTGGACTGTTCAGCGTCACACTCGGTGCCGTCTGGACTGTTCAGCGTCACACTCGGTGCCGTCTGGACTGTTCAGCGTCACACTCGGTACCGTCTGGACTGCTCAGCGTCACACTCGGTGCCGTCTGGACTGCTCAGCGTCACACTCGGTACCGTCTGGTCTGTTCAGCGTCACACTCGGTACCGTCTGGTCTGTTCAGCGTCACACTCGGTACCGTCTGGACTGCTCAGCGTCACACTCGGTACCGTCTGGACTGTTCAGCGTCACACTCGGTACCGTCTGGACTGCTCAGCGTCACACTCGGTACCGTCTGGTCTGTTCAGCGTCACGCCCGGCAGCGGGCGACCGTTGGCAGCTACATCACACCGGAGACACGCACGCACGCACGCACGCACGCACGCACGCACGCACGCACGCACGCACGCACGCACGCACGCACACACACACACACACACACACACACACACACACACACACACACACACACACACACACACACACACACACACACACACACACACACACACACACACACACACACACACACACACACACACACACACACACACACACACACACACACACACACACACACACACACACACACACACACACACACACACACACACACACACACACACACACACACACACACACACACACACACACACACACACACACACACACACACACACACACACACACACACACACACACACACACACACACACACACACACACACACACACACACACACACACACACACACACACACACACACACACACACACACACACACACACACACACACACACACACACACACACACACACACACACACACACACACACACACACACACACACACACACACACACACACACACACACACACACACACACACACACACACACACACACACACACACACACACACACACACACACACACACACACACACACACACACACACACACACACACACACACACACACACACACACACACACACACACACACACACACACACACACACACACACACACACACACACACACACACACATACTTGTAAGGCATCCCAAGTGAGGACCGAGACTGAATATGCGCGAACCGAGGGCCGGATCAACCACCCTTTAAACACATCCTATGTTTTCATTAGTATTGTTTCCGCTATGTGAGCCGTCCATAGAAGGCAATGGCAATAGGCTTGACGGCTAAAACCTCAACTTGTCACCGCCGGTATTTACTGCGTAGCGAGGACCGTGACGTCATCTCGAACAGTGATGACGTATTAACAAAAACTCGGCTAAGTGAGGACCGAGGTGATTAAACACTGCGAACTGAGAGCTGTATTCTACGAAGTGGACTGAAGAGTAAGTCTACAAACGAATCGTTGAGTTGAACCTTGAAACTGCATGGAACCCTTGAAATCTCAGCCGAAGTCTGATCCCTTGCAAGACCCTCGAGTGCGCCCCTCTCGAAATTTTCAGATGAATGCAACCCTGGGGGCTCATCCAGTGGCTCCGGACATGCCCCTTCCATGAAAAATCCTGGATCTACGCCTGCCCTCTTGGCTCCGCCCTTGGAAGAGGTCCCGGGTTGATAGAAATAACTACAATTAAAGAGGAAGTCTTGAGCACACGGATGTTGATATCTGAAAATTATTCGGGCGGGGAGGGCAAAATACATGAAGGCAATGGGCAGGCCCAAATTGATTGGGGAACACACTCCATAGGGTCTCATGTTAAAGCTTGAAATTTTTGGCGGGGGCAAAGCCAACATTGATGTGGCACTTGTTCCCTCGAAAGTATATAGAGCAACATCCCTGCCTGGGCGTCAACCCGTGCCCTGCAGGATGGTCGTGCGGATTCAGGGATGGTCGCGGATTCAGGGGCATGTCCCCATGGAATTTGGAACCTGCGCCCCTCCGGGAAGGCTCGAGTGGTCCCGTTCATATTTTTCATCCAGAAGCACCCCTTCAGTGTGCTCAAGTACACGCCCCCTCCCCTGCTAAACGGATTTTCGGCTGAAGGCAGGTATTTTCAGGTATTTTCGCAGGGTGCACTTCCTATGAAATGGCGCCCCTAGACAAATACCCTTCTACCATGAAAATTCCTGGATCAGACCCTGATTAGGATATAGGGTAGACACGCAGTACACATGTGCTGTCAACTACAAACATTCCCAGTATTACTTCGCTAGCATTTTTTTCGGGTATTCGGGGTCTAAATTCCATGGGGTACGCATGTCGAATACCGCACAAAGTTGGCAAAACGATGATAGAAGCTCGACCTAAAAACACAATTACAATATTTTACCAGATGTTTCACAGTTTTTATCTGCTCATCATAAACCCAGCATCATCTTGCACTACTTTTTGTCAAAATCTATCCACATTTCATTTTATAACATTTCATTCCAGGGCCAAAATGCATGGAAGTGGGCGGCGCGCTCGATCTTTTGCTCATATACCGCCGCTCCAGCCGGGACCGGGCGGAATAGGACGCGGGGCGTACAGCGGTCGGCGAGTCGGCTGTCTAGTTATATATAGAGGTCAGTGCGTGTGCTCGTGTCAATGCGTGACCTGTGTGGCCCACATCTGCCGTGTTGGAATGCCTGGTGTCTTAAGGGTCTGTTCGATCGGACCTCCTATTTATTCCAAAGCGGCTTTAGGGGAAAATTGTATGGTGGTAGCTATGAATTGTAAAATTGTATGGTGGGACACCACACTTAACATCTCTATGTAGGTGATATTTTAATCGTCGTTCCTACAGGGAATTAATAGAACCAGGCGTTTCGAGAGATGGGGACAGTATCCAGTAATTATGAACTGGTGAGGAGCCCTCTGGGTTGGCCAGGATGGTTATGATACACATTTTGGACCATGGGTTATGAAGCAGTCGTGGCCCTGGGCTATAATGGATTGAGCAACCCTGAAATAATCATAAACCCAATTGACAACGGTCTTGTAACATGATATTCCACGACAGGGATATAGCTAGAAATTGTCCAAGGAGGGGGCGGACTTTACGACTGGACCGGACCAGGGGCAGATGCAATGGTGGGGGCAATGGGGGAATGTGCCCCCCCCTCACCGTGGAAGGTGGTGCCTCTGGCGGGAAAAAGGCACCTCTCTGGGAAGGCTCGAGTTTTTTTGTCAGCCAGACATCTCTTTGAAGGAAAAGGCGCTTCTCCAGGTACTTTCGCAGCGACATCCCTCTGAAGGAGTGGCATTCCCGGACAAGCATGTGCCCACATGGCAATTCCTTGTTTTGCCCCTAGCCCAGACTACCCCGACATTTTTTACGTCCACTAATTTCGGCACCTTGATATCAACTCCGTTTTTCTTACATTTCAAGCAGTTTTTTTTAGTTTCATTTGTTAGGTCCTCGTTGGGGGCCAGGATCGTCCGATCCATTCCATCCTCAAATTGAATGCAGGCATGGCACTGCTATAAGCCAAGAATGCAGACCGCGGAAACATACATCTAGGTGCAGGACGTCAAAACTGTATTGCAAGAGTCGTCAACTTAGTATTCGGCAAGGGGTATGTAAACGCTTGTAAGAGTCCGTAGACTCACGCAAGGGCCCGCACACATTCGTAAAGGTACGTAGACGTTCGTAATAGCCCGTAGGCGTTCGTAGGATCCCATAAAAGTTAGCAAGAGCCCGTAGACGTTCGTAATATCCCGTAGGCGTTCGTAGGATCCAATAAAAGTTAGCAAGAGCCCGTAGACGTCCGAAAGGACTCTTTAGACGTTTGTAAGGGCCCGCAGATATTCGTAAGGGCGCGTAGGCTTCTGTAAACGCCCGTACCCTTTCGCAAGGGCCTGTATAAGTTCGTGTGTGAACGTGGACGTTCATAAGGACACGCAGACGTTAATAAGATTAGTAATTTGGGCTTTAGAGCGCTCCGGCCAGGGACGTTTATCAGGGCCCATGGACGTTCGTAAGGCTTGTATCCCGTATACGTTCGTACGGGCCTGTAGAAGTTCGTAAGTTCCCGTAGACATGCTGAAGGATCCGTAGACATTCGTGAGGGCCCATGGACGTTCATAAGGGCCTGTGAACGTTCGTAGGGCTCGTAGACGTTCTTACGGGCTCGAGAACAGCCTCGGCGGCCATAGCAAATGCTGTTTCCCTTATCTCAGCCACGTTGACCTGGCAGATGACTACGTACGGTCTCGTATACGTTCTTAGGGGCCCGATAACAGCGTCGGTGACCTTTAAAAGTGATGTTGACTTTCCTATCTCCGCCATGGCGACCTCGTAGATGATGCATGGGGCCTGGCGTGACCCCGAAGAGCCGCGCCAGAGGCCCATGGGAGCTCAAGGGGGAGTGGTGACCGCCCCGCCGCCCCTTGGCTACGTCCCTATCCCACGGCAGACCTATTCTTTCAATTATGGCTACTTGAAGATGCTTCGACAAAGCTAATAGGTACATCGAATATCTATCAAAATGTTTGTTTGCTTCGTATTTGCCCGTCGTCGCGTTTTATGATCCATCCGTAATACAGTGCCGATCAGACTGCTATCAGACTTAATAACGCAATTGACCAAGGGACCCTACACGTGGCTGCTGGAGCATGATTTGAGTGACTGAGCATAAACGATGCTAAGCTCGTTTTATGCAAAGGCATAGAGGCTGAACTAGCACTCGTCGCTCGCTCCGATGAGCGTATCGGTAGCCTACGATGACTAAATAGACCAGTCACCTTTTACTTCACCTAAACTGACCTACGCTGGCACAACCTAACCCCAGCTAACCGAATCTAACGCAGCTTAGTGTAACTACACCTAACCTTATCAGACTCAGCGTGATCTAAAATGACAATCTACCCTAACCTACCCCGATCTGGTCTTACACGACTTGAGACAATATAGCTTTTCCGCACGTTACAAACTTCTCTTTGCTTACCGCAAAATGTTCCGTCCATTTGCGTTTCACCACTATCCAAACCCCGGTGTCCTGATACCATTCTTCGACCTGCTTTCCGCCCTGTCTCTTCCTCGGTATCCCTACTTGGTGCCGTTCCCTGGCCATGCTCTCGTGTCATGATTTTGTCCTCGCCTGCTTCCAGCTCCGGTTGCGCTTCCCGGTAGTTTCGTGCACCGTGCACCGTGCTTGTGCTTTGACCTCACGTCTGTGCTTCCGCTCACTTCCAACGCACAGGTCCTTTTGTGTAATGTTGTTCCCGAACAAAATCTCGTTTACCTCTTCTCAGACAGTTCCACCGGGGAACGGGACCCGATTTTTTAAACGGTTCACTGATGCAATTTCCCAGCTCAATTTCTCGGCGTAGTTCCCCGTACTTATTTGATTCCAAGAATGGTCTCCTGAAGGCCCCGAATATATCCAAACAGGCCCCGGAAGCTGCCGCACGAGCCGTAAAACGACCAGCGCCTTTGTAGCTACTCGGTAACTTGACCCTATCTAATTCTGGACTCTGTGGATAGGTGGGTGGCTGAGCAGGACTCGGAATGTGTGAGTGCGAGTGTGAGTGAGAGTGAGAGTGAGTGTGGGTGAGTGCGAGCGAGTGTGTGAGTGAGTGTGAGTGAGTGAGTGAGTGTGAGCGAGACAGACAGACAGACATTCATCGGCACATCACACATGAAAAGCACTTGGATTTCGATGGAAATCTTTATTCCCGGCAAATCACACGCCCGCCATCTGCTTCTTTTTTTGGACCATGTTATAGACACAGTACTTCACTTCACGCCAGCTTCTTCTGTTCAGTATCGGGTCACCTCTCAGTAGGTTTTCACATGCCACCTTGTTAGGACACTGAATGTTGTTGATCCACTTGGCCATTCCTACCCGTACTGCGTCCTTCTCTTCGGCCGTCCACATTCTCTTTGTGCATGCTTTCTTCACTATCCCTAGATTCGCGCGGAGTGGTGTGGTCTTGTGCAATGTTGATATGCATTCTTCTTCCTCATGTTCCGTGTCTGTTGGGTTCATCTCCATTATCTCTTCTTCTCCCTCTGTCCTTGCTTCTTGATCAGCATCAGCATGCGGCACTGTGACGTCTAGGTCATCGCGTACTGTCGGATTTATGTCATCAAGACTTTTCCAAGTTGACACGAGACCAGCCTCCATCGCTAAGAGTAACTTGCCAACCTTGGCTACCTGAAGGGTTTTTTCCGGGAGCCGATAGAACTGTCGGTGCACCCGAATGTCGTGGCCAAGAAAGCGTGCGACTGTATCGATGTCATTTTCTTGCAACTGGAGCAACTGCATCATCGTCGCTACATGCTTACGACATGATGTTGCCGTTACGTTTTTTGCATCTGCTCTGAGTGCAAAGTACCGGACACAATCACTACCTCTAAGTGTCGTTTTCCCCTCAGTGTGGCTCACAAAAACGAAAGGGCACGACGGAGATATGCCCACTTCGTCCCTCTTTCCGATGAGAAAATCCAGAGAAGCCACCATTCTCTCTGTAAAAAGAATCGGAACGCCCCGGCCGCGCTTCCCCTTTACTGTTACATGAACCAAACTACCACAGAGTTTCCTCTCTAACGGCGACAGATGCTCAATAACGTCCTGGTTCTGTTCTTTGCTCTTTCGACCGTATACATCCAGTGTCAGCCGTGATGCCTCCCCGGGTCTTCGCCTGTTAAACAATATCACCATTGCCAGAATTGCTTCTGCACACTGGGTGTAGTTTTTGATGCTCGGTGCTTCGTTCAGTCTCTGTTTCGCCGCCTCACAATGATTTTCCATGCAACGATGCACACGTTGTAAGTCTTCAGTCAAAGGCAGGCACACTGGCTTATTCCATCTCTTCCCTTCCAGAGTTCCCAGTGCACGACGGGAAACTTGAATCCTCCACTCAGTCTTGTAGAGATCGAGGAAGTCGTCAGCTTTCCGTCTCAGGATATCGTCTTTTGCCATGATGGCGCGTGTTTTCAAGATACCGGCACATACATTTAACGAGTGGCCCAACTTGAGGGCGAGCGAAGGTGTGCTGTACCCCTCTCCATCATATCCTGCCAACTTTCGCACGGCGCATGCGAGTTCCTTGAAAAATGCGGGCTCCAGTGACGCCTCCAGTGAAGAACATTTGCTACTATTCTTCAGTTCCACTACAAGTCTGCCCAGTTCTCTCATCTTTTGGCTTATGTGGGCGTGGTGTTGAGCATCACAACCCACCTGTTTATACTTTCTTGATGCAAACTCCAAGATAAGCTTGTCCGTCCTGCACACTAAACCTATTTCGTCCTGTCGCATCTTTGCCAGCAGACCATGTAACTCAGCCTCTACGTCGTTACTAACTGGTAATAAAAGCCTCGAGGCCGCCTGCACTCGATTTCCTGGGTGAGACTTCACCTGCGCATGACACTTGTGGCGGAATAGGTTTTTTCTGGACAAAAATCCAAAGCATTTGTTACAAGGGAGGAACTCGTCACTCGCAACATTCATCTTAGAGGGCGGACATCTCCACGGAATTATTTTACCGTATCCATTTTTTAAAACATTCGAGTTATGGCTGAAGTTGCCGCGGTTCATGATGCATTGAAACAATTCCTTCCTCTTGTGAGAACCGGAAGGGAACGACAGAACCTCTTGAACATCTCGCTCGCCTTTGTGTTTGCGTGCCAAATGACGCGCTAATTTGCTCTGCGGTCTCATACAGAATACACACACGTTTTTCTTGCTCCACTTTCGCCGAGTTCCATCGTTTTCAGACTTCTGTATGATGACCTCAGAATAGGTCGATTCAGCATCGGGGCATTTGTCGAGGTTCGTTTCGTAGTCGTAGACTGTAGAGCCATCGTCGCTCCCTGTGCCTCCGTGCAGGCCCTCAAAGGCAGTCCAGAATGGCTGGAGTACGTCTGACGACCTGGAACAACACGAATCAAATGTTACCCCGGTAAATATTCAGAAACTTCATCATCTGCACGCTGTTGACGGGGTGGACGGACAGGGTGGGAGAAGTGATGGGTGTGGACGATCTTCACCCCCGACAGTCGTCATATTTACGCAACAATAGTAGCATGCTGATAGTCTTCCTCTATACCGAGCTCCAGTCCGCCCATCAGTTCACAAGCACCGACCCACGCGATGGCGTGCAAATCGTCCACCACTAACGTTCCGTCAAATCGTCCACCACTAACGTTCCGTCTGGTCGCGTGGCCAGTCTCTGGACTTCGATGGGCCGCTAGCATGCAAATTAAGGACCAGATTTCAAATTTCATGCATGAAATAGTATGCGGGGCATTCTACGACAGATCGACCAGGGCCCGGCACCCTCATCTCTCAGATCTGGTTCAAAATTGTTGCATGTGGTTATCCTATGCCCTGAATCCACCTGTGCAGATTTTAATTCGATCAGGTCAACGGCCGATAACTATGCTAAATATCATTCCGAATATAAACATCCAGACATTTTCGAACTTGCAAAGGTTCAGTGAATCCAATTCCGACAATATGTTTTAGATTTGATGAATAATTAAAAAGTTACCCAATGACCTCCGGTAACCACGATGCCCGTTAAAATATTATCAAAAAATGGGCACGATGGATGGACCATATTTTGGCTCGATATATCATAAATATAAATAATTGGGCTTTTGCTACAAATGCTCGTTTGGAGAACGCAAACTTTACCATATTTGAATCTTTTCGATGATTGACCTACTAACTCGGCCGCCACTCTACACATAATCGAAATATATTATGATAGCATTCACGGACGTGCTTCCTCGCATTGTGCGGATGATGGACGGTTTTAAAAGGTAGTAATGCACAAAGCTGCATAATATTAATACATTTCACGAACGACATCAAGCCAGTAGTGTAGCCAGGATTTCGCCAGTGCGGGGGGCGCGACATATGAAGAGAGCCCTTATTGTCTTACGATATGCTTTTCATCGTTCGTATGCTCATGCACGATATTCATAAGCAAAACTAAGATATGCAAGTAGAACATTCATTACATTTTCAACGTTTCATCCTCCTACGAACATTTTCAAGACTAGTTCAAGTGGGTCGCGATCACAAGTTTGTAAAACAATAAAATGCATACACGTGTGATACATGGCATAATGCACTCCCATTTTTCTTACGTATATTGAGAAGGCGAAGAAAGCAGGAACAACTGTCATCAGTTCATCGCTGTGTCACTCGCCCTACTGCCTGATGGTGAGCTGTGGGCCATCATATAACAGCAATGTGCCTCGTGCATTGCTCTGCCGGTCGATGGTTGGGTCAATCTCCCGGATAAAAACCGCTTCCAAGATTTGGAGGCGGCGCTGATCAAGGGTGGTGCCCAGGGTTTTTGTGTGCAGGGTCATGTTGGAGCGTGAGGTGGCTGGAATGGTCTCGTTCGGCGTGTGTCTGGAGCCCGCCCTGTTGTAAGTGCATTGATATGCGGCGGCTTAAGGGCGTGGCCATGTGCCCAACGTAGCCACTGTTCCGCAGGAGCGCACACTCCTTTTATGCATTTGCAAAAGTAGATGACGTTGGGCATTTTCAGAGTTGTTTTGTTGCCGTGTGGGTTGTTACTCATGACCAGGTTAGACGTTGCTGGGCCACTGTATTATATGAATAGCGCTAGTTTGTCCTGGGTGTTTGTGGGGGTGCAGTTGTTCTTAATAATGCGCTTGAGCGTTTTTGCACCCTGTTTCCAGCCAGGGCTCATGGTGTTGCGGTAGTACAGATGGTGTGTTGTGTGCCCGTAGGGTTGGAAGCAGGTGTTTGTGCCATATATGTTTCAAGTGCTCTCCTGATGGCGTGGTCTATGGCAGAAACCGAGTAGAAATTGTCACTCAGGATTTGCTTGACGCGTTTAAGCTCTTGGGTCACCAACTGCCAAGATGAGCAGTGCTGAATGGCCCCGTGCACATAGGCTTTGATGACACCGACCTTGTGCATGTCTGGACACTCACTTTCCCGCTAAGATATTTTCCGGTATCCCTTGGCTTCCGGTAGACGTCTGTGACAAAAGTGCCTGAGGATGTGTCGATGTTAATGTCTATAAAACTGGTTTTGTCATCTTCGTTCTTCTCCATGGTGAAAGTTGGCCCCGACACGCTTTGCAAGCGGGACTGAAGGTCGTGGAGGGCGGATGTGTCAGCTATGTCGATCAGGATGTGATCTATGTATCTGCAGTATATGTGGTGGCTGTTGTTGGCTGACAGAACCTGGTGTTCAACCCAACACACAAATGCTTGGGCAAGCAGCACCCCTAGGGGCGACCCCATGGCAACACCATCTGCGTGGTACTAAAGGTTACCGCAGGGGCACATGAAGGTACCATAGGGAAGAACGGAGATGACAAAATCAGTTTTCTAGACATTAGCATCGACACACCCTCAGCCGCTTTTGTCACAAACGTCTACCGGAAACAAACGGACACCGGAAAATGTATTAGCGGCAAATGTGAGTGTCCAGACAGGCACAAGGTCGGTGCCTATGTGCAGAGGGCCATTAAACACTGATCATCTTGGCAGTTGGTGACCCAAGAGCTTAAACGCGTCAAGGAAATCCTGAGGACAATTTCTACTCGGTTTCTGCAATAGACAGAGAAATCAGGAGAGCACTTGACACATACACGGCACAAACACCTGCTTCCAACCCTACGGACGCAACACACCATATGTACAACCGCAACACCATGATCCCTGGCTGGAAACAGGATGCAAAACGCTCAAGCGCATTATTAAGAACAACTGCACCCCCACAAACACCCAGGACAAACTAGCGCTATTCATATAATACAGTGGCCCAGCAACGTCTAACCTGGTCATGAGTAACAACCCACACGGCAACAAAACAACTCTGAAAATGCCCAACGTCATCTACTTTTGCAAATGCATAAAAGGAGTGTGCGCTCCTGCGGAACAGTGGCTACGTTGGGCACATGGCCACGCCCTTAAGCCGCCGCATATCAATGCACTTACAACAGGGCGGGCTCCAGACACACGCCGAACGAGACCATTCCAGCCACCTCACACGCTCCAACATGACCCTGCACACAAAAGTCCTAGGCACAGCCCTTGATAAGCGCCGCCTCCAAATCTTGGAAGCGGTTTTTATCCGGGAGATTGACCCAACCATCGACCGGCAGAGCAATGCACGAGGCACATTGCTGTTATATGATGGCCCACAGCTCACCATCAGGCAGTAGGGCGAGTGACACAGCGATGAACTGATGACAGTTGTTCCTGCTTTCTTCGCCTTCTCAATATACGTAAGAAAAATGGGAGTGCATTATGCCATGTATCACACGTGTATGCATTTGATTGTTTTACAAACTTGTGATATATATATATATATATATATATATATATATATATATATATACACATATATATACACATATATAAATACTTATATATACACATACATACATATGTATACATGCATGCATGTATGCAACGAAACAGAGAAAGCTCGCGGCGAAGAATTTGTGGTTTTGCATGGTGAAAATCTCTAAAGTTTTTTGTTTAATCCAGCATATGTTTGGTTGCTAAGGGGGTTGACCCCGTGCCCTCTGGTTGGGCCCATCTTGTTACGCCTTTTCAACACCGTCATACTTTCTCAAAATGAGGCGTGAATACTAGTGGGCGAAAATAAGTTGAAGACTTGGGGACAGGGGAACGACAAGCAACATGCCTGGCCAGCTATGCCGAACACACAGCGTCCTGCAAATTATTTTTATTTCTTTTTGTGTAACCAGTGTCACCCGGGTCCAACGCCCAGCAACTAGCACCGCTGGAGCGGCTGCCATCACAGCTATCGCTAGGCTGTTTGTTTCGCCATCGCCCGAGCGTCCGTAGCTGCTGAAGCAGCTGTGGTCAGGCCACTGGGACAGCTGCGGCCGTTTGGGCGGTCGTCCAAGCCAAAACGGTTGTGGCCGTTGGCGCGACCGTGAGGTGATGTCCCAGCTGAGGTGGCGGTGGGTGACCTTGCCAGTCCTTGGCAGCAATTATGGCTCTCAAAATATGGTATCTCTGAGGCTGGCCCTCAGTATTCCTCGCGCCCATCGCCAGCTATCAAGGACTCTCTTAGCCACCAGAGGTCCGATCATTCAGGTGCCCATCCCAAAGCTTAGGAACATCCCAGCCTTGTCCTCTCTGGCTCTCAAGGGATCTATTCATCTGTCAGGAGCCCTCTCCATCTTTCATGGGCCATTCCCAGTCCTCCACAAACTTGTGTTTCAGGGGAATCCTGCAGCTCTGAGACATGCCTCACAATTTCTCGCAAACATGGCCAACTCTCGGAACTGTCCTTAGCTCTTACGTAGCTCTGTTTATCCCCAGTGTTCCTCCGAAGCCTCAGGAGCACCACAGTCCGGTCCGCTCTAGCTCTCAGGGGACCTCCCTTCTCATCAAGTCTTTCGGGCTGGCAATGACATTCTAGCTCTGGAATTGGCTCTCAGTATTCCTCACAACCATCGCTAGCCCTTAGAGACTCTAGATCTCAGGGGGCCCTGTTCGTCTCATAGGGACCTTCGAAGCCTCTTGGACATCCCAGTTCAGTCCCCTCTGGCGTTCAGTCAGTGGCGTCGCCACGAAATTCTTCCAGGGGGGGGGGGCAAGGTCGAAAGGGGGCCTCCTGTTCCCCGAAAGGGGGCCTCCATTGTGCTAGGGTCTCATATTGTTTTTAGGCTCTTACTATGGTTCGAGAATGGGGAACATGATTTCATATTGGTGTTTTGTTTGTTCTTGGCATGGTGCATCATTTACTCAAAACGCAATAGCACTAATCATTTTCGCTGAAAACTGGGCCATACCAGGGTATAAATAAGTAATATTTGGATAAATACATCAGTGCCAAAACAAACCAACGTCTCAATGCTTTCTCGAATCTTCCCGCTGGCCTCTAGATTGCAGCGACCTGGCGGGGCTGGTGCTAAGCATATCTTACAGATATCTTACTTACAGATACAGATATCTGCCATTGATCAACCCACTTTTAAGCCCTCCAAGTCTAACTGAATATAGCTAGATTCATCACCACTGTTATTTATTCCCACCAGCTTGATGCCGTAAGCAAAGCTTGAGCGATCATTTCTCAGTCATAGGACGACATTTTCGCAAAGGTGACAACGATAAGTGGATTGCATTGGTTTTCTGAGCGCCATCTTAGGAATTTGTTTATTTTTATAACATTTGGTGCTGGCTGCAAGGCAACTGTCACACGAGCTAAAATATATCCTCAGCGAATACATTCACGGCAAGAACAAGCATTGAACAGCAATGCATAAGTGACAATGCAACAATGCAACAATGCCAGTGCATACATAATCCAAACCTTCACGCCTATCATTTTCGCTGTGCTGTACCATTTTGTAAATGACGTTGAGAAGGTATGAAAGCTAGGAAGCACTAATCATGCAGGCTGTAATAACAGAAAAGAAGTTTGTTGGAAGAAAATGCATTTAAAAACATCATTCATCCCATTTTATATGGGGCATGGATGTTGTATTGTATGCTTGTGCGGGGTAATTTGTCCCCTCAATGTTGGCTTTGCTTTTTGGAAGACTCGGTGCGCTTTGGAGGGTTAGTTGTATTTTCGGGCACCGTTGTACTCTTAGGGTCCCGCTGTGTATATTTGGGGCTTCTGACGCACATTTGTGGGGCCCCAGTACAATTTTGGGGCTTCTGTGTGATTTTTCGGGGTCCCAGCGCGACTTATCGCGCCCAGGCGCGTGGTTCCGGAGACCCAACGCCAGCTTTCTGGGCTCAACGCGATTGTTGTGGATCTTTGCTGTTTTTTTTTTTTAAAGTCCGAATCCCGGCCTGATTTTTCGAGCCTCTGGCGCCATGTTTTTGTATCCCGGGGTCTGTAAGTGATAGGGCCTTAAAACATACGTTGCAGCCCTAAATAAACATACCGGCAGCTCTAAAAAAAAAATACACTGCAAGCGCGGAAGGCGCACAGGGGCCATGAGAACGCACAAGGGCCTGAAAAAGAGGCTGGGGCCACAAAAGGCAACATGGTTCCAAAACGTACAAAACGACCGGGAGCTAAATAAACCCATCGGGATCTTCGAAAACGCCCTGACACGTAAAAAATACTCGGTGCACAAAAAAGCAACAAAGCCCTAAAACGAGCAGGGTTTCGAAGATGTATGAGGCCCATAACTTCAATTTAAAATGTATTACCCACCACTTTAAAATACAAAATTTCACAATTTCATGCATTCCAGTTCATAGCACCCGGTCGCCACGACGGCAACGTCAGTGCACGTGCACACCCATCTTTCGCATTCGGTGCATTCGCCACACTTCGTGCGATGCTACGGTTTCTCCTAGGCCTTCTGCGTTTTGCTAATTGCTGCCACATGATAGACTTGCGCCATATTTGACGTGATGGAATGCTTCGTATGGGCGTTCGCTGCGTAAAGTCGATTGATTCAATTCGATCTTTAGTAGTTTTATCCTTCCCACATTTTCTGGTAGTTATGAAATACGGTTTCCGCTGAGCTTTGATGCACTTCATATCTTTGCTGCTATCCTCCCAGATTGGCTACCGAACCGAGGCACTGCCTCAGCGTTCTTTTTTCGACCCCTTGCGTCTTTCTTGGTCTATGATTGTGTATTATGGCTCCAATCCATTTTTGTTAGGGGCCTAAAACATTTTCGAACCCCCTGCTCGTTTTAGGGTTGTTGCATTTTTGTGCACGTATGATTTTTTTGCACGTGTCAGGGCGTTTTCGAAGATCCCGATGTGTTTATTTAGCGCCCGGTCTTTTTGTTTGTTTTGGAACCATGTTCCATTTGCGGCCCCAGCCACTTCTTCAGGTTCTTGTGCGTTATCATGACCCCTGTGTGCCTTGAAAGCTTCCAGTGTATTTTTTAGACCTCTCGGTATGTATATTTATGGCTGCAACTCATGTGATAAGGCCCTGTCGCTTTTGTGATACTCTGTGCGCTTTGGAGGGTCAGTTTATTGTGGGTTTATTTTGGGCTTCTCATGCACGCTTGTGGGGCCCCAGTACAATTTTGGGGCTTCGGTGCGATTTTTCTAGGTCCCAGAGCGGCTTATGGCGCCCAGACGCGTGGTTCCGGAGTCCCAACCCCAGTTTTCTGGGCTCAATACGATTTTGTGAATCTTTTCTGATTTTTTTGAAAGTCCGAATCCCGGCCTGATTTCTCGAGCCCTTGGCGCCATGCTTTTGCATCCCACCTCGATTGTTCGAGATCCGGTTTGTTTTTCGGTGCCTTATGCAATTTGTGAAGACATCTGATAATATGTTCGGTGCTCCAGAGCCATTTTTTTACCTGTGCATTTAGTTGTTGGAATCCCTCCTTATTTTGGAGGGCTCCAGCTTGGGTTTTTTTCGGATACCGATCCGGTGTTCGTGGTCACACGGTGCTTACGTGTGGCCCTAGACGCCAATTTTTGAGAGCCTCGACGGGACTACCGATGGGAATTGTGGGTTCCGAGCGCGTTATTTGGGGGGCCCGGTTCGAGTTTGTGGGACGCGTTGTATTTAGCGGTGGCCCCAACGCGATTTTGGCGGTTCCTGTTGCAATTTGTCGGGCTTCGGAGCCAGTTTCCCGGGGCTCGCCGTATTTATTTGGAGACGACCCATACGCGAATTCTGGTGGACCGACGCGAATTTTGGTGGCCCCAGCGCGATTTGTGAGGCCCCGGCACGATTCTTTGGAGCTTATCCCTCTCAGGATGGTGGGGGAATTTGCCCCTTTGATATAGCACTGCGGCCACTGAAGGATTTTTTTTTGTCCCAGAGTGACATTTCGGTTAAGGATTGATTTTTGGGGAAGCTGCAACTTTTGGGGCCTCGGCGCGACCTTCTGGGCCTCCAGTGTGATTTTCATGGGCTGCGACTCGACTTTTTTTTAGTCCAATGCGATCTTTTGGGTCCCGACGTCATTTTCTTGGAGCCCTAGCGCGAGCTATAGCGGCCTCGACACTTTTTGGGGGTCCAATGCATTTTGAGGGCTTTTGGCGTCATTGTTGGGCCCCCAGAGTGATTATCCATGTCCGGATTGTGTTTCGTTGCTCCGGCTTCATTTGTTTTGGTCCCAATGAGACTGTTGGGGCACGGTACGACCTGTCGTGCCCCTGGCATGATTTTCGTGGTCCGGGCGTGAATTTTTGGTACCCCTGGCTCAGCGTAATTTGCGGGGGCGCCGGCCGGATCTTTTCGGACCCATATCGTGATTTTAAAGTACCCAGACACGACTCCTACTATTTCTTAGCGGTTGGAAATTATAGGCCTCCTGTCGCGTCTTAAGGGTCTCGTCTCATTTCCTAGAGCATTTTTACCGGTTTTCGACGTCTCCTTCTGTGTCCTACCCTCCTCCATATTCAATGGTCCTCCTCTCCCGTCTTGGAGGGCCTCCTCTTGTATTCTGGGGCCCCTTTAACATGGCATGGGGCTTCCTCTCATCTTCCAGGGACATTCTCTGCCAAATTAGGGGGCTCCTGCCACGCCTCGTGGGCATCCTCGTGGGCATCCTCGTTTATCCTGGCAAAGCCTTACCAGTCTTGAGGGATCTTCAATTTTGGAAACCTCACCTCCTTCCATACCTGCCACCACTCCCATCTTAAGGACCTCCTCTCATGTCCTGGGAACTCTTTCCGGTCTTCGGGGCCTCATTTGGTCCTGGAGACCTACTCCTTCTTGAGGCACTCCTCTCGAGTCTGGCAGGTGCCTCATTTCTCTTCTAGAGGCCTTCTTTTTCAAATTAGGGGCCTCCTCTCAAGTCCTGGTGGCCTCCTGCTCTGCGTGTGGATTCGATCTTTACCCATCTTAGGGGTGGTCTCTTATCTCTTGGTGGACTCCTCTTCTTTCCCAGGCGCCTCCTCTGCCAAATTACTGACAACCTTTCCTATCTTAGTGGTCTTGTTACTTCCCGGGGACCTTCTTAGCCGTCTTGGAGCCTTCTTTTCCGGCTGGGAGCCATCTCTCTAATCCAATGGCCTTTCTCTCCTATTTTAGGGGCCTCCTCGTTCATCGTGGGGTCTCATTTCCAATCTTGTGTCGTTCTCTTCCGAATTAGGTCCCTCCTGCCACGTGTCTGGATCATCCTTTTCTATCTCGGTGGAGCCTCACCCGTTTGGGGTCTGCTTTTGCGTCTCGGAAACCTCATCTCATATCCGTTGGCTTCCTTTTCCGTCTTAGGGCCTCCTCTCATATCATGGGGCCTCCTTTCCGGTATTGGGGCCTCCTTTGCAATCCTGGTTGCTTCCGTGCCATTTTTGACACTCTCTTGATTTCTGGGGACTCCTACCCTCTCCAAGACTTCTTTTTCAAATCAGGGGCCTGCTTTCACGTCATGGGGGCCTCCTTATCGGTGTTTTGAGCCTCATTATCCTCTTAGTAGGGTGCTTTTGCGTCCTAGTCCTAGATCTTCTCTTCTAGGGTCCTCCTCTGCCAAAATATGGGCCTCATCTGGTTGGTCTCGGAGGCGTTCTCTCATTCCTGCGGAGACCTTCTTACCCGTCTTGGGGCCCCTATTGCGTCCGGAGAAATCTCCCCTATCACGTCTTAATTTTATATTGCAGGGACATCCTCTTCCGTCCTGGGGGCCTCGTTTTCCAAATTAAGAATATCCTGCCACCCATCGGAAGCCTTTTCGTCCAACCCGGGTGGCTTCTTGCCCGTCTCGGTGGCATCCTTTCCGTCCTGAGGGCATCCTTTTCGTGCCGGGGGGCTCCTTTTCGTCCTGGGGGACTCCTTTTAGTCCTGGGGGCCACCTCCCAATCTCTGTTCTACGTCTTAAGGGCCTCCTTTTCGTCCTGGGGCCTCCTTTTCATCCTGGGGTCCTCATTTTCGTCCTGGAGGCCTCTTTTCGTCCTAGGGGCCTCCTCCCAATCTCTGTTCTACGTCTTGGGGCCTCCTTTCCGTCCTGGGGGCCTCCTCCGTTCTACGTCTTGGGGGCCTCCTTTTCGTCCTTAGGTCCTTGCTTTCCGTTCTGGGGGCCTCCTTTTCGTTCTGGGGGCCTCCTTTTAGTCCTGGGGGCCTCCTCCCAATCTCTGTTCTACGTCTTGGGGGGTCTCCTTTGCGTCCTGGGGACACCCTTTTCGTCCTGGGGACCTCCTTTTCGTCCTGGGGGCTACCTCCCAATATCAGTTCTACGTCTTATGGGTCTCCTTTTCGTCCTGGGGGCCTCCTTTTCGTCCTGGGGACCTCCTTTTCGTCCTGGGGGCCTCCTTTTCGTCCTGGAGGCTTCCTACCAATCTCTGTTTTACGTCTTGGGCCTCCTTTTCGTCCTGGGGGCACCATTTTCGTCCTGGGGTCCTCCTCCCAATCTCTATTCTACGTCTCGGGGTCTCCTTTTCGTCCTGGGGCCTCCTCCCAATCTTTGCTCTACGTCTTGGGACATTCTTTTCGTCATGGGGGCCTCCTTTTCGTCATGGGGCCTCCTTTTCGTCCTGGGGGCCTCCTCCCAATCTCTGTTCTACGTCTCCTATAGAGACCTGATTATATTTCCTGGGGGCATCGTCAGTCTTGAGGCCTCATTGGCAGCATGATCTTCTGTCCCGCGCGACCTCCTTGCTCAACGTTTTTGCTGTGCATTTGCGGATAAGGGCCTCCTCAAATTTCAGGGGGCCCCCCAGTTTCACGGCAGGGGGTGGCATTGCCCCCGCTGCCCACCCCCTTCCCTCCGGTGGCGACGCCCTTGCGTTCAGTGATCATTTTCAATCGGCAGGCGTCTTCTCCAGCTGTTAGGAGCCCTTCCCAGTCCTTGACAGTCTTTCTAGCTTCAAGGGCTTTCTAGCTCTGACATTGGCCCTCAGCATTCCTCACAATGATTGACCTAGGGACTCTTCTTAGCTCTTAGGGAACTCTGTTCGCCCTCAAGGGCCCTCTCATGCTACTTGGGATCCTTCCTAGTTATTGACAGCTTTTGTGACTTCAATAACATTCTAACTCTGAGGCTGACTCTCGGTATTCCTCACCTCAATTGCCAGCCACCAGGGATTCCTTTTCCTCTCGGGTGATCTTGTTCATCCATTAGGGATAGCTCTCAACATCAGAAGAATCCCAGTCCAGTACTCTCTGACTCTCAAGAGCTCCTCTCCAGCACTCAAGGCCCTCTCCTGCTTGTAGGGGCACATCACAGTTCTCAATAGTCCTGTCTAGCTCTCATCTCAGGGAGTTTTAGATCTGAGATGGGCCCTCACTAGTCCTCTTCAGTTCGCATGGGTCCTGTTCATCCCTCAGTTGCCCTTTCAAACCCAAAGAGCATCCCAGCCTTCTCAGACCCTCACGCGCCTGTATATTCTTCAACCGTTAGGGGCCAATTCCAGCTGAGACTGGTCTTTCCAGCCGGTATAGGCACTCCAGCTCTCGGGCGGGTCCTCTCCTGTCTTCACGACCCTTGCTAGCCCTCAGGGCGGACGCCTCCACGTCTCAAGGGCACTTTCTACACAAGCTATTTGATGTACTTAGACATTTCCTCGGTTATATTTCTGTCTTTCAGGGCGGTCGCCTGTAGGGCCCCATCGGACTGGACAGGGGGCGGGTACCCCTTCACCACTTGGAAACGCCACTACTGCGTAGCAGTCCGGGCCCCTCCATGGCCTTAGGAACCCTTTGCGTAGCACAGGGAACCCTCCGCTTCGGCCCGGATCGTCCCTGAAGCTCGGGGGTCTCTTTATGGGCCTGATGCCCGCTGTCAGCTCTGAGATCCTCTCCATTAGCTTGAGCCAAAGCCTACCCAGTGGCTCTGCACGTCCGGCCCAGGGCTCTATCCGTCGGCTCAGAGGCCCTCTTTCACGGCTCAGGACACTCTCCGTCCGGTCAGAATTTCCTCTTCAAAAGTTTGGGCCTCCTCTATCATGCATGTGAGGTTTCAGCCTTCATCGGCCCAGGGGCCTTTCATTCCGGTTCTGGGCTCTCCCCGACGGCCCGGAGTCCTCCAGTGGCTAGGGGCCCTCTTTGTCAGCGCAGGAGACTTCCTGAGCGATCCAGGTTCTCCTCTGCCAGGCCGGAGGCCCTCTTTCAACTGCTTGGGCCACTTCCATGGGCCCAAGGGCCTTTCTGACGGCCCGAGATCCCCTGCGGCAACTAGGGCCCCTCCGTCATTTCAGTCATACTCTTTGATGACCAAGGGCCTTTTCCGGAAGCCGAAGGGTCCTTTTCAAACGCTTGGACCATGTCCATCAAGTCAGGGGCCCTTTCTCGGCTTGGAGGTCTGCTGATAGCCCGGCCTCTCCGAGTTAGAAATTCAATCCTCGATAAGCTTAAAATATGATAAAGTTTGCGCTCTCAAAACGAACATTTGTAGCAAAAACGCTATTATTTTTAACTGTTATATATCAAGCAAAGTATGGTCCTACCATTCTGACAATTATACAAACTGAATCTCACGGGCATCGAGGTCACCGGAGGTCACGTGACCTGAATTCATGACGAAACTTTTCAATCATTTATCACACTATGAAAAATATTACCGGAATTGGATTCGTTGTAACTTTGTGAGTTCAAAACCTCATCTCTCTCAGATTCTGGTGACGATTCAACCCCATGCAGACAGTGATGTATCGTTACGCCTCTGGAATTGAGCCACCCAACATTAAAGTAGAAGCTTTGAACCGAAGAGAGTTCCATGGGGCGATCTTGGGCTTACACGGGGAATGAAGGCATATAAATACGGAGACGTATAGACATGTACTGTCTTGGATGATATGATGAAAACAGCTTGAGATGTTGTGGAGGCTTTACAGAATCTGCAAACTGTTTTGTGCGGAGATGTAATTGATAATGTTTTCCGACAAGGGGGGGAGGCTAAGAAAAGCTGCTGCTTTAGCATGGGATCAGTCTTACGATCTCGGGAAATAAGATGGCGTGCGATACGAGTCTTTCTGGGCATGTTCCACTATATAAATTAGCCGATTAAAAACAAAATGTTGAGGTCGATTTTTCATTAAAAATTAATTGTCACTGAGAGTCATTTTCGTGGACAATGCGAGAAGAACAGACACGAAGCATACTCGTCACCAAGGTAAGTCCGACCGCATATATGTTACAAGTAAAACGCAGGCCTAGTACCGAAGCAACTGTTTACGGAAACCAAGTTATGACCGGTCATGAGATGAAATAATTGTGCAGCTTCACGTGCTCACAGCGCTTCCTTACGTGCCAGGACTGGGACGTATTACGGAGTCCACAGATCCATTCGGATTCAGCGACGGCATCGGAACTCCGGGAGTCCATACTGAAAATGAACAAGAAGAATATAACAGTAATTCAAAGAATACGCGCAGGATGATCGACGATAGAGTGTCTCTGACACATGTGGATGCGTCCTGGGGACACGTTGTGTCTCAGATTCTGGAATATCTTTGCTCAGAAACTACTATTCAGAAACCGTGTGATTCATGTATTCAAACTATATGCCATGAAACCACTTCTCCACATTGATTCTCTTTACCAATAAGCACTGATGCATGAATCGAAATGTCTGGTTGATAAAAGGCAAGCGGACATTCCTCGATTTTAGAACTAAGCAACGGAATCCGATCCTGAATATCAGCCCGGTACTCTTCATGACTGAAATGGACAGCTATATCCTAAATCCAACTGGATTCGAAGCCAATGTCTTATTTTTACCACTAATCGACAAGGAAATATAGGATTTATGATCATCCCTTAAGATCCGCGATCGTGTAGAATCCAGGACCAGGCACCTTCCATCATATATTTCTTAGAAAGATAGGAGTATGCAGTTGGTCCGCACAAATCGAACAATGCTTCAATCTGTAGGAAATTGGTTTGCATTGTACTCCTACAACGAAGTTTCATCATTATTTAAAGGGGTAGATAATGCAACATTTTTGGATACCATTGTTGGCTTTTCGATGCCCGATTGTCGAGTATTCCGAAGAACCTTCCCGGTTCCTCGAGGAAAAATAATCCTACCAATGCATCCCCAGGATTGAGGGGATCTGAGCGCCGATATCACGAAGTATCTTCCAGGATCCAGGATTGGCCAGATCTGTGTTTGCTATACGATCTGTCAGTATCCAATCCTGCGTCAGTTACTCTTCAATCGCAATTCTCTCTCCTTTCCTTTACGGACAGACTATTCACTTTTGTGATGTAATTCCATCCGAACCGTGCCTGTTCTCCTATGGTTGCTCGCATCGCGCCGTTAATGTCGGGATACAATCCTGACGCCATCCGACGGGATTCAACCCCAGTCGTCGGCGTAATTTTCAGACCTTTGTCGCGCTAAATACGACTTTGCGCTTTAATATCGTTGATATGCAAACCGAGGACTTAGTCCAGCG